>OU343222.1:83297661-83399055 GCA_910596185.1 Chrysanthemum makinoi
TTTTATGGACGTGATTTCTGGGGTTTGTAGATTTCTTTTTACTTCCTTGCCTCTCTCATGTCAAGACTTTCACATGCTCAAGCGATTGTGAAGACACCAATGCAGTCTTGAATGCTGGGAGAAGTGCCTATTTCATGGATTGAGGGCATTGTCCTGCGACGTAAGAACTTCAAAATTGCGGGATTGAGATTAGAGCCCGAGCTAAAATTAAAATCGTTATAGCTAGAAAAAGTCCCTCATCCCACTCCTGAGTCAAAGGTATTAGGAGTTTTAGGTCATTCCGGCTCGGCGGCGTTTCATCCAAGATTTCTCTAAGATAGCCCGCCCTCGACCCATCTCCTTGAAAGGATCGCCGTTTATCTTCACCACCGAATCGCGTTGAAGCGTTTAATATTCTTAAAGAAATTAAGCTGAAGCCGATCTTGGTGCCCAGAGCGGGATTTGCCCTTTGAGCTCATGTGTGATGCAAGTGATTACGCAATTGGGGGCGGTCTTGGGGCAGCGTAAGTGAAACATTTTCAACCCATACACTATGCGGTAAGACATTATGCGAGGCCCAACACAATTATAAGACTACTGAAAAGGAATTATTGGCCGTTGTTTATGCTTTTGAGAAATTCCGACCCTACCTTGTCTTGTCGAAGACCATAGTGTATACCGACCATTCTGCCCTTAAGTATCTTTTGGCAAAGCAAGATGCTAAGCACGATTCCGGTGGGTTCTCCTCCTTCAAGAGTTTGATGTTACTATTCTTGACAAAAGGCGGAGAACATTTTGCCGATCACCTTTCTAGACTTGAGAATCCCCATCAAGTGTGCTTGAGAAAAAGGAGATGCGGAAACATTTCCTCTTGAGACACTTGGGATGATTGCTAGAAAGACCGAACACCCATGGTTTTGACTTTGCAAATTACCATGCGGGCAATTTAAGTAGTAAAAGGGATGTCGTCCCAACGAAGAAAAAGTTTTCAAAGATGTTAAGCATTATTTCTGGACGATCCCTACTTGTTTAAGATTTGTGCGGATCAAGTAATCCGGCGGTGTGTTCATGGCCAAGAGGCTCTTGATATTCAATGCTTGCCATACGGACCTTGGTGGCCATCATGGTTCAAGCTACACCGCTAAGAAGGTTTTTGATTCCGGATTCTATTGGCCTACCATATATCGAGATGCTCATGATTTAGTCAAATCTTGTGATTCTTGCCAACGTCAAGGGAAAATTTCACAAAAGGATGAAATGCCACAAAATGCTATTCAAGTTTGTGAGATTTTTGACGTATGGGGCATCGATTTTATGGGGCCATTTCCATCTTCTAAGGGTAATAAGTATATCCTTGTGGTCATCGACTACTTGTCTAAATGGGTTGAAGCGAAGGCGCTCCACCAATGGCCGAGTGGTTGTTAAGTTTCTGAAGAATTTGTTTTCCCGATTCGGAGCACCTCGTGCTATCATTAGTGATCGCGTGATACCCATTTCTGTAATGAACAATTTGCTAAAGTTATGGCTAAATATGGAGTTACCCATCGTCTCCACCGCGTATCACCCATAAGCGGCGGACAAGTTGAGGTCTCAAATCGTGGTTTGAAAAGGATTTTAGAAAGAACCATAGGAGAAAATCGAGCTTCATGGGCTGATAAGTTAGATGATGCATTATGGGCTTTCCGCGCAGCGTACAGACACCCATCGGGTGCACCCCATTTAAGTTGGTATATGGAAAAGCTTGTCACTTGCCCATAGAGCTCGAGCATAAGGCATTATGGGCTTTGAAACATGCTAACTTTGATCTTAAGACCGCGGGTGATCCCCGGAAAGTTCAATTGAATGAATTAAATGAGCTTAGGGATCAGGCTTACGAGAATCTTTGATTTTCAAAGACTAAGAGGATTCATGATTCTAAAATCAAAACCGCGTTTTCAACGTTGGTGATCAAGTTCTCCTCTTTAACTCTCGATTGAAGATATTCTCGGGCAAACTCAAAACCCGTTGGTCAGGACCATTCACCGTTGCTCAGGTTTTCCCTTATGGAGCGGTGGAGCTTTCTCGCACCGATGGCCCAAATTTCAAGGTGAATGGTCATCGTGTGAAACATTATTTTGGAGGGACATCCCATCTATGGTTGTCCCGGATCTCCAAACTTTCCCAAGGACAATTGAATGGGGATCGAGTCAAGCTAGCGACTTCGATGATCAAAACAGTAGCGCTTCGTGGGAGGCACCCCATGCTTATCTCTATTATCTTTCTATTTTCTAATAAGTGGCCGAAGGTGCGCCTCTTAGATTTCGTGTTCGGTTGTTTGTGATGTTGTGTTTAGGATGTTCCGATATGAAGAAGACTCGTGCTCGAAGTTTGTCTTTTCTCTACTCGAGTTTCATGTTCGATGCTAAAGGAAATCCGATATCCTAATCTTATCGACTAACGTTTATCTTTGAGCATACTTAATAAACGGCTTTTAGATTTTCGTTGATGCCCTTGTTTTTAAACATTGAGGACAATGTTTCGTTCTAGTCTGGGGTAGGGTAATCTTCGATTTGATTTGACCACTTGCTTATTTTTGTCGGTGTACTCTCGCAACCCGTTTTCCTTAGAAAATGAAAAAAATTGTGCAAAAAAGAGCAAAATTTAAAATTTTTGAAGCTTTTGTTAAGTCTTTTTGATTGAAAAGTTGGCTAGTCTCTTAGACAAGAAGCTAAAAAATGCGAATTATAGCTCACAAGGCCAAGGATTTGCAAGTTTCCCTGAGTGATTTTAAATATGCATGACTTAATTTCATTTAGACGAAGCATTTGCTAAGTTAATATATGTTTTGACACCTTGTTGACTTTCCATTGGTGAGAGTAGGAATAGAATTACGACTTGACCGGGCGTGTTGAGCCCTAGCTTGTTCCCTTAACCATAGATAATCTAATATTATCGGCTAAGCATCCGCGGATCTCATTATTTGGGATTTTAAATTTGCGGAGATCGAAATATGATAGAGTTACTTATGAGTTTAGATGCTAAGCGTGGAGTAGTTGGTTCTCTTTAGAGCCCATCGAAGGTACTTATGGCTTTTTGTTCCCACAAAATTGTTTCACCCCATATCGTCTAATAATTAGAGATGTTGAGTTTTTGGCGATAATTAGTTCTTTATCTTCTTAAAAGAATCTTTGTTTTAAAAATTGGGTACACATCAAGGATCCGTAATAAATAAGCAATAAGTGATATGTGAAAAGTAATAAGTAAAATTATGAGGTGCTGGTGTCGAGATGGGACCCTTGGATCTTTAGCCGGGATTGAATGAGGTCTTAGCCTAGCCAGTCGGGATCCTCATTTCATGAAGCCTATAGTCTTGGAATTACCCGTTGAAGCTCCGTAGTTCATAGCTCATATAAGTAAAGTATAAGTGGAAAAAATGTTGTTGAAAAATGTTGAAAAAGTCAAAAGTATAAGTGAATAAAAATTCCTTGATGTGGACCTCATTTTTTGGGACAATGGTTCTTGAGAGAAGGCGGATAACTAATTATCGACTTAGCTTTGTATCTTTATCGGAATAAAAGTTATCGAAGCGAGAATTTGAAGAAATTCATTTCTCACAAAAATAAAAAATTCTAGAGGAAAATAGGAAAATGGGAACAAAAGGTAATTACACAAGTAACTCCCATAGGTAGTGTTAGCATCTAGAATCATATTTAACAATGATTTCGATTTTACGCTTAGTTTGGGACTTGTGAAAATTCAGGGACGATGTATTCTATCCGTATGGTCACTTCACGTTGTGTTGTGTTTTCTACTCCGTGATCCTAACGTGTCGTTTGAAAAATATTGGAGTTATTGATCGACATGAAAGTTTAACAAACCGTCATTCATAACCGGAATGTGCTTAATCGTAATATCTACACGTGAAATAAAAGGTAAACGGGGCGTTTTTAGAATTAAGGCTTTTTTAATCTCTTTTGAGGAATCTTTGCTACTTCTTCATAGGTTCAGTAGAAAGAGATTGAAACCCTTGGTTTTAGAAGCGTGAGTTGATTGCATTGCGTGAGGACACGACAATGGTCTCGTCAGGGGTATTTTGGTATTTGCTAATACACATACCTTTTCATTATCAAAACTGACCCAAAATAACCAAAAAAAAGCCGTTTATTGCTAATATTTATGGTTTTTTTGAGTTTGTGCTTGTGCAGGTACGGATATGTAAAAACACACAAAAAGGAACCAAATCGGATGTAAATCCGAGCACGAGAGATTAAGAGAGCTTAAGTTTGCGAAGATCAAAATTGTGCATTTATGAAGATTTTATTCAGGGATGATTTTTGGAAGATATATTCAAGTTTGAAGATTTGGCAAAATGGCCCCTCAAGTTTACGCTTTTGGCAAAATGACCCTGAAGAATCAAAAGTTGCAAAGTCAGCCTTGGTCTATTTAAGTATGACAAAAATGATCCTTGGAAGATACTTTCAGAATTACATTTATGGTCCCTCAAATTTCAGCATGTTCACATTTGGTCCCTATGGTTGCTCTTGGATCACTCTACTAGTCCAAATTCAATCCAAGTTATATCCTAAGTCCAATATACCCGGCCCAATCCTATATACCTCTACCCGGCCCAAACTTAAAACACCACCCTTTTATATTATCAAACCCAATATCAAAACCCGCCTTTACCCGAAACTAAACCAGTCAACCCCAATGACCCTCGACTCCCTTTGAAATACAATAAACAAATCCAACAGCCCTACAGTACATCTTCTTCCCCAATCCCAAACACCCTTTTACCCATTCACATTTACCACCATTACCCACCCCACTCGTACTAGAATCTTTCTAGCAACCTCATCTAACAGCTGACTTGTCAGATAAGAATGCCAGCGTGGTCATTTGAAGCTCTCCCATTGGCTGCAACACCTCATTTGATGAATTGAAGAGCTCGATTGGTGGTGATGAGGAGGATTGACATGTGGCTGTGGATAAGCCCTCTAGGCTCTTCCAAGAGGATCCCAAGGCTCTTGAAGGCTATATAAAGACCCTTTGGCTCACAATTTTAGTGTGCATTATTTTCCTTTAAAATTAGTTTATGTTCCTTGTATTTTCGGCTTTTCAGTAGTTTAATGTTTTCTTAAAGTTTTTATGTAATCTCAAACCTTTTGTACTCTAATTTCATTTTTAATAAAAGTTTCTAAGTTTTGTTTTGATCTTGCATTTCACTATTTGGTACTGAATAAGCTGTTTTTAAGATTGTAATAAGCTCATATAAGCTGTCCATAGCTTTTGTGAGCTTATTTGTTGTTTACTTGTTCTATTTCATTCACTTACATTCACAAAAATATTTGGTCAACGAAAGTCAACTGGTGATCTCATTTGGTTCAGAAATGGAGTTGGGTTGATCTAGTTCTTTGGATTAGGTTGTTGGTTGGTGTTTTACCTTGGTTTGATCGTTACTCACACTTTGGCTAGAATAACTAAGTGAGTAATCACCTTTTTCCTTCTCAAAACTGTTTTAATGAATGATCATGTGGCTTGATGATTGATGCTTGATTTAATGTTATTTGATGTTCTCTTATCTCAGTCTTTTAGTTGTTATAAAGTTTGCATAAGTAGGAGTAGGAGTAGTAGTGTAATCTGCTCATTAGAATAGTTAAAAGGAGTGTTTGGATTAGTACTAAAAGCGTGATAGAGGTTTAAATGTTGGAGGAAATCAGTTGCTTTAGGCTTGTCTTAGTTTATTGCATTCATATAAGTCATCTTATTGCATCCAAACACACAGAAAGTCAACAATAGCTTGAAACTGATCTAATATGCATAACTGTTGAAATCAGCTGAGCTTATTAAGCATTTAGGTGTAGAATCTGTTAGGGTAGCTTATTTGGGTCTTATTACATCCACTTTTAGCTTAATCAGTCACAAATTTGTCTCTAAATCTCAAATAAGTCAAAATCGACAATTGTGTTCAAAAGTCAAAACTATGTCAAACACGTTTTGTGGGATCTTGCAGACATTGCAGAGTTCAATCGGCTTGTTATGGTCTCAGATTTGGTCCATTTGTATTTTGCTAGGTGGTCTTGAAGACCACCTATCATTCTCACTTAAGCTTCTCTAATAAGCTTATAGAGTAGCTTAAAGTAGGGGCCAGGAGCCTGTTTGGGTAGAATTAGCAGTTAGCTTAAATCATAGGTAGGTTGCTTATTTGAGGTTAGGAGTAGATGGTTAGTTGTTTTAGAGTAGTTATAGTATAATTTAGTTCTTTGAAACAGTTTGGTGGCTAGTTGTGCTTATTTGCTTATATTAAAGTGCTTATTTGGATTTGTTTACACTGCAGCCCTTATATCTTACACATAATCATTATATTATATATTTTTCATAGAACCATAATAATAATTTAGAATTTTCCTGAGTTTTTCATAATTTTTGGTCATTGTTTGCTATTTTTCTCTAATTAAAATAGTTTTTAGTCACTTTTAAATAGCTTTTAAAAATAATTAAGAAAAAGTTTAAAAAAATAATTTTTCAATTTTCCCAGTTTAAGAAAAATATAAAAAGCATAAAAAATATTTTTCCCTATTTTTCCCCTTTTATTTGGTATTTTTCATAATTTAAATTAGATTTAAATAGTTTTAAATTAGTAGAAAATAGAAAAATAATCAGAAAAATAAAAAAATAGTTTTGAAAATTCTCTTAGGATATTTTAGATTTTATAAAAATAGTTTCATATTTTTCCCCTTAATTTTCATAATTTTTAGTATTTTAATTTAGTTTTAAAAGTTAAAAATTAGTTTTTAATTTCAATAAAATCCAGAAAAATCCAAAAAAATAGTTTTAATTCATTTCTAGAGTAAAAGTAATTTTAGGCATTTTTAGGATATAATTTAGACGTAGTTGCATTTTATTTACGTTTCGTTAATTCCGTTTTAGTTAATTTCGCACTTAGGATTTCCCGTAGAATAGATTCCCTTATTTACTTTTCCTATTCCCGTAGTTTAATAAAATCAATCACAAATCAAAACATCGAGCATTAAATTCTAAACCAATAACGACGTTGGCAAGTCATACTCGTTGGGAAACGATTCGGGTTGACTAATCCGTATCAACGATCACACACGCGATTTGGTTTAATATTCTTTTCCTAAAGGAATTTTGAATCTATCTTCGTGATTATTTTTGATATCGATATTGAGGTTTTATCGTTACACACTTACCATTAAGCCTTCATTATCGTAGTCGATTAATGCGAGATGTTTAAGTTTCTTACAGTTAGTCATTCACAAGTGGCTAGCTTGTGTGAGATAACTTGACGGTTTTGGCATTGTCTTTTGCAAAATCAAATCTCCTATCAATATTTCCTGTTCGGGGTAATCGGGATGAATTGCTACCTTTAGGTTTGGAGTTTTGGTTGCGCACTGTTCTGCAATGGGTGTCGTTTCGCATGTGACCGCGTTACATTCTTTAGGTGGTACAGAAGCATTGTAAAAGGTAACGACACCTCCTTCCATTGGAAATTTGAGCATCCCGTGTGCTGTAGACGAGGTGTAGCGTATGGGATATTCCGGTCTTAGATAATGCCATTGTATGACGAGGGTTTGATTACCATAAAATCCAGCCATCTTTGTTGTGGAGTGGTCATTATTACCTACTCTAACCAGTAGTCGTAATTGCCCCATAGGCCATATCTTTTCTCTGTGAAGCCGTCAGTATTGTCGTGGACTGGCTCAGTAGCTGCGTATCTCGGGCGCAGTTGTTTGAAGCGATGTTCATACATTATGTCTGCAGATGCTCCATCATCAACATACGCGGTGGATGTCGTGACCCCAGCGTTAATTTCGATGATGCGGCTCTACGCGTTGTTAAGTAGTTAATGTAGGGAAAGTGATTGCACTTCCATGGGAAAACTTCTGGCTAACCTTCTTCCTAGTTACTCTTTGCCATGATTGTATCATATAAATAGTATCAGCCTTATCTTTGGGCCCCTCCTTCTTATTCCGATCTTTTCTATCTTTCCTTCTTTGATGTTTTGACCAAATGGTCCGTCTACCTTCCTTGACTAGTTTGTCGATGGTGGCGTAGCTGGACACATGGTTAGTAGTGTGGCCCTTCGTCCGTGATAGTCGCAGTACCCACTCCTACTGCGGCGATCCTCGGGGTGCGCATTGGGGGAGGTCTTGGGAAGTTTGCTCCTTCTGTTGCAAGTATCTCCTTTGGAGTCTTTGTCAACGGGATATACTTGTCATTGTCGCCCCACTCCACAGTTTGCGATAATTCCTATTACGGTTACTACTCGGTCAGTTGGATTGTCTCCAAGTTGTTCTGTGACCGGTAGTTCGAGTAGTTTCTCTTGCTATCTGACGCAGGGGCCCCTCTCCTTGGACGAAGGACGTCGTGCGTTTCATGACCTCATCAAAGGATTGGGGAATCTTGTCATTCAACCTCTTGATAAGTTCTGGATTGCTGATCCCATTCATGAACCCTGAGATTTTGAGCACCTCGGGACACGCTTTAACTTGCATGCATTCATCCTTGAAGCGCTCCATAAAAGCGCTTGTGGATTCCCCTTGGGCGCTGTTTGACCTGGCGAGTTCAATGGGGTTTTTTGCACACTTTTTCCGTTGAGTAAAGTTTAGGCGAAACGCCTTTCTCAATTCTTCAAAACCATTAATGCTTCTGCGTGGAAGCTTATTGAACCAGTTCCGCGCATTTCCTGCTAGTGTGGAGTTGAACATGTGGCACCAAGGCTTGTGGCCAGTTTCATTGTAGCGGCTGATTCAAAAATTGTTAGGTGATCATCAGGATCACCTGTTCCGTCATAGGTTTTCACGTTGGCAGGTATACGCCTCCTTTTGTTCTCTGAGAAATCACGATGCGTCGAGTGTGAACGCATCCACCTTTTGACGGCGCCATGGGAGAGATATATCTTCCTCCTCTTGGTCATTATATCTGTTTCTGGACTTCCAATGTCCTGTATCGCTATCCTCGTTGTCCGAGGAATTATCAGAGGATGAATTTTCCTTTCTTCGGCGCTTGCGCCGACTGTCCTCAGAATCTGGACTTGAAGGGCTTTCACTTGGGGAGTATCGTCGCCAAAGTCTGTCATGAATTCTCGGCTACCATTCTGGCGTGGACATTGGTACATGTTCATCCTCCTCACTTCCTCCAGATCTTTGGTTGGATGTCTCATCGTCATCAACTCTCCTCCCAATTCTGTTAAACATTGGGGGTCGGTGACTATCCCTCCCGCGCTTCTCCTTCTGACGGCGCGATGGGGATGTCTCTAACTCCGGGCCAAAATCGAGTCGGGCATGCAGACTCCGACCTGACCTCTTCTTTGCTTCTTTTTGCATGAGAGCAGCCAAGGTGTCGTAGTTTTGCAATACGAACTCGTCTGGCGCTAGTTCTGACACAACCCCTTCTAGAGTAGGAGTATCAGTTTCCACCACTATACTCTTATTTTTATCGGGCGCATCAGGTGCTTTTGTGAAGTTTGTCTCCACCACCGTTTGGAATGGAGTGGCAAAAGGAGTTGCACAGTGGGTCTCCTGCGCTAGCGGTGGTTACAGTGGCCTGGGTTGTCCGCGAGCGTGGTTCCACTGAAGGAAAGACCAAATCTTGGCCTGATCCCTGGTTTTTAGCAACACTGGTTGTCCCAGAAGTTTGCTTAGAAGCTGATCCAGTGTGCAGCTTTTTTCGTAAGGTCGCTTGCGATCGCTGATTTCCATGCTCAGTTCTAGTTCTTAGTTCTTAGTGAATGGTCCCACGGATAGCGCCACTTGTTGATACAAAAGTTGGGCGTTCCTTGTTTGGGCTCCGGCTTTCGTACCAATTGATGATTGTTGCTTGAGACCTGCGCACTAAGAAGACAGAAAAACACGTTAGGCTTATCGTGGGATTGTCTCCCACGATTATCCTCCGGCGTGAGAGTAAGTAATTGGTTTAGGGTTAAAGGAGAGTTAGGGTTTATAGATCGTACCTTTAACAAGGGATAGGATTCCCTTTATATACACACGGAATCCTTGTTGGTTCCGTGCTCCTCAACCTTCGGCGTATCCCGCCTAAGTCGGTTGGGGAATGATTATCTCCATAATTAGGATATATCCGATATCGTGTTACGTAAATAACATTGGGTTTGGGCCTTCGTGGGCCTAAACACTTATCGGCGTAGCCCAGTTCGTGCTGGGCTTATTAGTATTGGGTTTTGGTCGGGTTCGTGACCCGAATATAGACTATACGTCATCAGGTCCAATAAGAGATCAAAGATATTAAAAAGTAGTAATAATAGGATGAAAAGTTTATCATACGTGAGAGTGACATGCCATCGTTAATGTGTACACGAGCCATGAACACAAATGGATCCAATGGACCCCGTGACTGAACATTGGGAAGCCTTGTGCTAACCCGTGTTTAACTTGGAAGTTGCTCGTTAAATATTAACCATGCATTCATGGGATCGTAAACCTTAATGTGGCAATGAACATACATACATATAACTTTCGGCAAATGTTTTTAAAAAGTATTGTATCATTTTTGTCACCATTTGCTTTTGTTGGTAGTGAACAATTTCTTTTGCTTTTGTGGTTACTTTTCTTTCAAATTCATCCTTTTTAGAGGACTATGTCACATTTTTGCTTTTTGGGAAAAAATAATTCTAAAAGGGGCAAAAATGTCCAAAATTTTCTCAAACTACCAAAAAAATATGAATTTGAAATAAAAGTACCTACAAAAGCAAATTTTTTTGTTGCTACCTAAAAAAACAAATAGTGACAAGTATAATACATTTTAAAAACATTTGCCCTTCATAAAACATATACGTCATCAATTATACATGTAAATCGCAACCATAAAACATGCATATAACTCTCGTAAACACATTATGCATCAAACACGATATATAAATATATCTGTCGTTTTAGTAAACCAGCACAACTCACTTTAATCACGAAAACCAATTAGTAACTTATTTTCCTTGGTTGTTAATGCTTCCTTCAACTAAGTCTCCCTAACTCTCATCAGTACCACCGAATACTTTTCTTTATGAGATTCGGAATAAACAAATAACAAATAAACTCGTAACCTACTTAAACTTAGGAAATTCGTGAGCCACACTTTACACTCATATTTCTTAGATGTAACACTTGTCTTGATTTAAGAATTAGACATCATTAGGAAAACAGCTTAATCACAAATACTTGTTTAGCTAGCATGCTTGGACTTCACACTACTTAACACATATACCCCAACACATTTTACTCTATTTTCATTTCTATATTTATTGTCTCTTACTTGTACACTTAAATTTTTTATTTGTACACTCAAATGTACAACATGTTAAAGCGGTATATTAACATTGTACATGTATCTAATGCATAAAATAGAGTATCATAATTAATACATAATGTGTGCAATTTCGCAATAACAACTTTGTAATGGACATCTACAAATGAACATAACCAACTAGCTTAGCTTAGTTGGCCACCTTGGAGTCTTTAGGGGCTTTTCAAATCCTGCAAGGGGTTTGAATGAAGGATTTTCCTTCAAGGTAGTCCTTTAATGAAGGGGTTTGGGCCTGGTAACCCCTATTAATTGTCGTGCCTTCGGGCGGATTAGTAGGGGGTTTTCCCCCCATCGGGTATTTGAAATAGGCATTTCCGCTTCGAGGGAGCTCTCTAGCGCGGACCCGGTTTAGACAACGTAGTCTAGACCTCCCGCTGTCGAACCGCGACACGAAGCACTTAATAAGAAATTCACCTTTCAAAAAAAAAAAATCTACAAATGAACATAGTTTTCTGTCAAGTACGACCATCACGTATTATGATTTGTTACATTTTTCTTTCTCCGACAAGTCTAATATCACTATGGCCTATTCATACTTTATAGCACTGACTAAACGCATAGATATTTCCATTGCATATAAATTTAATCCTCCACCTTGTTACATACTACGTATTTCTTAACAAATTAATTGAGCAAGCAGAAGTTGTTGAGGAGTCCATATCTCTAAACATCCAAAATCCCTTCACTCGTAACCTTTCAAACCACAGTATCTCACCAATAACCTTAATTTGAAGTACAAGCAAAGACACCACCCTCCATGCATCAAAACCATCATTTTATCTCAACTATCTTTTCAAACCCCATTTCACATTACCATGGATGAAACCGTAACCATACGAGAAACGTTGCCACCATCATTGCATGAGAACTCCACGGTAGACACGTCGAGCCCTTTCCGCTCCGTCAAAGAAGCTGTAGCCGTCTTTGGGGAATGGTTTCTAGCCTCAGAAAATTACTCACCCTTACCATCACCAAAACCAACTTTCACCTTACCCAAACAAGAAACCCCAATATGGAAATATACACCAAATTCTAACCAAACATTATGGAAATCACCGCAAAGCGAAGGAGACCGTTCTCCATTTTTCATGAATACCCTTAAAAAACTTGAGTTGGAGCTCGAAGAAACAAAAAGAGAGCTTAACATATTGAAAGAAAGAGAGTGTGAGACCGAGGTGGCTTTGGCATCTCTAAATGCAGAGCTTCATAAGAACATGTCAAAGATAGCTAAAGTGGAGGCTGAGGTGGCGGGGAAAGCAGCGGCGACAAAATCCTCTATTACTTTGGCTCAAGTGTTGAGTGGTGGTCAAGAGAGTAAGTACTTGAATGAGAAGAAAGTAATGAAGAAAAAACCTATTATTCCATTGGTAACAGATTTGTTTATGTTTGCAAAGAAGAGTGGGAAGGCAGCTAATTCAGTAATGAGTCCATTGCATACATCTTCTCATATGTATTAAAACTAAAAACTTGAAGAACAAAATTCTATGCATGCATGATGCATGCAATAATCACAAACTTATAATGTATGAGTTAAACAACCATTACATCAATTCAACTGAATTATCATTATGCACGTTGTAGCTAGATTGATTTTATTTAATTAGAGCAACGTTTTATGCACATCAAACACATATATGATGTTTAACTAGGCAAGATTATGTATCGGCATTTCCAGATTGACCATATGCCGTTGAACATATATACTCATATTTTAATTAAGAAGAGTTTTATGGAGATTATGCTACAACTTAGGGCAAAGACAAAAGTTGTAACCGAAACATATGATTTCTTTTTATTTGGGTACTCTAACTTATATTACATATGATTTTTTAAATATGCAACCAAAACATCACATTATAATTTTATAACTCCTTTAATATACCCGCCGGTAAGCGTGTGAATTCTGCTATACTTATTAGACCTTGATACTCAAAATACTGTTTTACGATTTTGATCAGTTATTGGGAAAACCGTTCATCGGACAAGTAGAGATCTAGTTACTGTTAGGTTTTAATAATCATAACAATTATAAAATCAAGTAAACATCATCAAAGCATGCAGCGGAGGTATAATGATTAATATATGTATATTAATTAACCGAATAAGAAAACGCGTACCTTTTAGCAAATCAATAACCAAACTGTAATTAGAACAAGGAACAAAACTCAAAACCCTAACTTAGGGTTTCACCAAATTCCACCCACCAAAAGTCGACCACCAAGGAATTCACAAACACAAGTGCGCTTGTCCTTCGTTCTTGTACACACGTACTAATAGCGATTTGATGTGAAAAGCTAGGTTCTTGAATCACAATGAGTTTGGAAAATCGAAACCCTATGGGAAGGGTTGGAACCGATCGGCCAAAGACAAGAGGGAGGAGAGGAGAAGAAATTAGGTTAACAGAGTGATCCAAGGTTAAGTTATGAATGAATACATGAGTTTGTATTTATAGGTAACTCAACTTGGTGACCAAGTTTGAGTGGGATTGGGTTTGGAAGCCCCAAACCGATCGGCCTAGCATCCCAAAGGGATTCTAGATCCTTCCCGACTACTAATTTCAATTCTAGTCCCTATAGTTTACATTTAACGACCGTTAGCCAAACCTCGTTAAATATTAACTATCGTTAAGTATTTATTTCGTGACTAATAATTAATAATAATAACATTTTATATATATTAATTATTTAACATCAATTCTCATACGTAATGTGTGCAATCCCGAAGTCTCGAGTTCGAATCCGGACATACGTATATTTAAATATCCATAAAACCTTTCAGCTCCCACTTGGATATTACTAAATATAGTAATGACATTGGTTTAGTCTAGCCTAACACGTCAATGCCCCCAGATTGAATCGAGTATGGTTTCCTGGAAAAACCATTTAATGATTCATCATTTTTACTTATCATTTTGTTACTAATACTACATTAACTATGAATATGGATCAAGTCATTTCATAAGTTAATATTCTGTTTCTCGTTATAATTCGATTGAACAAGATTACCAAATCATCTGAACGTATTCCAGATAGATCTTGGGTATGGCCATACAAACATCTTGTCAACCCTACGAGGGGCCCAAATATAGTATTATGCTTTGAAACAAATTCAAATGAACAAATTCTCTTGACTACAAATATAACTCATGAACTTTGTAACACTTCTGAAAATAGCCCTTATAACTACCAGTTACGGATAGCGTTAGACTATCTTACACAAATGCACTACATTCATATCAGTTATCTGGTATCTCAAGTCTGAGGATAAACACTTCATGATATACTTAATAACGAAAATCCATAAAGTATCATCATGTAATGTTGGGATCTGTCCTATATTCAATTCATTGAATATCATGTGAATCTAGTATGTCCCACGCATCAATGTACCTTAAGTATATTCTACCAAAACTCATATTTGTCTTAATTCAATGACATTCCCACATCATTGATCAACAACGGACTATTTAGAATAACATAAGTTATTCACGGCTTAAACATGCAAATATAGGATATAATATTAAGAAAATGAAAAATAAACATAAACAACTATTTTATTTCATTAAAGTAATATTTGTTCATAACATCCTTTATCCAAATACTAATCACAGATCTGCATGAAACTTCTAGCTAAACGAAGTCCTATCCCATCAGCATGGTGAGTAAGTTTTTCTTTTGGCAAAGGCTTCGTAAAGGGATCACCTAGATTATCATTTGTATGAACTTTGAGTAGATTGATTTCACCTATTTCAACTTGTTCTCGAACATAGTGATATCGACGAGGAAAATGTCTGGCGCCCTTCATGACTCCAGGCTCATTGGCAAATGTTATTGCAGCAGAGTTGTCACAATACACATTTAAAGGTAATCCGATTGAGGGCATTACTTGAGTCCCAAAATGAATTTCCTAATCCAAACACTTCCATCGAAGCTTCTGAAGCAGCTATGTACTCAGCTTCTGTAATAGACATCGAGCGTTGTTTGCTTCTTGCTCTTCCAGTCAACTGCTCCTCCATTAATGACAAAGCGTATCCCGTTTGAGACATCTTATCATCTTTATCAGTTTGGAAAGACGCATCGCAAAAACCTGTAACATCAAGTTCTGCATCTGGATTTCCACCATACACTAGAAACATTTCTTTAGTAGCCCTTAGATACTTAAGAATGTTCTTAACAGCTTGCCAGTGTTTCACACCTGGATTCTGTTGATATCGACTGGTGATATTTTGTGCAAACGCCATATCAGGCCTTGTACATCTCACAGCATACGTGATAGATCCTACAGCAGAAGCATAAGGAACTTGTCTCATGTGTGCCACCTCTTCAGGTGTTGACACGCATAGTTCACTACTTAAGCCATGTTCAACTTGCATCGGCAAATATCCCTTCTTGGAATCTTGCATATTGAATCTCTTCAATATTTTATCAATGTAAGTACTTTGATTTAGTCCAATTAACCGCCTTGATCTATCTCGGTAGATCTTGATTCCCAGAATAAATGCTGCTTCCCTTAGATCCTTCATAGAAAAGCACTTTCCAAGATAAGACTTTACATCTTGTAAACTTGGAATGTCTTTTCCCATGATCAATATGTCATCGACATATAAGATAAGGAAAATAACATTACTCCCACTAGCTTTGTGATATACACATGGCTCATCAAGATTTTGAGTGAAACCAAATTTCTTGATTTCTTCATCAAACTTCTTGTTCCATTGCCTTGATGCTTGCTTCAACCCATAAATGGATCTTTGAAGTTTACATACACGCTTTGGAAATTTTGGATTCACAAACCCTTCAGGCTGCGCCATATAGATGTCCTCATCTAGGCGACCATTTAAAAAGGCATTTTTGACATCCATTTGCCATATCTCATACTCATAGTACGCAGCTATGGCTATAAGAATCCTAATAGCTCTAATGTCTGCTACAAGAGAAAATGTCTCCTCGTATTCTATCCCAAAAGTTTGAGTAAACCCCTGAGCTACAAGACGAGCTTTATAGGTGTGTACATTGCCATCCATGTCAGTCTTTATCTTATAGAGCCACTTACTTCCAACTACCTTAGCATTTGGAGGTAAGTCAACCTCTATCCAGACTTCGTTATCTCTCATGGATTGCATTTCCCCATTCATTGCGACTTGCCATTTATCCTTTTCAGGACTCATCATGGCAGCCTTATAGTTAGCAGGTTCACCAAGATCCCCTAACAAATTTTCCTCAGCTTCTATGTTAAGACATAGACGCTCAGGTGCACGCGTAGTCCTTGCAGATCTACGAATGGGAGCCACTTCAACTTCAGGTGGAACACTCAGACTTTTAGGTTCTACTTGAGGTTGGCTAGTGTTTTCAGAAGGTGTTGTATCTTCTTCATCTTCCAGATCATAAACTCTCCCACTGAATTCATGAGATATGAGATCATTTTCAAGAAAGTCTCCATACCTAGCAACAATTACTTTGTTTTCAGGTGGAAAGTAAAAGTAGTAACCCATAGTTTCCTATGGGTATCCTACGAAGATACACTTAACAGATCTTTGTTGCAACTTATCAGCAGAGTCACGTTTAACAAACGCCTCACATCCCCAGACCTTTAAGTAAAACAAGTTGGAAGCTTTCCCATACCACACTTCATAAGGAGTCTTATCAACCTTCTTAGTTGGAACCATATTCAATATGCGAACACCAGTTTCTAAAGCATAATCCCAAAAGGATAAGGGAAGAGTTGTAAGATTAAACATTGATCGCACCATATCTAACAATGTACAATTTCTTCTCTCAGATACACCATTTTGTTGTGGAGTATATGAAGATGTGAGTTGTTGAACAATTCCACACTCAGCAAGATAATCTTTAAACTCTTGGCTTAAATATTCACCACCTCTATCAGATCGAAGAGCTTTAATCTTCTTTCCTAGTTGCAGTTCTACTTCACTCTTAAAAACCTTAAATGTTTCAAATACTTCATGTTTATGTTTAAGTAAATAAACATAACCATAACGACTGAAATCATTAGTAAAGGTTAAGAAGTAGCTAGCACCCTTCCTTGACATATATCTTAGTGGTCCACATACATCAGTATGTATTACTCCAAGAAGATCAGAAGCCCTTTCTAAACTATTTGTAAAAGTTTTCTTGGTCATCTTCCCAGATATGCAAGATTCGCATTTATCAAATGATTCATCATTGATGTCTTGCAAAAGCCCATCGTGTTGCAGCTTTTGCATGCGTTTCTTGCCTATGTGAGCAAGTCTATAATGCCAAAGAAATGAAGAATCCAAATCACTTTTGATTCTTTTATTATTGATGCTAAAGACAAAATTATTTTTATTAATCACATTATCATGTAAATCAATTTCAAACACATCATTTACTGGAATAACATTAAAGTAAAAAACACCATTTAAAGAAACCGAAATTCCATAATCAGTAAATGTATGAATAAAACCAATATCTTTTAACAAGGAAACAGAAACGACACCCCTAACAATAAAAGGTGTGTAATGACAATCATTCAAAGACAGTACTAAACCCGAAGGTAAAACTAAATCAAACGTGCCTATAGCTTCAACGACTGCATGTGCTCCATTACCCACGTGCAGGTATTGTTGTCCATAGGCGAGCTTCCTTGCACCTCTAAGTCCTTGTAGTGTATTACAAATGTGAATACCACATCCAGTATCATATACCCAGGAATTTATTTTATGAGGAAAAGCAAATAATTCTATCATTAAAAGAGTACCTGAAGTACTAGCCACAGTGCCAGTATTTTTATACCTCTTAGTACGCAACTCATCAAGGTAGAGTGGACAGTTCCTCTTCCAGTGTCCTACCTCAGTGCAGTGATGACAAGCCTGATCCTTCTTAGGATTCTCACGCTTTTTGGGAGGGTAATTCTTGGGTTCTTTTTGATAAGCCATAACTTGTTTTCCCTTATCAACTTTACCCTTACCTTTCCCTTTCTTGTTCGCTAGCGGCTTATTAGGCTTAGAAATCCTACCCATTTGGATGGTTAGAACCGTAGGTGTATGGGCCTTCTTGGGCAAACCTTTCTCGTAATCAATGAGCATTGCATGTACCTCACTAACTGTCTTCCCCGTGCAATTCATATTATAATTGCGCACGAAACCATCAAATTCCTTGTTAAGGGATCTGTTGATCAGGCCAATTTGTATGTCATTAGGGTAGACGTAATTGAGTCTCCCGATATGGTCCATGTAACTCATCATTTCCAGGCAGTGGGCGCTCACAGGTTTCCCTTCTCCTTGCTTGCAACTATGTAGAGCATCTATCAGATCATACAGCTCTACAGTCACAGGCTTTTCAAACAACCTTTGCAATTCTTCAAGCATGAGGTTAGGGAAGTAATTTTCAAACTGTTTTTGCAAGTTTGAATTCATACTCTCAAGCATAATGCAGGCGACCTCATTATACATGTCATACTTAGATTGTCATGCAGCACGTGCTTCAGCACTAGCACCAGTTGTAGGTTCAGGAGGACAAGGCGTAGTCAAATAATCTAGTCTTTTGGCAACCCTCAAGACAATTCTGAGTTGCCGATACCAATCATTGAAATTCGCACTACCAGTCAATTTCTCTCGATCAAACATAGATTTGAACGACGAGGCTAGTGCAGTAGATTCAGCTTGAGCCATTTCTACAGAAATAAAAGTTCAAAAGTTATTACTTTCGATAAGTAAACATTCAAGAAAATAAAATACTCTTTGGTCAATATTCATATTAACCATATAATTTTCTTTGAATTTTGGATCCTCATTATCATAGTTTCACCACATCAATTGATCTGCTAGTGGTGAAAGTATAGAATAGGTAATTGTTGAAAAACAATAATTGACAAACAAGTTTTCAATTCCAAAGATTTATGGGATTTACAATTTTGTCAAAACAATTAATGCAAAACGTAAGCATGTTTTATCCCATCTTATTCCTTAAGTCAAAGGTCTCACTAACTAACTTAATTAAGTTGTCTAATTTAGAAACTGCAAATTATTAAGCTGAGGTCTCACACAACATAAAGATTCACATTGTTATTGTAATCTAGATCAAGGTCTCACATAACTAAATTACAACTTCAAGTGTTTCATATCATTAGATGGCATAAACTTAAATTTAAAGGGTACAATTTTTGACGTGTAATCAAAACTTGTGTATAAAGAAGCATGCATACATCTTTATAGCACAAAATTTTCGAAAAAAACTTACATAATATTTTAATTGCTAAGATTAAATTCTACAAAGTTTTAATCGATGCATTGAGAAACTTACAACTTTGCACTAAGATGCTTTGTACATAGAATGGTTATACTCTCCAATCGAACTCACAGAGGGCAAAGGACCAGGTAAGCGCAAAAGCATAACCTTAGACATCCTTTCAGTGTGACTGTGCGCACTTCTTTATTAACCCCTTTATAGTTTGTTCTAGTGGGTGAGCCGTTCTAACCATTCAGTACAGTCGCATCAATCGATTAAAAGTTCAAGAATTAATGCTTAGAAAACAAATCAGTTTTGCCATTATTTAGTCCATTTAATTTTCTATTCATAAAAAACCCTTTTTGCTTACTAACATGTCAAACAATATATAAATAAAAAAGCATTTTAATAAAAATTAAACACACTCAAATAATATAAACATATAACTAAACAATTTAACATATGTAAAACAATTAGCCACATGCATAATTATTTCGATAAACTCTAATAAACAATTCTATGCGTAAATAAATGCATACATTAACTAGGGCTTTCAACTACAAGGTAGAAGAGCCACATACATCGACAAGTCGATTGCGTAAGCCAAAGTCAATAGTATACCAAATAGCACATAACGAATTTTTATTAGTATAATTGAGGTCTTCCCCAATTCAATAATTATCAAATAAATAAAACATGTGTATATCACTAAACAATTTATCACAAACAATACTCCATGGCAAAACATGCATGTTCCATCATGGATTCCGCATAACAATTATCACCCAAGATACGCATATTACATGGCACATAACAATTATTCATTAAAACCACATAAAATAAACATGCAATCCTAGGGTTTTTACAAATTTTACAAAATAAAACCTAATAAAATTAGGGTAATCGACCCAATTAAAAAAATTAGGGTTTCCAATTGCAAAAAACCCTAGAAACCATTAAAAGCATGCAATAATCATAAAGATTCAATTTTTATGTGTTTCGGTAATTAATTACATCATATTAACGACTCGTGATGCCACTGTAAGGTTTTAATAATCATAATAATTATAAAATCAAGTAAACATTATCAAAGCATGCAGCGGAAGTATAATGAATAATATATGTATATTAATTAACCGAATAAGAAAGCGCGTACCTTTTAGCAAATCAATAACCAAACGGTAATTAGAACAAGGAACAAAACCCAAAACCCTAACTTAGGGTTTCACCAAATTCCACCCACCAAAAGTCGACCACCAAGGAATTCACAAACACAAATGTGCTTGTCCTTCGTTCTTGTACACACGTACTAATAGCGATTTGATGTGAAAAGCTAGGTTCTTGAATCACAATAAAAACCAAACACTTGTTTCTTGAGTTTGGAAAATCGAAACCCTATGGGAAGGGTTGGAACCGATCGGCCAAAGACAAGAGAGAGGAGAGGAGAAGAAATTAGGTTATCAAAGTGATCCAAGGTTAAGTTGTGAATGAATACATGGGTTTGTATTTATAGGCAACTTAACTTGGTGACCAAGTTTGAGTGGGATTGGGTTTGGAAGCCCCAAACCGATCGGCCTAGCATCCCAAAGCGATTCTAGATCCTTCCCGACTACTAATTTCAATTCTAGTCCCTATAGTTTACATTTAACGACCGTTAGCCAAACCTCGTTAAATATTAACTATCGTTAAGTATTTATTTCGTGACTAATAATTAATAATAATAACATTTTATATATATTAATTATTTAACATCAATTCTCATACGTAATGTGTGCAATCCCGAAGTCTCGAGTTCGAATCCGGACATACGTATATTTAAATATCCATAAAACATTTCAGTTACCACTATATATGGATACAAATACGTAGAAGTTTTGAAATAAACAATTCCAACCTAGCTTACTATACCTTTTTTTTAATCAATTATGTTACTTTTGTTTTGTTTACGTATTTTTCGATCAAATTAATCAGTTACTTTTGTTGTATCATTTCTTGTTAGAGTGTTAGACTAATCGGTTTGGAAAAAAGTTGATCTTAAAGGTTAGCGTTTAGTTGTGATTTTCCAAAATGTGATGGATGGTTGATTGAAAACCAAAACTTTAAGACACTAATTTCAGTTTTTATTAGTGCCTCCTTACTATAATATGTTTAGTTGTTAGGGCTTGAGATCTTTTAGTGGAAATTCAAGTTCAAACCCTAGATGCATCAACTTTAAAGCTAATTTTGAACAGACTTTCTTGAGGGTCGTTGGCTAAATATTGTATTATGCACATTGCATTTTAAATGGAAATGGGACGTTGTTTGCGGCGTTTTAGCGTTACCCATTATTAACTTTCTGCGAAAACAAGTTTCAAAAAGTAAGTGAATGAGTGTATTTGACTTAGATGTACGCAACTTAACCGAGATATCAATTAAGTTTTTTCAACCATTTCTTTAACAACCCTAATTGTGTACCTAGTAGGGTTTGGATAGTAATACTTCTTGTAAAAACGTCAAATGTCTTACCAGTAGGCAATTTAATAGTGGTTAAAAAATTCCAAAAAATATAAACCGTTAAAAGAAGTTTCAACTTTCAAGTAAACATCTAAAACTTCATAAGAACATAATTTTTTTATGTGCATGACAACTTCACACTTTGGGTGTGTTTGGTAAAAATAGCAGTAGCTGTGAGCTGTGAGCAGTGAGCAGTGAGCTGTGAGCAGTAGCCACAACTCACAGCTCACCGCTCACAGCTTCTTAAAAAACATTGGAAAAATAAGCTTTCCTAAAAAATAGCAAAGCTCACCGCTCATTTGCCAAACGAACAATAAAAATGAAAAAGCTCATTGCTCACCGCTCATCGCCCCAAAAAGCTCCAAAATACTGCGCGCCAAACATAGCCTTTATATTTAAATCTACAACTATATGGTAGAGCACACGATAACTGTGTTGTAGATAAGTTCTAAGGCATATTTAAACCTATAACATAGCTAACTGCACAACCACGTGCGTTAATAGGTCGCTTCGCTACGTACATAACGGAGGTTATTGGTGTTTTTTTTCGTTTTCTTTTTGAGTGTAATCGTTAAGTGAGTAAGGTTTTTGTTGATGCTGTTGTAAATATTACGGGAGAATATGTTTTTTTTGGTTTTGTGTTGAGAATTCATTGACACACTCTTATTTCTTATTTGCACATTCAAATGTACAACCTAATGAAACGACATATGATAAATGTACAATTGTTTATTGCACAGTTTAGAGTGTGCAAATAAGAAATGAGAGTGTGCCAATCACTAGCATTTTGTGTTGATGGCGGATAACTCGCCCGATAACACGTAAGGCTTGTTTGTTAAAATTTTCGATTAAGTCATGTTTGATTAAATGATGACTTAATGCACACAACCTCAGTTTTATTACTTAACACTTTCAGTCATCTTTATCTATTAAGTCACAAACAAACAGTTTTCATATGTCTTATTGAATTCATTTTCTTCATATTAAGGGTGTGTTTGTCAAAAGTAGCAGTGAGCAGTAACTATGAGCTGTTAGCAGTGGCCACAACTCACCGCTTCTTAAAAAAGCATAAGAAAAATGAGTGTTATTAAAAAATAGCAAAGCTCACCGCTTTTTTGCCAAACGATTACTAAAACCAAAATGTTCATTGCTAACCGCTTATCGCACCAAAAAGCTACTCACCGCTCCGTGTCAAACATAACCTTAATATATTAAGTCGAATTCAAACATTGTTATAGCAGCTATCTGCAATTATTCAACCTTAGATAAATATGGAAAGTTGGAAACCATATTGTTAGCCAATAAATATCAGAGTTATTATTTTAGTTTTTAATAAAACGTGCTCGACAATCAAGGAAAAGTTGCTCTTCTTTTGCAGTTTTCTTAAACGTGCTCGACAATCAAGCAAAACCCTCTCGTCTCCCAAAAGCCCAAGTCGTATATATTTCTCTTCTTTTGCAGTTTTCTTGTTTTCATCAAAAACATCAACAACAACCCTACCATCAGTTTATCGGAAGGTATGCTTCAATTATTTTCTTATTACGCGTTTTTGTTGATTTTATTTCAATTAATGTTGTATTTGTTTTCTTTTTAATTGTAAAGAACAACGATCTGAATATATGAGGATTATGTTATTAGGGTTCTTTGAGTTTTTGATCGTCTTTATTGTTTTTTAAATCAAGTATTTTTAATGGCTCTCTAATCGCTGTTATTAATTCACGAAAGATGCTGTTATTGTCTTGTATACATTTAGTAATTTAGTAATATGTTTGGATCATTACTTTGTTAGATGTTTTTATTAGCTTTGATTGCTTACTTTTTTACTAATCCTACAGTAATTTGATTTTTATCAACAGATTTAAAAAGACTTTGATTTGGAATCATGAAGTACAAGAAAGAAGCAAACTGCGTGTTTGTTGTTTTACCTAAAGAAAATGCTGCCATATTGGATTTCTACTTGAAAGATTGTTGCTTTGATACCTACAATAACCACCAGAGGAAACGAGCATCACCCTGCTTTTATTCTCAATACAAGGAGAATAAAGAACGTCCACTGAAATCCAGGCGTCTAGGAACATCAGTGGAAAAGATAGATGACGTTATTAATAATAGAGACATGATAAATCAAACTGAAACCACTAGTGTCGTAAGTTCTACTGGTAGTTGTAGCATTAATAGCTATAATCCCTATGATATGTATTGTGGATCAGTTCATGACAGCGATGCAGAGTCTGCTTGCCAATCGGAATACCATGAAGACGCTGATCATCGTTTCGCCAACGAGAAATTGGCGGATGAAATACATAGGCAAGAGTTGAATGCATACCGTTCTACCATTGAGGCTTTACATGCATCAGGACCCTTAACATGGGAAAAAGAAACAATGGTAACAGACCTTCGCTTGTCACTCCATATATCAAACGATGAGTATTTGACTATGCTAAAAAACTTAAATTCCTCATCTAGTAGTTGTCATAATAGGTGACAGGCAAACCTTTTGGTAAAATTTGTTTTTTCTTTGTTGATACCCTTCACATAATTGTAAGAAGCGCAGGTAAATTTCTCTTTTAGTGTTATAGTGAAAAATGTGTATAACATTGAGCTCATCAGTAGTTTTTCAACCGAATGTATGTTATTTAAGGAGCTCATTTAGTTTATGCTTCTTTGTTAGTTTGCAATTTGTAGAAGAAATAGATATCACAGCACTATTAGTATGTCAGTTGTTTTTTTAACTTGTTTATTTGGTATAGATTTCATGAAAAATATGTGGTATAATCCAGTAATATATGATGTATTCACCACTACCATAAGGCCTCGTTAATGGTTCTTTTTGTTTGGAATATTGTTGATACATACCGTTCATTTTCAGGGCCAAAGTATTGGCTTGTACACCTTGCTTCTGCATCAGTTAGTTGATGTCGGGACAATGTAGGAAGGGCAGGATCACTTCTGCTACATTTGGTATGATCTGGTATATTCTCACACGATTACTTGTATCTGTAACTTTCAAGTATTTTTTCTTGAGAGATACAGGAGCAAAATTACACAGCTACTAATGATCCTAAGGTATGGAAAGCATTATTGAGCTGAACAGGTAATTTATAAATAAATTTCAGTTTTTCATTTGACAGTGTGTTATCTTTGATTTTGGTACATACCATTAAGTTAGAGTTGCTGTGGGGATGGGTTAATGGTCAAAACTCCAAATGAGTTAAAAAGGATCAGGTCAGGTTAGGTCGACCTCGACACTTTTGTCCAATTATAAGAATATTACATGCAAACAATAAATAGAAATAATAATCCTACTTAGTAGTGTATGCTTATCCATTTGAATTATCCAGACTTAAGGCGATTTTTGACCCGTTTGACCCATTCAACCCATGTCTAGTTTTCTCTTTTTTAGCCAAGTTGTTGGCTTTTCCAGTTTGACCAAGAGAGATATAACTAACAACATTACCACAATGACCCATTCATACCTAAGTGGGTCGAGTTGACATATCTACTTCAAATTGTTGAATTTACTTGAGTTTTTTTCTTGAACTTGCTCAAAGTACGAGATCGTGAGTTCTTATCCTATCTTTGTGTATTGTCCGGTGAAGTATTAAATATCTATTTGTCAATGGAAGGTAAACGTAGTTGAATATTATGAAAGACTTTTAGGGTGTGTTTGTTTTTAAAAAAAAAATCTTACTAGCCCTCTTACTCTTACCAGTAAGAGGTGGGCAGACGTTTTGCTTGTTTGTTTTTTTCTTTTGAGTAAGACCCAGCTAGACATATAACATCTTACTCAGTAGGAGGTGGGGGACTTGTCTTACTGCCTCTTACTCGTTTTGTAAACTTTATATAATATATTTGATTGTTTATTAACTATGTTATATTTATGATAAAAGTATTTATGATATAAGACTTTTAGACTCCTTCAAGCTGTATATAAGCTTTCTGCTACAAGGCGGAATCTTGTGACTTAAGATTTCACTTGGGATATGTTAACGTCACTATGTAAGTTGGATGTTAAAGATGAGGAACATTACGATTATGTAGATGAAGAAAAGTGCTGATCAAGTTTGCTTTTATAAGTTGCAAGCACAAAGATCATTTTGTTAACTATGCAAATTATTTACGACTAGTTGCTCGAATAATGTCGCGTGCTTGAAACGAATATCAAAGATCAACTCATTGGTATTAGTGTGATAAGTACTCACTTTTTTATAACGTTCTTTTCAGCAAAAATTTCTTTTTTTTATAGTATTTTGTGTTTTGCTTTCTAATATTGTATGTATAAGATACAGTATAAAACTATTATCTCAATTATTCACTTAATTACCAGATTGTGTGAATCCTTGATGTCATTGAAATCAAATATTTATACAAGTTATGTAGTACACATCTTGGATACACCAAGAACACAATGCGGTAAAAATAATAAAGTTGATCATATCATAGACACGTATTTAGCCAAGTGTTATTATTGATATTGCTTTACTTGATAAGATACATAAAAACTGAATTCACAAAATTATTTTATGTATTTGATGTCTTTAAATGGGAATAATAATGTTTAGCAGTTTATTTTCCTTTATTATTTCATATATTTTTTTAAGGATTTCTTAACTCGTCATATCCTCCTTCGATGTAACAGTTCGGGTGATCTCTATCAAGTTACCAAGCCGTCAACTATCCCTACTGCTTTTCTCTCCACGAGTTCCTCCACGTGGCATCAACGTCTTGGTCATTCCAGTGACGAAGTACTACGGTCTCTTGTTTCACGTCAATTTATTTCATGTAATAAAGAAAAGTCCACATGTTTGCCATGCTTGCGAACTTGACAAACATGTGAAGCTTCCTTTCTATAGTTCGGATTCTATGATTTAACATTGTTTTGATATTATTCCTTCTAATTTATGGACATCTCTTATTGTTAGTTCTAGTGGTTTTAAATATTATGTTCTAATTCTCGATCATTTCTCTCACTACTTGTGGATGCATCCTCTCCGTTCTAAATCTGACACGTTCTCTAAATTCTTGCATTTTTGTACTTATGTTAAAAATCAATTTAAATGTGAAATCAGGAGTTTCTAATGTGATCAGGGTGGTGAGTTCGATAATAACCGTCTCCATACATTTTTTGCTAATCATGGTATCCAACTTAGATTTTCTTGCCCAAAAACCTCTCAACAAAATGGCAAGGCGGAACAAATGATACAAACAATAAATAACGTCATCCGTACACTCCTTTTTCAAGCACACCTACCACCTACCTTTTGGGTTGAGGCTCTTCATATGATCACCTATCTCATCAACCTTCTACCCTTAACCTCTATCAACAATGAAATCCCCTACATAAGAATTTTTCACAAAGAACTCGACTACTCCCGTTTATGCATATTCGGGTGCCTTTGTTACCCCTATCTTCACTCCCCTCACAAACTCGCACCACGAGCAACCCCGTGTATCTTCTTGGGCTTTCCCGCCTATCACGGTGGTTTTCGTTGCCTCGATGTTGAAACAAAAAAATTGTCCTCTCTAGACATGTCACTTTTGACGAAACACAATTTCCCTACCAATCCATAACACCCACGTCCCCACCTACATAAACGCTTTAGACCCCGCACCTTCCCCATCCTTAACCATGTTTTAAATACTCACACCGAACCTCCTCCAACTACTACGCCCCAACACCAAACAAACAACGGGCCTCACAGTCCCTTATCAACCGAAAATACAACCCAACCCAATACACAAACCCATGTCGCACCCCATCACTCCTTTCCTACACATCCGGTAGACTCCACTACACCCTCGAGCCCATTTCCCTAAGCGGCCAAGCCCAACAACAACCAATTCTCCAACCGCAACCCAATCATGCGTCTTCCCCATCTCGGCCCACTAACGATCCAACACACACCACTTTGGCTCATTCACTGCAGCCCACTAACGAACCACCTCGTACCCACCTCATGGTCACTAGGTCTCAATCAGAAATTGCAAAACGAATCGACCTTACATACGTCCTTCATTTCTTCCATTCCTAAATCTGCGTTTCTCGCTTTAAAAGACCCCCTATGGTGTAATGCTATTTATGATGATTATAATGTGTTGGTTAAAAATGGTACTTGGATTCTTGTACTAAGGCCCTCACGTTATGGTTCACTCTATGTGGTTATTTAAGCATAAGTTTCATGCTTACTGGACTTTGAGCCGCTGTAAGGCTCGTTTGGTTGCTAATGGAAGTAGTCAGCAACTTGGTATTGATTGTGATGAGACATTTAGTTTGATTGTTGAACCGACTATCATTCACATTGTTCTTAGCCTTGATGTGTCTCTGATGAGGTGTAACTTTATACATTTTTAAGGGGTCATTTAGCCACTAAATCCATACATATTTGATCATTTATTGCCCTAAATTGTTTTTATTTGAGTTTTAGGTACTTGGGAAGCAAATGCTGGAAAATGATGCGTTTTAGGCTCGATTGGATGGAAAAACGAAGAAAACGACAACATCAGGGAAAACGTCACATAAAAGGAGCTGATGCCGTCACTTGAAGAACTAGAAGATATTGAAGTTTCAGAAATTACAAGTGATGACTCCGGATATGGTGACGGCCTCATTCTGACTGCGTCATGGCTAAAATCCTGAAGAGCGACGGCATTACAAACCCAACCTGACACCGTCACATTAAGTCGGTGCAAAGAGCGAAACCCTAACTGGCGGCGAGCTGACGACGTCACATCTAACAAGTGACGTCGACATAGCTGTAAATCTATATATATTATTGTAGTAAATCGTACTTTTCAGGTCATTATTTACCTTTTTACTCAAAACTATTACTTTGAAATTTTTCATATTTACCTTTACGCGTATCTATTAATTTAAAATCACGTAAACTGGAAAATGACATTTATCGTAAACTGGAATTGTTCTGGGTCAATATTTGACTAAAAACCCAAAACATTCATTTTTAATACTTACGTGTTCACTTAAACCAAAACCGGGAGATTAACCCGCGTAACGTGAAATGCGACTTTGAATGCGTACCCGCGCTAGACCGAGCATGGTCTACATTAAATTAGTACATTACAACTCTATTAGAGTTATTTTATGAGATATTATGTTTAATTTTACAAGTCTCACGTTAAACGCGTATATTTTGTATTTAACTTACGCGTACACGCTTTTTGCATTAACCAACCACGTAACTAACTAATGCTAACACTACTACACTATACACAAAAATTAAAATTTTCTCTCTCTCCCTATAAGCAAAAAACGGCCACCACTCACAAGTATCAAAACCATGAGCTAATAGTCAAAATTATCCAAAAACCACTCAAGATTTCAACTAGTAAAACAAAGGATCCCCCTTCCATTGACCTTGCCAAAATCGGCGCCATCTTAAGGGTCCCCAACCCATTTTGAAATCTTCCACATTTTAGTGATGCACAAAATGTACTTAAGGGCTTTTAGTTTGGATATACAAGCACTTAACACTATATAAAGGAAGTCAATACACAATTATTCATACATAAACTCAAATCACAAAACTTTCTTCTTTTTCTCTCTTGTTTGCCATCGACCTACACCCTAAACACATACAAAGTTCACAACTTTGCTTGGATCTTGAAGACATTGGGTACTAGAAGCTTAATTATGTCATTTTGGTTGTTAATCTTGGGTAAAAACACAACAATTAGGGTTGTTCTTGCACTAATCCTCACTTTCTCACTAAAGATTGTAAATCATCTTTTCTTAATTTTTTTTTTCACTTTCTTGATGCTTAAAACATGTATTTTCCAAAAGTACAAATTAATTATAGATATTTGTAAGAAAAGTGTTTGAACTAGTTACATAAATACATATATATACGACATATATATAGCACATTTACAAAATTGTATCACCATGTTTGTGTTTGTCTTTTTATGTTTTGTTATATGTACAAAGTTCACTTGCGTATGATTTACGGTTTATTTTTGGTTAGTTGTTATGTTTATGTTCTTGTTACCATTCGGTGTAAGGGACTAGGTAGTTTGGAGTTGTTGATTGAGAAATGATAAAAATTGGTGAAAGGGAACTAGGTTTAGCTTGAAGTTGTGATTTTCTGTTGAAAACGTAGTTAGAACATCGAAATATACACCTTATGACACCGATGTCCTGAAACAGTAAATTCACCATAATGGACTTAAGTTTTTCAATAATGAGATAGAAAAACCAAAAATATACACTATAAGCTAAACGTGATCGCTTGAACCACTAAAACGGGCTTAAAAGCGAGAAAAGTTACGCTATTTTTAAGTTACGACGAAAACTATACTTTTGTATAAAAAAAAACTGCACTATTTGTTAAACTACTTTTTATAAACTTTGAAATAGTTTTTGATCCATTAAATACGAGACGGGTAAAAATTGGTAAAAAAACGTAAGTTAATATGTATTTAGTTATTTTCCGGAAAAGTCTTAGATTTGGTAAATTAAGAATAAACGAACGGGTCATGCCTAATTTTTGTTAGAAATTTTACACCTATAATATTACGTAAGCTTAAATTTTCTAAAAATAACTACACGAAGATGAAAACTCTTTTAAACGGAATTTCATAATTAAAAAAAAAAATATCATTCTTAAATTTGAGAAAAAGACGAAATGATAGACTTTTATATATAATTAAATGGACATTCTTTTAGCAACAATATAATAATGAAATCATTAACTAGACTTTTATAAATGATAAATAATACTATTATAAACTCGACAAAAAGACGAAATATTTTTATATCTTTTATAAATTATAAAAAGAGTATTATTTTAAATACGTATAATAAAGACGAGAAAACTCTTAAACTATGACTATTATAACTAGTTAACGTGGGAATATTATTAAATGTCAAAACTTATTTAACTACGTGACTTGGACGTAAAAAGTGTTTTTTTTTATAAAACTCAAACACAAACGTGTCGTAGTGATACAATGTTTTTGAAAACACATTTGCTTTATTTCATTTCATACAGCATAATACTAAATCGAACCCAAATTTACTTAGGTTACCTTTCAGAGTCGTTAAATTTCATATCTTGACTTATTCATTACCAAGTTACTACTTTACTCAAATTTAGCTTCATAGCCCCATTTTCCTACATGTTTACAACTATTTTGAAATACTAGGGGTTAGAATACAATGCTTGATTTTTACATACGGACACAAGTGCATAAACTTTGCTATTTGCCTAAGTTACCACATTAGCCGCTAAGTCCCCACTTATGTTCGTTACTTATGAGCGCGAATGTCTTGAATAGATCTATTGTGTTGACATCCCCGTCCGGGTTTGTAGCACCAACTTGACCGGAGGTACCGATCAAATGGACGCATAACATTTGAAGGCATATTAAGTGTTTTGGCTAGACAATTACCGGGGAATTATTCATTTATCTTATATGTGCTTCTATGCGTACATGTCATGTTAAGGCTTCGGGTCATGAGCTTAAAAGAATAGTGTTACTTTCCATTTGATGTTGTATTTTTATAACGGTCATACGCTAAAATCTTGTGGTCCGCACTTATTACTATCTTTTACTAAACCTATGAACTCACTAACAGTATTGTTGACATTTTAACTTGTATTTCTCAGGTATTTGATCATATTATCCCTGTAGGCCATGGAGCACATCGAGTCATATTAATATCATTCCATCAAGAAGTATTTTGTCACAACCAGATTTCAATTTAATGTTAAACTATTCCACATTTGGGACCATGTAAACTTATAATTTCTTAATTTTGAACTTGTTTTTATTTAATCAAATGTATCTTTAAAATGACTCATGTAGGTCGTTCGACATAACTGTAACTTTGTTCCATGAACGTCATGCCCCGGTTACTATTCTGCTGCGACCCATTTTGGGGGTGTGACAATTCTCGTATTATTTTCATTGTAATGGGTACAACTTTGGAGTATAAACCCTAGAACAATTTTCTACAGTTTTCTAGGCCTTTTGGCCATTGATGTCTTCATGTTTGGTGAAAGATAAGTTTTTCAATTAATCATTCAAACATGTCTATTTGTTATTACTTGATTTATTTAATTGCTTCTCTTTTCATTACCATGTTAGGCTAGATCTATTAGTATTTGTTTAGGATTGCATGAAACCTAGTTATTGATTATTGTATGTCGTCTCTTTTTTGATTAGTTGATTTTTCTTTAGGGTTAGGAAAACTGGCTAGGTCAAATTATACTAGCTTGAACATCCGACTAAACGCGTAGTTATTATATTAACTTGATGTTCGTTGTATTTAATGCGTGAATTCTTAGTTGCAACGCGAAAGATTGGCAAGACATGCTTAGGAGCCACCCAGTTAGACGGAATTCATAGGAGTTAGGGAGTAACCAACCTTCGATTGATATTAAGGAATACAACACTCTAATTAAACAAGGACGTGACAATTCGACTAATCAATAAAAGATAACTAGTGAATAATGGAATTCTAAGTAAATACAATTTACTCATATAAGAAGTTCACCAAATTTACTTTTACGCATAATTAGTTTTGTTTAATTATTAGTTTTAAAAATCAAACTCTTCCAAAACCCCGAAATTTTACTTGCATTCATATAAAATATAAAAGACCAAAAATAATCTTCTCTCAACCCTTAGACTTAATTCGACGTACACTTTGAGCCTACCTCACTATTCCTCTAGAGAACGATCAATCCCTCGTATCTTACCTATACTACAGTACAATGTTAGGTACTCTACCTAGGAGGATTGTAAAACTTCTTATGTTTACAATTATCCGCTTCAGTCTCGCAAATGTCCAGTTCACCAGCTTGATGTTAAGAATGCATTTCGTAACGGTGATTTATCTGAGACTCTCTACATGCATCAGTCTCCTGGATTTGTTGATTCTTGGTACCCCTACCATGTTTGTCTTTTGCTGAGATCTCTATACAGACTAAAGCAAGCACCTCGTGCTTGGTTAAAGAGATTTTCAGGTTATGCCACACGGGTCGGATTTTACCACAGTCGATGTGATACTTTATTATTTATTTATCGACAGGGCTCTAACGTTGCTTATTCACTTATATATGTGGATGACATTATTCTTACAGCTTATTCTACTGCTCTACTCCAGCAAATTATTGCTTCTTTACACATTGAATTTGACATGACTGATCTCGGGGCACTTAATTATTTCCTTGGTATCTATGCTATTCGTCATTCTACAGGTTTGTTTCTGTCTTAGCGGAAGTACGCTCTTCAACTTCTTGAACGAGCACATATGGTTAATTATAACCCTTATCGAACACCAGGTTGATACGGGTCCAAACGGGTCCTGGAGGAGTTCCTGTTCAGGATCCTACTTTGTATCGTAGCCTTGCAGGTGGTTTACAATATCTTACATTCACACACCCAAATCTATATTATGAAATGCAACATATTTGTCTTTACATGCACGATCCGCGAGCCATATTTAGCTGCTCTCAAACGTATCTTACGATACGTCCAGGGGACTATGGATTTTGGCCTACACTTATATTCATCATCTACCACCTCTCTTGCTGCTTATACAGATGTTGATAGGGAGGGTTGCCTTTCTACACGTCGTTTTACATCAGGTTATTGTGTTTTTCTGGGTGACAACTTATTATCTTGGTCTTTCAAGCACCAGCAAACTCTCTCTCGTTCTAGTGTCAAGGCTGAATATCGGGGCATTGCCAACGCTGTGGCTGAGACTGCATGGCTGCATAATTTTCTCAGTGAGTTACATCCCCTTTATCATCTGCAAACCTTGTCTCTTTGTGATAACATTAGTGCCATTTATATGTTTGTCAACCCTATTCAACATCAACGAACGAAGCATATTGAGATAGACATACGCTTCATCCGTGACTTGGTTACCACTGGTGAGGTGCACGTTCTCCATGTACCCTCTAGTTATCATTAAACCGATATCTTCACCAAAGAAATGCCTTCGACTTTGTTTGAAGAGTTTCGATGTTTGAGCGTCCGGTCTTTTCTCGCTCCAACTGCGAGGGCATATTATTCGATATATTTGTATAATGTTAATCCATATATTTGTATAAGCCCCACTAGTGTATTTGTAGGCCTAGCCCATAATTATTAGATCTAGAACTCTCTTTTGTAACATATATACCGATTGTATCAATTAATGAGAATCAAGCAAGTGGAGAGCAAAAACCAACTATAAGGTGAGTAACGGATTAGTCAGTATGTTAATAGTGTAGTTATATTTATGTTAGTTTCGGATAACGGATATACGCGAAAATAGTTATGTTTATGTTAGTTTCGGATATAGCCAAAAATGATTATGTTTATGTTAGTTTTGGATATAGCCGAAAATGATTATGTTTATGTTACTCTCGGATATAATCGAAAATGATATGTTAGGATGTTAGTTTTGGATTATAGCCGAATGTAGTTATGGGTGCCTAAGTGATAACCTGATAGCTTAGTTACGGGTGTCTAAGCGATACAACATTAGCTTACGTTACGGGTGTTTAAGCGATACATCGTTAGCTATGTTACGAGTGTCTAAGCGATACACCATTAGCTTATGTTACTAGTGTCTAAGTGATACATCATTAGTCATGTTATAGTGCCTAAGAGAAGCACGAAATGGAACTCCCATTCACGTTAATGCTCATATAGGATTGGATTAGATATCTCTCATATGGAGCATGCATTATATTGAGCACATATGATTTAGCTATGCTTCCCCATCAATAGCATGACTCGGATTGCATCCGTGCAAGAGGGTAAGGGTCGCACATGAGTACTCGCAACCTAAGGAATTTCATGCAAGTAGCAAGGCGATTAATATCGCATTATTTTTTAGCATAAAGATTAGATATCACATTATTAGTAGCTATACGGTTAGATATAGCATATTTATTATTAGCAAGGCGATTAGATATCGCATTATTAGTAGCTAGACGATTATATATCACATTATTAATAGCAAGGCGATTAGAGATCGCATTATTAGTAGCTAGATGATTAGATATCACACCATTAGTAGCACGACGATTAAATATCGCTATATTAGTAGCAAAATGATAAGTAAGGTGATTGAATATCACATTCAAAGTAGTATTCCGATTAGAAATTGGACAAGATAGTAGTAGTAGCTTATGTTAGTCAAAATATGATTCTAGGAAGTTATGACCTATTTAGAAAATGGATGGTTTAGTAGCAATATAGATTTAGATGTGATTTATGATATGTTAGCATGTTTTTATGTAGGTATGTGAAGAAGGAATTGGCAAGATAGTAAACCAAGGTGCATTTCGTGGGACTAGGTGACGTGCATCTCATCCTCACCTTTGATATATATCTTGTAAACGGCCCTTAAATGTTGTAGCATATTTCATTTAAGTTTAATCAAGTGTTTGGATGCCCACCGCGCACCTTATAGAATATAAAAAATGCATTCAACATGTAGTTAATATACTCAAAGTTTTCATTTTGAATCAAAAATGCATTTAATAAAAATTAATTAAACTTTTAAATTACTATAGCTAAATGTGATTTTTCCCTTAATACACTAACTTTTCATTTATTTACGGCTTAAAAAATGCCATTTAATTTGTCACTTGTTAGCAAATCCCTTTTAACAATATCATAAAACGTGCTCGACAATCAAGCAAAACCCCCTCGTCTCCCAAAAACCCAAGTCGTATATATTCTCTTATTTTGCAGTTTTCTTGTTTTCATCAAAAACAACAACAACAACAACAACAACAATGCTACCATCAGTTTATCGGAAGGTATGTTGCAATTATTTTCTTATTACGTGTTTTTGTTGATTTTATTTGAATTAATGTTGTATTTGAATATATGATTATTAGGGTTTTTTTTTTGAGATTTTGATCGTCTTTATTGGTTTTTAACTGTTTTTTTTAGATATTAGAAACTCATTCAGTAATATGTTTAGATCATTACCATGCATAGGGATTTGTTAGATGTTTTTATTTGATTTGATTGCTACTAATCCTACAATAATCTGAATTTATCAACAGATTTAAAGGACTTTGATTTGGAATCATGAAGTACAAGAAAGAAGCAAACTGCGCCATGTTTGTTGTTTTACCTAAAGAAAATGCTGCCATACTGGATTTCTACCTGAAAGATTGTTGCTTGGATACCTACAATAACCACCAACGGAAACGATCATCACCCTGCTTTTATTCTAAATTCGAGAAGAATGAAGAACGTCCACTGAAATCCAGGCGTCTAGGAACATCACCGGAAAAGTTAGATCACTCTATCAATAATAGAGACATGATAAATCGAACTGTAACCGCTAGTTTCGTAAGTTCTAGTGGTAGTTGTAGCATTAATAGCTATAATCCCTATGATATGTATTGTCGATCAGTTCATGACAGTGATGCAGAGTCTGCTTGCCAATCGGGATACCATGAAGACTACCATGAAGAAAATGATCAATCTTTTACTGACGAGACATTGGCGGATGAAATTCATAGACAAGAGTTGAATGCATATCGTTCTACCATTGAGGCTTTACATGCATCAGGACCCTTAACATGGGAAAAGGAAACAATGGTAACAGACCTTCGTTTGTCACTCCATATATCAAATGATGAGTATTTGACTATGCTAAAAAACTTAAATTCTTCATCTAATTGTTTTCGTAATAGGTGACACACAAACCTTTTGGTAAAATTCGTTTTTTCTTTGTTGGTTCCCTTCACATAATTGTAAAAAGCGTATGTAAATTTCTCTTCTGGTGTTATAGTGAAACATGTGTAAAACATTGATCTCATCAGTAGTTTGTCAACTGAATTTATCTTATTTAAGGAGGTCATCTAGTTTATGCTTCTCTGTTAGTTTGCATTTTGTAGAAGAAATGGATATTATAGCATTATCAGTATGTCGGTTGTTGTTTTTTTACTTCTTTCTTTGGAATAGATTTTATGAATAATTATAATGATATATGATGTATTCACCACTACCATAAGGCCCTGTTCATGGTTCTTTTTGTTTGGAATAATATTGATGCATACTGTTCATTTTCAGGGCCAAAGTACTGGCTTGTACACCTTGCTTCTGCATCAGTTAGCTGATGTCGGGACAATGTGGGAAGGGCAGAATCACTTCTGCTACATTTGGTATGATCTGGTATATTCTCACACGATTACATGTATCTGTAACTTTCAAGTATTTTTTCTTGAGAGATACAGGAGCAAAATTACACGGCTACTAATGATGCTAAGGTATGGAAAAACGTAATTGAGCTGAACAGGTAATTATAAATAAATTTCAGTTTTTTATTTTACAGTGTGTTATCTTTGATTTGGTATATACCATTAAGTAAGAGTTGCTGGTGGGATGGGTTAATGGTCAAAACTCCAAATGAGTTAAAAAGGTTCAGGTCAGGTTAGGTCGACCTAGACACTTTTGTCCAATTATAAGAATATTACTGTACATGGAAACAATAATTAAAAATAATAATCCTACTTAGGAGTGTATGCTTATCCATTTGAATTATACATACTTAAGGCGATTTTTGACCCGTTTGACCCATTCAACCCATGTCTAGTTTTCTCTTTTATAGCAAAGTTTTTGGCTTTTCCTGTTTGACCATGAGAGATACAACTAACAACATTACCACAATGACCCATTCATTCCTAAGTGGGTCGAGATTGACATATCTACTTCAAATTGTTGAATTTACTTGAGTTTTTTTCTTGAACTTGCTCAAAGTACGAGATTATGAGTTCTTATCCTATCTTTGTGTATTGTCCAGTGAAGTATTAAATATCTGTTTGTATGAAAGGTAAAAGTAGTTGAATATTATGTAAGACTTTTAGACTCCTTCAAGCTGTATTTAAGCTTTCTGCTACAAGGCGGAATCTTGTGACTTATGATTTCACTTGGGATATGTTAACGTCACTATGTAAGTTGGATGTCAAAGATGAGGAACATCTGCTGTGCGGTTATGTTGATCAAGAAAAGTGCTGATCAAGGTTACTTTTATAACTTGCAAGCACAAAGATCATTTGGTTAACTATGCAAATTATTCACGACCAGTTGCTCGAATAACGTTGCGTGCTTGAAACGAATATCAAAGATCAACTCATTGGTATTAGTGTGATAAGTACTCACTTTTTTATAACGTTCTTTTATGTAAATATTTATTTATTTTTTTTTATTTTTTTTTTAGTTATAGTATTTTGTGTTTTGCTTTCTAATATTGTATGTATAAGATACAGTATAAAACTATATCTTAATTATTCAGTTACTTACCAGATTGTGTGAATCCTTGATCTCATTGAAATCGAATTTTCATACAAGTTATGTAGTGCACATCTTGGATACCCCAAGAACACAATGCAGTAAAAATAATTAAGTTGATCATATCATAGGCAGACTTATTACTGATATTGCTTTATTTGATAAGATACATAAAAACTGAATTCACAAAATTATTTTATGTTTTTCATGTCTTTAAATGGGACTAATAATGTTTAGCAGTTTATTTTCCTTTATTATTTCATATATTTTTTTGAAGGATTTCTTAACTCGCCATATCCTCTTTTGATGTGACCGTTCGGGTGATCTCTATCAAGTTACCAAGCCGTCAACTATCCCTACTGCTTTTCTCTCCACAAGTTCCTTCACGTGGCATCAATGTCTTGTTCATCCCAGTGACGAAGTACTACGGTCTCTTGCTTCGCGTCAATTTATTTCATGTAATAAAGAAAAGTCTACATGTGTTTGTCATGATTGCGAATTTGACAAACATGTGAAGCTTCCTTTCTATAGTTTGGATTCTATTATTTAACATTGTTTTGATATTATTCCTTCTGATTTATGGACATCTATTATTGTTAGTTCTAGTGGTTTTAAATATTATGTTCTATTTCTCAATCGTTTCTCTCACTACTTCTGGATGTATCCTCTCCGTTCTCTAAATTCTTGCATTTTTGTACTTATGTTAAAAATCAATTTAAATGTGAAATCAAGAGTTTCTAATGTGATCAGGGTGGTGAGTTCGATAATAACCGTCTCCATACAGATTTTCTTGCCCAAAAACCTCTCAACAAAATGGCAAGGCAGAACGAATGATGCAAACAATAAATAACGTCATCCGTACACTCCTTTTTCAAGCACACCTACTACCTACCTTTTGGGTTGAGGCTCTTCATATGGCCACCTATCTCATCAACCTTCTACCCTCAAACGCTATCAACAATGAGATCCGCTACATAAGAATTTTTCACAAAGAACCCGACTACTCCCGTTTATGCATATTCGGGTGCCTTTGTTACCCCTACCTTCACCCCATCACAAACTCGCACCACGAGAAACCCCATGTATCTTCTTGGGCTTTCCCGCCTATCACGGTGGTTTTCGTTGCCTCGATGTTGAAACAAAAAAAAATTATCCTCTCTAGACATGTCACTTTCGACGAAACACAATTTCCCTACCAATCCATGACACCCACGTCCCCACCTACATACACGTTTTAGACCCCGCACCTTCCCCCTCCTTAACCACGTTCTAAATACTCCCACCGAACCTCCTCCAACTACTACGCCCCAACACCAAACAAACAACGAGCCTCACACTCCCTTATCAACCGAAAATACAACCCAACCCAATACACAAACCCATGTCGCACCCCATCACTCATTTCCTACACATCTGGTAGACTTCACTACACCCTCGAGCCCATTTCCCCAAGAGGCCAAGCCCAATAACAACCAATTATCCAACCGCAACCCAATCATGCGTCTTCCCCATCTTGGCCCACTAACGATCCAAGACACACCACTTCGGCCCATTCACTGCAGCCCACTAACGAACCACCTCGTAGCCACCTCATGGTCACTAGGTCTCAATCCGGAATTGTAAAACGAATCAACCTTACATACATCCTTCATTTCTTCTATTCCTAATCTCCGTTTCTCGCTTTAAAAGACCCCCTATGACGTAATGCTATTTATGATGAGTATAATATGTTGGTTAAAAATGGTACTTGGATTCTTGTACCAAGGCCCTCAGGTTATGGTTCGCTCTATGTGGTTATTTAAGCATAAGTTTTATGCTGACGGGACTTTGAGCCGCTATAAGGCTCGTTTGTTGCTAATGGAAGTAGTCATCAACTTCGTATTGATTGTGATGAGACATTTAGTTCGGTTGTTGAACCGGCTACCATTCACACTGTCCTTAGCCTTGTTGTGTCTCTGATGAGGTGTAATTTTATACGTTTTGAAGGGGTCATTTAGCCTCTAAATCCGTACATATTTGATCATTTATTGCCCTAAATTGTTTCTATTTGAGTTTTAGGTACTTAGGAAGCAAATACTGGAAAATGGTGCGTTTTAGGCTCGATTGAACAGAAAAACGAAGAAAACGACAACATCAGGGAAAACGTCACAGAAAAGGTGTTGTGACAGCGTCACAACCACTAAGTGATGCCGTCACTTGAAGAACTCGAAGATATTGAAGTTTTAGAAATTACAAGTGACGACTCAGGCTATGGTGACGCCCTCATTCTGGCGGTGTCATGGCCAAAATCCTAAAGAGCGATGACGTTACAAACCCAAGACACCGTCACATTAAGTCGGTGCAAAGAGCGAAACTCTAACTGGCGACGAGCTGACAGCGTCACATCTAACAAGTGACATCTCACAGCTGTAAATCTATATATATTATTGTAGCAAATCATACTTTTCAAGTCATTATTTACCTTTTTACTCAAAATTATTACTTTGAAAGTTTACATATTTACCTTTACGTGTATCCGTTAATTTAAAATCACGTAAATTGGAAAATGACATTTATAGTAAACTCGCATTGTTCTAGGTCAATATTTGACTAAAAACCCAAAACATTTATTTTTAATACTTACGTGTTCACTTAAACCTAAAACCGGGAGATTAACCCGCGTAACGTGAAAAACGACTTTGAACGCGTACCCGCACTAGACCGAGCATGGTCTACATTAATTTAGTACATTACGACTCTATTAGAGTTATTTTATGAGATATTACGTTTAATTTTACAAGTCTCACGTTAAACACGCATATTTTGCATTTTAACTTACGTGTATACGCTTTTTGCATTAACCGACCACGTAACTAACTAATGCTCACACCACTACACTACTCTTACAAAAATTTAAATCTTCTCTCTCTCTCCCCATAAGCAAAAACCGGCCACCACTCACAAGTATCAAAACCATGAGCTAGTAGTCCAAATTATCCAAAAACCACTCAAAATTTCAACTAGTAAAACAAAGGACCCCCAATTGAAATTGCCAAAGTCGGTGCCATCTTAAGGGTCCTCAACCCATTTTGAAATCTTCCCAATTTTAGTGATGCACAAAATGTACTTAAGGGCTTTTGGTTTGGATATACATGCACTTAGAACACTATATAAATGAAGTCAATACACAATTATTCATAAACAAATTCAAATCACAAAACTTTCTTCTTTTTCTCTCTTGTTTGTCGTCGACCTACACCCCAAACACATACAAAATTCACAACTTTGCTTGGATCTTGAAGACATTGGGTACTAGAAGCTTAATTAGGTCATTTGGGTTGTTAATCTTGGGTAAAAACACAATAGTTAGGGTTGTTCTTGCACTAATCCTCAATTTCTCACTAAAGATTGTAAATCATCTTTTCTTAAATTTTTTTGTACTTTCTTGATGCTTAAAACATGTATTTTCCAAAAGTACAAGTTAATTATAGAGATTTGCAAGAAAAATGTTTGAACTAGTTACATACATACATATATATACGACATATATATATATATATATATATATATATATATAGTACATTTACAAAATTGTATCACCATATTTGTGTTTGTCTCTTTATGTTTAGTTATATGTATAAAGTTCACTTGCATATGATTTACGGTTTATTTTTGGTTAGTTGTTATGTTTGTTAATACAAATAAGCCGTAAAAACGTTTATTTATATTTTACGATCTTCTAATGTTTTGTCGATAACAAACGTAAAATCATTTTAACGAAACAAATAAAATACGTAAATGGTTTGAACTAATAGTTTCTAACATATTCACACTTTCACATAAAACACTAAAACAAGTATAAGTGATTTTATGATTTAGTAATACATATGTACAACAACTAGTGTTTACATATTTGGGTAAAATATACACATAACTAGTAAGTAGTATATTGGGTAATATAAAAGGGTAGAAACTTAAGTATCACAACCCATTGGGCAAATACATTGAATGTAGTTGGGTACAACCCAAAGCCCATGACCCATGGATCTTGACCTATAACCCATTGCATGACATCATGCTTATATCATACATGGATAATATCCATAAACCCATGGATCAACCCATACCCAAGTGACCAAGTGCATTGCACTCAAAGATACATTGTATCTAGCTAAAGATCCATGGTTCAACCCATGACCCATGACCCATAACCAAAATACCCATGGGTAAAAGGGAGCGTCCCACGGATCCCTAGCTAGCGCTAGACGGATCCCTTGTGGAAGGATCCGTGGGATCAGGAACAGTAGATTTTTTCTTCTATAAATAGTGAGTTATTTCTTCATTATCTTTCACCCCTTTCTAACACACTTTCTCCCTAAGTGTAAAACTCACTAACCTCAGATCCAAGAGATCTATGTTTGTAGTTTTGTTTTTGTGTGATCTTTTAGGTTCCTCTTAAAGGCAAGATCATCACCTTTGAAGTCGAGCAAGCTCAAGTCCATGAGTTGACATGCTTCCTCATCATCAAGGCTACTGAAGTCTTCTTGTTGATGATTCATTTCTTTCTTCAAAGAAGTGTAGTGTTGAAGACATTAGTGAATGATGTCTCAAGAGTCGAGACGAAGATATTAGTGAAGGGTATCTATCGTCTATATCATAAGCACTTGTGGTAGGTGCTTAGAAGTCAAGACTAGAAGCATTAGTGAAAGGTGCTTAGAAGTCAAGACACAAGACATTAGTGAAAGGTGTCTTGTAGATCTAGTCAAAGGCATTAGTGAAAGGTGCCTTAGATGTACATTCGATATGGTGTGTTTCGATGTACAAGATAGACTAGTATTAGATCCAAGGATATTGATATCCTTGATGATGTTGTAAAGGAGTAGATCTCCTTTGGGATTAGTCGTTGGTGTAGTGTGATAATAGTTCCTCCATTGCAATGGAACTAGGTGCTTAGCCTAGTACCTAATAAAGGGTAGGCGACGTTGTGATGGTGTAGTTCACCTTGGAGTGAAAGAACTAGGTACTTAGCCTAGTACCTTATAAAGGGTAGGCGACGTTGTGTAGGTGTGGTTCGCCTTGGTGTGAAAGAACTCGGTATTTAGCTTTGTACCGGAAAAAGGATAAGCGACGTTGTGAAGGCTTATCCGCCATAAGGAGATTGGTGTAGTGCTTACGAACTCTCGAGTAGGTGACTCGGGGAGTGGAGTAGGGCAAGGAAGGTGTCCTTGTAGCCGAACCACTATAAATACTCGTGTTGTGGTTTTGTGCTTCTCACTCTTATCTTTTCATTACTTACCTTTATATGCTTTGTTTATCAACATCCAACACACACATCCAAATAGATTGACATAAGTCGATCTAAATAGATTAAAAGGAAGTTTTAATTGGCAAAACTATTCAACCCCCCCTTCTAGTTTTCCACAATGTTTATGTTCTTGTTACCATTCGTGGAAGGGACTAGGTAGTTTGGAGTTGTTGTTGATTGAGAAATGATAACAATTGGTGAAAGGGAACTAGGTTTAGATTGAAGTTGTGATTTTCGGTTGAAAATGTAGTTAGAACATCGAAATATACACCTTATGACACCGCTGTCCCGAAACTGTAAATTCATCATAATGGACTTAAGTTTTTCAACAATGAGATAGAAAAACCAAAAATAGACACTATAAGCTAAATGTGGTCGCTTGAACCACTAAAACCGAACTTAAAACGAGAAAGTTACGCTATTTTTAAGTTACGACAAAAACTATACTTTTATAAGAAGAACTGCACTATCTGTAAAACTATATTTTTATAAACATTGAAATAGTTTTTGAACCAATAAAGACGAGATGGGTAAAAATTGGTAAAAAACGTAAGTTAATATATATTTAGTTATTTTCCGAAAAAGTCAGATTTGGTAAATTAAGAATAAACGAACGGGTCATGCCTATTTTTGTTAGAAATTTTACACTTATAGATATTACGTAAACTTATATTTTCAAAAAATAATGACACGAAGACAAAAACTCTTTCAAATGGACTTTTATAATTAAAAAATTATTACTACGTATTATTCTTAAACCCGACAAAAATACAAAACGATGGACTTATATATATATATATAATTAAATGAACATTCTTTTAACAATAATATAATAATGAAATATTAACTAGACTTTTATAAATGATAAATAATACCATTATAAACTGGACAAAAGGATGAAATATTTTTATAACTTTTATTAAATTATAAAAAGAGTATTATTTTAAATACGTATAATAAAGACGAGAAAACTCTTACATTATGACTATTAGAAGTAGTTAACGTGGGAATATTATTAAGTGTCGAAATTTATTTAACTACATGACTTGGACATAAAAAGTGTTTTTTTTTATAAAACTCAAACAAAAACGTGTTGTGGTGATACAATGTTTTTGAAAACACATTTGCTTTATTTCATTTCATACAACATAATACTAAATCGAACCCAAACTTACTTAGGTTACCTTTCAGAGTCGTCAAATTTCATATCTTGACTTATTCATTACCAAGTTACTACTTTACTCAAATTTAGTTTCATAGCCCCGTTTTCCTACATGTTTACAACTATTTTGAAATACTAGGGGTTAGAATACAATGCTTGATTTTTACATACAGACACAAGTGCATAAACTTTGCTATTTGCCTAAGTTACCACGTTAGCCGCTAAGTCCCCACTTATGTTCGTTACTTATGAGCGCGAATGTATTGAATAGATCTATTGGGTTGATACCTCCGTCCGGGTTGGTAGCGCCAACTTGACCGGAGGTACAGGTCAAACGGACGCATAACATTTGAGGGCATATTAAGTGTTTTGGCTAGACACTTACTGGGGAATTATTCATTTATCTTATTTGTGCTTCTACGCATACATGTCATGTTAAGGCTTCGGGGTCATGAGCTGAGTGCAATAGTGTTACTTTCCATTTGATGTTGTATTGTTATAACTCTCATACACTAAAATATTATGGTCCGAACTTATTTGTAACACCCCCAAAATACCGCAGAGGAAGATTGTGTCATTGAGGTGCTACTTCATAATACAAAGTACAAGGTATAGAAAACAACCTCTAAATGAGACGTTTTGAAAAGTTATCATTCGATTAATGAGAACAGAGTTACAACATAAGTTCTGAAGTACAATACATAAGTGTTTTTAAAACATATCGAATGGTAATAAGAAAAGGGGAAAATGACGCAAATAGATCGCGCGCCCTGAGGCTTATCACTTTCCGGACCACTTTTATTTTTAATTTGAAAATAGACCGAGGACATCCGCTGTCATTGGGCAACTCATCGAAATTATGACAAGTGTCCGTAAGGTATTATTTTTTGGACAACCAAAAAACGCCGGGCAACCGTATTTTTTAAAAAGGATTTTTTTGTTCATTTTACATACAGTCAATTTTTACATAAATAAAATATAAATTGTGTTATTAATAATGATTTTCCAAACTACTGCTTCTTCTTCTTCTTATTCTTAACACTGCTTCTTCTCAAATTCAAACACACACGCACGACTCCAGATCTGTTTGCTTAAATGTGTTGAGGATCGCAACCCTAACCCGGACACAACCCTTCTAACTGTTTATCCGAATATGTCAAATAGGTTGAAAATGGTTTTGGCGGGTCAAATGGTTGATGACGGGTTATAAATGGGTTGAAATCTATAACATCCTCAAGATTACAATAAAATCAAGAGGCGGGTAGCAGAAATCTATAAAGACCACGAGAAAGAAATTGAAGAGGTACTATATTTATTTCCAGAAATGAGATGCTGATGTTTAGTACTTGGTTAAGTGTGTAATAAATCATCCGCTTTATTGTTTATTAGTTGTTATCATGTTACAATAGCAAAAAAGTTTTAGGAGACGCAACTTTATAAAAATGTTTTCATATTCAATTTTCCAATTTACTCTTGTGGCTTATCAGGCTCTTCTTTTTTTATTAGGCAAATAAGTTATTGATCAAGAAGATTGAAGATGATCAGTTCTTAAACCTTGTGGCTCTGAAAACAGAGGTCCAGTCAATATGGAAGGAACCTTACAGGTAATGTGACGGACTCGGTATTGTCACGGACTTGGTTGCCTTGGTTTCTTAAACTGATGATAAGCCTATCCTCGTAGGTGTGAATTGTTTAATGGTTTTTAAGTTTAAGCGAGTTGTTTTTTATTTGGACATTGAAGTTCATTAAACATGGTGTATTCATGCTTTCTTACACTTTATTGCAGACCAATGAACTGTATCAGTTGGCAGCTGTTGCATTTTGTCTGCTGGTAGCCTGGGTCTGTACTTCTTTGTTATACTTGATGTTTTCCTTTGAAGTCGTTTTTTTGCCTAGGGCCACAACTTTGTGTACTCTCAGCAATTTCTTTAGTCAACCCCGACTCAGCTCAAATTCCTATAAAAATATGTGGATGTTAGAAAATTCCTTGACTCCATTTCATGCTGTATCTAACCAAATTATATATGTAATTTCAGTGTAGTGATAAGCTGGGTCTAAGTTTAGAATTGGGTTCATTTGCTGCTGGAGTTATGATATCAACAACTGATCTTGCTCAACATACTCTTGAACAAGTAAGATTTGCATCTATTATTTGACTTTTTAGATTTGTTTAGTTACTTGCATTATAATGTTTAGTTACCCGTGTCAAAAAAGGGCCACGTTGGATTGACCTGCAAAAACTTGTGTCCATTTACTCAATGAATAGTCAGTGTGTTGACTATGGGTAAAAAACAGTACTACTGTTGCAATCTAATGTTTTGTATTCAAAGCGTTTGAAATAAACACACAACCCATATTGGGACTATAGTAATTTGATCTTTATTTCTGGAACTGGTAAAAAAAACAGGAAAGATTTGGCTAATTGTGTATAATCCTTGAGGACTTTATGCTTTCCATATATTATCATCATTCATGAGAGATTTTGTAATGTAGGTTGGGATGTCTTTAGCACAGATTGGAGAGTTTGCTTTTGTCCTTCTCAATCGTGCTTCTAATCTTCATCTCGTTGAGGTTGGCTCTCGGACATGTCTTTCTCTAAATCAGTATCAAGAATGGAATGAAACTTACTCTCATGATTTTAAGAGATGTTTGGTTGAGAACATTTTCTGCTTAGTTTCTTTGCATACGCACACATAGTTATATGTATGATGTTTAAGTATATACCTTATACATTCTGATTCGTTTTTCCTTTCAGGGGAAGCTGTATATGCTGCTGCTTGGAACAACTGCTCTTAGTCTGGTATGAATGCATTTATAGTCATATTCATGTTGTTGATACAGATTTTCGTCTGCGTTTCCCCTTTACTTCGAAAATTTGAAGCACCAATGAGTTAGAAAGTGAAAATATTAACTCAAATGAAAAGAAATAGTTAGTGACTAATCAGTTTCTTGTGACATTCTTGATAGATCACTAAACAAAAATAGCATTTGTAGGTGACGACTCCGTTACTTTTCAAGATAATACCGGGCGTAGTGCATCTTGGCGTTCTCTTATAGTGGTTCACCCCTGATAGCTAGACCGAGGTCCATCATCTTGTGATACACACCCACTTGCATGTACACGCGCCTGCGCGCACACACACATAAACGCACACACACGCTCTCTTCTGTTGCATTATTTGGTCAACATCCTTAATCGATATACGACATCTAACATTTTTTTATTAATTGGATTAGCAGATGGGATCCAAAGGAGATGGGCTACGTTCAGATAGTGCAAAGCAATGGATTGCATTGATTGCTAAGGATCTTTTGATCCATGAAGGATAGGTATGACGGGACCAAAATATCAAAGTTTGACTAGATATATATGTCATACCTTGTGGGGGTTATCCAAGTCAGCCAAACATGAGAACTTTCTAAGGTCTCCGAACAAATTACAGAAGATAGAAACTTTCCTCAGAATGGGGAAACGGATCTGAGAGTTAATCTAATTGATAGACTACTAACAGGTGTGAAGCTTCTTCGCTTTTGATTGAGGTATCATTTTAGGTAGTGATGTGATAACCACTGTTTTCTTATATGCCGATTTGTAATGTAAAATAGTTGTATGTACGTGTGGGGAAAACAAGAGGAAGCATCGACTTCCGTGTAATTTTTGAAGGGCCAATTCTTTGATATAGTAACAATCGTTTCTAAAATTTGTGAAGGGCTGAATGAGTTGCCCTGTGAGCAAGTCTCTCAACATCTGAAAATGGCGTCAATGAACGAACTCTATAAACTCTCTCCTTTCTCTCATTCCTACATTTAGGATGCCAGTTATGAAAGAAAATTTCTTAGATATGCATATCGATTCCTTTTTCTTCTCTTCTATAAAAACTTGGGAACACGTTTTTTTTTTATAATTTTCTTTCTGTATTCCTTTCTCTCTATAGTAGACTTATCAAACAGTGTGTAAATTTATTACTTTCGGTATCTTATATGTATTAAATGTGTACAGCAATTCAAACTTCGGTGTAATCATACGCGTCGACAATGAAGCCTTTCAGGTTGGTTTTGTTAGCTTTATAACTAGCCGTTAGGGGCGGGCATTTGACCCGTTTACTCATGACTAACTGAGTAACTGCTCAAATGGGTAAATTATAAAAAGATTAGCTGAAAATGTGAACATGTCAAATGACAAAAGTGTATTTTAACGTTTAAAACCTTTTTACTGAGTTTATCAAAAGATAATTGTTATTCATATTGTACAAGTTTCTTAATCATATTTGACGCCTTAGTTATATGTACAATTTTAGCTCGAAACCATGCTGACCCGTTAGTTGTTCCACATGAAGCACTCATTTATTACACCAGTGTTTGCATAGTCAAAAACTGTGGTTACTTAATGTAGCGCTTGTTTACAGGTTTTTACGGGTGTTGCTGACAGCAGAAGTTCAACTTGTTAGGTTAAGAGACATTAAATACAAGATTGACAGAAAAGCATCTGCTCAGGATCGTTATAAGAACACGGTATCAGCGAAAGATGTTGTCAAAGTCATTGATGGTCCATGCAAGGCAAGTTTCATGGTGTTCTTATTTTTCAAAATAAGGTTTTTCTTATATACTTTGATTTTGATTTATTTTTCTTGTATAGGGGCGACAAGGGCCTGTTGAGCATATATATAGAGGAATTTTGGTCATATATGATCGTCACCATCTGGATCATGCAGGATTTATCTGTACTAAATCTCAGTCATGCATACTGGTTGGTGGTTCTCGTGCCAATGGTGATAGAAATGTATGTATATTTAATCCTATTTCTTTTCAAATTTTTCTTGTCATTATACTATATTTTATTCAATATTCACTTGCCTGATGTACGTGTGCAGGGCAATCCATTGGCATCTACAGTTGCCCAGCTTAGGACTCCTCGATTTCCTAATTCTCCTGGCAGATCTCGGGCTAGAGGGGTCCCACCACCATGTATGTTGAGCATCAGTATTTTTTAGTATTTTTTACCTATTTAATAATGTCTTCTTGACAGTAGGCTACATTAATTAACATTTGCGATTCAATGTAACTGGTGGGAGGCACAGAGGTGGAGGAAGAGGGAGAGATTCTTTAGCTGGAACATCCGTCAAAATTTGGATGGGTCCATGGAAAGGATACAAGGGCCGGGTTGTTGATGCCAGTGGAACAACAGTTCGGATTGAACTAGAGTCACAGATGAAGGTTGTTACAGGTAAGCATTTTTTTCCGCAAAGGGTGGGTGGCTTGAGTAACAGGTCATTTTAGTTTGGAGTCAAGAGGGGCTATTTTATGTGGCACAAAACTGTCATCAGACCACAATGACTTGTATCATCTTTAACCTAAGATGACTTATTAACTATCTATTCTAGATTAATCTCTTATAAAGCATGAAGGCTATTGTTGAAAATTAAGCATAAGAAACAGACTAAATTGCCCTTCAATTAACATGTCATTTATGAGCAGGTATGAATCTGGTCACTATAAAGTGTTTATTTCAGTGGAAAATAGGCAAATCAACAATTCTATCCAAAAACAAGCAGATAAACACTTGACATAAGCAATTCAAAACATCTTCTATAGCGTTTGTTATATTTCCACTGAACAAGGTTCCCATATCTGCTCACGTTCTTTTGCTAGGACTAATACCCCATTAACATTTTTTAATTTTTTGATATGTTATCATAATAGGATATTGAGACACTTGTGATGAGGTTGACAGTACGAGTGAACATTTCCAATTCCGAATCATTGAAATATGCAATGCATCCAGTAAGAAATGCATTGATTGCTAAACGACTGTTGGGTGGCAACCCTGGACATTCAACCAACATGTTGGTGAAGTCGTTATCATTCCAGCTGGATGTCCCTATCAAGTAAAGAAAATAAAGGAATACTCCGTATTATTTTTTGGAAGATGGTCACTAAAAAATCATGGCAAGAATTGTGGATAGGAATTAGTTGAATCACATAAATACTTTTTTCTTTTAATAATCTTAGTTATTATTTGTGTATGATTATTGATCATAACTTAACTCATGCAGTCATGTGTTAATGTGGTCCTGGAATCCATATCGCCTGAAAGTGCATCTATGGGCATCAAGCTGAGTGATGAAATCCGCCAACTTCCTGTAAATCACAAAGCCAAAGGAAAAATGATAGACGTAAATATTCTAGTAACACTCTGGTTTTAATTTCTCTCTCATTATCAGTCTGGAGTGCATTTACTAATTTCTGAATGGGTTTTCAGGTCAAGAAAATGACTATTCATAGCGTGAATGCTGCGGTTGAAGAAATTAACAAAGCTCCACAAACTGAAGCAGAGTAGGAGTCTGTCTGAATTTCTATATTATTTCTTTTGTAGTTTCTTGCTAGAATAATGTATAAAGGCATTCCATAGCTTACGGGGAAATTTGGTGTGTTTTTTTTAATCTTGGATTTTTTTCTTCTAATTTTCAGAATTAGCGACAAAGTTGAGTAAAGACTGAGAGTTACAAGTGAACTTGGCTTTGATAAAATCTCACCACATGATGTAAGTAGCGAACATGTTTCTCATGAGTTCTTTAGGGAAATCCTATTTATACAAAAACACATTTTAAAATCATCATTTGAAAATCTACAGATGTCGGTACGGGAGGGTGATATTCAATGTTCCCTGATCCAGTGTTAAATGTACCTTAATCTGCTTCTGATGATACGGACATGGTATCTCAAGAAAAAAAACGTGGCATTTAACGCTTTATGTTCTGTCTGACAAAATTATGTTTGTTTTCCGGAAATATCTAGAATCAATAGAATGATAATGTAGGTTATGGGGTATGGACGATGAGACCGTCCTATAAACTATTTTCTTTGTGTCTTATAAATTGAACCCTTAAAATGATTACTTGCTCCGTTGTATAGTGAACGTCCACATACTTCCTGCTCAAGAAAATTGTGATCATTTTTCATTTGGGTTGTTTCATAAGTCGCTCTTTATTGTTTTCTTTTCTAGCAAATGTTTAAAATGATACTTTATTCCATACGAATTCCTATTGGAAATGAAGTGGTCCAGAAAATTTCCTAATTTTGTCATTGGTAAAAAGTTTTAGATTCTAGAGTAATAGTCATATACTCGTCCTAATAACTCGCTTCTTTTAGATTCCGGTTCAATAGCCATACACTCTTTTGTATCGCTTAATCATTTATATAAATCAGGTTAACCGATAAAGAATCATAAGTATCACTTCACAGTGAAAGCTAAGTAACAAGTACGCTAATATGATGCATCACTTAGTTGTGATCAAAATATGATTTGTATAAAGTGGGTGTTTGAGGTACTTTAAAACTGATTATAGCAATATGTTTGTCTTAGTTATGTCATAAAGGTAAGTAGTAGCTGTAATCTAGCTTTTCTTAAAAATATAAAAGCTGTAATCAAGCTGGTTATTTAGATGGATGTAAAATTACCTTACTATACCTGTATCTCTATAAGAAGCAACTGTTTATCTGATTATAAGGAGTTAGAGAACACATGAATTAGGTTGCTAGGATCATCGGTCAGCGGTAATTGCTTGTTGAACATTAATCTGATACTGTGATCACTGTTATTCCCATTCAAGATTGATGATCAACATTTGGTAACATTATGTCTTTTGATACCTTTTGAGGATCACTACTTAAAGTTTGAGTAGAGTTGTGTGTTATATCTGTAGTTTGTATCTACAAGGACCAGAAATGTGTCTTGTTTGTTGCTTCATGTTAATGTAATAACTAACATTATTTTCCTCAATTCTAAGAAAGATGATGATTCCGTTTGGACATGTCATTAACCAAATCAGGTTTCGGTTTGTTGCAGGTATAACTAGCTGTTCTTGATATCACATAATGGAACAAGATAAAAATGTAGTTACAAAAGTGCGCTTTGGATAAAATTGTTCTTAAAAGGAAGTTTGAGTTCAAAGATGGTTGTTGACAACTTTTAATGAGGATGGATTTGAAGCCAGTGATCAACAAATGGAGCATAACTGTAACAATAATAATGGAAAGGTATACAGTATTATAGCAGTTCTTTGATCTGATGTCAAATTTGTTATTTGTTAAAGTTTAAAGTATTATAGTACATATTTGTTTGCTTTTTCATCACATTGTTCTTGTCCCCATTTTGTTTTGACTTTTGCCCTTTTATAAATCTTGCCGAAATCTGAAGTTCGAGTTACCTTATTAACCACATTTCGTTCAATCTTACCATCCACTCTTTCTCTTATTGCAGATAATGAAGTATTTTCTTTGCTTATTTTGCATGCTCGCTCTTCAATCCTTTGATCACAACAAATGTTATGTAATTCAATGTTATTGAGCCATCCCATTTGATCACAAGAAATGGAAATTATGCCTCCAGGTAATGGCACGCTTTGGGTCTTGGACTTTTTGCTTCAATTATTGCACCTTTCGGAGGATTCTTTGCTAGTGGATTTAAAAGAGCCTTTAAGATCAAGGTGCTGCACCAAGTCTACATTTTATAAGCTCTGTGATTCATGCCATAATTGCACATGTTCTTAATTTGTTTTATAATTTGTTTTATATGCCTGATCTCTTAATGATATGGGACGGGTTATGGAACTTTGACTGTTATGACTTAATGATTATATGTTGTTGTTGTTGTTGTTGTTAAGGTTTGGTCATTGGTGCGGAGATTTGATCAACCACAAAAGTACAAGCCATTTGTGAGTAGGTGTGTTGCTCAGGGTAATCTTGAGATTGGTAGTCTTAGAGAAGTTGATGTCAAGTCTGGCCTTCCTGCCACTACAAGTACCGAGAGGTTGGAACTACTTGATGACGACCAGCATATCTTTAGCGTTTGGATCATTGGTGGTGATCACAGACTCAGGGTAATGTTTCATCTTTTGTTGACTTTTGATCTATATATTATCTGAATCCTAGGAGGTTAAAGAGTCTGATGCATATGGGGGTTGTCGATGTTTTCTTTCAGAACTATTCTTCAATTATATACGTCCACCCGGAAATTATTGAAGGCGGACCAGGGACTCTAGTGGTGGAGTCATTTGTGGTCGATGTGCCTGAAGGGAATACAAAAGATGAAACATGCTACTTTGTTCAAGCATTGATCAAGTGCAATCTTAAATCTCTTGCTGACATTTCCGAACGACTTTCAGTCCAAGATAGGACAGAGCCAATTGATAGGATGTAAATGTGGAACTAGTGAGGCTTGAAGCTATGTACCACGGATGAAGCTTCTTACAAGTCTGTTGGCTTTTGGTGACGGACTGGTACCAGCTGTTCCTGGCAATCTCTCTGCAGTTTCCTCCCTATTGTGTTTTGTTGCATTACATGTCGTTAGAATCTGTCTATTCTCAAGCCTCAAAAACCACACTTGTATAAGGTCAAATTGCTAAATGGTAAGCTAAGTTTCTGTTTTTGAGGTTTCAGCTTTGCTGAGATGTTTGTGAATAAAAATGGTGAAAACGGGTGTCTCCTGTATGTACCATATTCTATCTTGTCTCGTCTAGTATGATAAATGATTAAATTTCCTCACCAAAGTCATCTATGTGATTCAAAAAACAGTATTCAAAACATGGGTCAATAGACAAAAAAACTCTGTAACCTTTTTGGGTCGATGATAAACATTATTTAAAACATGGGTCAGAAGGAATAGGTTATCTCGAGTTGGAAGGACAATCCAAGTATCAAAACATGGGTTAAAACGAATCTCACCTCAGCGGTTGCAAAGCTTGATCAGAAGGCGAAATTAATATGCATTTGAGCTGCCCTGTTCACACAGTTGGGATAGCGAATATCAACATTTCAGATTGTGCATTTCAATGTAGCAATTTCAAGCATTTACTGAAACATGTTGACAAGTTTCTTGAATCTTCTAAGTTATACATTGTTTTAAACTAAAGAGAAACAAGTCAGATGGTCAAAAAGAACATTTGAGTTAGTGGAACCAGTTGACCCGCTCATTATATCACCTTGGCTACATTAACCAATGATCATACAGAAAGAATCAAATACGTCGTTTTAAAGAGTCTGGAGGGCTTTGATGTTTAACAACATAGAGTCCATGGTCATGGGGAAAGAATCACGTCTTTGTATAAATATTTTGCTTTGTATACAACACTGCACATAGTCCCCCATTTACTACATTTACGCTCAGTTCTCGAGTTTAAATGGAAGAGGAAAGTAAAGGAAATGGAAAGTTTTTTGTGTTCTTGAGTCTTTTTTAAAGGAGGAAAGGGAAATGGAAAGGAAATAGGGAGGAGGATTTGTTAAGTAAATCTTCCTCCCACTTTTGAGGAGAAGGGAAATTAAACGAAGTGTATATATAAAGACTAATATAACCTTTTTAAAACATTTGACATTAACAATTAAAGGGCATATATGTAATTTGACCAAGTTATTTTCCTTTTCCTCTCACTCAAGAACATGATTATGATTACTTTCCTTTTCCTTTCCTCTATCTCAAGAACATAACAACTAACACTTACTTTCCTTTTCCCTTTCTTTTCCCTTTCTTATTCTTTTCCATTTCCCTTCCCTAAAAACTCGAGAACTGAGCGTTAGAATCACAAAAATAAATGTTTGCTAACTTAAACTACTATGCCAATACAAGCTCTCCTTCCTCTTGCTGCAGTTCTTGAACTGGTATAACTCCTTGCCCTTCTTGAGGCGGAAGAAGAATCCGCTTTATTTCTTCCGCGTTTAGTGTCTCGTATTCCAGCAGTGCGTTTGCCAATGTATGCAATGACTTTTCATGCTGCACAGACAAAAAAAAAATGTAACTAGTCACACCGTAGTTGGTGTAAGGCAAGTATATCTCCAAATTGGCGGGTCAGACAAGTTGGGTTGGATAACAGGTCCAAAAGAGGGTATATTTATGATAAGTCGTCCCTTTATATTTTTATTAAATGCGGTATCAAAAGCATAGTATCGAATTAGATTTCCAGAATATCAACACGTTCTTGCTAACTCATACCAGCACAAGTTTCATGCAACAATAGAAAAAGGAGGGGAAATCGGAAAGTGGCAGATACCAGATTTCAGCACCAATGCCATGTTGAGGAAACCCTTCCTCCACAGTGACTAGCCTGTTAGTTTTCCTCACTGAAGCGTTGATTGTAGCTCTATCTAGGGGTCTGATGGAACGCAGGTTGATAACTAAAAAGAGGCTTAAATATTGAATACCCATAGTATATTTTCTTCAATAAACATAAATTTTGGCCATTGGTCTTATATAGCTTACCTCTGCACTTATTCCGTCCTTTTCAAGTATTTCAGCCGCCTAAAATTCCAGAAGACCATAACATCAGATTTGCAGAAGAAATATTGTTCTTATTATTAAAGAGAATCTAATTCAGTGAAACTGCTCCATATCTCCAATTTGGTATAGGATTTCTATAAAAAAACATAGCAGAGGAACACCTCATAGGCTTAAAGTAGTTATTCCAACAAACCTTAAGAACATAGCCAACCATCTTGGAGAAAGCTGTGATAGTGATATCTTTCCTTCTTTCAATCTGTGGCCAGTAAACATAAGAAAACTGTGAGCCAAATCCAATAAATTTACAACAAACTTCAACAAAATATTAATTTGTTGTGGTATACAAACCTTTGCTTTTCCTATTGGGAGGCAGAAACTTGAATCAAGGGCTTCATCAGAAATTGGGAAGGATTCACCATATCTGTCGTATATCACAAAGTCTCGGGGAATATGTAATGATATTATTGAGAAACAAAAGAAAATACAGTTTACTCACAACAACTCGTTCTCAAGGAAAACAACAGGATCAGGGTCTCTAATTGCAGCTTTTAGAAGACCACGGGCATCTTCAGAGGAGTAAGGTACAAGCACTTTCAAACTGATACCATGCACCATAACACTGCATCGCATTGCAAATGTAAACACATATTACTTACCTTGTTAGTAAAAGATATTTTATATGCAGAATGGTGACAGCGAAGAACCTATTATCAATATAGGTAACAGTATACCATCTATCTGACATGCATGATAAACAACGTAGTCGAGTACATCTTTAACGCAGCTAATCACCTGAACTTCGCTTAAACTAATATAGCAATACAATCTTATCCTTCTAATCACCATAGCATAGTTGCCAACTTTATATGATGTTTTAGAATTTACCGTTTTAGCTTTTTGTGGTTTCAGCGATAAGGTAAAATGATCAACAATTTGCCCATGGAATAGTATAAAGTCCTAGACCTAGAGGCTAAAGTTAATAAGAACACCTGAAACGTAAACATTGTAAACTTTATACCAAATTTCTCTTACATAGTAGCTTCTTCAGGGTTGGTCTCAATTGGTACCTTAGGGACGTTGTTCCCGCCCCGAAATCCGTGAGGATACGTTGTCAATCGCGGAGTTAAGCTGGCTTATTTTGGCATTCAAAGTTTGCCTTGTCTTCTGCATTTTGAAATAAAAATGAAAAATAGTAGGACCAATAGAAGTAGCTGGAAAGCATGGTCGGGTAAAAATCAAAATAGGTCTCATCCGGCCATTTTACTACGGTCGATAAACACCAATATCTTTTCTTTCCATTTTGTATTTCTTTAAATTTCTTTATAATATGCTCATAGTAAATATAGAACTATAGTATTACAATCGAAATATATAACTTTAAATAAACTAACTTGGAAATATAGTATGCATTAAAAATAGAGTTAAAGCAACTTCAAGTTTCAACCTTAAATGGCCGATTGACTAAACATTTTGATTTGGCCCGTTTGAAATGAATCAAACCCTCATTCAAAAGTAAATAAGTTTGATACCGAATACAGAATTCAAAACGCTAATTCCTCTAAACCTTCATCGTAGTATATGGGTCTCTTTGCCCTCCTAAATCCGTATTCATCTTCATTCAACAGTGATCTTCTTATCTAGTGATTAAAGGAAAATGACGAAAAGGTTAAAACAGCAGTCACAACTGAAGCTTAATCCGTAGAAAGATCGTACAAAAGATCATATAGATATTCATGCATGAGGTTAATGCCTCACCTGTGGAGCAAATATGTATGCGAGAGTCCCACACAATGCACCTCTCAAAAGGAAACCAGCAACAAAGTCACCACCACCTCCATTACTACGATCACTGAAAACAACCAAAAAGAGAGAAAATATTACAAAGCCACAAAAAACATGCAAATAGGGCGCGACAATAACAACCAAAATGAAAATACGAACTGCTAGGCTATAAATGTTAAGTGCTTGCCATATCTGTTTGACCAATCAGAAAGAGAAACATTAATTTGTTACAGAAAAACCATAGCACATATGGTTATCTTTTGTTAATATTAGATCACAATATCACATACAGTGAAACAAGCAGTCAGTCGATAAAAGTACGTTTCCTAGAATAATATAATCGGGTCCCATGGAATAATAAACCATGTATAAGACATGGAATAATAAACGCGATTCACAAATGGACTATAACTAGCATAGTTCTTAATGAAATCATCGGGTCCCATGGAATAGTAAACCAAGTATAAGATAATGAGAAAAATATAATAAGCAACTATTTCTGATTAAAATCTTTTCATATATTTGGTTCTTTATTACATTAATTACAATTGTTTTTCTATATAACACTTGAAATGAATACCAACACCATTCTGTTTGGAGGAAGTTCCTATTTCAACCACTCAATTGAACGTGTATGAAAAACAATCTTAAAAGGTAGAAGTAAAGGTAGCTTACTTATACTGTGCAGAAATAGCTAATTTCCGCTGAATTCTTTCTTGGTTAGACTTTCTTTGATGAGTCAGAGTAGTTGTGTTGCCAAAGAAGCAAGAATTGCTAGACAAGCTGTCATGTCCCTTGAGACCACTTCGAACTGCATCAAGAATCAACATAACATACCAAGTATCCAAGAAAAATCTGATCTTAGATGCAAAAGAATACACTTAAACTTAAAAACATTGCTAGAGCAGATGTCATTCCCCTTCCGGACCTAAACCAGACATCAAATCTGAGAACTATATTCATTGTCCGTTAAAATTTATGGACATTAATTTATAAATTCTTCTCACATGCCGCAGAACTTTCTAAACATCCAAAAACATTATGTTAAACTCCCATAATTCAGGTTAAGACACAATTTCCCATATTCAATATTCAAAAGTTAACAAATAACATCTGATGAAGCACAAATTGACTTAATCAATCACACAAGATACAGGAAGGAAGTTTGTGAAAACCTAGAAAAAAAAATCTAGCTTCAACTTTAACTTTGTTTAAGAGTTCTGTAACGTTGCGAAATGCGAGATTATACAAATTACAAGGGAGAGCCCGATCGCGTCACTCATACCACAAGATGATACCTTTCAAACAACACAGTAGACATAATAAGCATAAGCACACTGAAATAATAACATCAGGATTCACATGAGACAAGTATAATACCATATATTGAGCCAGTTCTGTAGCGGACTGAAGATCACTACTAGCACAAGTAGTAACATGGTCACTGCCAAAGATAAGCTCTTCTGCAACTTGTCCACCCATACAAACATCAAGACGCCAACAATGCTTCCTGCTTACGGATGTCTGTCATTTGAGGGCAGTTGTGTGACCATTCCCAGCATCCACGGGCATGATTGTTGCCTTATGAATCGGATGGGCTCCATCCGTATTCAATGAAACAATTGCATGACCACTTTCATGATAAGCAGTCAGCTGAAAATAAACATTATGCACATGTCAAGAGATAGTGTAGCTCCATGGAAGTTTCTATATGAGAAAAGTACATACCTTTTTTGAATCTTCGGATAAGTACATAGTTTTGCGTTCTGTACCCATTATTATTCTGTCCTTTGCAAACCCAACTGTGATGCTTAATTTCTCAGCACCTTCAACAGCAGCCTTGATGGCGGCAACATTCACCAAATTTGCCAAATCTGTTGCAGAAAAATAGTTAAAGAGGTACAATCAAGTACTAATAAATCAAACTTGAAAGAAACAAGCATGAAACTAGACAATGTAGGCTAGAGGTTGGAAGAATGGCAGGGCAGCCAGTTTGGGTAAGTACATGGGTTGACCCACAAACACTTCTAGAGATGGTACAAAAACAAAAGTATACATCTAAGTTGTAAAAAAATTACCTGTATGCTTTTAAGCCTTCAGAAAATGCCAGTGCCGACAATTCATTGCCACCGAGGGCTTTTATAAACATTGGACACGAGGCATATTTTTAACTCTTTTCATGGACTCCCTGGAAGGCTTCTCTTTTGTTTTGGTATACAGACGGAATGCTCTTTCACAAGGTCTCACCAAGCAATCCAATTCCGTGGAGTATATGCTGAGAGACTGACACGAGGCATATTTTTACCACTGCTAGCTTTATTTGTTTCCACTGCTAGTCATCGTGTTACCACTGCTAGTTACATGGGTTACTACTGCTAGTTACATGGGTTACTACTGCTCGCTCAAAGTTATATTTGGCTACTGTTGATTATGCTTGCATGATTGAATGGAGGCTGAACCTACGATCTACACTGATAATGGATAAAGCTATTTTAATTTAAAGTGCTCGTATGTAGTATGCTAAAGAGGGAAAATTTTGTGGTGAATTTTTAGATCTGATTGGCTGCATCTCCACATGGGTCGGTGAGTATTCCTACTTATCGAACCGCAATAAGCTAATCAGCAGTTTTAGGTAGGTCTTTGGGATTGCTTATTTTTTCCTGCTTATCTGCTTATATTTTAAGCAGAAGCAAGTATATGCAGGTACGGAGCTGCTTATTTCAAGTGTTAATTTCAGCATAAACTGATTAACTTAAATGACAAACAAATTTAACTAGATCCGAAACACACCCTGAAAACTGCAGCTTTGCTTCTAAACGAAAACTCAGATCCTATTTATCGAACCGAAAAAAGCTAATCAGCAGTTCTTTTCACAATTCACATGCTTTTTACAAGCTCGTTTGTGTGTAATTACCGAGTATCGAGCATACCATAACATATTCCTTCCAATTCATCCTATCCTATTGTATACAATTACACAATAACACATCCCCGCAATTTTGCTTCATTTCTGTTAACAAACATACCAGTTTTCATTACCACGAATCCAAATATCATTCTATCTAGTCTCTCAGCATAAGTCAAATTATAAAAAAATCCAAAACCTTAAAACCACAAGGGTAAATCGCATTATACTGTAGGCGAATTTGAATTTCAGGTATCCAATTATTTTTTCTTAATCCTAGATGGTTCGATTTTATAACTAGATGGTTCGATTTTAGGCGATCAAACGAGTAGAAGAAAATAATAAAATAAAATTGAGTTAAATATATAAACAAATTAATAATAAATATAGTAATTAAGAAGATAAAAAGAGTTGTTATCAGCTGTTACCTTGATTGATGAAAAAGAATTGCGATCAGATCCTTCCTTCACTATCAAAATTAAAACCAAATCGCTGAATGAACAGTATAAGCTCGCTCCTTTATTTACTTTTGTCTAACAGCAGACTAACAAAGGAGCGAGCTACATTCATTTTGGATCGAGTTTGATCAAAGATCCGGTGACCTTAGATCCGAGCGAGAGGAACTGATAGCAGAGTATTGCAATGAAAGTGGAATTGACACCTTTTAGTTTTATCTTTCTTTTCTAATGTTAATTAGGTACAGCTTAACAAAGTTGTTGGTATGTTGTCATCATTTCTTGGTTATTAAAATTTGAGGTGGGGATGGTAAGATATGAATGAATTGCAGTTGTGGTGATGGAGCGAGTAGAGAAGGTGAATTAAGATTTTTAATTAAAATATAAAATGATCAAACTATCCTTGATATAAATATGTTTGCCCAAAAATATAAAGTTGCCAAAAAATTATACATTTACATATACTTTCAAAATACTACTTGTGCTAATAAGTCATTTGACATATGGCAAAATTTGGTTGGGTAAAGAAAATCAAGTGGACAACCGGTCTATTTTCAAATTTTAAAAGGGCGTACCCATAAAGTGAGCAAAGATCGAAAAGGCCAAGGGTCTATTTGACTAATTTTCCCTAATAAAAGCATAAGTCTTCAAAATATGCCGCGACTCTATTACCAATGCACTATCATCTTATAGACTGAGATAAACATGTTAAAAGTGTCATCACAAATTGGTGAGGAAATATGTAGTTTAGTTGAATTGTAAAGACTTTTAAGAATGTTCATATTACAGAAAGGCATTGTAAATCCATTCAGTTGCAAACTCCGCCCATACAAAAACCTCAAGCAACCTCGTGTGTTTACAACCTAATGCTAAAATATAGTGCATTTATAGTCAAGCACACATACAATCATAATATTTCTGATTATTGCACTTAGTGTTGCGTTCTCGATAAGGAGACTTTCAAATTGACTGCTCCGTTTATGTTGGGAGACTTTCAAATTGGACTGCCCGTTTATATCGGGAGACTTTTTCGATAGAGAACCTCCGTTTATGTTGGGAGACTTTCGAATTGACCGCTGCTTTATGTGGGAGACTTTCAAATTAGACTGCCCGTGTATGTGGGAGATTTCAAGTTAGATCAAGCCCGTGTATGTGGGAGACTTTCAAGTTGGGACCGCCCGTATGTTGGGAGACTTTCAAACTTAAGTATAACACAATCAAGATAACGCACCAAAGTATAATGCAATCAAGTATAATGCAATCAAGTATAATGTTTTGAGTATTTGTAAAAGTAAAAGCAAGTAGTTGAGCATGTATCTCCCCAAAAGTTTCAAACGAGTATAAAATCGGGCTAATAACTCACCTTAAAAATGATATCACAACGTATAACGTGGATCGATGGATAAGCCGGAAGTCTCTACATATATAACCTAGAATATGATGTCAAATCTTAGGTTCGAAATGCCAAGAAAACATGATGAACGAGCCTATATATGCCATTATATTGATCATGAAGTAGTATTTGTATGTTTGTTTATAGAAATGGTTTTTAGTTTGTATATTCAGATATCACCATCATAATTCGTGAGAGTCATGCAAGAACGCTCGAGGAGCTAGGACACTTTTAATTGTGAATCCAAGAACTCATCGATCCGTTTACCCAAATGACCCCTCACATGAAGTTCCCTAGTGTTGTAGTGCTCAATACGTAAAACATGTATTTTAATTACTTGATTATATGATATACTAAGAGTTTATAAATACAATAAAATAAACTAACCAAGTTTATAAGTATTTAAATAAGTTTGAGTTTTATAAATACTTACCTTAAAATATAATGCTTGAGTATTATGGAAAAATAAAATATTAGGGGCGTCGACGTAATTTGCAATCTTCGAAAACCCAAGGCCAATAGAAGATTATAACCAATGCCTTCTTGAAAACCCGAAGAAGAAAAGACGATTATAACAACGTCTTTTTAGAGACTTGAAGTTATTTGAAGATTATAACGACTCTTTCTTGAAAACTTCCAAGAACGAAGATCAAACACTAGTTTTCTTTCAAAACTAGTTAACTTTCTTACAAAATATAAGATAAGTGCCTTAAGGTTTTAGGACTTTGATAGATAAAGAGGTGTGGTGCAAGAAAATATGAAGTTTTTAGCTTGGTATTTACAGGGAAAATTTAAGAGTTAACTATATATTGGGTTAAAAACTAACCATGGTTAAGTTGTATACTTGTAATGATCTAAGGAAAGATCAAATATCCTCCTTACATGTGTTTTTACACGTTCATATGGTGAGGTGGTGGATAATATTGGAATTTCTTGATATTATCTTGATTTTACGGAGTGTAGTTTGGTTTCAAAATCGCTAACGGAAGTTGTTAAGCCATAAAACGTAAAACCGGTATCGTAAAATCTGAAACTTGTAGGAATGATGAAACTCATAATTATACTCCATCTAAAAATATAAAATGGGTGATAAGTCTCATTGGGTGCAAAAAACGCTGCTTAAAAGCCGGAAACGCGGGTCAAAACGCGTAAAATGCAATTTATCAGAAAAGAACGAGATTTCAGGGAAATGACTGTGTATTTATTTAGAGTAGACTAAAATAAGTCTAAAAGTGATATGAGATGTCAAAATGTGGTTTTCGTCATACGTGGGATAACTTAACAGTTATACGTGAAGTCTAAAAGTTACGCGATTTAATCAAAAATGTAGAACTTACAAGGTTAATTTCATTATGGTCAAAGGAGGAGAGAAATATGTTTGAATTTTCCAAAAAATGTAAAAGTTTCAAAATATCTTAGGAAATATAGTGCAGGAATGGTTAAGTCTGGTTCTACGTAGATTTGTTTAAAACGTAAATTTAGTCTCGTACGGCACATGGTTTATTTGGTAACATTTAAAAGAAATCTTAAAAATTCTCTAATTAATTATGAGTGATCTAAAATTAATCTGATGTGGGGAAAATTGTCCGAGGCGGTTTAAGTTATGCGCGGGATGTTGAAATGGTGTTCCAACCAAAATGAAACTTTAAGACGATGTTTTCTTAATAACTTTTGCAAAAATGATCTAACGATTGTCCAACTCTCAGGTCATTACTAAAATAATTTATCTTACGAGAATGTGAAATAAAAATTTTACTGATGAATAGTGAAAATGAATAGTAAAAGTGAATAGTAAATTCTCGAAAATGCGAATTGTTACATTATTACTATCTTTTACTTAAACCTATGAACTCACCACCAGTATTGTTGAAATTTTAACGTATTTCTCGTATTTGAGCATATTATCCCCATGGGCCACATGTACATCGAGTAATATGAATATCATTCCATCAAGAAGTATTTTGTCACAACCAAGATTTCATTTTAATGTTAAACTATTTTACATTTGGGACCATGTAAACTTATAATTTCTTAATGTTGAACTTGTTTTTATTTAATCAAATGTATCTTTAAAACGACTCATGTAGGTCGTTCGATATAACCAGTAACTTTGTTTCATGAACGTCACGCCTTGTTACTATTCCAGCTGTGACCCATTTTGGGGGTGTAACAATTCTTCAAAACCTATTATTTTCATTGTAAAGGGTACAACTTTGGAGTATAAACCCTAGAACGAATTTCTATAGTTTTGTAGGCTTTTTGGTCATTGATGTCTTCATGTTTGGTGAAAGATAAGTTTTTCAGTTAATTATTCAAACATGTCTATGTGTTATTATTTGATTTATTTAATTGCTTCTTTTTTCATTACCATGTTAGGCTAGATCTATTAGTATTTGCTTAGGATTGCATGAAACCTAGTTATTGATTATTGTGTGTCGTCTCTTTTTTGATTAGTTGATTTTTCTTTAGGAGTAGGAAAACTGGCTAGGTCAAATTATACTAGCTTGAACATTCGACTAAACGCGTAGTTATTATATTAACTTGATGTTCGTTGTATTTACTACGTGAATTCTTAGTTGCAACGCGAAAGATGGGCAAGGCATGTTTAGAAGCCACCCATTTAAACGGAATTCATAGTGTTAGGGAGTAACCAACCCTCGATTGATATTAAGAAATACAACATTCTAACTAAACAAGGACGTAACAATTCGACTAATCAATAAAAGATAACTAGTAAGTAATGGAATTCTAAGTAAATACACTTTACGCATATAAGAAGTTCACCAAATTTACTTTTACGCATAATTAGTTTGGTTTAATTTTTAGTTTTAAAAACCAAACTTTTCCAAAACCGCGAGATTTTACTTGCTTTCATATAATATATAAAAGACTAAAAATAATCTTCTCTCAACCCTTTGACTTAATTCGACGTACACTTTGAGCCTACCTCACTATTCCCCTAGAGAACAATCAATCCCCTGTGTCTTACCTATACTACAACACTACAACGGTTAAGTACTCTGCCTAGGAGGATTGTAAAACTTCTTGTGGTTACATTTATCCGCGTCAGTCTCACAAATGGCCAGTTCACCAGCTTAATGTTAAGAATGCATTTCGTAACGGTGATTTATTTAAGACTGTATACATGTATCAGTCTCCTGGATTTGTAGATTCTCGGTACCCCTACCATGTTTGTCTTTTGCAGAGATCTCTATATGGACTGAAGCAAGCACCTGATTCTTGTATCAGAGATTTTCAGGTTATGCCACACGGGTCGGATTTTACCACAGTCGATGTGATTCTTCATTATTTGTTTATCGACATGTCTCTAAGGTTGCTTATTTACTTATATATGTAGATGACATTATTCTACAGCCTTTTCTACTTCTCTACTCCAACAGATTATTGCTTTTTACACATTGAGTTTGACATGACCGATCTCGCGGCACTTAATTATTTCCTTGGTATCTCTCGCTATTTGTCATTCTACAAATTTATAAATTCTGTCTTAGCATGAAGTATGCTCTTCACTTCTTAAACAAGCACATATGGTTAATTGTAACCCTTCTCAACACCGCTTGATACCGAGTCCAAACCGATCCGAGGAGTTTCTCGTGATCCTACCTTATCGTAGCCTTGCGTTTGTTTGAAAAGCAGATCTCATACATTACATGCCTCTATCTTATGCCATGCAACATATTTTTCTTTACATGCACGATCCGCGAGCCATATTTAGTTGTTCTCAAATGTATCTTACGATACATCTAGGGGACTACCACATCTCTTGTTGCTAATAAAGATGTTGATTGGGAGGGTTGCCTTTCTACTAGCGTCGTTTACATCATCGTTATTGTGTTTTTTCGGGTGATAACTTATTATCGTGGTCTTTCAAGCTTCGCCAGAAACTCTCTCTCCGCTCTAGTGTCGAGGCTAAATATCGTGGTGTTACCAACGCTTGTAGACCTGCATGGTGCGCAATTTTCTCTGTGGAGTTACATTCCCATTTATCGTCTCGCAACCCTTGTCATCGTGATAACATTAGTGCCATTTATATGTATACTGCCAACCCCTATTCAACATCAACGAACGAAGCATATTGAGATAGAAAAATGCTTCATCCGTGACTTGGTTACTACTGGTGAGGTTCATGTTCTCCATGTACCCTCATCAATAAGCCGATATCTTCATCAAAGAAATGCCTTCGACTTTGTTTGAAGAGTTTCGATCCGCTTTGGCGTCCCTGGTCTCTTCTCGCTCCAACTGTGAGGGCATATTTGTAACACCCCAACCCGATAAGGGTCCGAATGCCACATTATGGAGTCATATCGTAACATACTAATAAAATGCAAGCGAAGTCTTTTATTAAAACATGAAAAGTCACCAAAACATAAATCTTCCAAAGGTTCCAAACGTAACCAATAACGAAATAAAATAGTCCCAAAATACTTAATAAAAAAGATAGTTCAAAATGACAAAGGTCCGACAATAGGGGTTCATTAATGTAGGTCTTCCACTCCTACTCTCGAATCCCATATCCCTGCCCCTGGCTAAATACCGCCGCCATGGAAAGGTAACGCCCGAAGCTAACGCCAGGAACGATATAAACAAATATGTATAAACGATAATCAAATCAAAATCAAATACGCAAAGCTGAAACAAATATCATAACAAAAGGAAAAGTCCCAACTAAAGAATAAGCATGGTAATCTGAAGAATAATCATAGAAATCAAATGAACCGAATATAAGAGAGAGAGAGAGAGAGAGAGAGAGAGAGAGAGAGAGAGAGAGAGAGAGAGAGAGCATGGTAGTCAAATGAATCACATACGAATAAGGAATGAATAAATAGGCAACTGAACAACTGAATAAAACATGGCATAGCAAATTAATGAATAAATATATCAGATAGTCACATAATCACCTAAATCAGAATGTTGACACAAGCACCTAATACTAAAGAAGATACTCCAATAGTCAAATCTACCAAATCACATATCATAATCCATATCTGCCAAATCATATCAAATCCGTCAAATCATGTCAAAGTGTACATGGGTAGCTAGCCTAAAATGTACTAAACTGTATGTAGGGGTGTAAGTTTACGCACACATGCACCACATCACCAAAACTGAACTGAGTACCTAGGATGTATCCATACGCTCTGTTAGTGCAAATATTACGATATTTAATCTATACAGTCTCGTTTGTTTTGATTGATGACAAACATGTAACTTGTAATACATAACGTAAAATGTGCAAGTTACTTGTAATCACACTTTGTCTCAACATACATTCAACACCTCTCGATGTCTCAAGTCCTCGTATGTTACAACACAGGTTCGCATGTTTGTTATGTGGCATTATGATCAAACCCATTAACAAATCATTTAGAATGTTTAAAATACATTTAGAGTCACTAAGTATTTTAATAGGTTAACCATTCTATTTCGAACCTCATTTTACATTTTGATTCACAAGTATTTCAATAGGTAACTAGACATTTTATTAACTAGTTACATAATACATTTTACAAGTTTACCTTGATAAACCTTTTAATCTAAAAATGGAAATACATGTTACATCATGTCATGCATCATCTTTGAAATCTTTGAAAGATCACTTGAATATTTTGGTTAGATTGACACTCAATATATCAAATGTGATCTTAGTAAGATTTGGTAATATCTTGGAAAGATTTGAAGAAAGATTTTTAGATTTTCTGTCGGCACCCACGCACCAAATTGTATAAAGGGCGGAACCCTTTAAAGGGCTCTTGGTCCGTGGACGCCTCTGCCCACTTTTGGCTATATATAGAAGCCCATTGTTTTCCCATTTCTTCACCACTTCAAATCACATCTTCTCCACCTTCTTGCATACATTTAGATCAATCATTAACAATGTAATAACATACATTAAACACCCTAATGATCATGATCATAATGCTTCTAACATTCATCTTTGTTGTAAGCATACTCTTTGATCAACCAAGGAAAGTTTGGAGATTTAGCCATCCCCACTTACCACAAGTCGAAGATCTATCACAAGAAGTTTAGGGAACTTGTGATCTTCATCATGAAGGCTTCCTATCAATGGAAGTTCATTTAGAAGTAGTTATTCATATCCATTAGACATTTGTGTCATGGATCATTAGTGTAAACATCATTGCATCATAACAACACTTTCACCAAACTAGATTAGATGGTTTATGTGTTTGTGCCATAAAACACAAGGTTTATTATGTTGGGCCATAAAACATATTGGGAGTGGTTGTACCCTTGTAAAAGAACTCGACATCTAGCTTAGTGTCGAAATATTGTATAGGCGACGTTAGGTTGGTTCTACCTCGAACTAGAACCCGGTATTTAGCTTTGTACGGAAAAAGTGTGCGACTATTGTAAGGTTTTCTCCGCCGAGAGGGAGCTTGTTGATTTAGTGAAGTAACTCGAGTTGGGTACTTGGAGAGTGGAGTAGGGCGGAAGGAGATCCGCGGACCGAACCACTATAAATCCTCGTGTTCGGTTTGCACTTTCCTTTCTTTATATCTTTACTTTTATACTTGCACTATACTATTGTTTGTGATGTGGTTTGATGTTCATGATTGTGTGACAACTTGGTTTACCATACTTTATATTAGTCACAAACAATAATTGGTACTTTCATATTATAACAAGCTTCATAAGCGATTTGATACTAAAGATCTAAAGTTTTAAACCAAGGAACGATTCACCCCCTCTACGTTTTCACAATTGGTATCAGAGCCATGTAGCTCTTATTTTCAAAACAAATGGTTTTAAAATAGAGTACGATCCATGTATCAAATTACCATTGAAGCGAAAAATAATATGAAAAATGTTTTGCTTGTTATACTTAGAAATTTTGTTGTTAAATGTAACTTTGTATACAAGCTTGAAGGTTTTCTTGAAAAATAAAATAAAAAGTTTGTTGAAAGAACTAGTAAGTATTGTATTGTGTGCTTATAGAAAATTTACGAAGAAATATGATTTTAAAGGAGTGTTTGGGATAACTATAAATTTAGTTGAAAAATCACCTCCGTAAATGTTTAAGATAAGTTACACAAGTAGATATGTTGTTAAATATGTGTATTATATGTTTACTATGAAATCTAGTAAGTCACACACGTTTTCTCTATGTCAAATACTAGTTTTGGTGAATCTGCTCCCGGAGGACCACGGCACCACATCTTATAAAGGGCGGATCCCTTTATTTGGTTCCGTGGAATCCGTGTGTACAAGATGCGCTTTTTGGGCAACTTCAAAAAATCATAACTAATTAACCGTAAGTCCCGAGTCGAGCCACCTATCATTTTAAAGGGAATTGAGTCTACTTTCATTTAAAAATACTCTCATAGCCTGAGTCTAATTTTAAATAAGTGAAATATACCAAATACTACAGTATGTCTAAAATATTGAGTTTCGCTTTAACATAAAAACTCAAATTTTGGAATCAAGCAATTTAAGTTGGTATTCTTAGAACTTTGATACAACTTCCTTTGAAACTAAATAATTTGGTAATATGTTTAAAGGAAACTAATCAAGCTTGGTATACATCGTCATATTTAAACGAAAATGACTAAAAGTGTCTTTCTTGTTATGCTATGCTAAATGACCACTTGTTTATGTTGTTTGCATATATGTTGCTTGCTTACTTTTCAAATTGTTGTTTACACTTGTTTGTTTGCATAATATAAGTGTCAATCTTGCCATGTTATTTATTCGCTTGTTTGACGATTTCTTGTTTATGCACAATAGGTTATTTGATAGATTTTGTGCACTAAGTTGGAAAATTGTTTTACCATCGCTTGTAGAATTAGATCACTTCATTTGCATAGGTTATACTAACATCTCGCATAACTTATGAAATGTCATAACTCACTTAGCAATAAGTACTAAGTAAATTAGTCAAGTACTTTGAAAAATGAAGGTTTTAAGAGAGTGTTTGGTACAAGGACAAAAACAATGTTGTATGATGTAATTTATATGTTTTCACTTCGTAGGATGATAAACTAACTTAAAACATTGATGTATGCTAACCGGTTCATGCAGGGGATAACACACGGGTGTTATCAATTTTACCCATTTTCACTTATATGTGAAAATCGTTAGCCCTTGGTCAAAGTCTATGCTCCACTATGTTTTTATATGTGTTATTGACTTTTCCTAACTAGAAATGATTAATGTCACATGTTTTAAGCAAAATTTCAGGTTTCGGAAAACTCCCCACACCTAAAAATGGGTCTCAGAAGTTTTCTGTGTCCACGGATTAGACGGCACCAAAAATTTGGTACCGTCATATGCATTTTGGTACCGCCAACCTGTACAGGCGGACCAGGCGGCACCAAATTAAGGGTTCCGCCTATGCGAAAAATTGGTGCCGTGGATTCTACAGGTAAGTTGTTTAATTTTACTAAATCTAATTTACCAAATTTTGTTTCTAGGATAGTTGTTAATGCATATCTTTCATACCTCACTCAACACATCCTCAATGAATTAACTTAGGATGTTTGACATGATCTTAGACACTTCCATCTCATTAGAAACTACTATCTTTGTATGAATTAACATCAAGTGCATGAATCCTTAGTTCCATAAATCGACACATTCAGAATGGTCATTTTCACACCTTCATCAAGTTACTTTTCCTTAGCATTTCTAAGCAAAGTCAAAATGACTAAATCCTCAACCTCAAATAATTCACTTAATAAAAACCACTAGGATTAGCATTCGATCTTGTTGCTTCATTAACTGAACTCTTCATCCTCAGACTCATTACCTCTCAACATCTCATCACCCATTCAAGATGTGAACTTTCTAAACTTAAGTACTCCAACTCCACCACCAAAATCACCCACCATCATCCAAAACACCTTCACTACCAAAGTCTCCAAAACTTGTACTTTGTGCAACACCACCAACATCTCCTCACCCGTTTGCGGATGACTTAGATGACTTACCAAGACTAACAAATCTGGACTCATTATTTGCAAAGATATCATACACAAGTCTATCATATGACTATAGATATTGTTTTGTATCTACATGTATTGCCTCACTTGGTTAACATGAAAATAATGTGTCATCCTTCAAGACGATAAGTATTTACATAGAGTCATAACTCACATGTATGTTAAAGACATACTATCAAGTCTTGTTATCCTTGAGTTCAATCTAAGCTTTATAATCTCAACAAATTAGGATTGACAACTTAAGTATTTCATCCGAAATATTCAAGCATATGCGACTTACGATTGTAGTCATTAAAAGTCATATCCTAAAAATCAACACCCAAGTATTTTAACAACACATGTTGAAACACTTATCCAAAACAAACAACACATTGTGCCACTTATCCCTCTTTGACACCTACTATCCCTCTTCCATCTTTTGGCACCATTAAGCGTATTGCTCATGAACTTCCAAGAGCATCCTTTAAATCAAACGTGCCCTTTCAAGGTGAACCTATACCTCAGCCCCTAAGCTTCATAGACATAACCAAAACTTCAAGCACTTCACCCACTAGTTGTACCAACCAATGAACCATAAGAATTAGTATCCGTACTTTTTGTGTTCAACATCTATGGACAAATAATCAACCTAAGTACTCCCATAGCACAACAAACCCCTACATCACCACATCCTTATTTAGACACACTAGAAGACCTACCACCTAGATCAACCAATCCACCATCCTCACCATCATTTGAATTCGTTGAGTGTATTGCTCACAAAGCCCTTGTGTCCAACACTTGTACTGAATCAAATGCACGTTTGAATAAATTCAACCATCCTTTCCCACCTATAAGGACTTAGATAATTCATTATGGCTAGAACCTCAACTATCAAATAAGCATGGTGCTCTTGGTAATTGTTGTCAATTTCCACTAGGTATAAGTAGTACTACCTTCACAAATTATCAAAGTATTAGTAATACTTTGTCGATAAACTTCTGCATAAATTTTGTTAAACCTCAAATCAACATTTTAACAACATATGTTAAAATGCAATCTCAAAGCCAACATCATACACCCCAAGCAACAATGACTCTTGAGGAGTATACATAAGAAACTCGAGTGAATTCCTCTTGTCATCATCTAGTGAATATAATCTTGAGACCAAGTTTATTTAGATGGGACTATCCAATTCAAACACTTTGGCTTCATATCTTCATTTAGGAAAACATGATGTTTTGAAAACATTATGCCTAAGAAATCATGCGTTAAGTATTCATCTTGTTAAAAGGATATTGTATATCCTATGCATCATTCTCTCCTTATGACATAAATGGTTTTGTTACAAGAGATTTCATTACACCTCATTGGCTAAATGATCTTGAAACGAACATCCACAAGTTCTATGAACTAGCATATCCAATTCATCTTGTCATACTTATTTTCATAAGCATGATAACTTTATCCCATGCGATAATCTCATTTGTTGAAAGATACTATTTGTATTCATTTCCTTTCAAGTACATTAACCTAACCTTGCTTAAACCTTGTGCACATCCAAGGTTAAAACTACACATCTCTAGAACATACACATGATCTATTGAAGTTAGTAACCTTATTTAGATTCTTGTCAAATAAAGTTCCAAAGAGCTTTCTTGAGAACATTCTTAATTTAACATATTCCATTCCCTAGTCTTAGATAATCAAATCACTTTTAAAGTATACACTTCAACATAAAAGATGTCATCCATTAGATCATACAATTAGCTTTGTAATTTGAACAACCTTAGATTCTAAACACAAGATTAAAACATATTGTTTATCAACACACCATTGTTAAAATTCATGTGTATAACATGACATCTTCATCACCTTAGTTATATTGCATATTAGTTGTGTCACATTAAGCCAAGTATTGGTAAACTATCATCTTTTATGCACTTTAATAGGCAAAAGTAGGAGTTCCCATCTTTCTAACATGAGAATGACTACTGGAGAACCTATTGCACTAGAAACTCAATTTGACCTAACGGTTGAATTGCTTCCCAAGAGAAGTTGGGTATGTGGAATCACCCGAAAAATGGTCGTGTTTAGCCTTAATTGAGCACCGCTAGTAATAGTCTCATATTCATTCTCCAACTTGAAAAATCTGTTTTCCTATACTTGCCTAAAGTAAGTGTTAAAACATTGATAGTTTGCCGCTTTAGGAATACTAATCAAACAAGTAGTATATATGATTTTTCTTTTAAAACCACTTGCATTGCACTTACATGTGTTGATTACATGTTCTTGTTTGATACGATAAGTTGATTTGACATTATCTTAGTGTTTGATAGCTATTTGATTGATAGTTAAATGTGTAAACCTTAGTACGGTTTTATCTTTATAATGCTTGTATCCTTGTTTCATGCTACTAAACGTTTAAACCTAAACTTCATTTGCATGATACTTACTTTTGAATTAATTTTAGCATGATTAACATGTTACTTATGAAATCATAATATGTCATTTTGATACGTGATAATTTTGATATGATATGTTTGTGTTTGAAAGCTATTAGTTGGCATTCATTATATCTATGTGTATAATGATCCAAATGATACATACTCCAAATTGTTATGTCTTAAACATGGCTTGCATGAATCTTTCATCTTGTTTCTTTTGCTTCTTGTCACACTATTTGTTTGCTACGTGTGCACATATAATCTGTCAAAGTGCTTTTGGTATGACAAACTTTTAGAAGCCTTTTTATCTTACAAATTAATCACATAGATTATTGTATATCCAAGTATGCTTAAGTGTCTAAGTCTAACGACAAAACAATCTCATAATGAAATGTCTTGAATAAAGTTGTATTCTTGCATAATATGATTGTTTTGATGCTATCTTGTGTGGTGATTTCTTGTCTACTAAGTGCAATGTGTTGTTTTTTGCTTATATAATATGTTATCATTTGATTTCTATCATGTTAACATCTTTTGTCACTAACAAATTTGTTTTGTAGGTTGATAACAAATTATTTGTTATCTCACTTGGTTCTAACTTTTATATGCTCATTTTGCATAATCCCTTTATTGCTACGTAGATTAGTACTATGCTTTATGGGACCCCTACACTTGCATATAGTTTAAAAGCATATAGAATTAAGTTCTAGAGGGTTGGCTTTGCATTTTGGTCTTTCAACCGACCTCTTTCCAAATCTCATTTTGCTTCCGCTTTCCAAAAATCATCTCCATCATTATTTAGTTATAACAATACTCTAATCCTCTTCACTTCCTATTAGGAAACCACATGCCTCATCATACGATCATCTCGTATTAATCGAGAAGAGGTGCGTGACTTTAAGGATGAAGTTCATTGTATGCTAACCATCATCCAGAAAAACATCACTAAGCTCACCTTTTTCGTTAACCCAAATAACCTCCTAAACACTTTGTTGTCATTCCTTATTTGATACATTACACATTATGTTGGATGTCCACTAATTAAGGGGGAGAGAAATCCATTCACATAATTGTCTTTTGTCAAAATTTATGTCTCTTAGACTCTAAAATACCAACACATAGGTAAACACCACTTAGCTAAAACCGTTCACGAAACCACAACTAGTTCAACCTTTTTGCACCAATACCTCATCAAGTGAAAACGCATCATGTGTTTTTACAAAACGTCTTCATCTCCACATATAGGATTTTCCTTAAACTATCACCTTACAACTTCACTATCTAGAACACCATCATAGGATCTTATCCTTTTCTCGCTTATCATGCATGTCCTTGTTAGTGCAAACGATATATTAATCAAAACAGCCATCTCCAACACGTTGGTCCATCCAACTCTCACTCATATGATGTCATTCTCATCCTCATATAGGTACTCATTATTAGTATTTTCCATATTGTCTTCACTTCTTTTCAAAGTGATAATCATCCATGTTGTTCAAAACCATGCTAATACTACCTTTCCCATTGTCACCTAGAATAGGTCATTTTTATAATTCGTGTCAATCAATGAACGAATTTATTTTCATGTTATCACTTTTATATATTCTTAGATAGAACGCATTATTGATTACTCTTGGGTTGAAGCATATGAGAACTTGCTCAAAACAATAGGTTGTTAGCATCAATAAATCATTCAAATCATAACCCTTATGCATCATTGAAATGCAATGTCCATTCATATTTTTTCTCTTAGCTTTGGTCACTTGACATGACGAAAGGATTGCATGAGTCCATATTTTTTTTTTGCTATACATATGAGTTTCTAACTCCTTAATAGCTTCCTACCTAATCACCACCACCTTCCATCACCACTTTCGCTAATCATCACCACCATGGATTAGCGAAAACTTACTTTTGTAAATCTCAAGTCATCTATCATCACCACATGAATCCTACTAGTAAACCGACACCAACACTAGAATCACTAGTGGCACACCCGGTGGAAGACTTCATATCTTCTTTCTAGGAACTATTTTGTAGGCTTTTATCATATTATATTCTCACTTTTCTTATGATTGTAATTAGGAGACTACACTTCATGAGATCTTTGATTATATCATTTATCACATATATACATCTTATTTTTCTTTGTGAAAAGATGAAATATATTGCACTAATGTTTTCATTGTAGGTTCATCATCATATACACTCGATTGTATATAACTTACTCATCTAAGGATGAAGTTTGCATCAATTATTTTTCTTATTTTAGGTGCTTCGACACCCTAGAACAAAGAGGAATATCCTTTAAGCACTCATATTGCATCGTCTATACACTTGGTTGTATATGACATATTTGTCTAAAGACAAAGCTTCTATTATACTAATATTTATTTTGAAGGTTCATCTTGACCCTAGAGCAAGGGAGCTCCGTCAAGAATTTCCTGAATGCATCTTATACACACTTTGTTGTATATCACTTACTCGTCCAATGACGAATATAGTTTTGCACTAATATTTGTTTTGTAGGTTTTAATCATACCCTGACGCCTCAAACAAGGGGAGCAACCGTCAAGGGGGAGCATGCACGCATTTAGCATCATTCTCACTTTTCAACAAGCATTTGTGCTTCGATAAAAAGTGGAGAAAATAGGCTAACATTGCTATGCATTTTCTTTTTCATATATTTCTCATAATTTTGTTGCATAAAACTAACCTTGATGTAGGTTAAGCCTCTTTATTTGATCCATGGATCCGCTACCAAACAAGGGACGGATTGAAGTGGGCAATTTAACTTCACTAGGGATGATGCAAGCTCGCCTTTTGGGGAGAAATGAAGTTAAACTCCAAGGACACGCCATTTTGTTTTCGACAAAGGGGAGAAGAGTGTATACGGAGAAGGTAATGTAAAGGTAGTAAGGATACAAGTAACCTTTTACATTTTACTTTCTATTACGTTTACATATCTTTGTCATCATCAAAAGGGGGGAGATTGTTAGTGCAAATATTACGATATTTAATCTATACAGCCTCGTTTGTTTTGATTGATGACAAACATGTAACTTGTAATACATGTAAAATACAAGTTACTTGTAAACACACTTTGTCTCAACATACATTCAACACCTCTCGATGTCTCAAGTCCTCGTATGTTACAACACGGGTTCGTACATGTTTGTTATGTGGCATTATGATCAAACCCATTAACAAATCATTTAGAATGTTTAAAATACATTTAGAGTCACTAAGTATTTTAATAGGTTAACCATTCTATTTCGAACCTCATTTTACATTTTGCATTCACAAGTATTTCAAAAGGTAACTAGACATTTTATTAACTAGTTACATAATACATTTTACAAGTTTACCTTGATAAACCTTTAATCTAAAAATGGAAATACATGTTACATCATGTCATGCATCATCTTTGAAATTCTTGGAAGATCACTTGAATATTTTGGTTAGATTGACACTCAATATATCAAATGTGATCTTAGTAAGATTTGGTAATATCTTGGAAAGATTTGAAGAAAGATTTTTTAGATTTTTTGTCTGGTGCACCACTAATTGCCTGCATAAAGGGCGGAACCCTTTAAAGGGCTCCTTGGTCCGTGGACGCCCCTGTCCACTTTTGGCTATAAATAGAAGCCCATTGTTTTCCCATTTCTTCACCACTTCAAATCACATCTTCTCCACCTTCTTGCATACATTTAGATCAATCATTAACAATGTAATAACATACATTAAACACCCTAATGATCATGATCATAATGCTTCTAACATTCATCTTTGTTGTAAGCATACTCTTGGATCAACCAAGGAAAGTTTGGAGATTTAGCCATCCCCACTTACCACAAGTCGAAGATCTATCACAAGAAGTTTAGGGAACTTGTGATCTTCATCATGAAGGCTTCCTATCAATGGAAGTTCATTTAGAAGTAGTTATTCATATCCATTAGACATTTGTGTCATGGATCATTAGTGTAAACATCATTGCATCATAACAACACTTTCACCAAACTAGATTAGATGGTTTATGTGTTTGTGCCATAAAACACAAGGTTTATTATGTTGGGCCATAAAACATATTGGGAGTGGTTGTACCCTTGTAAAAGAACTCGACATCTAGCTTAGTGTCGGAAATATTGTATAGGCGACGTTAGGTTGGTTCTTCCTCGAACTAGAACCCGGTATTTAGCTTTGTACCGAAAAGTGTAGCGACGATTATATTGTAAGGTTTTCTCCGCCGAGAAGGGAGCTTGTTGATTTAGTGAAGTAACTCTCGAGTTGGTACTGGGAGTGGAGTAGGTAGCGAAAGGAGATCCGCGGACCAACCACTATAAATCCTCGTGTTCGGTTTGCACTTTCCTTTCTTTATATCTTTACTTTTATACTTGCACTATACTATTGTTTGTGATGTGGTTTGATGTTCATGATTGTGTGACAACTTGGTTTACCATACTTTATATTAGTCACAAACAATAATTGGTACTTTCATATTATAACAAGCTTCATAAGCGATTTGATACTAAAGATCTAAAGTTTTTAAACGGTAACGTGTTCACCCCCCCCCCCTCTACGTTTCCACATGCTCCCTGCAAAACAAATCAAATATACATATGCCAATTCGAGATCATATGTATTCATAGCAAGTGATCATTATATCATATCATATCATAAAAGGAACGCCGAGGACTAATCACACCGCCCCGTGATAGTGTCATGCCATTGGTGATCAATGACATGGCCATGGTACCTACGGCTAGTTAGCTCGCAACTAAACACAATGAATCATATCATTTCAACCGAACATAACGGAATCATATCAAGCAAAGATCTCAAACCGATATCATATCAAACGATAACCAATCAATATCAAATCAAATGATCATACCAAAATGAATCATATCAAATGGATCATATCGAACCAAAGCAAGGAGAATACTGAATCAATATCAAATACGGACAAGAGTCATGAGAAAAGAAATGTCATTCTTGAAATGACTAATATATGTATACCTCAAAGTGATTTTCAGATCAAAACCAAAAGCCAATCACCTCTCCCTCTTCACATCTACAATAAATATACTCAATTATCACCAACATATTCATTTTATAAGCTTCTCACACATTTACAAGTGTTTTACTTATTGGTATTATCATTATGTCTTTTATTTCTTAATGTCACATATGGACCAGCTTTTTACACTAATTTATTGACCCATCAAAAGTATTCCAAAAATTATAATAAGATTCCCAGAGGTTCCCACATTAGTTAAGTAATTTCTCAAATTTTTTCAGATTTTATCTCGAGCCTAAGTATGGTTTAAAAATTCAAATTTTCCGTACCGTAAAGTGTTCAGGAAGTACACCTAAAAGTTTAAGTTTATTAGACTCGCTTAAACACCTTGGAAAAATTCCCAACAATTCGGTGAATTCATTTATATATTAGATATCAATCTTCTGTAAAGGAGAGCTCAATTCCCTTTGGTTTGAAAATGAAAATCAAACACTCCAACCTAATTTCGTGACTTCGCCGCCTTTGACACTTGATCCCATAAAATTCAAAACCACGACTTAAACAACTCCAAATTCGTTCAAACCAATTTGTGAGCTTAACTAAGACATAAAATGAGTTTTTCCAACAAAACCCAGATTTTAACCCTTATGAAACTCAAGCTACAATGTTCCCAAATTTAGCCTCAAAGCAAGTCCAACCAAAAACCCGTATAAAGTTAACATATTACGTGTTTTACTTAACCAAACGTACCCATGACTCATGTAAGCCACACAACCTGTTTTTATATCATTCTAACATGTTCACATTTCATAATTTCCGCCTCATGAATTTTTATACATACCCGTTATAATATTTAATGAATCAAACAACTAATTACACCACATAAAATCATATCTATTTTACCAATAAAACGACTTAGGGTTTCATTTATTCCCATCAATTAAAGTGTATTGATTGGTTCCAACAACAAGTCTAACACGCAAAGTTCGCCACTTGTGAATGAGCCGTGATGTATCGATTTAAACCGCTCAAAAGCCAATACAATGAAATCCTCAAAGAGTATAGGGTCTCCGTCGTTATGTCCTACAAGCTATGTATGAATTATCAAAGCTAGTGATCGATGAGTTTTGAACGGAAAAGGATCGATATGATATTAACTACTAAAAAGCCAATAAATTAAAACGGCTTAAATGCAAATTAAAAAGATAAAATCTATTAAATAAACGCTATCACTATAATTAAATGATGTTTTTGTTTTATGTTTTTGTAAACCAAAATTAAAATCTACCGTGACGTGCAAATAAAACGTGAAACTAAAGCAATATTAACCCTAAAAATATGAAAATGATATTTTTATAATCCTGATAAAAAAGAAAGTTTTAGAAAAGAGAATTATTTTTATAACTAATTATCTAATTATTATTAATTAAAAACTATTTTAACTATTTAATAATTACCTAAAATACAAGAAATTAGGAAATAAAGCTAGAAAAATAAAATTAAGACTTAGAAAAATCTAAAATATCAAACTAGAATTTTCAAAACTATTTTTGTATTTTTCTGATCATTTTTTCTATTTTTTATGATTTTTAAACTATTAAAAACTAATTAAATTACTAAAAATTAACAAATAAACTATGAAAAATCTGGAAAATTACTTTTTTCACTAATTATATTTATCTAAACTTAATAAAAAATGAAAAGTTATTTTGGACCTTTTCAATTTTTCTATTAAAAGCTATTTAAATATGCTTAAAAACTAGATAAAATGCTAAAAATACCAAACAAGATAGGAAAAATCTGAAAAATTCAGGAAATGCTTAAAATAATATTAGGAAGCTATGAAAATGGAAAACAGGAGCTTGTTTGGAGGATTTAAGAACTGATGTGGAATGAGCTTAAAATAAAGATCTCCAATAAGCCAAAAGCTACCTAATGACCACCACACTTAAATGGATATGCTAAAGGAACTTAAAAGCAACAAGTAACAACTAGCTATAACCTCTGAATTCCCAATTGCAAAGATTTGATGTTTTGAGATTTTGCTTAAAAACAAGAGGGGTACCAAGTTTGAGCTAATGCACAAGCTTCAATATAAGCTAAAACTGAAAAATACCAATTGGAACCTCAAGAGACTGTTGAGAGTATTTGTACCAAAAATCAAGCTATGATGAGCTCTTATGAGCTCGTGCACTGCACAAAAACCGAAAATCTCAAGGATCACGAGACAACAGCAGGGGAGAATGGTCCAAGTTCACAAGCTAATTTGGAGCTTATAGAAAAATTATAAAATTTTACAAAAATGCTAATAAGTAGCAAGACCGTGATGAAGTTTTAAATTGCCAAGTTTCACTTGATAAGTCCAAACAATGAGCTCATGAAAATACTTCTTAACCGGAGCCCAAAACCACTTTTTAACTTTTGACTTTTGAAGATCTTAAGAACTTTGACTAATCTGGAATTTGGATCCAATTTTAAGATTGATGTTGATGTAATAAGGTGTAATAAGCACAAAGCAACCTATATTTAACACTTTTAAACACTAATTCCTCAAATCCAAATTCCACAACAAGAATGCTTGATTAATGCGATTTAGTTCAATTTTGACTTCGTGTTTGCATGACTAAACCTAGATTCAAATTAGCATACTTATACTTAAACAAACATGAAACAATAAAAATCAACCACTGAATGTAACTCTAAGATAAGGTGATCGCTTAATCCAAACACCCCTTAAAAACACTATAACTGAAACAAATCAAAATCCAAAAGTACAAGTCCATATTATGATCAAACCTAGTTTATCGGATCTAGATACATCTAATAGGACAAGAATTATGAGATAAAAACTACAAATGCATAATATGTATAAGAACTTGAATTGGACTTACAAATGTCCAAACCAACTATAGCTTGAAAACCAATGAACCAAGAACCACTAATCTATTTATTCCAACCCATAGCTTCCATTTCAACCTCATTCCAAGCTGCGATCAACCATTGACCATGTCCATAGCCATTTATGCTCACCCGGTTGACTTTTGTTGACCGAGTACAAAGTGAATTGAGACTTGACTTTAAGCTTATGAAAAGCTATAAAAAGCTTATATAAGCTTAAATAAACTTTAAAATAAGCTATATGAAGCTTGAAATATTGAGATGTAAACTTAAGTTTTAAGTTGAGCATATCAAAGTAAAACCGAATGAAATATGGAATTAGTGACTAAAACTTGATTAGACCGAAAATATAACTTGAATTCAAGATACTTAGGAATCAAATATTACAACTCTTGAATTAAACTAAGACAGAAATAGTAAAAACGACATAAGATAATTTTAAAACTAAAATCTACTACTTCTCTTGCTCCTTCTCCCGCTTCTTTTATGCTCCAAAAATGCTCCATGGCCTTCGAGTGTTTCACCTCTCAATTCAACCAATGAGAGAGCTTTGAGTGAGATAGCCATTTTGGCGGGAAATGGAATTTGACTAGTTGACTCTGTTATAGCACTGGGGTGGCATTAAATGTGGAGGTAAGGGTAGTGAAGATGATGAGAGGAGGGTGGAAAGTGATGGGAATGGTGGGAATCTTGCCGTAGTTACAGGCTCGTGGGAAGAAGATAAGGAACAAGGGGGTTTTTTCCGGTTTTGACTTTATTTGACCAAAGGGTCAAAATGGGAAGGGGTCGGGAAAAGGGGGCAAGGCTTTTGTGATAGGGTCAAAATTGGTTTAAAGGTTTTAAACTTCAAGAGGACCTTTATGTAACTCGAAATTATAGGGACTGTTTCGCCAAATCATCAAACTTGTTCCAAGGGCTGAAAATGACAAGCTTCAAAAGTATAGGGACCAAAATTGCCATTTTGCAATTTTCCAAGGGCTAAATTTTGCCAATTTTCAAACTTGGAGGACCATTTGTGTAATTTTCTCAAACTTTTGATATTTTTCACCAAAGGACTAAATTTGATAACTTTTGATTTTAAAAGGACCTTTGGTGACTTTACTTTTGAAATTATGTGCCAAGGACTGTTTGACAACTTTGAAACTTGGGGATCAAAACGCAATTTTGCAAATTTGGTACATTTTTCATCTGATTTTGATATTTTTGCATTTAAAACACATAAAACACCGATTTGTGATATTTTGATCATTTTGATGTGTTTCGAAAGTGTTTTCGGATGATTTTGCAGTTTAGATTGTACAAAAATGATGAGTATTTAGACACTCATCAATCCCCCATCGAGATATTGCTAGTCCCTAGCAATGATTTGAGAAAAACATAATGGATTTTAATCTCTTTACCAAAGCCATTACTCGAGTAGCCAAATGTTTTCACCAAGTAAATCCATGGTACACCGATTAACCATGTGATTTTGAGCAAACCACCAGCTTCCAACGGATTTGATTTGTTCTTTACCGTGAAGCATCTTCCCTACGGAAATTAACTCTTAGATAAATTATCAATATTATCTTTGGTGAGCTGATTACCAATTATGGTTTTTCCACGGCCTTTACCACAAGCCATAATCTTTGCGGCTAGCCAACTCTTCACTTTTAGATATGGTGAAGTTGAGAACCATACAATTTTGGGCAAATTGCAAGCCATATAAACGGATTAGAGAAATCTTTACCAAGAGCCGCTGCTCTGGATACAACCTTTTGTCTTCTGCATACGGCGATCGATATCCATTTGGTAAGTGTAGAACACTTACTCCAAAAATTTTGGCCAAAAAGCGGGAATTGGTGGATAATATATGATAACATTCAGAGAATTTCCTCACTTAGAAATGAATATTGCCCTCAATATTCAAAAAGTAATTTTATGCCTTAAACAAAGTAAAAGGGAAATACTACTCGCTATGCTTATCCCACCTCCACACCATTTTTTAGAACTTATAATACACCATGCTAAGTAAACCCCCACGGTAGTAGAAAATAGAAAGAAGTTCGAAATACGGGTGAAAACCCATATAGTGTGCTATTGTTTTTTGATTACCGAGTCGCTAGCTTGACTCGATCCCCGCATTCATTGGTTCATGGGAAAGTTTGTAAACCGAGGGAAACCCTGGGGAATGTCCTCTCCAAAATAGTGCTTCAATCTATGTCCATTCACTTTGAAGTTTGGCCCGGCTATTGAGATAACTCGACGCGCCATGGAAACACTTTAATGGTGAATGGACCCTAACGGTCTTAAGCCTGAGAAGATCTTTAATCTAGAATTAAAAGAAGGACTCGGCCACCAACGCTGAAAACGCGGTTCTTAATCTTAGAGTCATGGATCTTCTTTGTCTTTTCTTTGTAGATCAAAGAGTTTCGTGAGGCTTGATCACCTGGAGTTCATTTACCGCGTTGAGTTGAACTTCCGATGATCACCCAAGACTTGAGGTTGAAATTTGCATGCTTTAAGGCCCAATAGGCTTTGCCATCAAGCTCGACGGAGATGACACGCCTTTCCATACACGAAGCTTGTAAGGAGTACACCATGGGTGTTTTGTACGGCACGGGCCCAAAGTGCATCTTCTAATTTGTCCACCAAGAGGCACGATTTTCACGCTACGTCCTCTCCAAAGATTTTCAAACCACGCGGTTGAAACTTCCACTTGCCTAGTTAGTTTGATGTACGTATACGCGGCATTGGGTGACACCGATTTTAAGCATCACTTTCGGTGGTCATTGTGTGTGTGCATCACTAATGAATACACGAGGAGTTCCAAAACGCTAAGAGAGACTTTGTCTCACAACTACGGGCGCCGTAGGTAGCTTCCACCCATTTAGACAAGTAATCGCCGCCACGAAGTATATACTTGTTCCCTCGAAGGCGAACGGCCCCATAAAGTCAATGCCCCATACGCCAAATATCGCACACCTTGAATGGCATTTTAAGGCATTTCATCTCTTTTAGAGATGTTACCATGACGTTGGCAAGAGTCGCAAGATTGGTGAGGTCATGGGCACTCTTGTAAATTGTGGGCCAGAAACCTCCACCTTCTGGTTGGTGAGTGTAGTCGGCCATTATGTCCCCGTGGGTCCATGATGACAAGCTTGAGAATTTCATCGCTTCTGCCGCTGAACACACCGCCGGATGACTTGATCGCACAAACCTTAAACAAGTAGGGTCGCCCCGTAGTAATGCTTAACATCTTTGAAAAATTTGTTCTTTTGTTGGGGCATTGACATTCCAACAAAGTTACCGCATGGTAGTTTGCAAAGTCGGCAAACCATGGGGTACTCAATCTCTACGATGAGATATTACATTGTGTCTCGAGAAACGCTTTCGTTTATCTCCTTTTCTCGAGCACACTTGATGAGGATTTTCAACGGAAAGATGGTCACCGCTAGGTTCTCCTCCCCTTTTATCACGAATGGTGATATCAAATTTTGTAGGAGGAGAACCCATCGGATCAATCTTGCTTTGCATCTTGCTTAGCAAGAAGATATTTGAGGTCGAGTGATCCGTGATACACTATGCTTTTGGACAAGATCAAGTATGGCCGAAACTTCAAAGCATACACCACACCTAGTAATTCTTTCTCTCGTAGTGGTGTAATGTGCTTGAGCTTGCTCAAAGTTTTGCTAGCATAGTATGTGGTGGAAATGTTTAGCCCTTGCTGCCCCCAATCGCACCTATGGCGAAATCACTTCAGTCACATATAAGCTCGAATGGTAGGTCCCAACGGGGCAACTAGAATTGGTGCTTCCATGAGCTTCCTCTTAAGAGTTTGGAAAGCTTCAATGCACTCACTAGAGAAGACGAAAGGAGTGTCTTTTTCAAGAAGTCGGGTCATAGGCGGGATATTTTCGAGAAATCTGAATGAAACGAAGCAGAAACCCATGACCAAGGAAACTTTTAACTCCTTTAACGGTTGTGGGAGGAGGTAGCTTTGCAATAACATCAACTTTAGCTCATTCACCTCAACCCCTTTCTTAGAGATCTTATGGCCAAGGACAATGCCTTCGACCATAAGTGACATTTCTCCCAATTTAGACAAAGGTTCGTTTTCACAACGCTCAAGCATCTTGTCCAAATGGAGAGACATGTTTGGAAAGAATCCCCAAAGACCTAAAAATCATCCATAAAGACTTCCATAGTCTTTTCGATCATATCATGGAAAATGGCCATCATACACCTTTGGAACGCACGAGCATTGCATGTTTAAAGGCATGCGCTGGTAAGCAAATGTTCCATAAGGACATGTGAATGTGGTCTTTTCTTGATCTTGGGGGTCAATGGGTATTCGAAGTAACCAGAAACCATCGAAGCGTGAGTATTCGCTTCCCGCTAATCTCTCAAGCATTTGATCCATGAAAGGTAAGTGGAAAGTTTTTACGGTGGCTTCATTTAAATTTTGATAGTCAATGCAAACACGCCATCCCGTAACCAATCGAGTAGGAATCAACGCGTTTTCATCATTTTCAAGCACGGTAATGCCACCTTTCTTGGGAACACAATGAACGGGCTCACCCAAGGACTATCGAGAGATGGTAAATCAATCCCGCATCGAGAAGTTTTATGACTCCGCTTTGATGACCTCATGAATTTTAGGATTCAATTCTTCTGGTGTTGAACCGGGTTTGGTCATCTTCCGGAGAATTTTGTGAGTACAAAATTTGGTCAACCCCGGATGTCGAAAGTTTCCGCGCGATGGCTGCCAGGTGACTTCAAAACCTTTATGAGAGCGCTTTTTCATCCTCACTGTCTTTAGCAATAATGATGGGTGATTTATTGTCGGCCCAAAATGCATACTGGTGATGAGGTGGTAAGTCCTTAAGTTCGACCTCGGGAGGATCATCGATTTTCAATCGTTTTGATTTCCTCTTTATGAAGTTCTTGAGGGGAGTGATGAGGATCATCATTGAGCAACTTCTCTCATGAGAAGAATATCTCCTCGATGTCAATAGGCGTGATCAATTTCCCATGAAATCAATCACTAGACAAATATGCTTCAATCTTCCCAAATATACTTCAAACCTGAGCGAAGGATGTGGAAGAAGAGAGCAACGATGGGATCAACCGGTGGGATTGCCACTGAGAATCCAAGAAGTTCTTGAGAATATTCCTCCGACACAATGTCAATGACATCAATCATGTTGGCGAAGTGTCTTCATAACTAGGGAATATCTCGTAACTTGATCGAGGTGAAGGTAACGGCTTCTCTTGTTTGACCTCAAAGTGATTTCCCCTTATCAACGCCGTCGATTAATGCACGCACTTCGTTTCAAGCATCTCCCAAAGGATGAGGGGTACTTCGGGGATCGGCATCAAATTCAACAACAACAAAGCTCGGGGAAAATGGAAATCTCCTACTTTTACCACGGCGTCCTCGGCTATACCTAACGGATGAGAACTGCATCTACGGCAAGCTCCGGACCATACACGAGGTGTAAGCGAGGTAATGAAAGCTTCTTCCACGGAGTTTGGCATTAAGTTAATGCTCGCCAAGATCGGCCAAAGGTGAGCATTGAACTAATCCTTGAAAATCACATGGGATGAGGAAATTGCCTTGGGGTCTCCTAGCTTTTAGGAAGCTGGGGATAACCGCCGAACAATTCTCATTCAAAGAAGTTTTAGCCAATTCGGAAATCTTTTCTTTGTTAGTCAACAAACTTTTGATTGTCGGACCGAATTTGGGCATAAGAAGAAGAGCGTCCGCTAAACTAATCTCGGTGCAATTCTTGAAAGATTTGCATAAGCTTCTCCATTTGTTGATTAGTTTTTGTCGCGCCTTTTGATCATTAAGCCTTGAAGGATAAGGAAGTGAAGGCTTAGGATTGGTCATCGAACAACGGGTCCGGATTGGAGGTAAGTCCAAGGTTGGACTTGTCTTACTCCGTGGGCTTGAGATAAACCTCGTCCGCTGTATCCTTGGTAACTTGACTCATTGCCACGCCGTGGAGGGGGCATGGAGTCATAGGTCCATTGTGCATCTTACCACTACAGTAGTGGTAATAGCATTCAACTCTCCCTTAGTTGGGAATGGTGTTACTTGGAAGAGATCCACAAGTTGAAGCTTGATTGTTTTGACTCATGCAAAAGCTTATCGATCTTGCTATTTTGTCGATCAATCTTGCTACTAGTTGTTCTAATCTCAGATGTAAAATCATTCCTCATAGAGGTAATCTGATTTTGCATGGACACCATCTTAGCTTCATTGTTTTTGATGTAACTAACAATGTCAATAGAAGCTTGTGGAGGTGGAGCTTGAACATTTTGTTGTGAGCGTGAATCTTTTGATTATAGTTCCTTGATTTTGAGAACCTTGATTTTGAAAATTCGATTCGATTCGATTAAACCGATTATTTCGTTGATTGTTCTCGATTTTGATTAAACCTGTGTGGTCCAAGGTAATTGTTAACGATAGCTTAGAAGGCTACGGTCCCACTGTTGGTAGGCAGCCCCACCTTCCCAGCAGCGCACGCTTGTCGGACTGGGGCCGGGGGTGTGGACCACCACAAGTCTCACAACTTTTGTTCACGGTATTAACTTGTTGATTAGCATTTGTGTGATTCATTTTAAGCATGGCGGCCGATATTTCTTCCAACTTTTGTGTGAGGGTGAATTCAAGATGGAAGGGTGGTGGATCGTTGACTCACTCCTCTGCGAGAGAATCCCAATAATTGTGGTGGGCGTCATGTTTTCGATGAGATCATAGCACTTGCCTTCTTTTCATAAAGGTACCTGCCAAGCATTGATTGATTGTGTCACGATGTCTCCGCAGTTAACCCGTTATAGCATGTATCTATTTGGGTGACAAGCAACATGTTGTGGTTCGGACATCGATCAATTGAAAGCTTATAGCGTTCCCATGCCTCGAATAAGGACCTCGTGGAAGTTGCCTAAAATTGCTGATTTCATTCCTTAGTTTCGTCACCATCGACGGTGGAAAATATTTCGCCAAGAACTTGGAGATCATTTCATCGAAACTATGGATTGAGTTCTTGGGAAGACGATCAAACCATGCGGCATGAGCGCAAGGAATAAGGAAAGAGGTATGCGGTGGCGTCACCGGAGACCCCATTTTGCTTCATACTTTGGGTGACAGTGAGAAATTTGTCAAGATGCTTGTTGGCATCTTCACCCATTGATCCGCGAAATTAAAAAGCTTTGGACTTGTTGAATCATGTGATGTTTAAGTCCAAATTGGTTATGTTGACCCGGCAATTGGACCGGTCCATTCATCGGGTTGGCAAAGCTCTCCATCGTTCGAGATCGGGAGCTGGATTTTCGTTGGACTTCGTGTCCATCCCTGGATTCCATGGTGGGATGCTCAAGCAGTACGCATCTCCGAACGCTTTCCTTGTTAAGAATACGCTCACGAAGCTTGCGGAAATGTGCGCGATACACTGCACGTAACTCAAGAGACCTCGTTAAGGAGAGAAATGAGAATTATGAAAATCTTTCAGATGAGAATGAGAATTATGAAGACGTTTTATAAAACTTGGGTGAGAAGAATCTTTATGGGTTTTTCGTTCAAACGTCGATATCACAACAAAATCAATTAACACAAGATCGAGGCAAAACAACAGTGAACTTAACCAATAGTCCAAGATGATGGCTTTTGAAAAGGAAGGTACACCAATCACAAAGACACAAAGGCAAGTTTTATATCTTTTTAGTTCGAACTTATTACGTCGCACTCCCCGTTAGGTAGTGCACGCCTTTGGTTTGCGGTGGTAATCTTTTAAGTTGTTATTATTAAAGAAAACGACTAATCTTTTTGTATTTTTATTATTTGATACATATATATAAACAAAAGGAAAAATATTTTGTGTTTTATAATGCTTTTGCTTGTTTTGGTTTTTGGATTTTTTTTTTTAAATAAAAATATGGATATATATAGATATGAATGATGGATGATATAAACAAAGAGTGAGGATTCAAACAACTAATCGGCTAAACGTAGGACAATTAAGCACAAATCGCTGGCGCTAAAAATTTGATTGGTTCCAACGGTCAAGTCTAATCACTTAAGTCTCGCCACTTGTGAATGATGATAGAATGGACTTAAAATCGCTCAAAAGCCAATACAATGAAATCCGGGAGAGTATAGGGTCCCCGGTCGTATGTCCCAAATGAAGCATGCGATGAATTATCAAACGTTTAGTGATCGAGGAGTTTGATTAAAAAGGATCAGATTATGATATTAACTACTAAAAGCCAATAAATTAAACGGCTTAAATGCAAATTAAAGGAAAATTTAAAAGATAAAATCTATTAAATAAACGCTATCACTATAATTAAAATGATGTTTTTGTTTTTATGTTTTTGTAAAACTGAAATTAAAATCTACGCGACGTATAACTAAAAACGTGAAACTAAATCAATATTAACCCTAAAAATATGAAAATGATATTTTTATAATCCTAATGATAAAAGAAAAGTTTTAGAAAAAGAGAATTATTTTTATCACTAATTATCTAATTATTATTAATTAAAAACTATTTTTAACTATTTAATAATTACCTAAAATACAAGAAATTAGGAAATAAAGCTAGAAAAATAAAATTAAGACTTAGAAAAATCTAAAATATCAAACTAGAATTTTCAAAACTATTTTTGTATTTTTCTGATCATTTTTCTATTTTTATGATTTTAAACTATTAAAAACTAATTAAATTACTAAAATTAACAAATAAACTATGAAAAATCTGAAAATTACTTTTTCACTAATTATATTTATCTAAACTTAATAAAAATGAAAAGTTATTTTTGGACCTTTTCAATTTTTCTATTAAAAGCTATTTAAATATGCTTAAAAACTAGATAAAATGTAGAAAAATACCAAACAAGCTAGGAAAAATCTGAAAAATTCAGGAAATGCTTAAAATAATATTAGGAAGCTATGAAAAATGGAAAAACAGGAGCTTGTTTGGAGGATTTAAGAACTGATGTGGAATGAGCTTAAAAAAAGACTTCCAATAAGCCAAAAGCTACCTAATGACCACCACACTTTAAACGTATTGGATATGCTAAAAGGAACTCAAAAGCAACAAGTAACAACTAGCTATAACCTCTGAATTCCCAATTGCAAAGATTTGATGTTTTGAGATTTTGCTTAAAAACAGTAAAGGGGTACCAAGTTTGAGCTAATGCACAAGCTTCAATACAAGCTAAACTAAAAATACCAATTGGAACCTGTTATAGACATGGTTGAGAGTATTTGTACCAAAAATCAAGCTATGATGAGCTCTTCTTGAGCTCTGTGCACCTTGCACAAAAATCCTAAAAATCTCATGTGGATCACAGACAAATGGCAGGAGAATGGTCCAAGTTCACAAGCTAATTTGGAGCTTATAGAAAAATTATAAAATTTTACAAAAATGCTAATAAGTAGCAAGACCAGATGAAGTTTTTAAATTGCCAAGTTTCACTTGATAAGTCCAAACAATGAGCTCATGAAAAATACTTCTAACTGAGCCCAAAACCACTTTTTTTTAACTTTTTGACTTTTGAAGATCTTAAGAACTTTGACTAATCCGAATTTGGATCCAATTTTAAGATTGATGTTGATGTAATAAGGTGTAATAAGCACAAAGCAACCTATATTTAACACTTTTAAACACTAATTCAGAGATTTCAAATCCAAATTCCACAACAAGTAGTTAGCTAAGACAGATTTAGTTCATTTTGACTTTCTCGTGTTTGGCACCTAAACCTAGATTCAAATGAGCATACTTATACTTAAACAAACATGAAACAATAAAATCAACCAATCGAATGTAACTCTAAGACAGGTGATCGTTAATCCAAACACCCTTAAAAACACCGATATGCAACTGAAACAAATCCAAACACAGTACAAGTCCATATTATGATCAAACCTAGTTTATCAGACCTAGATACATCTAATAGGACAAGAATTAATGGATAAAAACTACAAATGCATAATATGTATAAGAACTTGAATTGGACTTACAAATGTCCAAACCAACTATAGCTTGAAAACCAATGAACCAAGAACCACTACCTATTTATTCCAACCCATAGCTTCCATTTCAACCTCATTCCAAGTCAGATCAACCATTGACCATGTCCATGCCATTTATGCTCACCCAGTTGACTTTTGTTGACCAGAGTACAAAGTGAATTGAGACTTGACTTTAAGCTTATGAAAAGCTATAAAAAGCTTATATAAGCTTAAATAAACTTTAAAATAAGCTATATGAAGCTTGAAATATTGAGATGTAAACTTAAGTTTTCAACAGTGAGCATATCAAAGTAAAACTGAATGAAATATGGAATTAGTGACTAAAACTTGATTAGATCGAAAATATAACTTGAATTCAGTACTTAGGAATCAAATATTACAACTCTTGAATTAAACTAAGACAGAAATAGTAAAAACGACATAAGATAATTTTAAAACTAAAATCTACTACTTCTCTGCCTCTCTTTTATGCTCCAAAAATGCTCCACGCGGCCTTCGAGGTTTCCCACCTCTCAATTCAACCAATAGAGAGCTTGAGTGGTAGATAGCCATTTTGGCGGGAAATGGAATTTGACTAGTTGACTCTGTTATAGCACTAGGGGGGGGTGGCATTAAATGTGGAGGTAAGGGTAGGTAGTATGATGGAGGATGAAAGGTGATGGGAATGGTGGGAATCTTGCGTGTTGCGAGGGGCTCAAGTGGGAAGAAGATAGGGAATGCGGGGCGCCTTTTTACGGTTTTGACTTTATTTGACCAAAGGGTCAAAATGAGGAAAAGGGTCACAAGGGAAAAGGCAGGGGTCAAAGGCTTTTGTGATAGGGTCAAAATTGGTTTAAAGGTTTTAAACTTGAGGACCTTTATGTAAATTACGAATTATAGGGACTGCTCACAAATCATCAAACTTGTTCCAAGGGCTGAAAATGACAAGCTTCAAAAGTATAGGGACCAAAATTGCCATTTTGCAATTTTCCAAGGGCTAATTTTGCCAATTTTCAAACTTGGAGGACCATTTGTGTAATTTTCTCAAACTTTTGATATTTTTCACCAAAGGACTAAATTTGATAACTTTTGATTTTAAAAGGACCTTTGGTGACTTTACTTTTGAAATTATGTGCAGGAATTTTGTTTTTGACAACTTGAAACTTGGGGGATGAAAGCGCAATTTTGCAATTTGATATGTTTTCATCGATTTTGATATTTTGCATTTAAAACACATAAAACACTGATTTGTGATATTTTTGATCATTTTGATGTGTTTCTGAGTGTTTTCAGATGATTTCTAGTTTATATTGTACAAAAATGATGAGTATTTAGACACTCATCATGTATCATGAGCGATTTTTGAAGCTTGGTAAAGTGATGATTATGGGTCGATCAAGGGGCTGAAAGACATGAGGTGTCGAGGCTTAACCAAAACAACATGGGTCGACATATAATTTTCCAAATTTTACTAGGTTACACGATTATTCCCATCACAACCAAACTAACCCAAGTGATTTGGACAGGAAAACAAAAGAGAAAGATGATACCTTGGTTGATTGGAACACACGACCCAAAACACACAATAAGGGAAGGCGATAGCAACACCCACTCGACCCCTAAAAGTACACGATCAAAACACCAACTTGTGAACTCCACGATCTCGCTCCCGGCCGTAATCCCACTTTGTTATCTCCTAACGCGTGCCCAAAGATTCTAGACAAATTTCTTTTCTCGCCGCTTCTTTGGTATATACGGTTTAGGGTTTAGAATGAATTGAAATTTAGTATACGGTTTAAAAAGAGATGACGGGTAGGGAAGCAGTATTTTCGGCCGAATATTTGGTGATAGGGGACTCTTTCCTTATTTCAAATCTTTGATGAATCTAGACATTATATTTATATACAAGTATTGTACAAAATAAATTCAAAATGGTCTAGGGAATGTACATGTTAAATCGTGTATATGAATTCATATATATGTTAATTAAAATCTTTTTATTCAACTTTAGGTTATACTTATATATATACATCATATTATGCATTTAGAATAGATTTTATAATTTGCATGATGATGTCTTTTATAATTCGCGTTCAAATTCTCAATTTACCTCGCGTTCCATAATTTCTAAAATTTTAAGTTGTGACCTTTTTAAGGTTCAAAATATATGACGAAAAAATTAGGAGGCGAAAAACTATGTTATTACAATATTAGTCGATATATTTGTATAATGTTAGTCCATATATTTGTATAAGGCCCACTAGTCTATTTGTAGGCCTAGCCCATTATTATTAGCTCTAGAACTCTCTTTTATAACACATATACCGATTGTATCAATTAATGAGAATCAAGCAAGTGGAGAGCATAAACCAACTATAAGGTGAGTAATGGATTAGCCCATGTTAATAGTGTAGTTATGTTTATGTTAGTTTCGGATAACGGATATACCCGAAAATAATTATGTTTATGTTAGTTTCGGATATAGCCGAAAATGATTATGTTTATGTTAGTTTTGGATATAGTCGGAAATGATTATGTTTATGTTAGTTTCGGATATAGCCGAAAATGATTATGTTTTATGTTACTCTCTCGATATAGTGAAAATGATATGTTGGATGTTAGTTTTGGATTATAGCCAAATGTAGTTATGGGTGCCTAAGCGATACCTTGATAGCTTAGTTACGGTGCTCCGCTTAAGCGAACAACTTAGCTTACGTTACGGGTGTCTGCGATACATCGTTATCTATGTTACGAGTGTCTAAGCGAGACACCATTAGCTTATGTTACTAGTGTCTAAGTGATACACCATGAGTCATGCTATAGTGCCTAAGGAACCGAAATGGAACTCTGTCACGTTAATCATATGGATTGGATTAGATATCTCTCATATGGAGCATGCATTATCCATGCACATATGATTTAACTATGCTTCCCCATCAATAGTCATGACCGGATTGCATCCGGGCAAGGGTGGTCATACATGAGTACTCACACCTAAGGAATTTCTGCAAGTAGCAAGGCAATTGATATGTCATTATTATTAGCAAAGAGATTAGATATCACATTATTAGTAGCTATACGATTAGATATAGCATATTTATTATTAGCAAGGTGATTAGATATCACATTATTAGTAGCTAGACGATTATATATCACATTATTAATAGCAAGGCGATTAGACATCGCATTATTAGTAGCTAGATGGTTAGATATTGCATCATTAGTAGCAAGACGATTAGATATCACTATATTAGTGGCAAAATGATAAGTAAGGTGATTAAATATCATATTAAGTAGTATTCTCGATTAGAAATTGGACAAGATAGTAGTAGTAGCTTATGTTAGTCAAAATATGATTCTAGGAAGTTATGACCTATTTAGGAAATGGATGGTTTAATAGCAATACAGATTTAGATGTGATTTATGATATGTTAGCATAGTTTAGTTTTTTTACTCACTAAGTCTTTGTGACTTACGGTTTATAGCAATGTTTTTATGTAGGTATGTGAAGAAGGAATTGGCAACATAGTAAACCAAGGTGCATTTTGTTCACATCGATATGCTCGTGGGAATAGGTGGCCGATCTCATAATGACCTTTGATATAGCTTGTAAACGGCCCTTAAATGTTGTAGCATATTTCATTTAAGTTTAATCAAGTGTTTGGGTCAGATTTATATGTTTTAGACTATGTCAAGTTGTAATGTCTCGAAAGTGAGAATGTTTGGCATAACTCTCGTTTTGAAATATCACGCTTCCGCATGCCGTTTATGTAATGTTCTTATACAAAAATGTTATCTAGTGTTTATGTAATGAAATTCCATGTTTTTATGATTTCCGAAATTGTTCAAGTTCAGTTTTGGTTATGTCTTTTAATGATCGGAAGTTCGATTTTTGGTTAAGTGTGATAGTTGCATGAGTGTGTTATAATGACCGAAAGGAGTACTTGAAAGCATAAAATTTGTTCATTTATTTATTTTTAACATACATATATCGCATATAAGACTAGTCTTATATATTGTATACTTATGTATGATATATAGAACTATATCCTATCGGCAGTATAACACACTCATGCAAAGAAAGCGCATAACCAAAAAAACGAACTTGATCATTTCCTAAGAAGAATGGGTGCCCACCGGGCACCTTATAGAGTACAAAAAATGCATTCAACATGTAGTTAATATACTCACAATTTTCATTTTGAATCAAAAATGCATTTAATAAGAATTCATTAAACTTTTAAATTACTATAATTAAAAATAATTTTTCACTTAATACCATAGCTGTCAAGATCGCGAGTTTACACGTAAGATCGTACGATCTTACGTGCCCACCAGTCAAAATCGTGTAGGATCGTGGTAGGATCGCGATCGAGGTAGGATCGTAGTAAGATCGTAGATCGCACGTAGATCGTAAGATCGACACGCGATCCGAGTCACTTTTTTTTAATCTTTTAAGTCCATCTCTTGCTTAGGTAAAAAATACATGTGTTTTACTAATGTCTAATAAGTAAACCATTATTGTCTCATTTTCTAAATAGATTATAGTTTATACATAGTTTTTTACTTTTCTAAATAGATTATAGTCTAAAAGTGTTCAATAGTTTAATTTATTTACTTCAATCGTGATTAAACTAATCAAATGGTATGTTTAGAAATTCCACTTATGAAACGTTTGTTTTCTTGAAATCATGTAGATGAACAGTATGTTTTGAAATTTGGGACTTATGTTATGTAATATTATTTCACTTTCGCGTTGGTAACGATGGAAACTTTACTTTTTTTTGCTTTTACTGTTTTGAAATTGAACTTCATTATTTTCAAAAGGATATTATATAAATTTACCTTTGATGTTGAGTAGAAATGAAACGCAGTCGACTTGGATATCATTTGTTTACAAAATATTAATTAATAGGATGCAGTGATCGCGATCCGATCTTACAATCTCGATCTTGCAAAGACAAAAACGATCCTGCGCGGGATCGCGATCTTGACAGCCTTTCTTAATACACTAACTTTTCATTTATTTACATCTTAAAAATTTCCCATTTGTCATTTGTTAGCAAATCCTTTTTAACAATATCATAAAGCGTGCTCGACAATCAAGCAAAACCCCCTCGTCTCCCGAAAACCCAAGTCGTATATATTTCTCTTCTTTTGCAGTTTTCTTGTTTTCATCAAAAACAACAACCACCCTACCATAGATTTCTTGTTTTATCGGAAGGTATGTTTCAATAACTTTCTGTTACATAGATTTCATCGATTGTGATTACGTGTTTTTGTTGATTTTGTTTGAACTATGTTGTCTTTGTTATCTTTTTAATTTTAAAGAACAACGATTTGAGTATAGGCTTATTAGGGTTTTTAGAGATTTTGATCGTCTTTATTGTTTTTAACTGTTTTATTTATATTATATAGCAACTGATTGTTTCGATATGTCTGTCTATCGACGTTTTAGATATTAGAAACTCATTCAGTAATATGTTTAGATCGTTACCATGCATAGGGATTTGTTAGATGTTTTTATTTGCTTTGATTGCTACTGATCCTACAATAATCTGATTTTTATCAACAGATTTAAAAGGACTTTGATTTGGAATCATGAAGTACAAGAAAGATACAAATTGCGCCATGTTTGTTGTTTTACCTAAAGAAAATGCTGCCATATTGGATTTCTACTTGAAAGATTGCTGCTTTGATACTTACAACAACCAACGAAAACGAGCATCACCCTGCTTTTATTCTGAATTCGAGAAGAATGAAGAACGTCCATCGAAATCCAGGCGTCTAGGAACATCAGCGGAAAAGATAGATGACGTTATTAATGATAGAGACATGATGAATCGAACTGAAACCGCTAGTGTCGTAAGTTCTAGTGGTAGTTGTAGCATTAATAGCCATAATCCCTATGATATGTATTGTCGATCAGTTCATGACAGCGATGCAGAGTCTGCTTGTCAATCGGGATACCATGAAGACGCTGATCAATGTTTCACCAACGAGACATTGGCGGATGAAATACATAGGCAAGAGTTGAATGCATACCGTTCTACCATTGAGGCTTTACATGCATCAGGACCCTTAACATGGGAAAAGGAAACAATGGTAACAGACCTTCGCTTGTCACTCCATATATCAAACGATGAGTATTTGACTATGCTAAAAAACTTAAATTCCTCATCTAGTAGTTGTCATAATAGGTGACAGGCAAACCTTTTGGTAAAATTTGTTTTTTCTTTGTTGATACCCTTCACATAATTGTAAGAAGCTTTAAATTTCTCTTTTAGTGTTATAGTGAAAATGTGTATAACATTGAGCTCATCAAGTATTTTTCAACCGAATGTATGTTATTTAAGGAGCTCATTTAGTTTATGCTTCTTTGTTAGTTTGCAATTTGTAGAAGAAATAGATATTACAGCACTATTAGTATGTCAGTTGTTTTTTTAACTTGTTTATTTGGTATAGATTTCATGAAAAATATGTGGTATAATCCAGTAATATATGATGTATTCACCACTACCATAAGGCCTCGTTAATGGTTCTTTTTGTTTGGAATATTGTTGATACATACCGTTCATTTTCAGGGCCAAAGTACTGGCTTGTACACCTTGCTTCTGCATCAGTTAGTTGATGTCGGGACAATGTAGGAAGGGCAGGATCACTTCTGCTACATTTGGTATGATCTGGTATATTCACACGACATTTGTATCTGTAACTTTCAAGTATTTTTTCTTGAGAGATACAGGAGCAAAATTACACAGCTACTAATGATCCTAAGGTATGGAAAGCATTATTGAGCTGAACAGGTAATTTATAAATAAATTTCAGTTTTTCATTTGACAGTGTGTTATCTTTGATTTTGGTACATACCATTAAGTTAGAGTTGCTGTGGGGATGGGTTAATGGTCAAAACTCAAATGAGTTAAAAGGATCAGGTCAGGTTAGGTCGACCTCGACACTTTTGTCCAATTATAAGAATATTACATGCAAACAATAAATAGAAATAATAATCCTACTTAGTAGTGTATGCTTATCCATTTGAATTATCCAGACTTAAGGCGATTTTTGACCCGTTTGACCCATTCAACCCATGTCTAGTTTTCTCTTTTTTAGCCAAGTTGTTGGCTTTTCCAGTTTGACCAAGAGAGATATAACTAACAACATTACCACAATGACCCATTCATACCTAAGTGGGTCGAGTTGACATATCTACTTCAAATTGTTGAATTTACTTGAGTTTTTTTCTTGAACTTGCTCAAAGTACGAGATCGTGAGTTCTTATCCTATCTTTGTGTATTGTCCGATGAAGTATTAAATATCTATTTGTCAATGGAAGGTAGCGAAGTTGAATATTATGAAAGACTTTTAGGGTGTGTTTGTTTTTAAAAAATCTTACTACTCTTACTCTTACCGCAGAGCAGACGCTGACGCTTGTTTGTTTTTTTCTTTGAGTAAGACCCGCTAGACATATAACATCTTACTCCAAGAGGTGGGGACTTGTCTTATTACTCGTTTTGTAAACTTTATATAATATATTTGATTGTTTATTAACTATGTTATATTTATGATAAAAGTATTTATGATATAAGACTTTTAGACTCCTTCAAGCTGTATATAAGCTTTCTGCTACAAGGCGGAATCTTGTGACTTAAGATTTCACTTGGGATATGTTAACGTCACTATGTAAGTTGGATGTTAAAGATGAGGAACATTACGATTATGTAGATGAAGAAAAGTGCTGATCAAGTTTGCTTTTATAAGTTGCAAGCACAAAGATCATTTTGTTAACTATGCAAATTATTTACGACTAGTTGCTCAATAATGCGTGCTTGAATCGAATATCAAAGATCAACTCATTGGTATTAGTGTGATAAGTACTCACTTTTTATAACGTTCTTTTCAAGCAAAATTTTTTTTTTATAGTATTTTGTGTTTTGCTTTCTAATATTGTATGTATAAGATACAGTATAAAACTATTATCTCAATTATTCACTTAATTACCAGATTGTGTGAATCCTTGATGTCATTGAAATCAAATATTTATACAAGTTATGTAGTACACATCTTGGATACACCAAGAACACAATGCGGTAAAAATAATAAAGTTGATCATATCATAGACACGTATTTAGCCAAGTGTTATTATTGATATTGCTTTACTTGATAAGATACATAAAAACTGAATTCACAAAATTATTTTATGTATTTCATGTCTTTAAATGAATATAATGTTTAGCAGTTTATTTTCCTTTATTATTTCATATATTTTTTTGAAGGATTTCTTAACTCGCCATATCCTCCTTCGATGTATCGGGCCGCCTTGATCTCTATCAAGTTACAAGCTCGTCAACTATCCCTACTAGGGTGTGCAATAGGGTCGGGTCACCCGACCGAACTCGAATCCAACCCGATTAGACCTTATTTCTGGTCCGGTCTAATCGGTGTCCAAAAATTAGTTCGGTTGTTTTGACTGGTCCGAGCAACCGATAATGTATCTCGTCGCGGGTTAGGTTAAAAATAATGTTAAATTCGCTATCGGTCAACCCGATTAGACCCGATAATATATTGTCCATTTTTTATATATTCATTTTATTGGCCCAATGAGACTCACTGTACGTGTGGTTTTTTGGTATTAGTTTTTATATTAGCTTTTACTCAAACGTTTGGTTTCCCAGTACATCTTAAAACGTTTGGTTCCCATTTTTTATATTCTGTATCTTAATCACACCCTTAGTTCCCTCCCTAGTATTTTGATATCACCTAAGAATAAACTTGATCGATCTATTATAACATCTCAAGATCATCATCAATCAATTAAAAGGTATTTTTCTTGTTGTTGTCTTGTTCTTCTCGATCGTTTTCAATCATTTTAGTTTTTTCGTTATCTTTGATGTTTCCTTTATTTTTATTGTATTAGATGACGTTAGAATCAAAACTTCTGTTAATCAACAAACCTGTTGATGTCGATGAACGCCGGTAGTGACGGACGAGAGGTAGAACAACCAAAGGCTCGCAAAAAAACATCAGTTGTATGGAATGAGTTTGAAGAACTAAAAGCTTAAAGAGGTGAGCAACCCACTCGATAAAAAGCCCAAGTGTAAACATTAAGAAACTTACTTGTGCCACTCTAGAAAGCATGGTAACAAAAATCTTAAAAATCATCTAGAGACATGCAAACCCTACTTAGAAACAAAGTAAATCTCCAACTAATATAACTTTTGAGGGTGGTGATGCAAAAAAGATGATGGCATGGAAGTTTGATCAAAAAAAAGTAAGGAAGCATTAGCACACATGATAATTGTCGATGAGCTCCCATTTAGCTTTGTTGAGAATTCGGGTTTTAGTATTATCAAAGAAATCAACCAACCTATATTTGATATTCCTGTTCTAGGTGTAATAACACAAGAAAGGTGTTTAGAAATGTATTTACGGAGAAAAACAAGCTTCGAGGAAACATTTAGGAAAAATATTGGTGGTTTGTTTGACTAATGCAATTGGACGTCCATTAAAAGAAGAGTTATATGGCTCTTACGGGCCACTTATAGATAATAA
>OU343222.1:83399155-83602302 GCA_910596185.1 Chrysanthemum makinoi
ACAGACATGGGGACAGTATAGGAGAACTTATCTTTTGGGAAAGTATCATCATCAACAAATGAGACATATTTAGCCTCATTATCAAAGAGATCATCGTATTTTACAAGTAGATGATGCTGCTCCACTTTGTAACTAGAAATAAACTTGGTGCTATGGATAAGTGACTTCCATGTTTTTGAAACGGATCTGAATCGAATCAATGATTTGGTAGGAAGCCTTTTCATGATTTCTTCTTGGATTTCGAAAGGGATATGGTGCGACATGTTAAATCTTGGGTTTTTCATGATTTCTTCTTGAATCAATGATTTGGTCTGAATGAATTTCTAGGGTTTTTCAGACGGTATAGACCAAAAGGTATTGTAGTATAGCATATTTCGTTTATAACCCTCAACTTCCTTAGAGTTTAAATTTCAATTATTTTTTTTCTAATATCTATTTTCAACATAATTAATTTTTTAACCTGAACATCATTAAGAAAAAGTGAAAATAATATTTTTTTAATAGAATTCTTTTGTTAATCAGAACGACTACAAAGTAGTATGCCTTAAATATAGTAAAATATAAAAAATAACAAGTACATGAAAATGAAAGTTTAAAGTAAGGAAATGAAGGCTTATTGGTAAAGGAGCTTGAGTATCTATATATTATTGAGAGGTTTCAAGTTCAAAGTAACACCTCTAAAAATCAATTCAGCGAAAACATACAAGTTATGGGTGCTACTAATTGGTATCATAACACAAATTATAGAACAACGGAAAAGGTATAAAGTTTACATTATTAAAAAATAATGCGAAATACAGGCCCATAATAATAAAGCGGTCCCAAATATAAATATCAGAGTCGTCTATGACAATATCATGCCACTGCCTAAGCGCCTCCAAAAGTAAACTATCGCCTCAATACTTAAAAGTATATTCTAAAAGTGTCAACACGAGATTGGTGAGTTCATAGGTTTACGTAAATTACTTCGAGTTCCAAAAGAGCCACTACAAGAATCAGGACAAAAGGCAATGCTAAAATGCCGACGACACAATGTCTTCGGCATTTTACACTAAACGACAAAAAAACTTGCTTGACCGAGACTCCGTTGCGTTGAATTTTTATGAAAAATTATGTCGACACCCTGTCGTCGGCATTATATTGGCCAAATTTGACTTTGCGAATAGTTGGGCGGGAATTAACCCCGCCAAGTGGTACCGACGCCCCGTCGTCGGGAATATATAAAATAAAAAAATTACGTCGCTTAGCGTTAATAATTGTAATTAGTGTTTTCTTCCCGACGACAGGGCGTCGGGATGGATTTATGCCAAGTTTTCATTCACCAGCTTGTAAATAATAGAGAATAATTGGGCGGGAATTTTTTCCACTAGTTTGTTACCGACGACATGTCGTCGGGATTGTTTCCCGCCTTATTGCAACTTTATCCCGCCAATTTTTTACTTATAAATAACCAATCATCCTCAATACAAAAAAACGCGCACACATAACCCAATCGTCAATTCTCACAAAACACAAAACACACACAACAATGGTTGGTTACACGCCGGAAGAGGAGTGGTCAAATGTTTTATCGAACCTACCACTCTTTGATGAAGTTCTTTATACATATTGTGATGAAATTATCGGGGAATATGGTTCTTATAAGAACATTAGCCTGTGGATGAGAGATGTTATTCTGAAATGGTTGAGGGAAAACCCATACTACAGACAGTATTTGGCGGAAGCTGAATGTTAGGATTTGGAAAATCCAGTAGTTAAAGTGTCGGTCACCTCAAGTATATGTAATCGTTAGAAAGCTCGTAGTCATAGTTATTTAATGTTAAGTAGTATTTAGCTTTGTAACACCGTGGAGGACGGACGAGTCTTTACCCACTGTATGCCTGATCCACAGCCCGTCAGGTGGCGTTTTATGTAAGTACTATAAATACTCTCTACCTCCCAAGGTAGAGAGTTGGAGCTCATAATAAGATTTTTCTTTCTCTCACTAAAGTTCCCAACTCTCTTCCATTTCTCTCACTAGAACTTTCTCTCTCTAAACATATTGTACACCCCATAGTGATTATAGTTTAGTGTGTTTGTGAAATCCTATATGTTACAAATGGTATCAAGAGCCATGGTTTGATCACTTATCTTTCATGCTCTTTGTTTTGGTGGATTTCATAAGGTTTTTGGGGTATTAAGGGTTTAGGAGAGTTTGATTCATTTGGACAAATTCTAGTGTTAAAGTTTGAATTTTGCTTGTACTTTTGTGTTTAGGATCATCATATGTGTTTATGTTTTGAATTGGAAGGCTTAAATCATTGTGGTTTGGTTGTTTTTGATTGATAAAGTGATTATTTGTGAACATAGGACGAAGCGAGTTGAGTCTCGGACTTGTTTTTCTTCAAAGCGAGTTGCTTTGTTTCTGTATGCGAGTTAGTATATGCGACTTGGCTATTTAGCGAGTTGACTTTCTTGCGACTTGGGTCTAAGCGAGTTGTTTCATTAAGCGAGTTGTGTGTCTTACGAGTTGATACTAAAGCGAGTTGGCTATTTAGCGACTTGTTCCATTAAGCGTGTTGACAGTGTTGCGAGTTGATGCTAATGTGACTTGGCTATTTAGCGAGTTGATTCCTTAAGCGAGTTGTCTCCTTGAGCGAGTTGGGTGTTTAGCGAGTTGATAACTAAGCGAGTTGTGTGTTTTACTACTTGTCTAATTTTAGACTTGTCACTTCTTTGTGATACATTCTTACGGTTGTTCTTTTGGTTTAGTAAAATCCCGTGAAAGAATCAATTTCCCGGTTTAATCAAAGAATTGTAAAATCCCGTAGAACTTGTAATCATGGCAAACATCGTTCCTACTATTGTTTCTTCCGTAGTTGAGGACGTTCAAGCAGCAGGGTCAGATACTCGTCCACTATGCTTGACAGACTGATACGACTTTGGGCTCAAAGAATCAGACTGTACTATCTTGGAAAGGAAAATGGGGTCAACATTCTCAAATCGATTGATGAAGGACCGTATAGAGTTGAGACTACTAGAGACATAATTGATACAGCTGAAGATGGAACAATGATCTATGGAATAGATAGACCAAAGACGTATGATGACCTCAATGATAAGGAGAAGAAGAGATTCGATGCGGATATCAGGGCCTCTAACATTATATTTCAAGGTCTTCCAAAAGACATCTACAAGCTTATCAATCACAACACTGAAGCAAAGGCTGTATGGGATAATGTCAAGATGCTTCTCTCAGGTTCTGAATTAACTGTTGAAGACAGAGAATCTCAATTATATGATGAATTTGAACACTTCAAGATGAAACCAGATGAAAGTGTCTATGAGTATTACGTGAGATTCCACAAGCTTGTTAATGACATGAGGAACATCAGAATGACTATGCCAAACATTCAGTTGAACTCAAAGTTTGTGAACAACATAAATCCCGAATGGCACAAGTTTGTCACCTCTGTGAAGCTAACCAAAGGATTGAAGAATACAAACTATGAGCAACTCTATGCCTTCCTTCTTCAGAATGAGAGACATGCCATGTTTGAAAAGAGAATTCTTGAACAATTCAAAACAAATCCAGGAGAGACAAGCTCATCAAATGATTCAACTGCCTTCTACTCAAACATTGGGATTACCACTAAAGCTTCACAAGTTATACCCATGGGTGATGGAACTCACAAACTCATTTCTGATCCAATGTTCAAACAAGCTGATGCTGATGCACACGTGGGTAACTTCATTAATCAACTGGCTCTCCTGATTAGTCAAAACATGAACTCTCTCCCACACACCAACAATAACCTCAGAACAGCATCTAATCCACACAATCAAGCCACTGTCAGAGATGGGAAGGTTATAGTACAACCAGTTCAAGAAAGGCAGTATGAACAAGGAAGAGGTGGAGTTGGTAGAGGCTATGTGACAAATCAGAACAGGGGAAGGAATGGAAATCAGGGACAAGCAAAGCCGATCAAGTGTTACAACTGTGGAGGTGAGGGACATATTGCTAGAAACTGTACATCTCCAAAACGTCCACAGAACGCAGAATACTTCAGAGACAAGATGCTGCTTGCACAAGCTCAGGACAATGGAGCTGCCTTAGATGAAGAGGGGTTGTTGTTTCTCACTGAGGGCAATGCCAAGACGTATGATGCAGATGTGGATGAGCAGCCAATTCAGGAGATAGGCCATAATCATCAGAATGCCTTTCAAGTAGCTGATTGTGATGCATACGACTCTGATGTTGATGATGAACCTACTGCACAAACCATTTTTATGGCTAGCATTTCTCCAATGGTCTCTCCTAAAGTCCCATCATCACCACAAGCTGGTCCATCCAAAGACAAAATCATTTCTGAGATCGTTCAAATCGTTCTGTGGTACTTGGACTCAGGTTGTTCCAAGCATATGACTGGAGACCGATCGCGGCTCATGAACTTCGTGAGCAAATTCATCGGGACTGTTAGATTCGGGAACGACCATTTTGGAGCAATTATGGGTTATGGTGATTATGTAGTTGGCAAAAGTGTAATCTCCAGGGTATATTATGTGGAAGGTCTTGGTCACAATTTGTTCTCTGTTGGTCAATTCTGTGATTCCGATCTAGAGGTGGCCTTTAGAAAACATACTTGCTTCGTTAGACAACTTGATGGTGTGGAATTATTAAGAGGTACTCGAGGTTCTAACCTATACACCATTTCTATCGAAGACATGATGAAGTCTTCTCCAATCTGCTTGCTGTCAAAGGCTTCTAAAACAAAGTCATGGTTATGGCATCGTCGTCTCAATCACTTGAACTTCGGCACCATTAATAACCTTTCCAGAAAGGATCTTGTCAGAGGCTTGCCCAGATTAAAATATGAAAAAGATCATCTTTGTTCAGCTTGCCAATTGGGTAAAAGCACGAAATATGCCCACAAACCAAAACCCACAAATTCAGTAATGGAAGTTCTTCATACCCTTCATATGGATCTGTGCGGACCAATGAGAGTGCAAACGATAAATGGGAAGAAATACATTCTAGTAGTTGTTGATGACTACTCTCGATTTACTTGGGTAAAGTTTTTGAGGACAAAGGATGAAACTCCAGATGTTATCATCAAACTAATCAAACAGCTTCAGGTTCGACTCAACAATACTATCAGAATTGTTCGAACAGACAATGGCACAGAGTTTGTCAACAAAGACTTAATTCAGTTTTATGAAAGTATTGGAATCAGTCATCAAAGAAGTGTTCCACGAACTCCTCAACAGAACGGTGTAGTTGAAAGACGAAATCGAACTCTTGTGGAAGCCGCAAGAACAATGCTCATTTATTCGAAAGTTCCAATGTTTCTATGGGCTGAAGCCATTGCCACTGCTTGCTACACCCAAAATCGTTCCCTTATACATACCTCTTATGGAAAAACTCCATATGAACTTGTTCATAAACGTAAACCTGATCTTTCCTACCTTCGTGTGTTTGGTGCTTTGTGCTATCCAACTAATGATGGTCAAGACTTAGGTAAACTAAGAACAAAGGCAGATATTGGAGTTTTTGTTGGTTATGCACCAAACAAGAAGGGTTACCGAATCTACAATAAGAGAACCCGGATCATTATGGAAACAATTCATGTTAAGTTCGATGAGCTAACTGGTCAAATGGCTCCTGGACAATCCAGTTCTGGACCCGCACTTCAAAACAGTCCCATTGGTTCATCTCTTGTACCAAACTCATCTCCAGCAACTCCATATGTACCTCCATTAGAAGATGATTTAAAGAAATTGTTTGATCCAATGTTTGATGAACACTATAAACCGAATGCTGATGAAATGTCAGTCCCATCAATAGAGGCTGCTCCTATCCCTGTAAATGAAGTGAACCCTTCAGTCTCAATTTCATTAAGTCAAGAAGCGTCTGCTGCTGATCACTCTGTCTCATCAACAAATCATCAATCATCAAATGTACATCATGGAAGTGTTTCTGGCATCAATGATGAAGTAAATCCCTTTGCAACTCCCGAAGATGCTCCATTTGAAAATATCTTTGCTCCTGAATCATCATCAGAACCATCTTCATCAGAAGACATCGACTCTGCTACTTCAGTTCCACAGCAACAACCACATGAACACCTTAGAAAATGGACACATGATCACCCATTGGACAACATCATTGGAAACCCCACTCGCCCAGTATCCACACGGAAACAACTTGCAACCGATGCCTTATGGTGCTTCTTCAACTCCGTACTCTCTAAGGTCGAACCAAAAGACATTAAAACCGCCATGAATGAAGACTGTTGGTTCAATGCCATGCAAGAAGAAATTCATGAGTTTGATCGACTTGATGTATGGGAGTTAGTACCTGCTCCAGATTGTGCTATGATCATTGCTCTGAAATGGATTTTCAAAGTGAAACTTGATGAGCATGGTGATGTCCTAAAGAACAAGGCTCGATTGGTTGCCAAAGGATACCGTCAAGAAGAGGGTATTGAGTTTGAAGAATCTTTTGCTCCTGTTGCTCGTATCGAAGCTCTCAGAGTCTTCTTGGCTAATGCGGCTAGTAAGAACATGGTTGTATATCAGATGGATGTGAAAACAGCCCTTCTTAATGGTGATTTGAAAGAGGTGGTTTACGTCAGCCAGCCAGAGGATTTTGTGAATCCAGAGCATCCTACTCATGTCTACCGCTTGAAAAAGGCTCTTTACGGTTTAAAGAAAGCTCCTAGAGCATGGTATGATACGTTGTCAAAGTTTCTTCTATCCACTGGATTCAGCAAAGGAGCAGTTGATCCTACATTGTTCACCCGGAAGTCAGGCAAACATTTAATTCACGTTCAAATTTATGTAGATGATATTATCTTTGCCTCGACTGACCCCAATGAATGTGATCGTTTTTCTAATGAAATGGGGTCCAAATTTCAAATTTCTATGATGGGAAAAATGTCATTTTTCTTGGGATTACAAATTTCACAAAGTCCCAGAGGATTTTCATAAATCAATCTAAATATGCAAATGAGATTTTAAAGAAATTTGGTTTTGTATCGTGTGACACCGTTGACACTCCCATGATTGAACGAACCAAGCTGGATTAGGACCACTCAGGGATCATGGTAGATCAAACGAAATATCGTAGCATGATTGGATCCCTGATGTACCTCACAGCTAGCAGACCAGATATCTTGTTCGCTGTGTGCATGTATGCTAGATATCAAGCTAAGCCTACTAAAAAGCACCTTGAAGCGGTTAAACGGGTCTTTCGGTATCTCCAAGGTACCATCAATATGGGACTATGGTACCCGAAGGACACCGGTATGTCACTAACAGCCTACGCAGATGCTGATCATGCAGGATGTCAAGATACACGTCGAAGTACATCAGGAGGTGCTCAGTTTTTGGGTGATAAGCTTGTAAGCTGGTCTTCAAAGAAGCAAATGAGCACTTCTATTTCCTCTACAGAGGCTAAATACATAGCCATGTCATCTTGTTGTGCTCAAATCCTTTGGATGAGATCCCAATTATCTGACTATGGCTTTGTATTCAACAAAATCCCTCTGTACTGTGATAATAAAAGTGATATTGCTCTCTCATGCAACAACGTTCAACACTCAAGAGCAAAACACATCGACATCCGACATCATTTCATCAGGGAGCAAGTGGAAAACGGTGTAGTGGAACTCTATTTTGTGAAGTCAGAATACCAGTTAGCAGACATCTTCACCAAAGCTCTTCCAAGAGAACGTTTTGAGTTTATTCTTCCACGACTTTGATTGAAAAGCCTTCAACCAGAAACACTCAAACGTCTTCAGGAGGAAGACGAGGAGTAAAGGTCTTTCCTTCATCTATACCTTGTATATATTTTTCCAAAAAGCAAAATACAAAATTACAAAACCTTCAAAAAACAAATAGAAAAATATAAAACTTTTAAAATCCATAAAAATGTGAAAAATTCGAAAAATCCTCAAAAATATTGTCTTTTTGTCATGCTTTTCTCGATTCGATAATATCTACGGTCTTAATGCTGTCATTCAAAGAATGATACGGGACTTTAGATGTTGTTCGAATGTTCTTAAAAAAAATAAAAAAAAATAAAAAAAATAAAATTAATTAAAAAAAATTTGGGAGAAAGAGAAAAAAATGGTTTACTGTTATTTCAGACAGTAACCCGCTTTTCAAAGGAAGAACAGAGCCATGTCTTATCTCATATTTCAAACCTAATGCTCTGATTCTAAAAACAAACGTTTGTCATCAACAAGACAAATGTTTTATTACAAATATTTTTCCTTCTAATGATTCCTCTGAAAAATATTTGCAATCTTATGAAAACTCAATTGTATTGAAAACACTTCGGACTCTATTTTTTGAAAATCAAAAGAACTTTTCAAGTGTCAAAATCTCAATTCATCAATCAACGACTCTCGTCATTGATTGAGGGGGAGAATGATTTTTCAATTAAATCAAAAAGTGTTCAAACAATTTGCACTTAAATGAGTAAGGTCTACTCTAAATGGTTTACAAAATGTTACACAATTGGTTCCAGACCTTGGTTATTATTATGTTTTTAAAAGATAATTATGCATGTTTAATCAATGGAGTTTAAAGTCTCAAAATCCAATCCTTATCAGATTAAAACGCTTTCACAATCAACTCACAATTCTCCTTAAAAGCTTTCAAAATCAATTTAATTCTACGGAGATCACAAATCTCAAATGATTTGATAATTGTGATCGGGGGAGAATTTGTGATTTAAATTGGATTTAAACTGATAATTCGATAGATGGTTTCATAAGTGATTAGCATGTTTGCCTCCCCGCAAGTGACAAACGATTTCAAAATTTTGCATGCACATGTTGAGGGGGAGCATCTATTCTAAACCTCAAATTATTGAAACGTGATTGAATTGTCTCTAAGTGCAGGTTCCCTCTAATATGTGCAAAACTCTTTCAAAATTCGAGGTACATATTGAGGGGGAGCAAACTTGTGAAAACCTCATCCTTCCTTAAAATGTTTTATCTACTCAATTTGATTAGGAAGTGATGATGATCATTTTAGAAAATGTTAATCAAAAGATTGGAACTTTCATTCTTAATCTAACGATTTCAAAGATCTCTTGCCTCCATGTGCTAAACAAATTCTAAATTTTTATGCATATGTTGAGGGGGAGCATTTCTAAAATATCAAAACAATTAAGATACAAAATGCTTTGATTCTACATCACAAGTATCTTGATTGATTTTTCAAATGGTTTTCAATTGGTTCCAATGGCAGATGAACGATACCAAAAAAACCGACCAACTTTTCTTTATGAATGGTGATATAAGGATGATAAGGTTAGGTTGAGGTCCCATGATCCGCCAGAACTGGAGGGATCTACCCAGGGACAATCCACTAGATAGTGTAGAAGTCCTTAGGTATGATGAAAAAAGGAGAAAAGTGAGATATGGGAAGAGTGCGGACTGAGACTGAGCTAGTACTGGAATAAACCCAACAAGGTTCTAGTAATGAAGTCTCGGTAAGCACTGAAGGGGTTGAAGAATGAAAAAGAATTGAATGTGAAAAAGGGTGAAAAGAAATAGCCCTCCATTTATTCAACTTTAGGGCAGAAACCGGGTTCAATTCATATACTACTGGTGGTTACCAAGGTAACATCGGTATTGAAGACAAGACGTCATGGACCCAGTGACGCACTGCACTTCAACTTTCCAAACCACTCAAGTTCCTCTTAAAAGGACTTATTTCATTCTCACGGGGAACCGACATAATCTATCGACTCTCTCTTAGAGATTGTTGATATTGAAGAAGGAGACCCTCTCCCTAGTCTCCGGCATAGGAACCAAATATGCACAATTGAGTCTAGAGCCACGAGATCATCTTATAAATCTCTTTAGGACACTTTCAATGAAGACTCTCTGTTTCACACAATTTGGAAAGGGAGATTATATCTTATGAGTCCTACGCATTATCCTTGTGGTATTGCCAGAACATCTAAGTGATATGCATTCATATTCACAATGAAGATGGAAAGCCTTCTGGAGCTAACATCAAACAAGCTCCTGGTAGGTGGCATGTGAGATCTATCCAATAGATCAACCATGTGACAACTGGACAGAAACAATGGAGAGATTCAATCTTTTGAATCCATCCTGGTTCAGGTTATGGATTGACGGATACCTTTGAAAAACCGGTCGTTGTGCTTAAAAACCTTTTTCTTTAGCACATCGACTGTGTACTTATTTCTCAAAATCATGATTCGGAATGTGAGCATGTCGGTCCAAAAGTCACAACATCACATAATACCAACACCACAATGTATGAGTCAGAGATTTAATGTTGCTGATGATCTCAAAGATGGCTCAAAACTCAGTATCACGTGGATCAGTTAAAGACCTCCACTCAGATTATCCAAACATGCAAAAATGAAGAATCATAGACTACGAGCTACAGAACAAAGAACATGAACAAGATCTCAATGAAATATCTGTTTGTATTCTATGTAATGTTAATGTGTGTTTGAGGTGACCTCCCTTAGGGGGAGATTGTTAGGATTTGGAAAATCCATTAGTTAAAGTGTCGGTCACCTCAAGTATATGTAATCGTTAGAAAGCTCGTAGTCATAGTTATTTAATGTTAAGTAGTATTTAGCTTTGTAACATCGTGGAGGACGGACGGGTCTTTACCCACTGTATGCCTGATCCACAGACCGTCAGGTGGCGTTTTATGTAAGTACTATAAATACTCTCTACCTCCCAAGGTAGAGAGTTGGAGCTCATAATAAGAGTTTTCTTTCTCTCACTAAAGTTCCCAACTCTCTTCCATTTCTCTCACTAGAAATTTCTCTCTCTAAACATATTGTACGCCCCATAGTGATTATAGTTTAGTGTGTTTGTGAAATCCTATATGTTACACTGAAAGAGAAAGAATGGAGGCAAAAGCCTATGAACTGGCAATGAGGATAACAAATCTTGAAGCTTTGTTTGAAAACTTCATCAAGCAAAAGAATGCAAGGGAGGGAAAAGGTGGTGCAGGTTCTAGCAAATCAGGTTCTAGCAAAGTGGGAAAAGGTGGTGCAGGTTCTAGCAAAGGGAAAAGTCGATGAACTGCGATGTTTGTTATGGTCTATGTCGTGTGTTTCGTTTGCCTGTCGAGTTGTTTTTTTTAGTTATTTCGTTTGCTTGTCGAGTTGTTTCATTTGAGTTGTTTCATTTGCTTGTCTAGTAGTTTCGTTTGAGTCTGTATAAAATGTATGTGGTTGAGAACTCTTGCCTGTTGAATAAAAGGTTTGCCTTCGTGTTTGTTAATTGTGATATTGTTCCTTCAATTATATGTAATTTACTGTTGGAAAATTGCATATTTGAAATACCCTGCTGTTTAAAGGGGTGTATCGATATGGATTTAACAAGCAGATGATTAATGTCAAATACCAAGTGTAAAATATATATACGAATTACATTACAAAGGGGTGTTTGAGTTGTTTTGTTTTATTGTCAAATACCAATTGAAATACCATGTTGTTTAAAGGGGTGTTAGGAAATGTATGTAGTTGGGTGGTTGAGTTGTTTCGTTTTCTTGTCGAGTTGTTTCGTTTGATCTATTTCGTTTGCTTTGATAACAACAACTTTTTATTAAACAACAACAATAACACAACAAACAACAAACAACAACAACAACAACAACAATAACAAAAACAACACTACTACATACAAAGATTTTCCAAGTCACGTAACAGCTCACAAAGTATTGCATCGGATTGACATGCGTGGTCATGGTCGTCGGGATTCTTTGCCATTTCAAGTATTACCTCCATCATCCTTACTCTTGTCTCTAGAACCTGTTTTTGTGATTCTAGCATGTTTATCCTAAGATCTTTGTTATTACAGTTTGAGCACTCTGTTGGTACAGATCCAGAACCTTGAGATGTTGAAGCAGAAGAGATTACTCTTAAGTGTTCATCAAATTTACTCCTCCACATAAAATATCCACATCCATGATCTTTTTGTCTTGGTTGTTATATCGCTCCATCTCAGGTTTCGAAATTAGTGTGAAATGATGTAAGGACCTTGATTTACGTGTCGGTAATGAAGGAAGGGTGTCTGGAATTTCGGACGAAAGTTGGTGACGACGCCATAAAGTTTTCTAGTGAGGTGGTGGTATCAAATGGCTTGGTAAACCCTAATTCGGGCTTATATATCCCCACGAGGGACCAAATGTGTAAAAATGAAACTAAATGGAGTGGCGGTGTAAAAATAAAGAAGGGGTAGTGTTTGCAAATTTGGCTATGTTACGTATAACCATATCATCTTGACTCGTTCGTTTAACATGTTATGTATAACTATATCACATCGACTTGTTCGTTTAACATGTTCATATCACCTCGACTCGTTCGTTTAACATGTGACGTATAACCATATTATCTCGACTCGTTTGTTTAAATGTTATGTATAACCATATCATCTCGACTCGTTCGTTTAACATGTTATGTATAACCATATCACATCGACTTGTTCGTTTAACATGTTATGTATAACCATATCACCTCGACTCGTTCGTTTAACATGTGACGTATAACCATATTATCTCGACTCGTTCGTTTAACATGTTATGTATAACTATATCACCTCGACTCGTTCGTTTAACATGTTACGTATAACGATATCATCTCAACTCGTTCGTTTAACATGTGATGTATAATCATATCATCTCGGCTCGTTCGTTTAAAATGTGATGTATAACCATATCACCTCGACTCGTTCGTTTAACATGTTATGTATAACCATATCATCTCGACTCATTCGTTTAACATGTTATGTATAACGATATCATCTCGACTCCTTCGTTTAACATGTTATGTATAACGATATCACCTCGACTTGTTCGTTTAACATGTGATGTATAACCATATCATCTCGACTCGTTCGTTTTAACATGTGACGTATATCCATATCACCTCGAATCGTTCGTTTAACATGTGATGTATAACCATATCATCTCAACTCGTTCGTTTAACATGTTAAGTATAACCATATCACCTCGACTTGTTCGTTTAACATGTTACATATAACAATATCACCTCGACTCATTCATTTAACATGTGACGTATAACCATATCACCTCAACTTGTTCGTTTAACATGTTATGTATAACCATATCACCTCAACTCGTTCGTTTAACATGTGATGTATAACCATATCACCTCGACTCGGTCATTTAACATGTGATGTATAACCATATCATCTTGGCTCGTTCGTTTAACACGTGACGTATAACCATATCACCTCGACTCGTTCGTTTAACATGTTATGTATAACGATATCACCTCAACTCGTTCGTTTAACATGTTACGTATAACGATATTACCTCGACTCATTCGTTTAACATGTTATGTATAACCATATCATCTTGACTCATTCGTTTAACATGTTACGTATAACGATATCACCTTGACTCGTTCGTTTAACATGTGATGTTCAACCGTATCATCTCGACTCGTTCATTTAACATGTGACGTATAACCATATCATCTCGAATCGTTCGTTTAACATGTTATGTATAACCATATCACCTCGACTCGTTCGTTTAACATGTTATGTATAACGATATCATCTCGACTCGTTCGTTATGTTACGTATAACGATATCACCTCGACTTGTTCGTTTAACATGTGATGTATAACCATATCATATCGACTCGTTCGTTTAACATGTGACGTATAACCATATCACCTCGACTCGTTCGTTTAACATGTGATGTATAACCATATCATCTCGACTCGTTCGTTTAACATGTTATGTATAACCATATCACCTCGACTAGTTCGTTTAACATGTGACGTATAACCATATATCTCGACTCGTTCGTTTAACATGTGATGTATAACCATATCATCTCGACTCATTCGTTTAACATGTGACGTATAACCATATCACCTCGACTCGTTCGTTTAATATGTGATGTATAACCATATCATCTCGGCTCGTTCGTTTAACATGTGACGTATAACCATATCACCTCGACTCGTTTGTTTAACATGTTATGTATAACCATATCACCTCGACTTGTACGTTTAACATGTTATGTATAATCATATCACCTCGAATCGTTCGTTTAACATGTGACATATCATCTCGACTCGTTCATTTAACATGTTATGTATCACCTTATCACCTCGACTCGTTCGTTTAACATGTTACGTATAACGATATCACCTCGACTTGTTTGTTTAACATGTTATGTATAACCATATCACCTCGACTCGTTCGTTTAACATGTGACGTGTAACCATATCACCTCGACTCGTTTGTTTAACATGTGATGTATACCATTTCATCTCGGCTCGTTCGTTTAACATGTGACGTATAACCATATCACCTCGACTCGTTCGTTTAACATGTTACGTATAACGATATCACCTCGACTCGTTCGTTTAACATGTTACCTATAACGATATCACCTCGAGTCGTTCGTTTAACATGCTATGTATAACCATATCATCTCGACTCATTCGTTTAACATGTTACGTATAACGATATCACCTCGACTCGTTCGTTTAACATGTGATGTATTACCATATCATCTCGATTCGTTCGTTTAACATGTTATGTATAACCATATTACCTCGACTCATTCGTTTAACATGTTGAAAGGTGTTTGTTGATAAAAGGTGAACCAAAATCGTGTGTGATTGATAAGTTCAAGATTGAAAACTTTTTATAAATATTATCTTCAAAGATTCATTCAATAATTATATATTTTTTATAATTGTATTAAATAAAATTTTCTAATTATTAAAAAGTATTTAATTTTAAATTTTAATTACATATCTATTAAATCATTTTTTAAACAATTTTTTTAATTAAATAAAAGTGTTTATTTTTAAATAAAATTATATAATTTTTTTTTACATTTTAAATAAAAGCATTTATATAATTTTAATTTTATTTATATTTTAAATAAAAGTATTGGTATTAAAAAAAATAATTATATCTGTATAATACCGACGACTGGGCTTCGGTATATCGTCGGTATTATCTTCAATAAATTGCCCCCAAAACTTTTGGACGTCCCGCCAAAACACAAAACGACAAAAGTTTTCTTTGTTCCCGAACGACAGGGCGTCAGGAATAAACTAAGCTAAAAACAAACTACTAAAAGCAGATTTGATCTTTACACTGAGAGAGAGAGAGAGAAAAAAAAATTCATCTCATTCTTAACTCTATACTGCAGCTCCACACCGCCACCACTATCATCACACCAGCACCACCACTACAGCTCCACCGCTACCCGCACCTTCACCGGAACTCACCACCACTCGCACCTTCATCGGAACCCACCACCACTCGCACCATTGTGCACGTCGTATCCTCCTCCCCTCTCCCAATTAATTCTATCCTCCTCTCCTCTCATATTTAATTCTTTCTATTCTTGTCTCTTTTCTTACTCCTCCCCTCTCATGTTTGATTGCAACCGGTAAGTTTTTTATTTTAATTATTTTTTTAGTTTTTGATAATGATTAATCAAAAATTATTTAGGTTAGTTTCATTAACTGTTTATGTTGTTAAAAATCTTATGTTTTTTATACAGCCGAGAGTGAGAGCTGGTCGAGAGTGAGAGCCGAGAGCGAGAGCGAGAGCTGAGACAAAGGGTAATGTACCTCTTTTTTATTTTTATTTGGTATCCCGACGGCATGTCGTCGTCAACAGTTTTGGTCATTAATTTTAAGCAACCAGTAAATGTGTATCTTTTTATGTAGTCCGAGACCGCAGCCTGACCATAGTCGACCGCATCCCGAGACATATAGGTATGTTGTTAAATTACATATTATTATATATATTTTTCATATAGTTAGTATCGTATTGGCTATACGTTTGGTTAGTTAGTGTGTGTGTATATATATATATATATATATATATATATATATATATATATATATATATATATATATATATATATATATATATATATATATATATATATATATATATATATATATATATAGATCGGATCATTTAAAAAGTTGATCTCAAGAGAAAAGTGAGAAAAGTAATCTTAACCATTAGATCACCCCCTCTTCCCCTCCCTTTTTTCACACCAAACTACAGGGACCTAATTGTATTTTCCTTCATTCTTTAAGGAGGTTTTGTAAATTCGCACCCTACCCCCCCCCCCCCCCCCACCCACCTACCCCCCCCCCCCGAAATTTTTTTTTCCCGCCAAATTTTTTTTTCTGGTGGCCAAATTTTTTTTTGGGCCAAAATTTTCCCGCCAAATTTTTATAACTGTGATGCACCTTTTTATTTTGATGCATCACAGTTATAAAAATTAGTTATAACTATGATGCACCAGATTTTATAACCGAGATGCACCCAACTATTGTTACCTAATATGCTTAAATAACATTGCAATAGCTTAGTATACTATGCTCTTTAAGGGGCATTAGTTGTACAACTAGAGATGGAGCTATGGTAGCCATGGTAGCGCCACATGCTTTGTCATTGGGATAACGCAAGTGCATATTAACAATCGTGAATTGATGAAAAGTATGTTAACCATGTAATTAATAAAATAACTCTGAAACATGTTAGAATAACTGATTTCATTGTATATTAACCATGTGATTAATAAAATAAGCGTGTTGAATCAGTTAAAAATCTCTCTTTTTATACACAAAGGTTGAGGGTTCTAATTCAAAGTTTTCTGTAATAAGTTAATCATATGCGATTGATGCACCTTTTTATATTTGTGAATCACAGTTAAAAAAAGTAGTTATAACTATGATGCACCAATTTTTATAACCGAGATGCACCCAACTTAGTGTAGTTACAACCAATTACAAAAAGTAGTTACAACGATCATTACCTAATATTCTCCTATAACATTGCAATAACTTAGTGTACTATACTCTATAAGGGGTATTAGTTGTACAACCAGGGACGGATGGTAGCCATGGTAGTGCTGCATCTCTTTGTTATAACATGCTTTGTCATTGGGATAATGCCAGTGCATATTAACCATCGTGAATTGATGAAAAGTAAAACAAAATAACTTTGAAACATGTTAGGATAATTGATTTCATTGTATATTAACCATGTGATTAATAAAATAAACTTGTTGAATCATTTGAAAAATCTCTCTTTTATACACAAAGGTTGAAGGTTCTAATTCAAAACTTTTTCTGGAATAAGTTAATAACATATATGATCTGATGCATCTTTTTATTTTGGTGAATCACAGTTAAAAAAAGTAGTTATAACTATGATGCACCAATTTTTATAATTGAGATGCACAAAAAAAAGGTGCATCACAGTTATAAATTTTGGCGGGAAAAAAAATTGCAAAAAAATTGCTGGGGAAAAATTTTTTTTTGGGGGGGGGGGGGGGGGGGGGGGGGGGGGGGGGTGGTTTTCAAAACTTACCCTGAAGTTTGAGATGTTTCAAATTAGACTTATAACTTTTTTCTCACTTTTCTCTCTAATTACACTTTTCTCTAGAACCGCACTATATATATATATATATATATATATATATATATATATATATATATATATAAAGTGAAACTTTATTTTCAAAACTCACTTTAAATGCGAGAACCACTTTTTAACCATTAGATCATTTCATTAATTGATGAGATGACTTGTGCCATTAATGTAATTACTTAAAAGATGTGATCATTATTTGTAAAGCAAAAAGGGTACTATAGTAATCTTATAGTCAATAAATATACCCACTAATTAGGAAATTAATACTCATAACTAAGGTAAAAAAAAAGTACACGGTTTATTTTTCAACCCTAACTCTTCTCCCTCACCAAAAAACTACCGCCCCAAAATCTTTTATGCCGCCTCTCTCCCAAGTTTCATTGATCGGCCATAAAAATTCGATCCGCAGTCAATTGAAATCTATCACCTCTCTTTGGTAAAAAAAAATTCGATCTGCTGTCTATCATCGGATGTTTGTTTCGTTTAGGTGAAGGAAATGGTAAAATTATTTTTTTTTTTTGTTTTTTTTATCCAATTTCATGAGAATTGTAATTGCTAAAAAATAGTTTTAAATTACAAAAATCTTTTTTCTTTTGAGAATTGATATCCACATAATCGGTTTATGGTTTTAAGTTTTTAATATTTAATTATCTATTACCTACGACATATTTTGTCACCAAATAGAGATTTAATTAAAAAGAAAAAAAAGTTTATTCGTGATTATAATTGATTGAATAAATTAAGTTAAAAAAATCTTTTTTGTATTAATTTTTACGGTCGAATCAGTTTCGGTATATATTGATATGGCCATGTTCGAATGAATTTTTGTGAATAATTAATGAAATGGTGTTTCATCCTTTTATCTCTTTTTGTTTTTGATTGGACCTTTTCTTCTCTACATCTGTTATTGCGTAGAAAAATTGTGTTGCTTTAATTGCCATTTTATTTTAATTCTATTTTCCTGTGATTCCAGTTGATCATCATATGATCAAATCAGTAACAAGTATGTGCGTATGTGTTTTAATAGAAATTGAAAATTGGTTTTGTGTTAAACTTGAATAATCACATTAGTTTTGTTGGGTGTTGAACTTGGACTCATGATAAATGTTGATGTAGAACAAATAGAAGCGTGCATATTAAATGGGAAAAAATAGTTTAAGGAATAGTGCATACGTGTTTTAAGCAATGGCGCATATGTGTTTTATGGTTGATATAATAAATCAACAAAAGTATGTGCGTATGTGTTTTAAGGTTAATTTAAAATTAGTGAAATGGTGCATATGCTTTTCAAGGTTCAAAAAATAATAGTAGATGGGGGTATATATGTGTTTAATAGCGCATATATGTTTTTAAAAGTGCATATATGTTTTTAAAGTTGTGCATATATGTTTTTAATAGTGCATATATGTTTTAGCGTTGGTATTTGTTTATGGTTTAATTGTTTTTTTGCATGCTTGTTTCAAATTGATAAAGATATGTCGTTGAAGACCGAGAAGTGGATGAACACAAATATACACGAAGATAATTTGCGACTTTTGAAGATATAGGATTATTACATATATGTTTTTTGTACTTGTAATTAAGTGAAATATAACATTTAAGTATATGAATGTTGTTTTTTTTTCTTTTATAATGATTTATTTTCATTGAATTGTGTTTCAAACTTTCAAAAAAATACCGGTTAGACAAAAATATTGGTAGATTGATAAAAAATTGTAAACAATTACATAATAGGAATACATGTAAATTTACATTATTTAATAAACATACATGCACCTCATCTTTTTCAACGAAAACACATATGCACCTGTAATATTTTGGAACCATGCTAGCTTAAAAATAAATAAATAAATAAAATAAAAAAATAAAAAAATGGCATACTTAAAAACGGGATTTAATAAAAAAAATAAAAAATAAAATAAAAATTTACTTTTACTATAATACCCTTTTGATTAAATAATAATCTTTAATATTTAAAAAAATGTCATTGGTTTAGAAGGGTTCTCGCAGTTAAGATAGGTTAAAAATAAAGCCTTATATATGTATATATATATATATATATATATATATATATATATATATATATATATATATATATATATATATATATATATATATATATATATATATATATATATATATATATACTATATATATATATATATATATATATATATATATATATATATAACATATATATATAAGGATGTGTATGATGTCATTATTCACACGTAATGCCACGTCAATGCCACCTCAATGCCACGTCAATTCCACATAGGCAATGTTTAGTTTGGGTGTCACGTATGCATGTTAGATTAACATCCAAAAAATAGACACAGGTGAGTTTTGAACCTGCATTTGTTTGATACTCTTTAAACGCCTCAATTAATGAAACCAACTAGGCAAATTAATCTTTTGGTTACATACTCCAAATCAGAATCTATATACGCGACTGTTTTTGTAATGGTATAAATATTTCTCTCTTTTTTATATGTGGATATATTAGAAATATATATGGTGATATATTATAGGCTTATATTTAGGGCGGGTTAACAATTTGATTATATGCATGATTCTATAAAAAATTTATCCTAATCTGTAAGGTATATATAATATATTGTATCGGCATTCCATACAGACGTTTTCAATAATTTTTGAATCAGTATATACACACAGTTTATTCAAAGATCCAACCAAAAAGACAATCTAAAAGGCTTACAAGAGTTAAAGAGATGAAGAGTAGTGCTTCTGTTTCAAAAAGTATTATTGTGATGTTTTATGTTTGTATTGTTTTTGTATTATTGTGATGTTTTGTATTATTGTGATGTTTTGTATTACTGTTTGGCTTTTAATGGTATCTAATTTTTTAAAACAGATTCACGTACCAATAAGAAAGCCAGAACTATCGATGTCGAGGTATTGGAATCAACCACATCAGGAAATCAACAAACATGTATTGTAATTATTTTGTATATGTTGTTGTTTCTCAATTATTTTTCATTAATATATACATTCATACAACCTGCATGTATTCTATGTATTTTGTATGTTTTTGTTTTTTTGCAAGAAAGTAACAAACATGTATTGTAGTTATTTTGTATATGTTGTTGTTTCATCAATCAATTTTCATTAGTAATGTGTGTTTGTTTATATGGTATTTGTATAACTTATATACCAATTGTTGTTTCAGAAATTGATGCTTTAGATTCACCAAATCACCCACATGGTATTTTTTTCGCTCTTTAATTGTTTTGTATTTTGTTTTTTCGTAGTTTTGTTTTTTATGTTTTAACAAACGTTTTTGGTTGGTTTTTTCTCAGAAGCTGCTAAAACTGGGCATCTGCAAAAACATGTCATGGGTAAAAGTATGATTGAAGATAATCTGAACAAATGTGGCAAAGGGTTTTCAAAAGTTATTTTGTTGCTTATTAATCATTCTAGTGTTATTAAATGAAGCTGTTTTGTTTTTGTAAGTGTTTGGTAAATTAGTTGAGATGAATATATTTACAAGAGGTTGTTCTGAAAAGGAAAACAGTGTAACCAAAACTCCTATATTGGAAAGTGACACACCAGGAAGACAAGGTCCATGTATTATTTTGTAAATTTCTTTTTTTTAGTGGATTTATTTTATTTTAATTAATACAAAATGTTTTCCTTATATTTTTAACAACAGCTGATAAAAGTCGCAGTATGAAAACAATTGGTATGGGTAAAACTGTGTTTGAGTAATCCATTAGGAAGGAACTCTGAAAGCCGTTCGCGGAATGTGCCAACAGTATGTGAGGATAATATCTTTTTATTATTGTGTAATTTATATTGTTGTTTAAATATTACTTTAGATACCAAAGGCGTATGTTTAATTTAGATTTATTAGCTTGCCGTGCTATACTTTTGTATTAATTTGGAATCATGTATTGTTCGGTTATAAACACTACATGCTTCAATCAGTAATAAGACGTTACAACATCGTTCTTCATCTTCTGCAACATGTTCGACGGGAAACACTCGATCGAAGCTTTTGGGTATGCCAATGGTAGAAAGTGACACACTTAGGAATCAGTCTCTAAAATATGGAAATGAATTGGAAGGTATTGTCATTTTAATTGTATTTGTTATGGCAACGGTTTAGCATGTATTATATAATTTCCCACTGTCTAATCATGTGTAGGAAGAAACAGAAACTCAAAAATGAGTTTTGGTAACCAAACATCTTCTTTACGTCCCAAATCAAGTTCTGAGAAGACCAGAAGCACCATTCATGATTCTAATTTCAAGTATCAAGGTAATTTTTCCAAACTATTTAACTCATAATTAAATAATTGTTTTTATTTAAAGTTATATAATGTTGTTTATACATAGATATTTATTAAATCTACTTCTAATATTTAGTTAAGCAAGACTGCCACAAAAGTTCTAGAGTGAATAACTCTATTCTAGGGAGATCTCCATTTGGTGAAAGAAACATTCAAAGGAAGAGTTTCAATTTTCAAAGCAGTTCACGAGGTATACATATTGTTTATTATTATTAATAATATCAAGGTTTATAAATATATTTACCAAAAAATATATGTCAAAATCTTTACAAGAGTAAACATACATGAACAACAAATAACTCCTTTAGAAAATGTTGACCCCATGATTACTAGCATGGTAATAAAAGGGAGATGTATCATATTTGGCATTCTCACAAGTTGAATGAAGAACGTGATCCATACAGTTTGGATTCTATTTTGCAAGATGCGGAGGTAATTTGAATTTATACGCGCATAATTTATACATATTGAAAAGTATTGATCATAGACTCTAACATTTGTAAATGTCTAAACAGTCCAATCGAATCCAAGTCTACATTAAAAAAGAGCTGATGTTTAAATTTGAACCACTTTTACAAGAAGGCCAATGTTATATCATCTCAAAATTTGGAGTGACCGAAATGGTGGTAGATTACCGTTGTTACCACACAGGTACAAAATTTGTTTCTACAAAGGGACGGAAGTGACCAGAGTTGAGCACATAGACGATAATTATGTTGGTTTCATTAATGAGCCATTCACACATATCTTGAAAAAAGATAATGAGTATCATGGACATGATTGTGTAGGTATGTGTTGGTTGCTATAAAAATTTGTAATTTTATATTCAAAAGGTGATGTTTTAATCTTCTTTATTTTCGTTATTGTTGGCAGACGTTATAGGAACAATAGTAGCTATTGGAAAGATTGTACCTGTCAATAGCCATGGTGGCCAGAAGATCCGCAGGAGTGTTGTGATTGAAGATGCTCAGTATGTGTTATTCGTATTTATTTTCATAAAATATTATTTTAATAGTGCTGTTAAAATTTAAATAAACCCATATCTATTTCACTCCACACAGGTCTTTCAGGCTTGATTGTACCTTTTGGGATAATTGGACATTATTGTGGAATGATTACGAAAAGAAACTTGATCAACTTGGACATATAGACTTTCTATTGGTGTTGGGGAAAGTCAAATATTGGGATAGTAAGTTTTTTTATTTGTTTGCTTAATTTAACGCACCATAACCGCCATTAAAATAATTATGTTTTTTCATTCATATGATTTCATTAAACTTACACATAACGCAGATACGCCATCTATACATGACGCTTTATTTGGCACGAAGATTTTATTAACATCAGGCCGTTAGTTTCATTCCTGAAAAGGTAACGTAAAGAATACAAGTTTATATAAATAAGTACGTAATTTGTTTAAATTTAATAAAATTCATACATACTACAGCTACGAAGTGCAAGAGGGATATAACCCTAGGGAATTCAAGATTTAATCCTACGACCAGGTCAGCCATGTAGTTACACTAGCGGAATTCATGCAAGGATGTGTGAAAAGATTGGTAGGCATGATTCGCAGCATTGATCCGGTAAGTCTGGAAATTTTACTCTGATTATTGATGTAGGTGTTTCCAATTGGAACGTGGCATTCTTTAAACATCAACAATGTTTATCTAACATTAATAACACAAGCAGGATACATGCTGCGTTGTTTACGCGACAGTTCACAACATACAGTATGAGAGTGGTTGGACTTACATTGGTTGCAAAGTATGCAATACAAAAGTAACTACCAATAACGGGTAAAGGAAGCTCCAATTCAAAGAATAAGAATCAATTATGGCATTACAGAACCCACGGAGAAACATACGTAGTTGCATCCATGTACGAAATACACTGTGTTGAAATATATTGTTGAGGCTGTAAGATGTTTTCAATTATCGTATTTTAAAACAAAACAACTTAATCATCAATATATGTGAAGGTTCAAAATCATTGTTCGAATATTCGATGAAAGCGGCTCCGCACAAGTAATTATTTTTGACAAGAATGTCCATAGGATGATTGGGTTTTCAGCATGGGAGATTATGGAACAACAAGGCATGGATACAGATGAATATTTTTCAAATGAGCTCAATGCAATAATAGGGAAACCGTATTTGCTCAAAATTAAATACACCGAATTTAACCACAACAATAACATGCATATATGTTGAAGTGAGAAAGTCACGGAAGATGCAGAAATAATCAATCACTTTAAAGATGGTTTCCTAAGTGACGAGGTTTAACATATTTGTTGTAAACATAAACTCATGGAAATGGTTATAATTACAAAATAATTGTCACTTTTGGAATATTATTTAAAAAATAACATTGTTTCATATGTTACAAAACAGGATTCTGGCGATGAGTTACAAGGAGCTGAAAATGAATTAGAAGATTCAGAATCAGAAAATGAAGATGCAACAGAGGACTCACGTATTAGTGAAGAAAAGGCCGCATGTGAAGAAGATGTAGTAGATGAAGATGATATTGCTAATAAAAATGTGGATTACAACAACGAAGAAGCATTCGACGGATGTAAATGTGGAACCAGTGAGGCTTGAAGCTATGTACCACGGATGAAGATTCTTACAAGTCTGTTGTCTTTTGGTGACGGACTGGTACCAGCTGTTCCTGGCAATCTCTCTGCAGTTTCCTCCTTATTGTGTTTTGTTGCATTACATGTCGTTAGAATCTGTCTATTCTCAATCCTCAAAAACCACACTTGTATAAGGTCAAATTGCTAAATGGTAAGCTAAGTTTCTGCTTTTGAGGTTTCAGCTTTGCTGAGATGTTTGTGAATAAAAATGGTGAAAACGGGTGTCTCCTGTATGTACCATATTCTATCTTGTCTCGTCTAGTATAATAAATGATTAAATTTCCTCATCAAAGTCATCTATGTGATTCAAAAAACAGTATTCAAAACATGGGTCAATAAACAAAACTGAACTCTGTAACCTTTTTGGGTCGATGATAAACAGTATTTAAAACATGGGTCAGAAGGAATAGGTTATCTCGAGTTGGAAGGACAATCCAAGTATCAAAACATGGGTTAGAACGAATCTCAACTCAGCGGTTGCTAAGCTTGATCAGAAGGAGAAATTAATATGCATTTGACCTGCCCTGTTCACACAGTTGGGATAGCAAATATCTACATTTCAAATTTTGCATTTCAATGTAGCAATTTCAAGCATTTACTGAAACATGTTGACAAGTTTCTTGAATCTTCTAAGTTATACACTGTTTTAAACTAAAAAGAAACAAGTCAGATGGTCAAAAAGAACATTTGAGTTAGTGGAACCAGTTGACCCGCTCATTATATCACCTCGGCTACATTAACCAATGATCATACGAGAAAAGAATCAACACGCTGGCTTTTAAAGACTCGGAGGGTTTTGATGTATACAACACATAGTCCATTTACTACACTTAGAATCACAAAAATACATGTTTGCTAACTTAAACTACTAATACAAGCTCTCCTTCCTCTTGCTGCAGTTCTTGAACTGGTATAACTCCTTGCCCTTCTTGAGGCGGAAGAAGAATCCGCTTTATTTCTTCCGCGTTTATTGTCTCGTATTCCAGCAGTGCGTTTGCCAATGTATGCAATGACTTTTCATGCTGCACAGACAATTTTTTTTAAACTAGTTACACCGTAGTTAGAGTAAGGCAAGTATATCTCCAAATTGGGGGGTCAGACAAGTTGGGTTGGATAACAGGTCCAAAAGAGGGTAAATTTATGATAAGTTGTCCCTTTATATTTTTATTAAATGCGGTATCAAAAGCATAGTATCGAATTATTAATCTACTATTTTCAAAGAAATGATTTTGCAAGGACTTTAATACACTTTGGAAGACAGTTTCATTCTTAGCCAAGTCTTTATATTTTATCCATTTAAAATGTATAATGTATAACCCAAATCAACCCGTTTGAAATTGTCACCTCTAGAAATTTGAAAAACATACCTTCTTCAGCAAAGATCTCACGCGCTCATATGCGTCTCTTAAGAGTTTAACAACCTGCAAGATCAATAGAATAGATCAATAGAATGATCAGTAACATACACAAATTCCTTAATTATGCAAATTCTCGTTAAAGATACATACTTCAGCATCGATACATGATTGCATCTCGGAGCCTGGTCGTTCTTTTATATGAACTGGCCCGATCGCGTCACTTATACCACAAGATGATACCTTTCAAACAGCACAGTAGACATAATAAGCATAAGCACACTGAAATAATAACATCAGGATTCACATGAGACAAGTATAATACCATATATTGAGCCAGTTCTGTAGCGGACTGAAGATCACTACTAGCACAAGTAGTAACATGGTCACTGCCAAAGATAAGCTCTTCTGCAACTTGTCCACCCATACAAACATCAAGACGTGCCAACAACTGCTTCCTGCTTACGGATGTCTCGTCATTTGAGGGCAGTTGTGTGACCATTCCCAAAGCAGATCCACGTGGCATGCTTGTTGCCTTATGAATCGGATGGGCTCCATCCGTATTCAATGCAACAATTGCATGACCACTTTCATGATAAGCAGTCAGCTGAAAATAAACATTATGCACATGTCAAGAGATAGTGTAGCTCCATGGAAGTTTCTATATGAGAAAAGTACATACCTTTTTTGAATCTTCGGATAAGTACATAGTTTTGCGTTCTGTACCCATTATTATTCTGTCCTTTGCAAACTCCAACTGTGATGCGTTTAATTTCTCAGCACCTTCAACAGCAGCCTTGATGGCGGCAACATTCACCAAATTTGCCAAATCTGTTGCAGAAAAATAGTTAAAGAGGTACAATCAAGTACTAATAAATCAAACTTGAAAGAAACAAGCATGAAACTAGACAATGTAGGCTAGAGGTTGGAAGAATGGCAGGGCAGCCAGTTTGGGTAAGTACATGGGTTGACCCACAAACACTTCTAGAGATGGTACAAAAACAAAAGTATACATCTAAGTTGTAAAAAAATTACCTGTATGCTTTTAAGCCTTCAGAAAATGCCAGTGCCGACAATTCATTGCCACCGAGGGCTTTTATAAACATTGGACACGAGGCATATTTTAACTCTTTTCATGGACTCCCTGGAAGGCTTCTCTTTTGTTTTGGTATACAGACGGAATGCTCTTTCACAAGGTCTCACCAAGCAATCCAATTCCGTGGAGTATATGCTGAGAGACTGACACGAGGCATATTTTTACCACTGCTAGCTTTATTTGTTTCCACTGCTAGTCATCGTGTTACCACTGCTAGTTACATGGGTTACTACTGCTAGTTACATGGGTTACTACTGCTCGCTCAAAGTTATATTTGGCTACTGTTGATTATGCTTGCATGATTGAATGGAGGCTGAACCTACGATCTACACTGATAATGGATAAAGCTATTTTAATTTAAAGTGCTCGTATGTAGTATGCTAAAGAGGGAAAATTTTGTGGTGAATTTTTAGATCTTATTGGCTGCATCTCCACATGGGTCGGTGAGTATTCCTACTTATCGAACCGCAATAAGCTAATCAGCAGTTTTAGGTAGGTCTTTGGGATTGCTTATTTTTTCCTGCTTATCTGCTTATATTTTAAGCAGAAGCAAGTATATGCAGGTACGGAGCTGCTTATTTCAAGTGTTAATTTCAGCATAAACTGATTAACTTAAATGACAAACAAATTTAACTAGATCCGAAACACACCCTGAAAACTGCAGATTTGCTTCTAAACGAAAACTCAAATCCTATTTATTGAACCGAAAAAAGCTAATCAGCAGTTCTTTTTACAATTCACATGCTTTTTACAAGCTCGTTTGTGTGTAATTACCGAGTATCTAGCATACCATAACATATTCTGTCCAATTCATCCTATCCTATTGTATACAATTACACAATAACACATCCCCGCAATTTTGCTTCATTTCTGTTAACAAACATACTAGTTTTCATTACCACGAATCCAAATATCATTCTATCTAGTCTCTCAGCATAAGTCAAATTATAAAAAAATCCAAAACCTTAAAACCACAAGGGTAAATCGCACATACTGTAGGCGAATTTGAATTTCAGGTATCCAATTATTTTTTCTTAATCCTAGATGGTTCGATTTTAGGCGATCAAACGAGTAGAAGAAAATAATAAAATAAAATTGAGTTAAATATATAAACAAATTAATAATAAATATAGTAATTAAGAAGATAAAAAGAGTTGTTATCAGCTGTTACCTTGATTGATGAAAAAGAATTGCGATCAGATCCTTCCTTCACTATCAAAATTAAAACCAAATTGCTGAATGAACAGTATAAGCTCGCTCCTTTATTTACTTTTGTCTAACAGCAGACTAACAAAGGAGCGAGCTACATTCATTTTGGATCCGGTGACCTTAGATCCGAGCGAGAGGAACTGATAGCAGAGTATTGCAATGAAAGTGGAATTGACACCTTTTAGTTTTATCTTTCTTTTCTAATGTTAATTAGGTACAGCTTAACAAAGTTGTTGGTATGTTGTCATCATTTCTTGGTTATTAAAATTTGAGGTGGGGATGGTAAGATATGAATGAATTGCAGTTGTGGTGATGGAGCGAGTAGAGAAGGTGAATTAAGATTTTTTTTTTTTTTTTTTTTTAATTAAAATATAAAATGATCAAACTATCCTTGTATATAAATACAAGTTGCCCAAAAAATATAAAGTTGCCAAAAAAATTATACATGACATATACTTTCAAAATACGTACTTGTGTCATAAGTTGTCGGACATATGGCAGCCCCTGGTTGGGTCCAAGAAAATCGGTGGACAACCGGTCTATTTTCAAATTTTAAAAGAGCGTGGTCCATAAAGTGATAAGCATCAGGGCGCGCGGTCTATTTGACTAATTTTCCCTAATAAAAGCATAAGTCTTCAAAATATGACAAGCGACTCTATGCTCCATGCAACAGCTATCATCTTATAGACCTGAGATAAACATGTTAAAAAGTGTCATCACAATGGTTGGTGAGTTCATAGAGTTTAGTTGAATTGTAAAGACTTTTAAGAATGTTCATACAGCAAAGGCATTGTAAATCCACTCAGTTGCAAACTCCGCCCATACAAAACCTGCAACCTGTGTGTTTACAACCCACTGCTAAAATATAGTGCATTTTATAGTCAAGCACACATACAGTCATAATATTTCAGATTATTGCACTTAGTGTTGCTCCGTCGATAAGGGAGACTTTCAAATTGGACTGCTCCGTTTATGTTGGGAGACTTTCAAATTGGACTGCTCCGTTTATATCGGGAGACTTTCGATAGAGAACTGCTCCGTTTATGTTGGGAGACTTTCGAATTGGACTGCTCAGTTTATGTTGGGAGACTTTCAAATTAGACTGCTCCGTGTATGTTGGGAGACTTTCAAGTTAGACTGCTCCGTGTATGTTGGGAGACTTTCAAACTTAAGTATAACACAATCAAGTATAACGCAATCAAGTATAATGCAATCATGTATAATGCAATCAAGTATAATGTTTTGAGTATTTGTAAAAGTAAAAGCAAGTAGTTGAGCATGTATCTCCCCCAAAAGTTTCAAACGAGTATAAAAACGGGGCTAATAACTCACCTTAAAAATGATATCACAACGTATAACGGGGATCGATGGATAAACCTGGAAGTCTCTACGTATAACCTAGAATATGATGTCAAATCTTAGGTTCGGAAAACTGCCTAAGAAAACATGAACAAGCCTATATATGCCATTATATTGATCATGAAGTAGTATTTGTATGTTTGTTTATAGAAATGGTTTTAGTTTGTATATCTCATACTACCGTTCGGGCCATCATAATTCAGAGGTCATGCAGTAAACGTTCGAGGAGCTAGGACACTTTAATTCGTAAATTCAGCAACTCATCGATCCGTTTACCCAAATGAACCCCTCACATGAAGTTCCCTAGTGTTGTAGTGCTCAATACGTAAAACATGTATTTTAATTACTTGATTATATGATATACTAAGAGTTTATAAATACAATAAAATAAACTAACCAAGTTTATAAGTATTTAAATAAGTTTGAGTTTTATAAATACTTACCTTAAAATATAATGCTTGAGTATTATGGAAAAATAAAATATTAGTGGAGCTTCGACGTAGAATTTGCAATCTTCGAAAACCCAAGGCCAATAGAAGATTATAACCACGCCTTCTTGAAAACCCGAAGAAGAAAAGACGATTATAACAACGTCTTTTTAGAGACTTGAAGTTATTTGAAGATTATAACGACTCTTTCTTGAAAACTTCAAAGAACGAAGATCAAACACTAGTTTTCTTTCAAAAACTAGTTAACTTTCTTACAAAATATATGATAAGTGCCTTAGGGTTTTAGGACTTTGATAGATAAAGAGGTGTGGTGCAAGAAAATATGAAGTTTTTAGCTTGGTATTTACAGGGAAAATTTAAGAGTTAACTATATATTGGGTTAAAAACTAACCATGGTTAAGTTGTATACTTGTAATGATCTAAGGAAAGATCAAATATCCTCCTTACATGTGTTTTTACACGTTCATATGGTGAGGTGGTGGATAATATTGGAATTTCTTGATATTATCTTGATTTTACGGAGTGTAGTTTGGTTTCGAAAATCGCTAACGGTAAGTTGTTAAGCCATAAAACGTAAAACCGGGTATCGTAAAAATACGAAACTTGTAGGAATGATGAAACTCATAATTATACTCCATCTAAAAATATAAAATGGGTGATAAGTCTCATTGGGTGCAAAAACGCTGCTTAAAGCTGGAAACGCGGGTCAAAAACGCGTAAAATGCAATTTATCAGAAAAGAACGAGATTTTAGGGAAATGACCGTGTATTTATTTAGAGTAGACTAAAATTAGTCTAAAAGTGATATGAGATGTCAAAATGTGGTTTTCGTCGTACGTGGGATAACTTAACAGTTATACGTGAAGTCTAAAAGTTACGCGATTTAATCAAAAATGTAGAACGTACAAGGTTAATTTCATTATGGTCAAAGGAGGAGGGAAATATGTTTGAATTTTCCAAAAAATGTAAAAGTTTCAAAATATCTTAGGAAATTTAGTGTAGGAATGGTTAAGTCTGGTTCTACGTAGATTTGTTTAAAACGTAAATTTAGTCTCGTACGGCACATGGTTTATTTGGTAACATTTAAAAGAAATCTTAAAAATTCTCTAATTAATTATGAGCGATCTAAAAATTAATCTGATGTGGGGAAAATTGTCAGAGGCGGTTTTCGTTATGCGCGGGATGTTGAAATGGTGTTCCAACCAAAATGAAACTTTAAGACGATGTTTTCTTAATAACTTTTGCGAAAATGATCTAACGATTGTCCAACTCTCAGGTCATTACTAAAATAATTTATCTTACGAGAATGTGAAATAAAAATTTTACGGGATGAATAGTGAAAGTGAATAGTAAAAGTGAATAGTAAATTCTCGAAAATGCGAATTGTTACATTATTACTATCTTTTACTTAAACCTATGAACTCACCACCAGTATTGTTGAAATTTTAACGTGTATTTCTCAGGTATTTGAGCATATTATCCCCATGGGCCATGGGGCACATCGAGTAATATGAATATCATTCCATCAAGAAGTATTTTGTCACAACCAAGATTTCATTTTAATGTTAAACTATTTTACATTTGGGACCATGTAAACTTATAATTTCTTAATGTTGAACTTGTTTTTATTTAATCAAATGTATCTTTAAAAAGACTCATGTAGGTCGTTCGACATAACTGTAACTTTGTTTCATGAACGTCACGCCCCGGTTACTATTCTGCTGTGACCCATTTTGGGGGGTGTAACAATTCTCGTATTATTTTCATTGTAAAAGGTACAACTTTGGAGTATAAACCCTAGAACGAATTTCTATAGTTTTGTAGGCTTTTTGGTCTTTGATGTCTTCATGTTTGGTGAAAGATAAGTTTTTCAGTTAATTATTCAAACATGTCTATGTGTTATTATTTTATTTATTTAATTGCTTCTTTTTTCATTACCATGTTAAGCTAGATCTATTAGTATTTGCTTAGGATTGCATGAAACCTAGTTATTGATTATTGTGTGTCGTCTCTTTTTTGATTAGTTGATTTTTCTTTAGGAGTAGGAAAACTGGCTAGGTCAAATTATACTAGCTTGAACATCCGACTAAACGCGTAGTTATTATATTAACTTGATGTTCGTTGTATTTACTACGTGAATTCTTAGTTGCAACGCGAAAGATGGGCAAGGCATGTTTAGAAGCCACCCATTTAAACGGAATTCATAGGAGTTAGGGAGTAACCAACCCTCGATTGATATTAAGAAATACAACATTCTAACTAAACAAGGACGTAACAATTCGACTAATCAATAAAAGATAACTAGTAAGTAATGGAATTCTAAGTAAATACACTTTACGCATATAAGAAGTTCACCAAATTTACTTTTACGCATAATTAGTTTGGTTTAATTTTTAGTTTTAAAAACCAAACTTTTCCAAAACCGCGAGATTTTACTTGCTTTCATATAATATATAAAAGACTAAAAATAATCTTCTCTCAACCCTTTGACTTAATTCGACGTACACTTTGAGCCTACCTCACTATTCCCCTAGAGAACAATCAATCCCCTGTGTCTTACCTATACTACAACACTACAACGGTTAAGTACTCTGCCTAGGAGGATTGTAAAACTTCTTGTGGTTACATTTATCCGCGTCAGTCTCACAAATGGCCAGTTCACCGGCTTAATTGTCACACCCCCAAAATACCTGTTTTGCAGCGGAATGGAATTCCTGGGGATTGACTGTCATAGCATCACAATCACAGTTATATTGAACGACCTAAAGTGTCGTTTGGAAAATACATCGCTTGATTTAATAAAATAATCAGAGTTTACAAAGTATAGGTCCCAAATGAAATTAACTTGTGCGGAAATAAATTTGATACAAGACAAACGATGTTTTAAAATGCATAAATCCCATGTGTGACGCGTCGTCACCACGACTCTATGATAAGTCCACATGCATGCCATGAAGTGAATGCCTTAGATACCTGAGATAAAACATGCTAAAAAGTGTCAACACAAAGGTTGAGTGAGTTCATAGAGTTTGAGTTGAAATGTAAAGCCTTTCAAAATCGTTTATGCAGCAAAGGCATTGTAAATCCACTCAGTTCCAAGTTTCGCCCATACAAAACTTGCAACCTGTGTGTTTACAACCCATTGCCAAAATATGTATAGTTTATGTTCAAACACATGATGTCAAAGGAATTCACAATAGTAACTAACTCAACGTAGAACAATAACACATAATCAATAGCACATGACTTAATGTATGTTAGTCAACTGACATAGAACTTTATACGACGTAGAACATGACCCAATGTATCAGTAGTCAACTGACATAGAACTTTATACGACGTAGAACATGACCCAATGTTTCAAATAATACCAAGACATTTAGTTCAATGATAATCCCAAGACCTTTAGCTCAATAATAATCCCAAGACCTTTAGTTCCATGATTATGATATAGAATATGACCAAACATTCAATTCAAATAAACATAGAGTTGCAAATAATCATGAATGTCATAAAAATAGTTGATGAGCATGTATCTTCCCCAAAGAGTTTAATAAAAGCATTAAAACAATTGAAAATGGGGTTATGGAAACTCACATGGACAATGATGCGATGGCAAAAGTGAGTACACCGAAATGTAGCGTGAATCACTAAACTTGACCTATTATGAATGATATGATACATAATAAGTTATGATGTAATATTATGCATGCAATTCGGATGATATCTATACCACTTATGAATTTTTGAAAATAATATTTCTCGTCGAGAAATAATCTCTTAACGTCTTGACCATTTTTAAATTACTCCATATGTAATTACATTGAAATGATATCCAACGATAATCATTTAGTGATTTATTAGGAGATTATAACTTTTCGTCGTAAAATAATGTCGTTGAAATTTTCATGAAAGTGACTAAAACGACCTCGAAAAGCTAGTCGTAAAATGGTGTACGTCGAGTGTTAAGAAACGAACTCAACGGTTTTGGGAAGCTTGTATCATCATCTCAAAGTTTTAGTGTTTAAGTTTTCATCCTAGAGGTCTCGATCACGGAGAAAAATATAGGTAAAGTATGGTACTTGTGTCCAAAATATAGTTTAAGGATGGTTTTTCGGCAAAGTTTAAGTGTCCGTATTTTATTCGTTACAACTCCGCTTGACAAATAGTTTGACATTTTGGAAAATAGGCTAGGCAAACTTACTTTTACTAGAAGACATCACTTTATAAAAAGTACTTCGTCATTGTTAAAAACGACCCTCAACATGGTCCTTGGTTGACGTAGTATGTGTTTAATAGAAAGTATATTAATTTTTCTAATAGAATAAAGTTACGGCAACTTTTTAAAATGTGAATAACTTTGTCGTTATAAGTCCGTTTTCTACGTTCTTTATATCCACGGAATCGTGATAACATATACTAATATATTTTTGATAAGTCGACACATTTAAAAACGCTTAAAACTCATTTTTGACTCGTAAAAAGTCGAGACAGCTTGCTGAATTTTCTGGAATAATTAGTTTTCGTCGTCAAACTTCAAAAATTCATAACTTCTTCGTTATAGCTCCGTTTTAACCCGTTCAAGCGGCCACTTTTTCGTTTTAAAGTATATTTTCCAAATATCTAGCCCAAAATATTTTGCTTACTGTCGGATTTTCCAGATTTTCAAAATAAGGACAGACCCTTAATTAGACTTGTCGAAATGAGGTTTTCTCGCGCCAAACCTATTCTAACCAATTCAAAACAACTCCGAAGCTATTCTAATCCTACCATACACCTTCTTAGAGTGTCATGGGTTCCTAGACATCACCAAGAGTGATTTATAACAAGGAGTAATTATAGGATGACATAAATATATATAACTCTTAAAATCAACGAAAAAGTGGTACAAACATCATATGACTTGCATGTTTTTACTCAAATATGATGTAATGAATATGAGAATGAATATGAAATATGATCATGAATATGAAAAGCTTACAAGTAACTTGATGAGGTTAATGGAACAAAGGTTTTTCCTAATCACCCAAGGTTTTTATTGCAAAACCTTAATAACAAGTGATACTAGTGTGTTAAATTCTTGATTAGAGAAAAATATATGATCTCCTTCTTGGTCTATGTGGTTGCCGGTTTCAAGAGAGAGAAGATGAGATATTTAATTTTTGCTTGAAAGAAAATGAAGTGAATGTGATGATATTAAGGAGTATAATACATTATACATTGAAAGAGATATTTTGTAAACACATGACTCACCCCAAAGAGTGTCGACACATTCATAAAAAGAAGGACTAGTTGCATTTGGTAAAAATTAAGTGTATTAATGTAGAGTAAATGTGTAGTTAGTTAAGAATTATTAGTAACTTGTGTATATATTTGAGCTTGTAGGGTAGCGTTAACTAAAAATATATTTTTAACGGGTCAAGATAAAATATATTGAGGTCATAAAAATTATAAAAATACATTTCTTGTAAAATTTGAGTGAAATAATAATTATCGGGTTGAATTTACAAAAACCGTCGTTATTATATAAACATAACAATTTATATATGAAATAAATTGAAAACACTGGGTAAACTCATAATATTATTTTTATAAACTTAAAATGAGTATAAAAATATATTGAAATAATTTTTGAAAGTAATGGATCAATTGTTCAAAATAATTAATTACGCGATAACGTTTATTTAATATGAAAATAAATGTTTAATGAAAAATGCAAAACCATGCATAAATTGATATGATGACGATGATGCCAATGAAATGTAGACTAAACCTAGCCTATATGAAATGTTCATGAATTCACAGCTAAACCAATACGGTTACGTGAATTTGATGCTCGTAAACCTAGTTTACGATAAATGATGAAGCATGAGTAATGTTTTGAAATATGACCTGAAAATACGAGTTGTCACATTCGCCCAACCAAAAAGGAATTCAATCCCTGAATTCAGTTCGTGTTAGTCTATCGAATTTTGAGTTTGTGATGAATAACGAGGAAAGAAGACATGAAGAGATGTCGTTATGGTTATCGATGATTTAGAGCGTACAAAACATCATTGTAAAGAGAATATTGGATGAATCTCCCATGAGTAACATTTTGACTTTTATGAATATGTGAAAACCTGCTTGCACTAAGATTTATAAATAACTGCTCCCAACATAACATGATCCCTCCAGAATTAGACATAGTTAGCTAGACTATGTATAATTAAGGAACGATATCCCTCCAGAATTAGACATAGTTAGCTAGGCTATGTATAATTAAGGAACGATAATGTGACGTTCGGTTTAGTTGTTACTCTCGATGTTCTGAGATCTAAACCTTGCAAGTGATAACGAATCAGAAGGAAAAGAAAGTACGCTTAATGAGAATATTTTACAACGAGTGATTTATCAAAAGTAGTACATCTTAAGTCATAAGATCCGAATACAATGGAAGACATAAACTTAGTACGACATAGTACATAAGGAAAATGAAACTGTTAGTTTCGAACTTCTTCATCTTTCGCGTTGTTGAGACCATGACGAGCTTCTCCTCCTTCTAACATGTATGCATTCCCATGAGCACCTTCAACTTGTTGACCTTGGTTTTGAGGACATTGATTCCGATAGTGTCCTTGCTCCTCGCATTCGTAACATGTAACTATGGCCTTGCCCTTGCAGTCTTTAGCAAGGTGTCCCACTTTGTGACAGCTAAAGCATATACCACATGGACCATTATGATGTAGCGTGCATTGGTGGCATCGTGGTAAGTTTCCAGTATAAGCTCTTCCCTTTGTTGGTGCAACAACATAGACCCTGGCGACTTCTTGTCTTCTATTCAGTTGTTGGTGATGGTTAGTGTTACGGTTTTGGTTGTCGTTATTATAACCTCCTTGGTCATTTTCCCATTTCCTTTTGTTGTTGTTAATTTGGTTATCGTTGTTGTTGTTGTTGTTGTTATTGTTATTGTTGGTAATGTTTTCCCCCTTCACAACTTGAGCCATGAGTTTTTGAGTTATACTGATAGTTTCTTCAATTGTTTGTGGATCGGAAGAAGTTACATCTCCTTGAATACATTGTGGAAGTCCTCCAATGAAATTTTCGAGTAGTTTCTCATTGTCCGAAACCATTGATGGACATAGTGCAACCAATTCTTGAAACCTCCTAATGTAGGTCTCGATGTCATAACCAACAGTTACTAACTCATAAAATTCCGTTTCTAATTTCTTCACCTCCGTGCGTGGACAATACTTCTTTGTCAACAACCTCTTGAATTGATCCCACGTGAGCTTGTAAGCATTTTCAATACCGGTTTCGCATACGAATTCCACCATGACATTGCGCCATCTAAGAGTGTACCAGTGGCAAACTTCACCTTGTAGTCATCTGGGCAATTGCATAGAAGAAACACAAACTCCATCTTCTCAAACCATCGAACCATAGCAGTGCTCATTCTTGCCTTTGAACTTTGTAGGATCACAGGTTCTTAAAGTCCTTGTATGTACAATTTCGAACTCGGATCCTCCTGCTGCTCCATAGCGTGCTAGCAAGTCTAGCGAGTTCTGGCGGCCCGTGGCCTCTCAGCAGAGCTACGTTGCTCGTTCTTTTCTTAGTGCCTCGGCTATACTATCCTCTATATACCTTTGGATAGCAGCTGTGTCATTGCTGGTGGAGCTTTCTTCGGTGCCATAACTCTTCAAAATAAGAGGAAAAATGAGACGTAGCAAAGTCCTATGTTAAGAATAAGCGCTCTAAAGAGATGTGATGTGAGGTGATAAGTTTGAGGTTACTTTTCAAAATAATCGACGGGTTCCCAAAATATGGGTTATGAGGTGTCGTAAGTGCTTCAAATGTATGATGGTTTAGTGACTTAGTGCGTGAATAACGTGTAACTCAACATGTTAGTGGTGAAACGAAGGAGTGAGAGTGACTTCACCCTCCTTGAAGGTTTATCTCGGCATTCGACGTTATCGGTGATGAATCAGCTGATATTAAAATTGTGATGGGGAATGACAAGGCATTCTCCACGTTGGAGTAGGAGGAAATGATAATGGGATGGGTATTTAAAGGCATCTATGTGACAATCGATTTGAAATGAAAGTAAACAACTCGAAAAAATGTACGTATAAACCGCATGTAAAGTGGACATGCACTTATGATGAAATAATGAGATGCTATAATGATGTAGTTATAGTCTAGGGTCAATGATGCAACCTAGTTCTCTATAACTGAAGCTCGATTGCCAATCTGTCACACCCCCAAAATACCTGTTTTGCAGCGGAATGGAATTCCTGGGGATTGACTGTCATAGCATCACAATCACAGTTATATTGAACGACCTAAAGTGTCGTTTGGAAAATACATCGCTTGATTTAATAAAATAATCAGAGTTTACAAAGTATAGGTCCCAAATGAAATTAACTTGTGCGGAAATAAATTTGATACAAGACAAACGATGTTTTAAAATGCATAAATCCCATGTGTGACGCGTCGTCACCACGACTCTATGATAAGTCCACATGCATGCCATGAAGTGAATGCCTTAGATACCTGAGATAAAACATGCTAAAAAGTGTGAACACAAAGGTTGAGTGAGTTCATAGAGTTTGAGTTGAAATGTAAAGCCTTTCAAAATCGTTTATGCAGCAAAGGCATTGTAAATCCACTCAGTTCCAAGTTTCGCCTATACAAAACTTGCAACCTGTGTGTTTACAACCCATTGCCAAAATATGTATAGTTTATGTTCAAACACATGATGTCAAAGGAATTCACAATAGTAACTAACTCAACGTAGAACAATAACACATAATCAATAGCACATGACTTAATGTATCAGTAGTCAACTGACATAGAACTTTATACGACGTAGAACATGACCCAATGTATCAGTAGTCAACTGACATAGAACTTTATCGATGACATAGAACATGACCCAATGTTTCAAATAATACCAAGACATTTAGTTCAATGATAATCCCAAGACCTTTAGCTCAATAATAATCCCAAGACCTTTAGTTCCATGATTATGATATAGAATATGACCAAACATTCAATTCAAATAAACATAGAGTTGCAAATAATCATGAATGTCATAAAAATAGTTGATGAGCATGTATCTCCCCCAAAGAGTTTAATAAAAGCATTAAAACAATTGAAAATGGGGTTATGGAAACTCACATGGACAATGATGCGATGGCAAAAGTGAGTACACCGAAATGTAGCGTGAATCACTAAACTTGACCTATTATGAATGATATGATACATAATAAGTTATGATGTAATATTATGCATGCAATTCGGATGATATCTATACCACTTATGAATTTTTGAAAATAATATTTCTCGTCGAGAAATAATCTCTTAACGTCTTGACCATTTTTAAATTACTCCATATGTAATTACATTGAAATGATATCCAACGATAATCATTTAGTGATTTATTAGGAGATTATAACTTTTCGTCGTAAAATAATGTCGTTGAAATTTTCATGAAAGTGACTAAAACGACCTCGAAAAGCTAGTCGTAAAATGGTGTACGTCGAGTGTTAAGAAACGAACTCAACGGTTTTGGGAAGCTTGTATCATCATCTCAAAGTTTTAGTGTTTAAGTTTTCATCCTAGAGGTCTCGATCACGGAGAAAAATATAGGTAAAGTATGGTACTTGTGTCCAAAATATAGTTTAAGGATGGTTTTCGGCAAAGTTTAAGTGACCGTATTTTATTCGTTACAACTCCGCTTGACAAATGGTTTGACATTTTGGAAAATAGGCTAGGCAAACTACTTTACTAGAAGACATTTCTTTATAAAAAGTACTTCGTCATTGTTAAAAACGACCCTCAACATGGTCCTTGGTTGACGTAGTATGTGTTTAATAGAAAGTATATTAATTTTTCTAATAGAATAAAGTTACGGCAACTTTTTAAAATGTGAATAACTTTGTCGTTATAAGTCCGTTTTCTACGTTCTTTATATCCACGGAATCGTGATAACATATACTAATATATTTTTGATAAGTCGACACATTTAAAAACGCTTAAAACTCATTTTTGACTCGTAAAAAGTCGAGACAGCTTGCTGAATTTTCTGGAATAATTAGTTTTCGTCGTCAAACTTCAAAAATTCATAACTTCTTCGTTATAGCTCCGTTTTAACCCGTTCAAGCGGCCACTTTTTCGTTTTAAAGTATATTTTCCAAATATCTAGCCCAAAATATTTTGCTTACTGTCGGATTTTCCAGATTTTCAAAATAAGGACAGACCCTTAATTAGACTTGTCGAAATGAGTTTTTCACGCGCCAAACCTATTCTAACCAATTCAAAACAACTCCGAAGCTATTCTAATCCTACCATACACCTTATTAGGGTGTCATGGGTTCCTAGACATCACCAAGAGTGATTTATAACAAGGAGTAATTATAGGATGACATAAATATATATAACTCTTAAAATCAACGAAAAAGTGGTACAAACATCATATGACTTGCATGTTTTTACTCAAATATGATGTAATGAATATGAGAATGAATATGAAATATGATCATGAATATGAAAAGCTTACAAGTAACTTGATGAGGTTAATGGAACAAAGGTTTTTCCTAATCACCCAAGGTTTTTATTGCAAAACCTTAATAACAAGTGATACTAGTGTGTTAAATTCTTGATTAGAGAAAAATATATGATCTCCTTCTTGGTCTATGTGGTTGCCGGTTTCAAGAGAAAGAGAGGAAGATGAGATATTTAATTTTTGCTTGAAAGAAAATGAAGTGAATGTGATGATATTAAGGAGTATAATACATTATACATTGAAAGAGATATTTTGTAAACACATGACTCACCCCAAAGAGTGTTACACATTCATAAAAAGAAGGACTAGTTGCATTTGGTAAAAATTAAGTGTATTAATGTAGAGTAAATGTGTAGTTAGTTAAGAATTATTAGTAACTTGTGTATATATTTGAGCTTGTAGGGTAGCGTTAACTAAAAATATATTTTTAACGGGTCAAGATAAAATATATTGAGGTCATAAAAATTATAAAAATACATTTCTTGTAAAATTTGAGTGAAATAAATAATTATTGGGTTGAATTTACAAAAACCGTCGTTATTATATAAACATAACAATTTATATATGAAATAAATTGAAAACACTGGGTAAACTCATAATATTATTTTTATAAACTTAAAATGAGTATAAAAATATATTGAAATAATTTTTGAAAGTAATGGATCAATTGTTCAAAATAATTAATTACGCGATAACGTTTATTTAATATGAAAATAAATGTTTAATGAAAAATGCAAAACCATGCATAAATTGATATGATGACGATGATGCCAATGAAAAGTAGACTAAACCTAGCCTATATGAAATGTCCTTGATGAAATGTTCATGAATTCACAGCTAAACCAATACGGTTACGTGAATTTGATGCTCGTAAACCTAGTTTACGATAAATGATAAATGATGAAGCATGAGTAATGTTTTGAAATATGACCTGAAAATACGAGTTGTCACATTAATGTTAAGAATGCATTTCGTAACGGTGATTTATTTAAGACTGTATACATGTATCAGTCTCCTGGATTTGTAGATTCTCGGTACCCCTACCATGTTTGTCTTTTGCAGAGATCTCTATATGGACTGAAGCAAGCACCTGATTCTTGTATCAGAGATTTTCAGGTTATGCCACACGGGTCGGATTTTACCACAGTCGATGTGATTCTTCATTATTTGTTTATCGACATGTCTCTAAGGTTGCTTATTTACTTATATATGTAGATGACATTATTCTTACAGCTTCTTCTACTTCTCTACTCCAACAGATTATTGCTTCTTTACACATTGAGTTTGACATGACTGATCTCAGGGCACTTAATTATTTCCTTGGTATCTCTGCTATTTGTCATTCTACAAATTTATTTCTGTCTTAGCGGAAGTATGCTCTTCACTTCTTAAACAAGCACATATGGTTAATTGTAACCCTTCTCGAACACCAGTTGATACTGAGTCCAAACTGATCCTGGAGGAGTTTCTGTTCAGGATCCTACCTTGTATCGTAGCCTTGCAGGTTGTTTACAGTATCTTACATTCACATGCCCAGATCTATCTTATGCCATGCAACATATTTTTCTTTACATGCACGATCCGCGAGCCATATTTAGTTGTTCTCAAATGTATCTTACGATACATCTAGGGGACTACCACATCTCTTGTTGCTAATAAAGATGTTGATTGGGAGGGTTGCCTTTCTACACGTCGTTTTACATCAGGTTATTGTGTTTTTCTGGGTGATAACTTATTATCGTGGTCTTTCAAGCGCCAGCAAACTCTCTCCTGTTCTAGTGTCGAGGCTAAATATCAGGGTGTTACCAACGTTGTGGCTGAGACTGCATGGCTGCGTAATTTTCTCTGTGAGTTACATTCCCATTTATCGTCTGCAACCCTTGTCTACTGTGATAACATTAGTGCCATTTATATGTCTGTCAACCCTATTCAACATCAACGAACGAAGCATATTGAGATAGAAAAATGCTTCGTCCGTGACTTGGTTACTACTGGTGAGGTTCACGTTCTCCATGTACCCTCTCATTATCAATAAGCCGATATCTTCATCAAAGAAATGCCTTCGACTTTGTTTGAAGAGTTTCGATCCAGTTTGAGCGTCCGGTCTCTTCTCGCTCCAACTGTGAGGGCATATTTGTAACACCCCAACCCGATAAGGGTCCGAATGCCACATTATGGAGTCATATCAGAACATACTAATAAAAATGCAAGCGGAAGTCTTTTATTAAAACATGAAAAGTCACCAAAACATAAATCTTCCAAAGGTTCCAAAACGTAACCAATAACTGAAATAAAATAGTCCCAAAATACTTAATAAAAAAGATAGTTCAAAATGACAAAGGTCCGACAATAGGGGTTCATTAATGTAGGTCTTCCACTCCTACTCTCGAATCCCATATCCCTGCTCCCAGCTAAATACCTGCCGCATGGAAAAGAAAACGCGGCTGAGCTAACGCTCAGTGAACAGATATAAACAAATATGTATAAACGAAAATCAAATCAAAATCAAATACGCAAAGCTGAAACAAATATCATAACAAAAGGAAAAGTCCCAACTAAAGAATAAGCATGGTAATCTGAAGAATAATCATAGAAATCAAATGAACTGAATATAAGAGAGAGAGAGAGAGAGAGAGAGAGAGAGAGAGAGAGCATGGTAGTCAAATGAATCACATACGAATAAGGAATGAATAAATAGGCAACTGAACAACTGAATAAAACATGGCATAGCAAATTAATGAATAAATATATCAGATAGTCACATAATCACCTAAATCAGAATGTTGACACAAGCACCTAATACTAAAGAAGATACTCCAATAGTCAAATCTACCAAATCACATATCATAATCCATATCTGCCAAATCATATCAAATCCGTCAAATCATGTCAAAGTGTACATGGGTAGCTAGCCCAAATGTACCAAACTGTGTGGGGGTGTATTGCACACATGCACCACATCACCAAAACTGAACTGAGTACCTAGGATGTATCCATACGCTCCCTGCAAAACAAATCAAATATACATATGCCAATTCGAGACTGTACATATGTATTCATAGTGGCCAAGTGATCACATATATCATATCATATCATAAAAGGAACGCTGAGGACTAATCACACCGCCCCAGATAGTGTCATGCCATTGGTGCATCAATGACATGGCCATGGTACCTCCATGGCTAGTTAGCTCGGGCAACTAAACACAATGAATCATATCATTTCAAACTGAACATAACGGAATCATATCAAGCAAAGATCTCAAACCGATATCATATCAAACGAATAACCAATCGAATATCAAATCAAATGATCATACCAAAATGAATCATATCAAATGGATCATATCGAACCAAAGCAAGGAGAATACGAATCGAATATCAAATACGGACAAGAGTCATGAGAGAAAAGAAATGTCATTACTGAAATGACGGAATATATGTACCTCAAAGTGTGTGCACGAGATCAAAGCACACAAAGCCAATCACCTCTCCCTCTTCACAATATCTACAGTAAATATACTCACGTATCACCAACATATTCATTTTATAAGCTTCTCACACATTTACAAGTGTTTTACTTATTGGTATTATCATTATGTCTTTTATTTCTTAATATCACATATGGACCAGTTTTACACGAATTTATTGACCCATCAAAAGTATTCCAAAAATTATAATAAGATTCCCAGAGGTTCCCACATTAGTTAAGTAATTTCTCAAATTTTTTTAGATTTTATCTCAGAGCCTAAGTATGGTTTAAAAATTCAAATTTCCAGACCAGCCCAGAAAGTGTTTAGGAAGTACACCCCAAAAGTTTAAGTTTATTAGACCTGCTTAAACACCTTGGAAAAATTCCCAACAATTCCAGAAATTCATTTATATATTAGATATCAATCCTGTAAAAGGAGAGCTCAGAATTCCCTTTGGTTTGAAAATGAAAAATCAAGCACTCCAACTGAATTTCAGACTCGTTTTCTCAGCTTTGACACTTGATCCCATAAAATTCAAAACCACGACTTAAACAACTCCAAATTCGTTCAAACCAATTTGTGAGCTTAACTAAGACATAAAATGAGTTTTTCCAACAAAACCCAGATTTTAACCCTTATGAAACTCAAGCTACAATGTTCCCAAATTTAGCCTCCAAAACAGTTCCAACCAAAAACCCGTATAAAGTTAACATATTACGTGTTTTACTTAACCAAACGTACCCATGACTCATGTAAGCCACACAACCTGTTTTTATATCATTCTAACATGTTCACATTTCATAATTTCCGCCTCATGAATTTTTATACATACCCGTTATAATATTTAATGAATCAAACAACTAATTACACCACATAAAATCATATCTATTTTACCAATAAAACGACTTAGGGTTTCATTTATTCCCATCAATTAAAGTGTATCATGAGCGATTTTTGAAGCTTGGTAAAGTGATGATTATGGGTCGATCAAGGGGCTGAAAGACATGAGGTGTCGAGGCTTAACCAAAACAACATGGGTCGACATATAATTTTCCAAATTTTACTAGGTTACACGATTATTCCCATCACAACCAAACTAACCCTAACTGATTTGGACACAGGAAAACAAAAGAGAAAGATGATACCTTGGTTGATTGGAACACACGACCTAAAACACACAAGGATATGGAGACGATAACAACACCTACTCAACCCATAACAGTATACGATCAAAACACCAACTTGTGCACTCCACGATCTCTGCTGCTGCTGTAATCCCCTTGCTGCTGTTATCTCCTAAAAGTGCCCTAAATATTCTAGAAAAATTTCTTCTGCCGCTTCTTTGGTATATACGGTTTAGGGTTTAGAATGAATTGAAATTTAGTATACGGTTTAAAAAGAGATGACGGGTAGGGAAGCAGTATTTTCGGCCGAATATTTGGTGATAGGGGACTCTTTCCTTATTTCAAATCTTTGATGAATCTACACATTATATTTATATACAAGTAGTGTACAAAATAAATTCAAAATGGTCTAGGGAATGTACATGTTAAATCGTGTATATGAATTCATATATATGTTAATTAAAATCTTTTTATTCAACTTTAGGTTATACTTATATATATACATCATATTATGCATTTAGAATAGATTTTATAATTTGCATGATGATGTCTTTTATAATTCGCGTTCAAATTCTCAATTTACCTCGCGTTCCATAATTTCTAAAATTTTAAGTTGTGACCTTTTCAAGGTTCAAAATATATGACAGAAAAAATTAGGAGACGAAAAACTATGTTATTACAATATTAGTCGATATATTTGTATAATGTTAGTCCATATATTTGTATAAGGCCCACTAGTCTATTTGTAGGCCTAGCCCATTATTATTAGCTCTAGAACTCTCTTTTATAACACATATACCGATTGTATCAATTAATGAGAATCAAGCAAGTGTAGAGCATAAACCAACTATAAGGTGAGTAATGGATTAGCCCATGTTAATAGTGTAGTTATGTTTATGTTAGTTTCGGATAACGGATATACCCGAAAATAATTATGTTTATGTTAGTTTTGGATATAGTCGGAAATGATTATGTTTATGTTAGTTTCGGATATAGCCGAAAATGATTATGTTTTATGTTACTCTCGGATATAGTCGAAAATGATATGTTAGGATGTTAGTTTTGGATTATAGCCAAATGTAGTTATGGGTGCCTAAGCGATACCTTGATAGCTTAGTTACGGGTGTCTAAGCGATACAACATTAGCTTACGTTACGGGTGTCTAAGCGATACACCGTTATCTATGTTACGAGTGTCTAAGCGATACACCATTAGCTTATGTTACTAGTGTCTAAGTGATACACCATGAGTCATGTTATAGTGCCTAAGAGAAGCACGAAATGGAACTCCCGTTCACGTTAATCATATAGGATTGGATTAGATATCTCTCATATGGAGCATGCATTATATCGCGCACATATGATTTAACTATGCTTCCCCATCAATAGTCATGACCCGGATTGTATCCGTGCAAGAGGGTAAGGGTCGCACATGAGTACTCACAGCCTAAGGAATTTCGTGCAAGTAGCAAGGCAATTGATATGTCATTATTATTAGCAAAGAGATTAGATATCACATTATTAGTAGCTATACGATTAGATATAGCATATTTATTATTAGCAAGGTGATTAGATATCACATTATTAGTAGCTAGACGATTATATATCACATTATTAATAGCAAGGCGATTAGACATCGCATTATTAGTAGCTAGATGGTTAGATATTGCATCATTAGTAGCAAGACGATTAGATATCACTATATTAGTGGCAAAATGATAAGTAAGGTGATTAAATATCATATTCGAAGTAGTATTCCGATTAGAAATTGGACAAGATAGTAGTAGTAGCTTATGTTAGTCAAAATATGATTCTATGAAGTTATGACCTATTTAGAAAATGGATGGTTTAATAGCAATACAGATTTAGATGTGATTTATGATATGTTAGCATAGTTTCGTTTTACTCACTAAGTCTTTGTGACTTACGGTTTATAGCAATGTTTTTATGTAGGTATGTGAAGAAGGAATTGGCAACATAGTAAACCAAGGTGCATTTTGTCGGCACGATATGCTCTTGGGAATAGGTGACGCGCATCTCATCCGCACCTTTGATATAGCTTGTAAACGGCCCTTAAATGTTGTAGCATATTTCATTTAAGTTTAATCAAGTGTTTGGGTGATTTATATGTTTTAGACTATGTCAAGTTGTAATGTCTCGAAAGTGAGAATGTTTGGCATAACTCTCAGTTTTTGAAATATCACGCTTCCGCATGCCGTTTATGTAATGTTCTTATACAAAAATGTTATCTAGTGTTTATGTAATGAAATTCCATGTTTTTATGATTTCCGAAATTGTTCAAGTTCAGTTTTTGGTTATGTGCCGGAAATGATCGGAAGTTCGATTTTTGGTTAAGTGCAGATAGTTGCATGAGTGTGTTATACGGGACGAAAGGAGTACTTGAAACGCACAAAATTTGTTCATTTATTTATTTTTAACATACATATACGTCGTATAAAACTAGTCTTATATATTGTATACTTATGTATGATATATAGAACTATATCCTATACGCGTATAACACACTCATGCAGCAAACTGCACTTAACCAAAAACAGAACTTGATCATTTCCGGCAGCAAATGGGTGCCCACCGGGCACCTTATAGAGTACAAAAAATGCATTCAACATGTAGTTAATATACTCACAATTTTCATTTTGAATCAAAAATGCATTTAATAAGAATTAATTAAACTTTTAAATTACTATAATTAAAAATAATTTTTCACTTAATACACTAACTTTTCATTTATTTACATCTTAAAAATTTCCCATTTGTCCTTTGTTAGCAAATCCTTTTTAACAATATCATAAAGCGTGCTCGACAATCAAGCAAAACCCCCTCGTCTCCCGAAAACCCAAGTCGTATATATTTCTCTTCTTTTGCAGTTTTCTTGTTTTCATCAAAAACAACAACCACCCTACCATAGATTTCTTGTTTTATCGGAAGGTATGTTTCAATAACTTTCTGTTACATAGATTTCATCGATTGTGATTACGTGTTTTTGTTGATTTTGTTTGAACTATGTTGTCTTTGTTATCTTTTTAATTTTAAAGAACAACGATTTGAGTATAGGCTTATTAGGGTTTTTAGAGATTTTGATCGTCTTTATTGTTTTTAACTGTTTTATTTATATTATATAGCAACTGATTGTTTCGATATGTCTGTCTATCGACGTTTTAGATATTAGAAACTCATTCAGTAATATGTTTAGATCGTTACCATGCATAGGGATTTGTTAAATGTTTTTATTTGCTTTGATTGCTACTGATCCTACAATAATCTGATTTTTATCAACAGATTTAAAAGGACTTGGATTTGGAATCATGAAGTACAAGAAAGATACAAATTGCGCCATGTTTGTTGTTTTACCTAAAGAAAATGCTGCCATATTGGATTTCTACTTGAAAGATTGCTGCTTTGATACTTACAACAACCAACGAAAACGAGCATCACCCTGCTTTTATTCTGAATTCGAGAAGAATGAAGAACGTCCACTGAAATCCAGGCGTCTAGGAACATCAGCGGAAAAGATAGATGATGTTATCAATAATAGAGACATTATAAATCGAACTAAAACTGCTAGTGTCGTAAGTTCTAGTGGTAGTTGTAGCATTAATAGCCATAATCCCTGTGATATGTATTGTCGATCAGTTCATGACAGCGATGAAGAGTCTGCTTGCCAATCGGGATACCATGAAGACACAGAGATTTACCATGAAGAAAATGATCAATCTTTTACTTACGAGACATTGGCGGATGAAATTCATAGACAAGAGTTGAATGCATATCGTTCTACCATTGAGGCTTTACATGCATCGGGACCCTTAACATGGGAAAAGGAAACAATGGTAACAGACCTTCGTTTGTCACTCCATATATCAAATGATGAGTATTTGACTATGCTAAAAAACTTAAATTCTTCATCTAATTGTTTTCGTAATAGGTGACACGCAAACCTTTTGGTAAAATTCGTTTTTTCTTTGTTGGTTCCCTTCACATAATTGTAAAAAGCGTATGTAATTTTCTCTTCTAGTGTGTATAACATTGATCTCATCAGTAGCTTGTCAACTGAATTTATGTTACTCAAGGAGGTCATTTAGTTTATGCTTCTCTGTTAGTTTGCACTTTGTAGAAGAAATAGATATTATAGCACTATCAGTATGTCAGTTGTTTTTTTACTTCTTTATTTGGTATAGATTTCATGAATAATTATAGTTCAATAATATATGATGTATTCACCACTACCATAAGGCCTCGTTAATGGTTCTTTTTGTTTGGAATATTATTGATGCATACCGTTCATTTTCAGAGCCAAAGTACTGGCTTGTACACCTTGCTTCTGCATCAGTTAGTTGATGTCGGGAGTCGGGACAATGTGGGATGGGCAGAATCACTCCTGCTACATTGGTATGATCTGGTATATTCTCACACTATTACATATATCTGTAACTTTCAAGTATTTTTTCTTGGGAGATACAGGACAAAATTACACAGCTACTAATGATGCTAAGGTAGAAAGCGTAATTGAACTGAACAGGTAAGTTATAAATAAATTTCAGTTTTTTATTTGACAGTGTATTATCTTTTTGATTTTGGTATATACCATTAAGTTAGAGTTGCTGTGGGGATGGGTTAGTGGTCAAAAACTCCAAATGAGTTAAACAGGATCAGGTCAGGTTAGGTCGACCTCGACACTTTTGTCCAATTATAAGAATAATATTACATGCAAACAATAAATAGAAATAATAATCCTACTTAGGAGTGTATGCTTATCCATTTAAATTATAGACATAAGGCGATTTTTGACCGGTTCGACCCATTCAACCCATGCCTAGTTTTCTCATTTTCAGCTAAGTTTTTGGATGTTAAAGATGAGGAACATCTGCTGTAAGTTGCAAGCACAAAGATCAAGGTTTGATGATCTATGTAAGTTGGATGTTAAAGATGAGGAACATCTGCAGTGCGATTATGTTGATGAAGAAAAGTGCTGATCAAGGTTACTTTTATAACTTGCAAGCACAAAGATCATTTGGTTAACTATGCAAATTATTCACGACCAGTTGCTCGAATAATGTCGCGTGCTTGAAACGATTATCAAAGATCAACTCATTGATACTAGTGTGATACGTAACTTTTTTATGACGCTGTTTTACATAAATATTATTTTTCTTTTTTTGTATAGTATATGGTGTTTTGCATTCTAATATTGTATGTATAAGATATAAAATTATATCTTAATTATCCAGTTACCAGATAGTGTGAATCCTTGATGTCATTGAAATCAAATAATTATACAAGTTACGTGTACACATCTTGGATACACCAAGAACACAGTAAAATTAATTAACTTGATCAGAGATAGTGTATTTTACCAAATTGCAGAATGTTAATTTTTCACAAATGGCTAATTTCCAAAGATAAATAGATCATCAAACCAGAGTCAGCATATTCTGCTTCCCTTGGTGCTTCCTTCAAAACAGAGTCAGCATCTAGCCCATGGCACGAAGAAACTGATATCTTTGATAGATGAAATATTGGTTAACTCCGAGTGGACTTGAGATTTGTGCAGTTGTATATAGTTAATTCAACAAGAGGTTGTGGATAATGTTCATCTAAGAGGATGATTTTCGGGCAATCTTTTATGGACAGGTCGAGGAGTTCATTGCTGCATCTGTCCACTCCAGCCTTTTCATACCACGCAGTTTGAGCTTTCTCAATGATAGAGATAAGGGCTCACTTGATCCTAGGCCAACAGAGCTACTTAAACTTGTCAATCTGTCCATACAATTAACACAAGATCTCGAAGAAGTGGCAGCTTCCAAACCATTGGAAGACCGAGGACGTTGCGACACCAAGATAATGTGACGTCCACAAGCTTGTCAAGGGAAATCCATTTCCCTCCGGTATTGGTTGACATATTCATTATCCACGTAAGAAAACGATCACCTGAAAAGTTTTCGCTTGTCAAGCTTTTCACATTCGCATGGGTTTGAAAGCCTTCCAATATATCCTTGTCCTTTGGTCTCCCGCTCTCATTGCTTTCCTTCCAACAGAACTTTATCTTGTATAGATTCTTTTTGCCAACTAAATCTGTCTGCATAGCTTCTTCTTTACAGCCAACTTCTTCAAGATTGGGGTGTTTCAAATGGCCTAGCTATCTGATTTCCTTTCTTTTGACCCACGCTAAAGTAGGACAATGTTCATAGAGAAGTAAACTGTCCCACGTCTTTAGGGGAGATAACATTATCTTCAAACTCGAGATGGCATAGGCTTATCAAATTTCGCATGCCTTCTGGGAATTTCTTAAACTCGTCACAATAACACAGCTTCAAAGTTTGCAGTTGGTGAAGTTTAGTGATAGATTTTGGAAGAACCATTATATTGGTATGTGACAAATCAAGATGCCTGAGATGCACCAAATCTCCAACTGAATCATGTATCCTTGTTCGTGTAATTTCAGTTAACTTTAGGATACGCAAGCACTTGAAATCTTGAAATGAATCTTCGTCTCAACTCCTTTCAAGAACAGTGCGTGCTAACTTCTACTTGCCATGCCCTCTAGGAATCTTTAAAAAACTGAATTGCTGTCTTTTTTTGGGTACATAGATAAATGTTTCACATGAGGCATGTGTACTTCATCGTTAGTCAGAATCATCAAACATGCACTTTCATCACCCGAAACATGTCACTAGATCATGCATCTTACAACTATAAACGTAACTATACTCATCCATTTCAACATCTTGGAACAAGGAATTGCTTACCAAGATTTTGAAAATATCATTTCCCACATCTTCATATCACTGTTTCTCGTGCCATCCATTTGAAGCAACCCCAATGCCATCCAAAGTCGGATAAGTTTTTCTTTTTTCATGACGTGATCCTTCTCAAAGATCAACTTAGCTAAAGTGGCCTTCCCAATCCCACCCATTCCCACAACCGGAACTATTGTAAGATTCTCTTCTTTTCTTGATCATACTAAAAGCCCCACTATATGTAGTTCATCTTTCTCCCTCCCAACAATCTTGAATTCGTCTAAATATGAATGGGTCTCCTTATGAAGACTATTTGGAACAGGGCTTTGCTATTCCAAATAGTCTTCATAAGGAGACTCATTCATATTTAGACGAATTCAAGATTGTTGGGAGGGAGAAAGATGAACTACATATAGTGGGGCTTTTAACTGGCTTTTAACGAGATCAAGAAAAGAAGACAAATTTACATTACTTCCGGTTGTGGGAATGGGTGGGATTGGGAAGACCACTTTAGCTAAGTCGGCCTCTGAGCCCTTTTGCCGCTCGGCATCACGTAACTTGGCCCGAATCATCTCCAACTTGTTATGAAGGATCTACAAATTATCTGTGAAACCCAAAGCAATGGCAAATTCATTAGCAACTAATGAAAATGCCTTTTCCAGTATCACCTTGTTACAAAGGCCTCGGTCATTTTCACTGTTAAGAAAAACAAAAATGAGGGAAGTTTTAATACTTGTAAGAACAAGAGTAAGTCTGTTATGGTTTCAAATTTTGTGTTAAATCTAATAAGAATCAATAACTTGGTCAACACCCGCATTTTTATCCAAATCAAGAATATTATCAATTTATTGGAATCGATACTTACACGAAGGTTTCTTATTTGCACACGGCAATTCAAAGTAATTAGACTAGTATACCCCCATACTATCTACCCTTGCTAGGCCAGAAAACTTGTGGTTTGGTGCTAAGTGACTGTTGATAAGACAATTTGTGAGTGTGCTTTCTTTTATCCAAGACCTACTCTTTGGTGAACACTACAATGACTGAGAATTGTATATATAAACAACTACTGTGGTCGGACATGATAACCATTAGTCGAGATTAGGTAGTATAAAAAGGAACATCACTACTCTCGTTAAGCAAACAAAATAGCCTATTTTTGTAAACGTATTAACCTATCCCATACCACTACAGGCTTGTATCGGTTCATAAGTCAAGTGTAAAAGTCAATCAAAAAGCTTGTAAGAGGAGGGGACACTTAAACTTATAAACCACCAACCAATTCCATACTTGGTCGATGTGGGATCATAACAGATGAAAACAATAGATCGTATAGAAGCAAACAAACATAATATAAGCAGTAGTCAATATATGTGTAATGTATCATTTATAAGAGAATACCTCTGAGATTGCTTTCTGTATCAAACTTTGATTGATAGGATATGAAAGCTGTGAAGAAAAATGAGTTTAAGATCTACTGTAACATATTTAGATTAATATTTTCTTTTCTTTTTTTTCAACTTTGATCCAAGGACCTACGCCGGTGGCGGATCTAGGATAATAAAACAGGGTATGCACTATCGTTCTTATAAGATCAGTAGGTCACGTACTAGGTCAAAAAATAAGTCGGGTCGGGTCAAAAAATTTCCTCATTCGGCTTTGTTTTTTAAGAGGTGACTTTAGGCTACCTTTTTCTTTTTATTTTTTATTTTTTAGTTAAGAGAATGTGCGAGTCATGTGAGATCATTTATATAATATTATTTTTTTTAAAGTTGGGTTCATTTATTTTTTTTTAATTATCTGTAATATAAGAAAAACATAAATATGATCAATGTTTTGAAACCCGGGTTCAAAATCGACCTGGTTGAGTCACCGGTCACTGTGTCGACCGGTTTGACCGTCAGGTCGGTCAACCCGGTTTGTCATTAAAAAATTAAAATAAAATAATCGGGTCAACACCGGTTCGGCCGTCGGGTTAGCCCGGTTTTTAACAAAAAAAAATTGAAAAAACCCAAACCCGGCGGGTCTAACCAGTTAACCCGGTTTTAGAAAACCATGTTTTTTTACCCGTTTTGTTGTGCGGAACCGGGCCGCCCAGTTATCCCGGCTGGGTCGACACGGGTTTCAAAACATTGAATGAGACTTTCCCCATCTAAAGATAGTAACAGATGTGGTCCCACATGGGCCCCACACATTCTCTTAGCTAACAAAAAAAAGAAGAAATGTAGCCTTAGCCTTAAGAAAGGTAAGAATTATCTAACTTAATTTATGAGACATGTTAATAACACCAAACCACCTTAGACTATCCGTATTGGCTAGCGCGAGTGGGGTGTGAGTTTGTTTGTTCATGCGTGAATCTGCTACACACAAACATACTCATTGGTGAACATGAGGAAATGAGACTCACAAAGATGAGTGGATCACTTTTTGGACAATGTGAAAACTGTGGACCCAAATGCATGTAGGGGTTAGTTGGGAGTGTGTAACTTTTTTATTTTATGAATAAAAATTTTAGTTTTTAATAAAATGGTTTAAGTGGTGAGTGTAGTGAGATTGATAAGGGTGAATGGTGAGTGGGAGTGGGAGTGTGAGTGAAAATTTAGAGAGAGATAAGTGTTGTGACGCTGATATGAAAGATGAGTAAGCGTATTTTTTGGTAACGAATAAAGGTATTCTTACATTAGTTTGGTATAATTCAACCCCACCAAACGAACATCTATTATCACTATCTAACCTATTCTTTTATTCAAAATCTTCAAACAAGCACACTTATTAAGATATATAGTAGAAAATAATGTTAAAAGTTGTAGGAAATAACATTTATAATCATATTAATATCTAAATTCTAATTGGTAGAGGAGACAAGTGGAGCGGTAGGTTATGGCCTATAGTAACGAAAGGGTCTTTTATGAAACCAACAATCAAATTATGAAATGATCTTTAAAAAAAAAAAAAAAAAAAAAAAAAAAAAAAAAAAAAAAAAATGTAACAAATGACCAACTTTTTCAACTTCAGAGAGAAGAGAAACTTATAAACACGGTGGATTTTTACAATCGGTTTCTACAAAGAATACAATGTCGTTGATTCTTTAAGTTCCTCCCAGATACATGGCTTACATACCCGGCTCAACATTTTTGGAAAACAATCGAATCGAGGGTCCGGAGGAGAACCTCATTGTGCATGCTGTCACCCGCCGCGGTCACCGGGGAGACTAGAATATAAGAGTCCGCCGACTCTTTCTAGAAGATTGAAATAAGCTTCGGCCTTAGCTTTTGCAAAGCTTATTTTCCCTTTCTTTTTTGCACAACCTCTTCCTCATATGAGAATGGAAAACTAAGGCATATTTTGCATCGATGGATGAAGAATCGCGTACATAATAATTTTTGGTTGACCATGCTAGATTCTCATAGCGAGGCGCTTCGAGTTAGCGAAACGCTGTAGTAGGGCCGAAGCCTGACTAAGAAGGGCTATAATGCTGAGCCAAGGACGCTCTACCTTATCTATAGAAGCAGTCAACTACCAGTAGATTCGGTTGTTGAATCTCGTGGTTGTGGTTGTATTGGCTGCAAGCGGAATGTAGTGTAACACCCCCAAAATATCGCAGCGGAAGATTGTGTCATTGGGGTGCTACTTCATAATACAAAGTACAACTTATAGAAAACGACCTCTAAATGAGACGTTTTGAAAATTTACCATTCGATTAATGAAATCAGAGTTATAAACAATGAGGTCCCAAAGTAAAACATACAAATGTTTACAAAATGTACTATCGAATGGTAAATACAAATGTATAAAGTTTTCAAAACATGTCGTGCGACTCCAAGTTCCATGCAACAACTATCGCCTTATTGACCTGAGATAAACATGCTAAAGTGTCAACACAATGGTTGGTGAGTTCATAGATTTTGTTTAACATGTAAGCCTTTAAAGAATGTTCACACAACAAAGGCACTGTAAATCCACTCAGTTCCAAGTTCCGCCCATACAAAACTTGCAACATGTGTGTTTACAACCCACTGCTAAAATATAGTATGTCAATCATGTATGCATGTATCATAGTAGTTAAAAGTATAAATGTTTTAAGTATGTAACTAGTATATTGATCACGTACACGTGCATCAAAACTTATGCAATTAGCCATGAGTCTCCACTCCATCTCCAAAAACCTCAGGTGGGTATGATGCTCACAAGGAAAGTAATAGCATCGGTTCTACTTCATCTTCGAAACCCAATGCGTGTGTTATCCAAGGTGACTTTGTGCTGCTCATAAGGAAAGTAATAGCAATGGTTCTACTTCATCTCCGAAACCCAATGCGTGTGTTTTCCAAGGAGACTTATCATGCGAACGAGGGGACTGCTCCGTGTATGTTGGGAGACTTTCAAGTGTAGTATAACACAATCAAGTATAATGCAATCACGTATAACGCAATCAAGTATAATGCAATCTGTTAATACAAATAAGCCGTAAAAACGTTTATTTATATTTTACGATCTTCTAATGTTTTGTCGATAACAAACGTAAAATCATATTAACGAAACAAATAAAATACGTAAATGGTTTGAACTAATAGTTTCTAACATATTCACATTTTCACATAAAACACTAAAACAAGTATAAGTGATTTTATGATTTAGTATTACATATGTACAACAACTAGTGTTTACATATTTGGGTAAATATACACATAACTAGTATGTAGTATATTGGGTAATATAAATGGGTAGAAACTTAAGTATTTGACCCATTGACCAAATACATTGAATGTAGTTGGGTAAAAATAAGTATATACTAAATGGGTAAAAACTAGCAAATGGTATTGACCCATAACCCATGGTTTTATATATACCACTTGACCAAGTTCATTGTATACTAGCAAATGGTATTGACCCATAACCCATGGTTTTATATATACCACTTGACCAAGTTCATTGTATACTAGCAAATGGTATTGACCCATAACCCATGGTTTTATATATACCACTTGACCAAGTTCATTGTATCCTTAAGATACATTGTATCTAGAAAGAAAACCATGGACCAACCCATAACCCATGACCCATAACCAAAAAATACCCATGGGCAAAGAGGAGCGTTCCACGGATCCCTAGCTTTGTGCTAGCCGGATCCCAAGTGGAAGGGATCCGGGGAACAGTAGAGAATTTTCTCTATAAATAGAGAGCCATTTCTTCCTTTCTACTTATCCCTTTACACACATACTTCCCCCAAGTATACTAACCCTCTAACCTCATATCCAAGAGATCTATGTAGTCTTTGTCTTTTGTTTTTGTGTGATCTTCTAGGTTCCTTTTAAAGGAAAGATCACCACTTCTTGAAGACGTGCAAGCTCAAGTCCATGAGTTGTCATGCTTCGTCATCATCAAGACAACGAAGGTTCTCTTGTTGATAGATCTATCTTTCTCCATAGATGTTGGGTTGAAGGCATTAGTGAAGAATGCCGAAAGTGTCAAGATGAAAGCATTAGTGAAAGGTGTTCATCATCCGTGTCAAAGCATTAGTGAAGAATGCTAAAGGTGTCAAGACGAAGGCATTAGTGAAGGGTGCCAAGCGTTGTGTCAAAGGCATTAGTGAAGGATGCCGAAGAATCAAATCAAGTAGCATTTGGGAAGAATGCTTAGGTCGTATAATCGATGAGGTGCATCGTTATACATATAAGTATTTGTTTATTTACAAGGATGGTGATATCCTTGATGGTGTTGTAACAAGGAGTAGATCTCGTTGATAATGGGTGTTGTGTCGTGAAGGGTAGTAGTTCCTCCATAGTAATGGAACTAGGTGCTTAGCCTAGTACTTAATAAAGGGTAGGCGACGTTGTGATATGATTAGTTCTCCTAAGGTGTGAAAGAACTCGGTGGTTAGCCTAGCACCGTATAAAGGGTAGGCGACGTTGTGTTAGGTGTGGTTCGCCTTGGTGTGAAAGAACTCGGTATTTAGCTTTGTACCGGAAAAAGGTTAAGCGACGTTGTGAAGGCTTCTCCGCCATAAGGAGATTGGTGTAGTGCTTACGAACTCTCGAGTAGGTGACTCGGGGAGTGGAGTAGGGCAAGGAAGGTGTCCTTGTAGCCGAACCACTATAAATACTTGTGTCGTGGTGATGTGCTTCTTACTCTTTATCTTTCATTACACGTTTATATATCTATCTATAAACGTCCAACATAAACAACCAAATAGATTGACATAAGTCGATCTAAATATTTAAAAGGAAGTTTTAAATTGGTAAAACTATTCAACCCCCCCCCCCTTCTAGTTTTCCACAATTGGTTTCAGAGCTTCGTTACCAAGTTTTTATAGTATATTGTACTTTGAAAACTTGATACGATCCGTGTATGTTTGAAAACTACAAAGAAGGGAATTTCTTAAAACAAAGAGTCATGTTTTTAGAAATCATCATATGTTGGATAGTGATAGATCATTCTAATTTTTTTCCTTTGAGAGTTCTTCATACTAGGATTTGGGTATCTTAGAAGATCATGAAGTATTTCGCGTCTATGGTTTCTAAAACTATAAAAAGGGAATATAGCAAAGGATTTGGGTATCTTAGAAGATCATGAAGTATTTCGCGCCTATGGTTTCTAAAACCATACAATGGGAATACAACAAAGGTATGTTTTCTTAGTTACAATTTTTTGTCAAAAACGTGCTAAATTGCTTGTGGACAAAATGGTGATATATGCTTCTATCTTATAATAAGCATAATATGAAAAGTGTTTTAGTAATTTTTTTTTTTTTTTTTTTTGAAGTTTTGTTGTTAAATATCTTGTTAATCAAGCTTGAATAAAGGTAAAAATGGGTAATATAACTTCACTAAAAAGTCTACAAAGACTAAACCTTTTCGTCGGGTCAAAACGTACATTTTTGTAATTTTGTGTCAGATCCGCGGATCCCTCAGGTTACACTGGACGGATCCCTCAAGCAAGGGATCCGTGGGATCCGTGGTACAGAAGACAGTTTTTGTCTGAATTTCAAAAATTCATAACTTTTTAACCGTAAGTCGTTAGAAGTCATGCCACCTATCGTTTTAAAGGTATTTGAGTCTACTTTCATTTAAAAATGATTTCATAAACTTATTCAAAACAATAATTTACAGAATCATTGATTTATAATAGAAAGTCATTTTTCGATCATAACTTTTGCACAAACTTTTGATCTAATTGGAGATGGATGTTTTCACTTTTGAATAACAATGTGTCCTCTGTTGAAATTAAGGTTTTGATCATATTTATAAATATAAAAGAAACTAATCAAGCTTGGTTTACATGTTTATATTTAACACAAAGCGATGAAAAGAACTTTCGTATGCTATGTTAAATGATAAATTGTCCTCTTTGCATTACTTGATTATTTGCTTATCTCAAATAGCTTTTGTGCTTGTTTGTCGATTTAGTAATATCCTACTAATCAATGTGCTATTTGAAGGAGTGTTTGGGATAACATCTAGTTGTGTCGAAAATGTTAGTTTAGATACTTAGATAAGTCATATAGGTTGAAAAATGTTTAAAAAAATATAACACACTAAATGGTTTTTTGATTGAGTTTGTCATGTGTGCAACATAAATGTTTTATGTGCTTATATGATTTCTTTTGTTCTTGTATCGTTCTCAAAAAACAACAAGAATGTACATCGGATCATAACCTACACTTGTGTTGATGATGTACTCTCCGTTTTCTTTTCATGATCGCTCTCCAAGCTTCATAGTAGGATTGAAACTTGATTATTTCATCCGATATACTCAAGTAAATTATTTTGCAACGCAATTATAATTGTTCATATCCGAAAGTCCAAACTCGAGCTTTCCAACAACATATGTTGAACTAGCTCATTCAACCATTTTTTCTTGTTCACCATATGGACAACTCTTAATTTTTTTTGACACCTTCGTCACCTTAGTTGTTTCAAGTATAATATTAATATAAACGAAGCAAAGTATCATCATTGTTACTCTTCGATAGGCCATTGTAGGAATATAAATTTTCCTAACTTGAGAATGAATACTGGAGAATTTATTGCACTAGAAACTCAATTTGACCTAACGGTTGAATTGCTTCCTTGAGAGAAGTTGGGTATGTGGAATCGCCGTAAAAATGGTCGTGTTTAGCCGTAATTGAGCACCGCTAGTAATAGTCTCATATTCATTCTCTCACTTGAGAAATTTATACTCCCATGTTTTCCTAAAGTAAGTTTACAATGGAAATACTTTGCGTTGTCTTAGGATTACTAATCAACCAAGTTGTAAAATTGATTTTTCTTTTAGTTAATCACAACTACTTACCTCATCAAGCGATTATCTTGCTTTGATCGAGAAGAGCTACATGACTTCATGGACGAAGTTCATTGTATGCTAATCACCATCCGTAATGACTATACATAGTTCATTGCTTCCGTTTGCCAAAACAACCCTATTGTCTTGAACACCATCATCTACTCGCACACCATAGTTAATACAAACGATTTACTAATCTAGATCGTAAATCTATTTTGAGCTTCCTGAATAGCGTTTGTTAAGTTTGATATACCTCTGTGTTACCTGTGAGCTAGATCTCATTTAAGTGCTTATGTGCTATTTCTACATGCTACTTAGTATGTTTTACTTGTATACATGTATGCTTACTGTAGAGATCATTAGTTTCTAATTTTGATACTTAGAACAAACGCTCACTGCTAAGTAAAAACTCTCCTAGATGCCGGATCCCTAGTTTGTAACTAGCCGGATCCCTCAAATGAAGGATCCGTGGGATCCCGGAAAATAGAAGTGGAGTTTTAATCCTTTACACCTCGAACCATGTTCCTAGACTACTTCACACTAGCTGAACTTAATACTTTAGGATCTCTTAAGTCCTTCTCAAGCTTAGTAAGCTTCACACTCACTCATAGCTCATTAAGGATCACACTCAAAGTGCTTTTCGATCTATCGTTTCACATAAACTCACTACTCTTCCGCTCTCTAGATCACTCATTATTTCTCACATGATCCCTCACATCTAGACTTAGAAATCTTTCGATTATGGCAAAATTGATCATAATCATCCTTACCTCAAAATTGGTCGAAATGGATCAAATTCTAGTTCTTCCACCTTAAAACCTTTAGGATCTTCTCCAAGACATTATCCTAAGTCACTATCTGATCACTAGGATCATTTAGCTCCATTTTACACTCTCAAGATTTTAGTGTCATCTTTGTTCATTGATTGGTACTCACGAAAGCTCCAATCTCTTCCATATAAGGCAATCATTAGCTACATCACTCATTGCCCTTGAACATTTAAGTACCCTTCCATTTAAAGACACTTAGGAGAACTGAAACACTCAAAAAGGTATAGGCTTTAGGCCTTTCAAACATCACTTCTATCCTTTCCCAGCTACTGAGAGCCGGATCCCTAGGATTAGCCTAGACGGATCCCCCATTGATGGGAACCGTAGGATCCGGGTGACAGATTTATGTCAACTCTTGCTCGAACAATCATTTCAAGCTCATCTTGCTAACTTGAACACTCCACCTCATCCTTATTAAATCCCTAGATCAGTAAAACTCTTAAGTTGACTCTTGTGCATGCTAATCATCACATTCCAAAGGATATTAGAGACTTAAGTCTTGAATGCACTTGCCAAATCCTTCCCTTTATAAGTCATCTTGCTAGAATCCCTTAGTCATCAAACACAACATAATTCTCAGCATTTAGAAACCTTTTCCTTAGTCATTTTATCATAAGGAAAGCTCCTAGTGGTAACTCATCCAACCAAGAACCACCCAAGAAACTTGCTCGTGTTGAACACGAAATTTCCTCAACCGAATCATCTCCGGTTAAACCCACAAATGGTAGGACTTCCCATCCACTGAATCATCCTCCGTAAGAGATAATAGTGCTAGAATCTCACCTCAACAAACCCAATCAACAATTGCCAAGAGAACCGCAACAATTAGCATTAAACCTCTTAGGTTAGAAAAGGGATCATCGAGCTCTAAACCAAACGTACCTAGTTCTAGCAAAACGTCTAAACCTTCATTCCTAGAGAATGGACTACACTCCTTTACCGAGCCTCTCTCTATTCATTAGAACATTCACCACCGAGAACTTCCCATTCACCCACCTTCTCGTTAAAATAGGAACCACTTACATCACCAACTAGTCCATCGTTGGAAACAAGGAACCACCAAGGACTTGATCATATGGAGAAATTTCCATTACCACCACTCTCATTCCTAGTAGAACCTCATCCTAAATTACTCAATGTACCTCCACCATCATTTGTAGAACCTCCTCAAAACATCCTGTTCCTAATCAAGACAATAATTGCTCTAATTGTCTAATCACCCAAGGACTTGTTCAAGAAGTACGAAATGAGTTGCATTTCATGTTTAATCATCTTCTTAAAAGATTGGACCAAATCAACAAGTCTACTCATCCCTAGACTCAAGCACATTGTTGCTTCTTAAGCTTTGGTCACTTATTAGTATTAGTAGAATATGGCTAAATCATTCTCTTAGTTTTTAGAGATTTGTTGATCATCTCTTATGTTTTATTGAATGATAGTTTACTTGCCATATTGCATTGAGTATATGTTTGTTGGTTGAATACATATCTCATTTTGATGTTAACATTACTTGTTACATCACCATTGCTGAATTTAATTATCAACTATACGGATCCCTCAAAATTGCCTAGACGGATCCCTACTAGGAGGGAACCGTGGGATCCGTGAGACAGAAAACTATTTTTCTACTAACTTGGATCACATATGCAGGAAATTGTGCATTATACTTGTTTTCTAACCTTTGTTTTGTAGTTATTCAATCTACACTTGAAGCCTTTGACACCCTAAAGCTAGGGGGAGCTTTGTGTCAAAACAATACATTGCAAATTACTTGCAATATTAGGATTACATTTCTCGACATCCTTTTGCAAATTGCAATCATCAAGGGGGAGCACACTCGTCACTTAGACGAAATCTTTTGCAAACTTAGTTGCAAACAAACTAGCTTAGTATTACTTTCTTGACGCCCTTACATAGGGATGGACTCGTCAAGGGGGAGTAAAGACGAGATCCGTTCCCGTTACTTGCTCTCTATTTTTTTTTCTTTCACATGTTTTTCCTAAAAACAATGTGTTAGTTTCCTTTCGAAGCTCTTTTTGTTTCGAAAAAAAGGGGGAGAAGAAAGTAAAAACTACAAATTCAAACTTTTATGAATTTTAGCTTTTCCTTAAAATAATTTTATGTTTTGTCATCAACAAAAAGGGGGAGATTGTTAATACAAATAAGCCGTAAAAACGTTTATTTATATTTTACGATATTCTAATGTTTTGTCGATAACAAACGTAAAATCATATTAACGAAACAAATAAAATACGTAAATGGTTTGAACTAATAGTTTCTAACATATTCACATTTTCACATAAAACACTAAAACAAGTATAAGTGATTTTATGATTTAGTATTACATATGTACAACAACCCGTGTTTACATATTTGGGTAAATATACACATAACTAGTATGTAGTATATTGGGTAATATAAATGGGTAGAAACTTAAGTATTTGACCCATTGACCAAATACATTGAATGTAGTTGGGTAAAAACAAGTATATACTAAATGGGTAAAAACTAGCAAATGGTATTGACCCATAACCCATGGTTTTATATATACCACTTGACCAAGTTCATTGTATACTAGCAAATGGTATTGACCCATAACCCATGGTTTTATATATACCACTTGACCAAGTTCATTGTATACTAGCAAATGGTATTGACCCATAACCCATGGTTTTATATATACCACTTGACCAAGTTCATTGTATCCTTAAGATACATTGTATCTAGAAAGAAAACCATGGACCAACCCATAACCCATGACCCATAACCAAAAAAATCCATGGGCAAAGAGGAGCGTTCCACGGATCCCTAGCTTTGTGCTAGCCGGATCCCAAGTGGAAGGGATCCGTGGGATCCGGGGAACAGTAGAGAATTTTCTCTATAAATAGAGAGCCATTTCTTCCTTTCTACTTATCCCTTTACACACATACTTCCCCCAAGTATACTAACCCTCTAACCTCATATCCAAGAGATCTATGTAGTCTTTGTCTTTTGTTTTTGTGTGATATTCTAGGTTCCTTTTAAAGGAAAGATCACCACTTCTTGAAGACGTGCAAGCTCAAGTCCATGAGTTGTCATGCTTCGTCATCATCAAGACAACGAAGGTTCTCTTGTTGATAGATCTATCTTTCTCCATAGATGTTGGGTTGAAGGCATTAGTGAAGAATGCCGAAAGTGTCAAGATGAAAGCATTAGTGAAAGGTGCTCATCATCCGTGTCAAAGCATTAGTGAAGAATGCTAAAGGTGTCAAGACGAAGGCATTAGTAAAGGGTGCCAAGCGTTGTGTCAAAGGCATTAGTGAAGGATGCCGAAGAATCAAATCAAGTAGCATTTGGGAAGAATGCTTAGGTCGTATAATCGATGAGGTGCATCGTTATAAATATAAGTATTTGTTTATTTACAATGATGGTGATATCCTTGATGGTGTTGTAACAAGGAGTAGATCTCGTTGATAATGGGTGTTGTGTCGTGAAGGGTAGTAGTTCCTCCATAGTAATGGAACTTGGTGCTTAGCCTAGTACCTAATAAAGGGTAGGCGACGTTGTGATAGGATTAGTTCTCCTAAGGTGTGAAAGAACTCGGTGGTTAGCCTAGCACCGTATAAAGGGTAGGCGACGTTGTGTTAGGTGTGGTTCGCCTTGGTGTGAAAGAACTCGGTATTTAGCTTTGTACCGGAAAAAGGTTAAGCGACGTTGTGAAGGCTTCTCCGCCATAAGGAGATTGGTGTAGTGCTTACGAACTCTCGAGTAGGTGACTCGGGGAGTGGAGTAGGGCAAGGAAGGTGTCCTTGTATCCGAACCACTATAAATACTTGTGTCGTGGTGATGTGCTTCTTACTCTTTATCTTTCATTACACGTTTATATATCTATCTATCAACGTCCAACATAAACAACCAAATAGATTGACATAAGTCGATCTAAATATTTAAAAGGAAGTTTTAAATTGGTAAAACTATTCAACCCCCCCCCCTTCTAGTTTTCCACAATTGGTTTCAGAGCTTCGTTACCAAGTTTTTATAGTATATTGTACTTTGAAAACTTGATACGATCCGTGTATGTTTGAAAACTACAAAGAAGGGAATTTCTTAAAACAAAGAGTCATGTTTTTAGAAATCATCATATGTTGGATAGTGATAGATCATTCTAATTTTTTTTTCCTTTGAGAGTTCTTCATACTAGGATTTGGGTTTTAGGAAGATCAAACACTAGTTTTCTTTCAAAAACTAGTTAACTTTCTTACAAAATATAAGATAAGTGGCTTAGGGTTTTAGGAATTTGATAGATAAAGAGAGGAGGGTGCAAGAAATTATGTAGTTTTAGCTTGGTATTTATAGGGAAAATTTAGGAGTTAACTATATATTGGGTTAAAAACTAACAATGATTAAATTGTATACTTGTAATGATCTAAGAAAAGATCAAATATCATCCCTACATGTGTTTTTACACGTTCATATGAGGAGGTGGTGATAAGATTGGAATTTCTTGATATTATCTTGATTTTACGGAGTGTAGTTTGGTTCCGAAAATCGCTAACGATAAATATTTAATTCATGAAACGTAAAACCGGGTGTCGTAAAAATATGAAACTTATAGGAATGATTAAAATCATCAATATACTCATTATTATCTTATAAAAATGAGTGATAAGTTTAATGGGTCGCGTAAACGTTGTTAAAACTGGAAACGTAGGCTAAATACGTGAAAAATGCAATTTATCAGAAAAGAACGAGATTTAGGGAAATAACCGTGAATTTATTTAAAGTAGAATAAAATTAGTCTATAAGTGATATGAGATGTCAAAATGTGGTTTTCGTTATACGTGGGATAACTTAACAGTTATACGTGAAGTCTAAAAGTTACGCAATTTAAGCAAAAATGTATAACGTACAAGGTTAATTTCTTTATAGTCAAATGAGGAGGGAAATATGTTTGAATTTTCCAAAAAATGTAAAAGTTTCTAAACATCTTTGGAAATACAGCGCAGGAATGGTTAAGTCTGGGTCTAAGTAAGTTTAGTCTCGTACGACTCAGGGTTTATTTGGTAACATTTAAATGAAATCTTAAAAATTCTCTAATTGATTATGAGTGATCTTAAAATTAATCTGATGTGAGAAAAATTGTCAGAGTTGGTTTTCGTTATGCGCGGGATGTTTAAATGGTGCTCCGACCAAAACGAAACTTTAAGACGATGTTTTCTTAATAACTTTTGCGAAGATGATCTAAAGATTGTCAAACTCTCAGGTTATCACTAAAATAAATTAACTCACGAGAATGTGAAATAAAAATTTCGGGAGTGAATAGTAAAAGTGAATAGTGAAAGTAAATAGTAAAAATGAATAGTAACCCAAAATTGCGAATTGTTACACGTAGGCGCCTTCTCTTTGCTCTGGACAGGAGCGCTAGTGGACACGGGGAGGGAGCAGGCGAAGCGTGTCGTTCGTAATGGAAAGAAAGAGACCACTACTTGGCTTTTTTGTTGGATCGCCAGCGCGAACACAGTGGTCTATGACCAAGACCAGGAAAGGAACCAATTCAAATGATTTCCCTCTGCATATGGTAATAGAGAATTAGACAGCTTAGATAGATCCTCAAAGGGCTCTAGTGGATGGCAAATGCCAACCGAGAGGAATGAAATAGCTCGACTGTGAAAGATAACGAATGGCTCAGGAATCAACTGGTTCCGAGCATTGTTTCTTTTTCTTCTTTTATCATTAGCTTCAGCATTGTAACAACAACAAGAACACAGACGGGTATGCACTTTGTTTTTTGCTACTTTTGGTGGGTGTGCACTCTATGGAAAAATGACTACACAAATGAAAACATCAAAATTTTTTACACTGCGACGTGCTTTCACAGGGTATACCCTATCATGGCTGTAGATATGCCCCTGAACCTACCCACTTTTGTTTGTTTCTATTGACGTCAAAGTCTTAATTATAGGTGTTGTTGTTGACACACAAGACATATATCACATCACTATCAAATTTCTAATCAAATTGAGTATTAATATTATTTTCTTTTGTGCCATAACGTTTAATATAAAAGTAAAGCTACAACCACTCAAGATCCACACAAAAAAATCCACACAAAAGATGTGTCAACTCATGATTGGTGTAGCAAAGTGAAGTGAGAGAAAATATATTTAAACACACCAATCAAAAGATGACACATCTCATGTGTGGATTTTTTTGTATGGATCTTGAGTAGTTGTAGCACTAAAGCAAATTCTCCACTTGCCCCAACATACAATGTTACTTACCCCATATGTCTCAAAAAAATTATATTTCTCAAAATGCCCCAGAGGCGAAGGTCGCCCTGGGTGAGTTTGGGCGACTCATCTAAAATGTTAACACGTGTCCTATGGTTGATGGCATTTTTTATTTCTTTTAATATAAATTACACATATACCCTTTCACTTACTTTTGAACGTATGACCTTAAAACTTGTACATTTTCATTATATTATAACTAGTAAGATCTCATCCTTCTTATTGTCATCCTCATTAGTAGAGGTGGCCAAAACCCGGTTTCATTAAAAACCGGTTCCGGTCCCTGGTCAAAGTCAACAAACCGGTTCCGGTTAAAACCGGTTCGGTTTTCCGGATCCGGGTCTAAAAAACCGGGACCGGTATAACTGGTTCCGGATTGGTTCTAAAAAAACCTGGTCAAATCGGTTAAAAAAAAACCGGATGACCAAATCCTTAACAGTAACATTGCAAAATTGTCGATTTCGATTTTTTTTTCGTTCGCGATTTTTACACAATAAACTTAATAAACTTCGACTTTTATTCGATACTAGTTTATATAGGCGGTGATTCCATGCCCTGCAACACGAGTACAATACTAGTTTAAAACTTTAAATTACAAATAAAACGTGCTCGACAATCTAGCGAAAAATTACTTTACATAAATAACATAAGAGTTTTGATACATGGCCTAACTAAAGAGGCCTAAATAAAGACCTAATGCATAAACGAATTGTACAGTACACAATACAATTTATTTAGGGGAATGCTAGACCCACTCAATTTTTACACAAAAAAATCCACACAATGAGGTGTCACCCTCTTATTGGTGTATTTTCTTTAAGTTTCTCTCTCTTCTCACTAATTAAACCAATAACTCCTTGACACATCATTGCCACCTCATTGTGTGGGTTTTATTGTGTAAATTTTGAGTGGTTATAGCATTCCCCATTTATTTATGCATTAGGTCTCCTTTTAGTCCTCTTTACATCCATTTATCATTTTCCATAACATAATAACCTCCTCTCCCCTGAAAGCCCAATTTCTTCCTCAATTAAAAAAACCCCAATTTCTTCCTCTATAGAAAAGACGCTAGTCACACAATAACAATAACAACAACAGTTATCAGAAGGTATATTTCTTTATTATCAGATTTCCATTTTGTTATTTATTTTTAGTCGGTTGAACTGTTCGTGTCGAAGTAATTTTTTGTGGGTTGTTGCAGTTATCTTTCAGCCTTAGGAATAAGTCTTCTAGATACCTGCTAAGATGAACGACGCGTTAGTCTCGCCCCGGGTGTTATCCCAGGACCCGACTCCGACGTGAGAGTAAGTATGTGTTTTACCGAAAGGTGTAGTATAAATGTATGTGTGTGAAAAATGATACCTGATTCCCAAATACTGTATGCGTATATATACTACCTGATGTCATTGTCTGGTCCCTGGGTCTGTCGTACTTCATGGGGCCGTTGGCGATATCAGAGCTGACACTGTCCCTGACACTGTCTCTGGGGTCATGTCCGACATCCACGGGGATGAGACAAAGTGTATCCAGGCTAAATGCCAAAAGTACTGTCAGGTCGGCGCGTCCTTCGGACGGATGACCTGTCCTCGTACCCTTCGGCTTGGACTGTTGCATTTGAGCATCGGTCCCTTCGGTTAAGAGTATCGGGCCTTTCGGTGTTATAGTATCGGTCCCTTCGGTTAAGAGTATCGGGCCTTTCGGTGTTAGACCGAAGGGGCATATACGTCGTCATGTCCCCCCCAGTATCATGTTACTTGTTTTCGACAAGTGATGTGATACTATATATAATTGTCGATTAGCTTCGTTCGGAGTGACTTGGTGAGTTCTGGTTATATGGGCCTCATTTTGGGTAATGGGCCCAAGCCCATTGGGTGAAAATGAGTTAAAATAATATATACCGTTTTCCGTGGGATCGTGCCACGTGGAAGATGGTATTCGTTGACGGTTCCGGATCCGCCCCCTTCCGACACGACGTGACGTTTGGTGTCCCCACCTCCTTTGCCTATATAAGCCCTTTAACCTTCATTCATAAATTTTTACCCTACCCACCTTTATTACTGTTTGTTTTCGAGTATTCCGGAGAGATTCAGGTGCGTCACTTTTCCTTTTATTTCGTTTCTGCTTGCGTTGCCTTCTCGATATTCTATGGCTTCGGGTTCAGAGCATCCGGCATCCGACCTTGTCCCCAAGTCGGATATGCATATCTACTCCTCCGTGCTTTCCGAAGGGGAGCTGGAGGGTCTCATTAATGATTACGGGATTCCTAGGGACCTCAATCCCCGTTTACCTCCGATAGATTTTACTATGGAGAAGCTGCCGAAGGATGCCCTTGGGTTGTATGAGCAGTACTTTACGTTTTCGGGAGTGCGAGTTCCGTTTTCTACCTTTCTTCTGAGGGTGATAAAGTATTTCAAGGTTCACATATCACAGCTTGTGCCCATCGGACTGAATAGGCTTGTTATGTTTGAAGTATATTGTCGGAGCCTTGAGATTGAGCCGACCGTGAATCTATTTCGAGTTTTTTATAAGTTGAACAAACAGGGACACTGGTTCTCCTTCGCTAGTCGGACCGGAGGGAATTCTCCGGGGCGTATCTTTAAGGAAACTTGCTCAAGTTTGAAGAATTGGAAAGACAATTTCTTTTTGATAGACCGGAGGGCAATCCCAGATGCAATGCCTTGGAGGCATCCGGACTCTAGTGTTTCGGATGATGCTCCCTCGGGGGGTTACGTGGATGCTGATGTGGCGAGGCTTTGTGAGGGGATAGTGGAGCTTAGGCCCGTGCATTCGGGTCTCTTGTATGAGGTTGGGTTAACGAAGGTCTGGAAGCATTCTGGCTTTCGCCCGGAGTTTAAGGATATAGAGAAGAATGGTAACGCAAGCACACACATATATATATATATATTTTTTTTTTTTTTTTTTTTTATATATATATATACCCATGTTTTCTATCTTTGTGCAGTTATTACCATGTCTCGCTACTTGCGCTTAAGGTCCGATCAAGGGTCCGGTTGGGAAAGGTGCTCCTCTTGCCGAGGGGGCGGAGATACCCCAGCATGTGACCCAACCCTTGGAAGTGGGGAAGGAGGTTCCGGAGGTTAGCCGGGTGCAACGGATTGTGGAAAAGGCCGACCAGTCCGTACTGAAAGCGAAGGAAAAGAAGAGGAAACAGCAGGAAAAGCGGTCGACCGGTCCCTCAGCCTTGCTTAAAAGGAGAAGGCCTAATACTCCTTCCATTGATTTATCGTCGAGTCCGGATAATTCCCAACGGACTCGTTCGGCGTCGCCCATAAATACCGCAATGCCTGAAGACGTTGTAGATGGCCCCGAGCAAAGTGTGGCTGGCGGTCTTCGCGGTCCGGAGGCCACTTCACTGGAAGATCCTCCCGCTGTTGTTAGTCCTTATATCTCCGTTCAAGGTATGCTTTTTGAACTTGTGATGCGTCTGCCGTTATTACCTTGTTTCTTTTTTTTATATCCTTCGTTTTTTCTTACTAGAAACTGGAACGAGTGGGACGGTGGCAGGTGTTCACGGTGTCGCCCAGGCTAGCACCTTCGTCGGAGGTACGTTGTAACTGTTTTGCTTACTTTGGTTTGTTCTTCCTAACTTTGCAAGCCTGTTTTCCTTTTGCAGGTGGATTTGGCCGGATGGGCTCTGGGGAGCCGTTCATTCCTGGCTGGAGCTTGCAGCTTAACACCACTTTGAATGACGCTGCTCAGTGCCGGGATATGATGAGTAACCTGGCACCTCCTTTTATTTTGGCGGAGCAAGAGGATTTGGCCGATGACAGGGCCTTGTATAGAGGATGGTTTGAGCTATGTCATGGGACTATGGCTATTACCGACGTGTTCAAGAGGTTCGAACGCCTGAGTCATCATTATGCGGATCTCTACAAAGCTCATTCCACCTGCTCCAGCGTCGACTCTCAGCTTTCTGAAGCTCAAAACAGTCTTCGAGTTCAAACGGAGGTTAACCAAAAACTTGCTCAAGACAATCAGATTCCAAGCGTCTCATGATGACTGCGGCCGGAAGGAAGAGGAGATGGGTTCTCGCCTGGTTGCTTTGGAGAGGGAGCTGAATGAATTAAAGATCAAAGATGAGGAGAGGGAGAAAAAGGTGGGATTGTTGGAGGAAGCCTTGAAGAGAAAGTCGGAGGAGTTGGATGAATCCGAAAAGGAGGCTGCAGTTTTAAGGTCGATTTTGAGAAGCTCGCCGTGAGCGCTGGTCACGAGGAGATCGTAAGGTTCAACTATGTGAAAGAGTTGATTCCGGCGGTCGTTAGGCGCCTACATGGGAGTGATGAGTACCAGCAAGCTTGGGGGCGTGTTTTTAATGCCGCTATAGATTCTGGTTATTTGGATGGTCTCAAGGTAGGTCGTAGCGACGAGAGGTCGCGGGATCCTTGCGGCTCAGAAAGACTTTGACATGGAAGCAGTCAAGGGTTTTGTGGTCGCTTATGATGAGATGTTCTTAAGGTCTTTTCCTTACATTGAGAAGATCAAGCGGTCTTATCATCTTCCCCTTGCAGACTTGATGAATGTGCTCCCCGAGGGGACCGGAGCTACCCCTGGGGCAGGCACCTCCGGAGCGTCTTAGTGTCGGTTATTATTCGCCTGCGTGCCTTAACACTTGATGTATTTGAACAATTTGATGCTTTTTTAGTACTCCCGTGGTTGTACGCTATGTCGAACAATATTTATCGTTATTTATGATCAGACGGGGCCGTCCGTATATCGGACCCTCACTTTTGGTGTGTATATGCTCGTGTATGCCGTGCTTTTTGTTAGCGTCTTGACACTTTCAGTCATTAAATTATGCCCGTAAGCAAATGTGCTGCGGCCTTCCCTAATGACTTAGCATTTTTCGGGGTATTGTTTTCGCCTGGTGGTAAATATACCTGGTGGCTCATCCCTGGCGTCGTCACGCTTCCGGGGTATCTGCGTGCCGTTCGGGCACATATGCCTCGGCTCATCCCTTAATGTCTTAGCATTATTCGGGGGTATGCAGTCGCCTACCGAATGGTGTGTGGCCTTCCCTAGTGTCGTTGCACTTGCGGGGGTAAATTAATTTTAGTTGGGGGTTTTTGGACACGCGGTCGGAGGTAGCTAATCTCCTACGGTCCGCCTTTACGCATGAGATATGGTTGTGGAAAATTTTCCTCCTCCGTCGTAGGTAAGGGAATATATATCATTACTTAGTGAGAATAAAGTAGTTCATGCCCGTAGGCTTACAATGCATTTTTTTTTATTTAAAGAAAACATTTCTTCAGATTCATGGCGTGCCATTTCCGGGGTACTTCCTCTTCATCCAAAGTTTCCAACTTGTATGAGCCGTTGAGATTTGCCTCTTTGATCCGATAGGGGCCTTCCCACTTGGGTCCTAATTTGCCTTGATCTTCGGCTCTGCTGGCTTCGTTTTTTCGATACACGAATTCCCCCGGTTTGAAAGAAACCAGGCGTGCCTTCCGGTTGTAGTATTTTTCCAGTTTCGTTTTGTATCGGGCTTCCATCACAGCGGCCTCTTCTCTCCGTTCTTGTAGCAAGTCAAGGTTGAGACGGATATCTTCTTCGTTTTGGTCTGCCGTTCGGTGGGAATCTTCCTCCTCCATCCCTTCTCTTATCCGCCTTACTCTGTACGTTGGCATGCCTATTTCTGCCGGTATGACCGCTTCGCTTCCATAAGTGAGGCTGAAGGGGGTCTCCCCGTTACTAGTCTTGATGGAAGTCCTGTGTGCCCAAAGGACGTTCGGCAGCTCGTCTATCCATCCGGCTTTCGCGCGCCCCAACCTTGTTTTGATTCCCTCCATCAAGCTCTTGTTGGCCCTTTCTACCAGTCCGTTGGCCTGTGGATGGGCCACGGCTGTATTAACCTGCTTGATGTTGAGCTTTTCGCACCAGCTTTTGAAGGGGTTGTCTACGAATTGCTTAGCATTGTCTGTGACGATGACGGCGGGGAGACCGAAGCGGCACACTATGTTATCCCACACAAACTTCGTGACATCCTTCCCTGTGATCTTTGCCAGCGGCTTGGCTTCCGTCCACTTGGTGAAATAGTCGATTGCGACCAAGAGGAACTTGACCTTTCCGGCCGCCGGTGGTAGAGGTCCTACTATGTCCATACCCCATTGGTAGAAGGGCCATGGAGCCATGATGGGCGTCAGCTTGGTTTTTGGAAGCTGTGGTATCGGGGAGTGGATCTGGCAGGAGTCACACTTGATTATCTCGTTTCTAGCATCCCGGTGCATTGTAGGCCAGTAGTATCCTTGCCGCATGGCCTTCGCCACCACCGATCGAGGACCGGAATGCATACCACAGGCTCCCATGTGTATCTCTCTTATAACGTAGTTTGCTTGTAGGGGACCGACGCACCTCATCATAGGTACTAAATAGGCTTTCTTGTAGAGTATGCCCTCTTCCATGACATATTGGCTGATTTTCATCCTCAGGTTGCGGGCTTCATTAGGGTCTTCCGGCCATATTCCTTCCTCGAGACACCGAATGATGGGGGTCATCCAGTTGTCTCCTTCCTCTTCAACAACATTGTTGACTTCTTTGCTTTCTGTCGATCTTTCCCTTAGCACCTCCACCAGTACTTCCTTCGTCAAGTGGTCAAAGGCGACCGTGGCCAGTTTACTAAGAACATCTGCCTTTTGATTCTGACCTCTAGGGATGTTCCGGATGGTGAAGTTCTCAAAACTAGCTATGTACCCTTTTGCTTTCGCTAGGTACTTGATCATACTTTCGTGGCTTGCCACATAGTCTCCATTTATCTGGTTAGCCACCAACTTAGAGTCCACCCGGACCTCAAGGCTACGAACCTGCATACTCTCCGCCATCCTTAACCCTGCCAGTAGGGCTTCGTATTCGGCTTCGTTATTAGTGCTGTCGAACTCAAGTCGGATGGCATAAGTGAATTCCATTCCCTCCGGGTTGATTAGCACGAGACCTGCTCCGGAGCCTTTGTTATTGGATGCTCCGTCCGTGTATAAAAGCCATTTCCCCTCCTCCTTCTTCTTCGGCATGGGTTGGTTGAAGTACTTCTCATTGTTTTCTCCGATGGGGGCTTCTGACAGGAAGTCTGCTAACACTTGACCTTTGATCGCGTTCCGGGGTTCGTAGGTTATGTTGTATGCACCCAACTCCACCGAGTATTTAGCTAACTTCCCGGACGCTTCCGGCTTGTTGAGGACTTGCTTTATCGGTTGGTCCGTGATCACCTTAATAGGGTGTGCTTCGAAGTATCTCCGGAGCCTTCTTGACATGTGTAACAGACATAATGCTAGTTTTTCAATCGGGGCATAGTTCTTCTCGGCTTCGTTGAGTGTTCGACTCACATAACGAACTGGTAACTGCCTTCCCTTCCTTTCCGTGAGGAGAACCGCGCTGACTGCTTCTTCCGCGGCTGCTAGGTATACGTACAGTGTTTCTTTTGCCAACGGCGTTGTTAGTGAGGGAAGATCTGTTATCAACTTTTTCATCTCTTGGAATGCCGATTCTGCCTCTTCCGTCCACCGGTACTCCTCCTTATTCTCCTTGGTGATGCTTTTGAGTGTTTCGAAAAACGGTAAGGATCTTTCGGCCGAACGAGCCAAGAAACGATTAAGCGCCGCCAATTTGCCGCTGAGGCTCTGCATTTCTTTCAGGGTCCTTGGCGATTGCATGTCCATTATTGCCTTCGTCTTCTTTGGGTTTGCTCGAATTCCTTCTGAAGTTACCATATACCCTAAGAATTTTCCTTCCTCCATCCCAAAAGAGCATTTTTTAGGATTCAACTTCATGTTGATCTTCCGGAGGTTGTCGAATGTCTCCGCTATGTCCGCTAGCATTCCCCGTTCTTCCTTGCTTTTGATGACCATGTCGTCCACATATGCTTCTAGGTTCCTCCCTATCTGTGATTGAAAAGCGGAGTCTATCATCCGTTGATAGGTGGCTCCGGCATTCTTCAGGCCGAATGGCATCTTGGTGTAGCAGTAGGTTCCTTGCTCCGAGTGAGAACGCTTTTTTTCTTCGTCCTCCCTCGCCATTTGTACCTGGTGATACCCTTTGTAAGCATCCAAGAAGCATTTGTATTTGTACCCCATGACCGACTCGATCTTCCAGTCGATCTCTGGCAAGGGGTAGTAATCTTTGGGACAGGCGGAATTGATGTTCTTGAAGTCAATGCACATACGCCAGCTTCCATCGCACTTCTTCACCAGAACAGGGTTGGATATCCAGGTGGGGTATTTTACCGGCCTGACTATGCCGGCCTTGATCCATTCTTCCACCTCCTTTGTGACTGCCTGACTCCGATCCGCAGCCAACATTCGGCGTTTTTGACATACCGGGTCTATTGAAGGGTTGGCATTCAGGGTATGCTCTATGATTCCTCTAGGAACTCCAGTCATATCCGCCGGTTCCCATGCGAATATGTCGATGTTCCTTTGCAAAAGCTCTTTGAGGCGTCGTTTGCCCTCAGCGGACAGTGCACCTCCTATCGTCACAGCTTGCTCGGGGAAGGCAGGGTTGATCGCCACTTCCTCGGTTAAACCCACCTCTCCTGTGCCTGTTTCTTCCTTGTCTTGCTCCGGAACGATGGTCTGTAATTTTTCCAACCTCCTACATTCCGAAATGATGACGGAACGAGTGACCAACGTGGCAATTCCTCGAGGGGTTGGGAACTTCATCATGGAATGGACCGTAGAAGGTATGGCTCGCAGGATCTTTAATCCGGTCCTTCCTAAGATGACATTATATGGTGACGGTGCTCGAATAACTGTGAACTTCATCCTGACCTTCCTGTACAACCCCTCGTCTCCTAATGATACATCTAATTCGATTTTTCCCAGTGGGCGCGTTACCTGCCCGGCAAACCCTAGCAAATCTGTCTGTGTCTGCTTCATTCGATTCCTTATCTCATGAGGCAGGTTGTTGAAGCAGTGCTCGAACATTACCTCCACCGAAGCTCCTTCATCTACGAAGACTCTCCTTACTAAGTATCCTTCCATCGTGGCTTCAACTATGAGAGGATCATCTGACACGTCCCCGTCGGGGAGAGGAGGGAACGTTATAGGTACATTCATCCATCTTTCCTCTTGTTCCGATGACTTCCTTTTCCTTCGTTCGGGCCAGGTTCGGATCATGTTGATGACCTTGTCTTTAGCTGTTGATGACCTTGTCTTTAGCTCCTGCGTCATTCCTTGGTTCTTTCCTTCCCTTCTGCGAGATCCGACCAGGTGATTTAGCTTCCTGACTCCAACGCTATCTCTAACTGTCTTTTGAGCTGATAGCAATCATTTGTATAGTGCCCCTTTTCTCCATGATAATCACAGTACTTATCTTGATTTTCCTTGCGTGGGGGATCACGCGATCGGCTTGGTGGGGGTAGGCGCACCGGTGCTCGCAGGTAGCTAAGATTTCCTTAGGTGGTTTAATAAGGGAATCTAGGGTTAGGCGTGGGTTGCCTCGGTTCTGATGGTCACCGCGATGGGGCGCGCATAAGGAGCCTTTGACCTCGCCACCCCGGGCGTGTGAACTTCCACGGTTCTCTTCCTGAGTACGATGCCGCCCTTCATTCCTCTTATCTCCTCCAGATGATTCCTCGGACGCACTTTCGTCCCTCGGGTGGTCCCGTCGAGGCTCTTCTGGTTGTATCATGTGTTCTCCCCGAGGCAATTCTAAGGTCGGGCGAAAGCTTCTTCCCGGTCCTTACGAAGTCGTTTACCTAATCATCATTTCCTCCAGAGTCTTAGGGATCTTATCTACGGCGCAACCGCTTCGCCAGCTCGGGCACTTGCACCGTTCATGAATGAGGAGATCCTCATGATCCGGAGCCCCTGTGATGAATCCCTCGTCTCAGTGGTCCACCTTCATTGAACTCCGGCAGCGTTTCATTAGCCTTCCTCACTATCTTGGCGATCTCTGTAGGGTCCTTGACACAAGCTTTGTGCAGGGAGAAACGAGCCTCGAACGATCCCTGAAAGTCTGCCCATTAGTCAATGCTCCCGGTGGGAGCCCATATCAAAACCATCCCCGCTTTTCCATCCAACGTTTATTGGAACATGCGGCACCACACGGGCATGGGCCACTCTCCATGTCGCGGCTCCAGAAATCGGTGGAGATGGTCTGGGGGTCCGTAGACCCATGTACAGCTGATGTGGTGGGCATCTTGTGTTCGGAGCGAAAAACTCGATGATTCGCCTACTGAATGGAGATTTCGAGACTTTTGAAAAGGTTTCGCGGTCTTCGTCTTTTCACTTTGTTCCCGTGACTATTTCCTCTTCTTTTATTCGCCGCTCGCCCTTATCAAGAGAGTCGTTTCATCTTCGAAGTCCAACCGTAGTGGCTCAACAGGTGTCCTCCGGCTATTATGTTTTTATCATTTGACTTAAGAGCAGTCACGCACTTTCTAACTGCTTCGTCAATGGTGTGGAGCTTCCTCCTGAAGTGTTTCGTGGTGTCGAACCCGTCATCCTACAGCTCTGGTAGATTGAATTTGGGTCCCACGGATGGCGCCAATGTCGAAGTAATTTTTTGTGGGTTGTTGCAGTTATCTTTCACTCTTAGGATAAGTTTCTAGATAATTGGGCAAGATGAACGACGCGTTAGTCTTCGCCCGTGTTATCCCGGGACCGACTCCGCGTGGTAGCAGTATGTGTGTTTTACCGGGTGTAGTATAAATGTATGTGTGAAAATGATACCTGATTCCAAATATCTGTATGCGTATATATACTACTGATGTCATCGGTTCTGGTCCCACGGTCTGCCGTAATTTCTTACGTGGGCCGTCAAGCGTTTATCAGAGATTACACTGCCCCTGACATTGGCTCTCTAAAGGGTCATGTCCGACATCCACGGGGATGAGATTAAAAATGTATCCAGGGCTAAATGCCAAAAGTACTTGTCAGTCGGCGTCAACCGGACGGATGACACCGTCGCTGCATTCTGCCGGCTTGGGCTGTTGCATTTGAGCATCGGTCCCTTCGGTTAAAGTATCGGGCCTTCGGTGTTATAGTATCGGTCCCTTCGGTTAAGAGTATCGGGCCTTTCGGTGTTAGACCGAAGGGGCATATACGTCGTCAGTTCGATTACGTGTTTTTGTTAATTCTAGATGTTTTTTTGTATGTTGTATTAGTCATTACAGATTACTAATGATAATGTTGCATATGTTTTTGTTTCGACTTATAAAATCGATTTGAATATATGATGAAATTATTAACTGAATTAATGTAAGTCTGTTTTTTTATATTTTACATTGAATGTTGTATTATTCGATATATATATGAACGATCAATGCCTACGCAATAGAAGCTATTTGGATTCGTACATGCATCTTGATTGTTTTAAAACTCTCTCATTAGGCTTTTGCGTTTCGGGTTAGTTTGAAGTATAAGAGGACATTTTTGCGTGTTATGTCTGTCTGTCTATCGACTTTTTAGATATTTTTTAAACTCTAATCACTAAAATGAGTTCACCACTGGTAATAGCGGATTAGTTGTTATCTTGTACTACATTCGTTTAGATCATTACCATAGGGATTAAGTTAAAAGATAAACATTATGTGTTACTTGTTTTGTCTTGGATTAATATTGGATGTTTTTGTTTGGTGAAATATGGATTTTTGCTTTGATCGTATAATGTTATACTAATCATACATTTGTTTGATCTATCAACAGATAAAAAAAAACTTTGATTTGGAATCATGAAGTACAAGAAAGAAGCAAACTGCGCCATGTTTGTTGTTTTACCTAAAGAAAATGCTGCCATATTGGATTTCTACTTGAAAGATTGCTGCTTTGATACCTACAATAACCACCAACGGAAACGATCATCACCCTGCTTTTATTCTAAATTCGAGAAGAATGAAGAACGTCCACTGAAATCCAGGCGCCTAGTAACATCACCGGAAAAGTTAGATGACGTTATCAGTAATAGAGACATGATAAATCGAACTGAAACTGCTAGTGTCGTAAGTTCTACTGGTAGTTGTAGCATTGATAGATATAATCCCTATGATATGTATTGTGGATCAGTTCATGACAGCGATGCAGAGTCTGCTTGCCAATCGGGATACCATGAAGACACAGAGATTTACCATGAAGACAATGATCAATCTTTTACCGACGAGACATTGGCGGACGAAATTCATAGACAAGAACTGAATGCATATCGATCTACCATCGAGGCTTTACATGAATCGGGACCCTTAACATGGGAAAAGGAAACAATGGTAACAGACCTTCGTTTGTCACTCCATATATCAAATGATGAATATTTGACTATGCTAAAACACTTAAATTCTTCATCTAGTAGTTGTCGTAATAGGTGATGGGCAAACCTTTAGGTAAAATTCGTTTTTTCTTTGTTGATATGGCGATACCCTTCACATAATTGTAAGAAGCGTATGTAAATTTCTCTTCTAGCGTTATAGTGAAACATGTGTATAACATTGAGCTCATCAGTAGTTTTTCAACCGAATTTATGTTATTTAAGTAGGTCATTTAGTTTATGCTTCTATGTTGTTTTGCACTTTGCAGAAGAAATAGATATTACAGCATTATCAGTATTTCGGTTGTTTTTTCACTTGTTTATTTGGTCTAGATTACATGAGGTAATTATGTGGTATAATTCAATAATATATGTTGTATTCACCACTACCATAAGGCCTCGTTAATGGTTCTTTTTGTTTGGAATATTATTGATGCATACCCTTCATTTCAGTGGCTTGTACACCTTGCTTCTGCATCAGTTAGTTGATGTCAGGACAATGTGGGAAGGGCAGAATCACTTCTGCTACATTTGGTATGATCCGGTATATTCTCACACAATATCTGTAATTAAGTTTCTAGCTTTTTTTTTTTCCTTGAGAGATACAGGAGCAGATTTTGCAGCTACCAATGATCCATAGGTATGGAAAGTGTATTTGAGTTGAACAGGTAAGCTTTAAATAGTTTAAGTTTGGTATTTAGCACTGTGTTATATTTTATTCTAGTATTACCATCAAGTTGTAGTTGGCTGTGGGGGGATGGGTCAAAAGTCAAACTGAGTTGAAAACGATCAGGTCAGGTTAGGTCGACCCCCATTTAGCCCGCGTATCTAAAATTGAAATTTGAAAAATCCTTTTTAGACGACTTAATTCTTCATCTTTTAATGCTTCAGAAAGTTCATATATAAATATCCATCAAATTCTTTCGCATGTAATGGACATCATATAAGCAAGGATTAGATCTGACAAATTAGTATGTGTTGACTGTATTTAGAAAAATACCTTATAGATGTTGCTTGCTTTAGATAAAGAGGAGTCATATACAAACACACGGACCAACGAACTTATAAAATTTCATTAAAAGTATAACCCTGAATATATATTCATCACAAACAACCTATGCGGATATAAATTCTATAGTATTCTATAGTATAGTATTTGTTAAAAATGCACTAAAGGGGCGTTTGGTTCGTTGTAGGTTGTTTGGTTTCCATTGTAATTGAAATTCAGACACTTCAATTACATTAAGCTAGGAAATTCAGATTACATAGGAAGTTGTATGTAAAGTTTTGAATTACGTTAGTAATTCAGAATTTTTTACTTTAACGCATCATTATTTCTAAATTATTATTATTATTTTTATTATTTAATATTTTAATATTTATTATTCTTCTTATTATTTATTATTTTTAAATATTTATTATTATTATTATTATTATTACTATTAAATATTTTTTAATTGTTGTTGCTGCTGACTGCATATTATAATTTCTTTAACAAATTACAATATTTATTGACATTACAATATTCAGATTACATTACAATTTTCTTAACATATTACAATTCCCTCAAAAACGTTTTGGGAACAAACGCCCCCTAAGTGGATATCTTAGTCCTTAATCACGACTTTATTGCCAACATGCTATATTATTCCTTAGTACTCTACTTTTGCTTCCTTAAACTTGCTTTATCACTGAATCCTGCATACACAAAAATTAATGTATTATAATAATGCAAAAAATGAAAAATATATATCATATCATACTTTTAAGTTCAAACTTCTTGAGTTAATTGTGTGTTTAGTGAATTTATTCATGGGAACTCTCTATTGTATGTCATTTGTGGTTCATATATACTAGACACGCCTTTGCTCAATATACTTTACATGTTCAAAGTACTTAGTAATTAACCTGTTGCAGTCGGTAGATGGGCTGATCTTGTAAGGAAAGTTGACACCACATTTTCCAGGGAGACTGGCAGCATAGTTTCCACTAACACCACGGTAAGACGAAGAAGCACTCTTCAAACAATTACAAATAGTCTTACGGTCAGCAGTGGTTCGTGCTTGGTTTCTAAGACCTCTAACACCATTGCAACACACGGCTGGCGGAGCACCACCATTCCTTAGGTACCCAAGGCATGGTGCTACAGAGCTCACAACTTGACCACATGTCACTGCCTCTACCTCAGGTGCCGACAAGGCTAGCAAAACCACCATCATCACCACCACCATGCACGATAACTTCATGAACATGGACGCTATTGTTGAAAGAAAGGGCTTGTGAGAGGTGATGTAAAAGCTAAGTGCTTTGAATGTGGAATCATATGCATGTGAATGTGGGGTATTTATAGCCGTAAGAAAGGTGATTACGAGTTGCATCTTGGATGCTTCCTTCGGTGCAATTATTATGTCACTTTTAGATATGTACGTGTTGTTGAAGAGGTGAAAATCATGATGAGTTAACTTAAAATTCCAAATTCTCTCCTCTAAATTACCGTGTTTTTTTTTCTATCTATTTTTTTTAACGACGATCTAACTATCTCACAATATTTACATCACAAATCTATCTCACATGTCTTAAGGAGGATTTGAACCCACACAACCATTTGATTAAAAAGCTTCTCAATAGATGATTAACAAGGCTTGTGGCCTAGGTTGGTGGCATCCATTACACTTTTTTTTTCTACTTATGCTTCAACACGTCTAGTTGAGCAACTTTTTATTTATTTATTTATTATATATATATATTTTTTATAGCAACTTTTTATTTATTTATTTATTTTATATATATATTTTTTTTATCAAGTTTTAGATCGCCTATCACGAACATAAGTGGGTTTTATTAAATACGGAGCATAATTAGCAAGCCTATTAGTATGCCTAATGATTTAATTGATAGATTTAAAAAGTGATTGGTGAAAATTTGGAAAAAGAAAATGTACAATATAATTGTACCAGTAATTTATGCATTAGGCTTGTATTTATGCATGAATTGTATGACTAAATAGCATTACTCTTAATATTGACATAATAAAAGTAAGTGGATCAATCAAGTATCCAAATTCTAAATAAAAATCATTTATTGATAATCCAATACCATATAATAGTGATTAATATTGACATAATAGAAGTAAGTGGATCAATCAAGTATCCAAATTCTAAAGAAAAATCATTTATTGATAATCCAAGACCATACATATTGATAGACAGATTTGCTATCTATTTGCTGACAGATTTATAAAAAAAATCATGACTATGCTTAACAATAAAAAGCTCTGAAAAGCCCACATACGACAAAGACTTTTTGTTCACGGATTAGGTAATATCCACAATAAGCGAAAACCGAAACCAAACCAAACCGAATTCGTAACTAAACCGAATTGGTCAAAACCAAACCGAACCTAATTATTTAAAATATATATTTTTTATATGAATATATATGAAAAAAAAATACTAAAACTCTTTTTTAGTATAAATATAACATGATTTAAGCTTGAAAAAAATATTTTGTGTTAAAAATATACATAATTAAATAAAACAATAATTAAATTATGTAATTTGGGTTATTCGGTTCGCTTTTCGGTTATAGGGGTTCGGTTTTCGGTTAATCGGTTCGGTTTTTGGTTCGGTTGAATCAAATTTGAATTTGGTTCGGTTAAATCAAATTTGAATTCGGTTCGGTTCGGTTTTCAGTTATACTCAGAATTTTTTTTTAACCGAACTAAACGAACCGAATAACCCGATAACCGAACTGATAAACACCTCTAGCTGTCGGAAATATAAGAAGTCCCAACCCTATTAACGTAAGAAGTAGAAGAAAAGGTGCTACATTACATTTTACGACTGAAGGTAACGCTAATTTTACCATGAAAAAACAAAGTTGGTTGCCCTTTATTGTAGGGCGTAAGTGGGGCTAGGCATATAATTTCTTTGCCTTGGTAACAAAGTTGGTTGCTTATTTCTTAGGGCATGAGTGGGGCTCGTTACATTAATTCATTTTGGAGGTCTACAAACTCTATAGTTTTCTTTGGAAATAGTAGCATACGTATAAATTTACTGAAACATTTAGTTACAAGTGAATAAAAGGTATTTCTAATCTGTGAACAAAACTAAAAAGGTGTTGTTAATGCATATTACTTGGCTCACATTTTACATATTTTGGTCTACTTTTTACTCAAACTATTAACTTTATAAAACACCTTTTTCTAAAATCAGTTTCTAGTGTATTCTGTGGTTTTTGTTGTTATCACTTTGTGTACTGTATTTCTTGTCAACTTTTATATTTTATGTTTTGTACTTACCGTTTCGTAGTTTTATAATAGAACAAAATTATAAAAATTTTAAAACTAAGAAAAATATCGGAATCACTTTTAGAGGAGGGGGGGGGGGGGGGACTAAAATTTTTGAACTTGAGCAACAAAGTGATTATTGAAACGAGTGTACTGGGTAATAGTTGATCACCTCAAACACATTACTATATCCTTCGACACAACATTTCGATCTTGAAAGAGACAAACATGTATATATTTACAAACATGTGAATGTCCGGATTCGAACTCGTGACCACGGGATTGCACACATTAGCGAATGAGAATTAAAGTTAATAATTAATGTTTATGTTTACGATTAATTATTGCACATTAAGTCCGGTTAACGATCGTTATGTATTTAACGGAAAAATGACTAAACGACCGTTAAATGAAAAGAGAAAAGACTAGTAATGAAAAGACATGAAAAGTTATGGGTTTCTCTGGGCTTGTCTATGGCCGGCCAAGGGAATGGGTTTTCAACCCAAGCCCTAACTTGTTCCCAAAGTTTTCCATCTACTATATAAACAAGGCTAGGTTCTAGGGTTTTTCACACTTTGTGCATTGAATTAACCCTAGATCTCTCTCTCTCTCTCTCTCTCTAGTCATTATTTCGGCCGAACACCCCTTGTAAGGGAGTTTGGTTTCGTTTTTCTTAAACGAGGACTTGTGTTAGATCTAGCAATCGCTTGATTCGTTGGTTAATTCGTGTGTACAAGAACGTGGTAGTAAGACACTATTCTTACACCATATTGGTTTGAGTTGTAGAACGGTAAGGGACAACTCTTCAAACCACTTCTTTGTTTTGCTCAAGGGATCTGACATTCGCAAGAGGTACGTTACGCATACTTTCAGTTAATTATTTATTTGTTATGATCTTTAGTCTTCCGCTGTGTACTCTTGATGTTTACATGTTTATTGTATGTTATATATATATTATAAACTCAACAGTGGCATCACGAGCCTTGTATAACAAGTAATTAATTACTGAAACACATAAATAAAATAAACATGTTGTGTTATTATTTTTATGCGTAGATCTAGAGTTTGCAAAACCTAAACCCTAATTTTAGGGCGTTTTGGTGCCCTAATTAAGGTTTTGTAAACTAAAGTTTTAATTGGATTAGAAACCCTAGGATGCATGCAATTTATGTGTATTGCGTAACTCTGTTTAATTGCATTAATTGTTAAGTGTAATTTTATGTCCATGATAATTATCTGCATGTTTTATCATGGATGCCTTATTGTATGTCTTTTTTGTTTAAGTGATATACACTAAATTATGATAGATCTAAAATTGGGGAAGACCTCAATCATTATTATTTAATCAATTATGTGCTATGTGGTATGTATTTAATTTTGACTTACGCAATCGATGAATCGATGCATGTGGCTCACCTTGTACATAGATGAAAGCGGGTGAAAGTCTTAATTAAATATATGCATATTGACAGATCTAGAATTGATTATTAATAGGATTTATCAAAAGGTTTGCATGTGGCTATTTGATATGCATGACTTTTATTTGTTATGCATTCATTGTTTATATGTTTATTTTTAAATACTTGCTTATTTGTTATGTGTAACAAAGGTATTTTACAAGAAAAATAAAGCCGACCTAAACAATGGTGAAACATGTATTTTAAGCATAGTAATCATAATCGTTTAATTGATTGGTGACTTTGGTGCAAATGGTGCGAACGGCTCACCCATTAGAATGAACTATAAAGGGGTTAATACAGACGCCGGTCACACCGAAAGGATGTCTAAGGTTATGCTTTTGCGCTTACCTGGTCCTCTGCCCCTGTAAGTTCGAATGGAGCTACTTAGTAAGCCATAAAATGTGTAAGCTCATCTTAAGGGCGAATTAGTTTTAATTTCATGCGCCATTTCGGTGGTAATTACCGGAAACACTAAGTGTTTACACTTATGCAAAAGTGCGGTATAATGGATGATAATTAACACTAAATTCCTTGATTGGTGAATCCAATACCTCGATTAAAGTTTGATGATGAAAAACTTAAATCATTAAAACAAGGATATAAATGTTTTAATAAAACCTATGTTACGAAGATGAATGCATGACATCTTTGTACATATTTGATTTGACATCAAAATTATTACCCTTTAATTTAAGTTATATGCCATCCAGTAAACGAAACACCTAAGATTATTTTTTATTTGCGTGAGATCGTGACTTAGATCGTAATCAAAGGGTAAAATGTCCATGTGACGTGAGAACGGGCATGGATAATTTTGCAGTTTCTTAAGTTGGACAACTTAATTGAGTTTTGTAGTGAGAACTGGCAACTCAAGGCATAAGATGGGGATAAAACATGTTTACATGGCAATTGATATTGGCTAAATGTAAATCCCATAAATCTAGGAATTGCAATTTGAAAATTGGCAATTGAGGTTCGACTCGTACCATTTTGAATAATTTCATTACTAGCAGATCAACTGATGTGATTAAACTATGTCAATTTGGATCCTAGTTTTCAATGAAAATTAAATGGTTATATATTTATGAACCATGGGTATTTAATTTTCTTGAAAAGGTTAATTATCGAAAATACTAAAATTGAATTTTGTAATTCTTTTGAATGTATAAATGCAACATTTAACCGTAAACGTGGTTTAGTCTTTGATTAGTAAATTGATCCATTCTGCTTTCAAACAAATGTTTGATCGAGAATAATTTACCGAAAAGACAAGCGAAGTCTCTTTTCCATGGGAGAAGCATGAGACTCAATCCTATTCCTTTTCATGAATGAGAAAGGTATAATAGGAACATTTGAATTGTCTAAATTCTAATGTAACTCATAGCAATGAATTGCACATCTTATTTTCCATAAAGATTTCATTACCTTCAATTGGTGAATGAATCCTTTTGTAACAAACATAAATGTTGGTTAACTGGAAAACATGTATATGAGTTACTAAAATTAGAAGTTAGACTATTTACCGCGAAAATTGGTAAAAGGCAAACTAGCATTATTTATCTAGTTGTTTTGCTTTAACCTTTAAAGGTGCTACATACCATTATGGGCATGATAGGCCTGTTAAGGAAGAAATTGCATACCAAATTTTTCTAGTTAATAACATTGATGGATATTCCATTATTCATAAAGTAGAATACACCTTGTTAGTGCAAATATTACGATATTTAATCTATACAGTCTCGTTTGTTTTGATTGATGACAAACATGTAACTTGTAATACATAACGTAAAATGTACAAGTTACTTGTAATCACACTTTGTCTCAACATACATTCAACTCCTCTCGATGTCTCAAGTCCTCGTATGTTACAACACAGGTTCGTACATGTTTGTTATGTGGCATTATGATCAAACCCAATAACAAATCATTTAGAATGTTTAAAATACGTTTAGAGTCACTAAGTATTTTAATAGGTTAACCATTCTATTTCGAACCTCATTTTATATTTTGCATTCACAAGTATTTCAAAAGGTAACTAGACATTTTATTAACTAATTACATAATACATTTTACAAGTTTACTTTGATAAACTTTTTAATCTAAAATGGAAATACATATTACATCATCCTTGTAATCTTTAGAAGATTTCATAGAATATTTTGTTTAGATTTGGACTCTACATAGCTTACACAATCTTGGATGGATTTGGTTGACTTTGGTAAAGATTTTGGTAATCTTGCTGTCTGACCCCCACGGTCCCAAAATGGTACATGGGCGGAACCCTTTTGAGGGTTCCGTGGTCCGTGGACGCTCCTGTCCATTTTGGCTATAAATAGCAAGCCAAACCAAGTTGTTTAATTGTCCCTTCAACACACTTTCTCTCTACCCTTCTTGCATCATTTAGATCTGTAGATAACAATGTAGAAACATACATTAATCACCCTCACCATCACATGATCATAATGCTTCTAACATTCATCTTTGTTGTAAGCATACTCTACATCTTGATCAACCAAGGAAAGCTTGGAGATCTAGCCATTCCCACCCACCACAAGCTGAAGATCTATCACAACAAGTTTAGGGAACTTGTGATCTTCATCATGAAGGCTTCCTATCAATGGAAGATCATTTAGAAGTATTTATTTATATCCATTAGACATTTGTGTCATGGATCATTAGTGTAAACATCATTGCATCATAACAACACTTTCACCAAACTAGATTAGATGGTTTATGTGTTTGTGCCATAAAACACAAGGTTTGTTATGTTGGGGCATAAAACATATTGGGAGTGGTTGTACCCGTGTAAAAGAACTCGACATCTAGCTATTGTATAGGCGACGTTAGGTTGGTTCTACCTCGAACTAGAACCCGGTATTTAGCTTTGTACCGGAAAAGTGTAAGCGACGATTGTAAGGTTTTCTCTGCCGAGAAGGGAGCTTGTTGATTTAGTGAAGTAACTCTCGAGTTGGGTACTCGGGGAGTGGAGTAGGGCGGAAAGGAGATCAGTGACCGAACCACTATAAATCATCGTGTTCGGTTTGCACTTTCCTTTCTTTATCTCTTTACTTTTATAGTTGCACTATACTATTGCTTGTGATGTGGTTTGATGTTAATGCTTGTGTGACAACATGGTTTACTATGCTTTACATTGGTCACAAACAATAATTGGAACTTTCATATTATAACAAGCTTCATAAGCAATTTGATACTAAAGATCTAAAGTTTTTAAACGGTAACGTATTCACCCCCCCTCTACGTTTCCACAATTGGTATCAGAGCCACGTAGCTCATATTTTCAAAACAAATGGTTTTAAAATAGAGTACGATCCATGTATCAAATTACCATTGAAGCGAAAAGTAATATGAAAAATGTTTTGCTTGTTATACTTAGAAATTTTTTTGTTAAATGTAACTTTGTATACAAGTTTGAAGGGTTTCTTGAAAAATAAAATAAAAGTTTGTTGAAAGAACTAGTAAGTATTGTATTGTGTACTTATATAAAATTTACGAAGAAATATGATTTTAAAGGAGTGTTTGGGATAACTATAAATTTAGTTGAAAAATCACCTCCGTAAATGTTTAAGATAAGTTACATAAGTAGATATGTTGTTAAATATGTGTATTATATGTTTACTATGAAATCTAGTAAGTCACACACGTTTTCTCTATGTCAAATACTAGTTTTGATGAATCTGTCTCAGAGGACCACGACACCAAATCTTATAAAGGGCGGATCCCTTTATTTGGTTCCGTGGAATCCGTCTGTACAGTATGCAGTTTTTTGGGCAACTTCAAAAATTCATAACTAATTAACCATAAGTCCGTACGAGTCGAGCCACCTATCATTTTAAAGGGAATTGAGTCTACTTTCACTTAAAAATACTTTAATGGCCTGAGTCTAATTTTAAATAAGTAAAATAGACCAAATACTACAGTATGTCTAAAATATTAAGTTTCGCTTTAACATAAAAACTCAAATTTTTGAATCAAACAATTTAAGTTGGTATTCTTAGAACTTTGATACAACTTCTTTTGAAACTAATTAACTTGGTAATATGTTTAAAGGAAACTAATCAAGCTTGGTATACATCGTCATATTTAAACGCAAAATGACGAAAAGTGTTTTTCTTGTTATGCTATGCTAAATGACCACTTGTTTATGTTGTTTGCATATATGTTGCTTGATTATTTTCAAATTGTTGTTCACACTTGTTTGTTTTCATAATATAAGTGTCAATCTTGCCATGTTTTTTATTCGCCTATTTGACGATTTCTTGTTTATGCACAATAGGATATTTGGTAGATTTTGTGCACTAAGTTGGAAAATTGTTTTACCATCGCTTGTAGAATTAAATCACTTCCTTTGCATAGGTTATACTAACATCTCGCATAACTTATGAAATGTCATAATTCACTTAGCAATGAGTACTAAGTAAATTAGTCAAGTACTTTGAAAAATGAAGGTTTTAAGAGAGTGTTTGGTACAAGGACAAAAACAATGTTGTATGATGTAATTTATTTGTTTTTACTTTGTAGGATGATAATATGACTTAAAACAATGTTGTATGCTAACCGGTTTATGCAGGTAGATAGCACAAGTGTGTTATCAAATTTTACCCATTTTACTTTTATGTGAAAATCGTTAGCCTTTGGTCAAAGTCTATGCTCCACTATGATTGTATATGTGTTATCGACTTTTCCTAACTAGAAGTAATTAATGTCACATGTTTTAAGCAAAATTTCAGGTTTCGAAAAACTCCCCGACACCTAAAAATGGGTCTGTGAACTTTTCTGGTGTCCACGGATCAGACGGCACCAAAATGTTGGTACCGTCTGTTATGCATTTTGGTACCGCCATACCTGTACAGGCGGACCAAGCGGGACCAATTTAAGGGTTCCGTCTGTGTAAAGAAATGGTGTCGTGGATCCTACAGGTAAGTTGTTGAATTTTACTAAATCTCGCAATCTAATTTACCAAATTTTGTTTCTAGGACAGTTGTTAATACATATCTTTCATATCTCATTTAATACATCCTCAATGGATTAACTTAGGATGTTTGACATGATCTTAGACACTTCCATCTCATTAGAAACTAACATCTTTGTATGGGTTAACCTCAAATGAGCCACTTAAAAAAACCACTAGGATTAGCATTCGATCTTGTTGCTTCATTAACTTGAAGTCTTCATCCTCGGACTCGTTACCTCTCAACATCTCATCACCCATTCAAGATGTGAACTTTCTAAACTTAAGTACTCCAACTCCACCACCAAAATCACCCACCATTATGACTACTTCACAACCATCCAAAACACCTTCACTACCAAAGTCTCCAAAACTTGTACTTTGTGCAACACCACCAACATCTCCTCACCCGTTTGCGGATGACTTAGATGACTTACCGAGACTAATAAATCTAGACTCATTATTTGCAAAGATATCATACACAAGTCTAACATATGACTATAGATATTGTTTTGTATCAACATGTATTGCCGCACTTGGTTAACATGAAAATAATGTGTCATCCTTCAAGACGATAAGTATTTACATAGAGTCATAACTCACACGTATGTTAAAGACATACTATCAAGTCTTGTTATCCTTGAGTTCAATCTAAGCTTTATAATTAGGATTGACAACTTAAGTATTTCATCCGAAATATTCAAGTATATGCGACTTACGATTGTAGTCATTAAAAGTCATATCCGAAAAATCAACACCCAAGTATTTTAACAACACATGTTGAAACACTTATCCAAAACAAACAACCCACTGTGCCACTTATCCCTCTTTGACACCTACTATCCCTCTTCCATCTTTTGGAACCATTAAGCGTATTGCTCATGAACTTCCAAGAGCATCCTTTAAATCAAACGTGCCCTTTCAAGGTGAACCTATACCTCAACCCCTAAGCTTCATAGACATAACCAAAACTTCAAGCACTTCACCCACTAGTTGTAGCAACCAATGAACCATAAGAATTAGTATCCGTACTTTTTGTGTTCAACATCTATGGAAAAACAATCAACCTAAGTACTCCCATAGCACAACAAACCCCTACATCACCACATCCTTATTTAGACACACTAGAAGCCCTACCACCTAGATCAACCAATCCACCATCCTTACCATCATTTGAATTCGTTGAGTGTATTGCTCAAAAAGCTTTTGTGTCCAACACTTTTACTGAATCAAATGCACGTTTGAACAAACTCAAACATCCTTTCCCACATATAAGGACTTAGATAACTCATTATGGCTAGAACCTCAACTATCAAATAAGCATGGTGCTCTTGGTAATTGTTGTCAATTTCCACTAGGTATAAGTAGTACTACCTTCACAAATTATCAAAGTATTAGTAATACTTTGTCATTAAACTTCTGCATAAATTTCGTTGAACCTCAAATCAACATTTCAACAACATATGTTAAAATGCAATCTCAAAGCCAACATCATACACCCCAAGCAACAATGACTTTTGAGGAGTATACATAAGAAACTCGAGTGAATTCCTCTTGTCATCATCTAGTGAATATAATCTTGAGACCAAGTTTATTTAGATGGGACTATCCGATTCAAACACTTTGGCTTCATATCTTCATTTAGGAAAACATGATGTTTTGAAGAACATTATGACTAAGATTCATGCGTTAAGATTTCATCTTGTTAAAAGGATATTGTATATCCAATGCATCATTCTTGCGACATAAATAGTTGTGTTACAAGAGATTTCATTACACCTCATTGGCTAAATGATCTTGAAACAAACATCTACAAGTTCTATGAACTAGCATATCCAATTCATCTTGTCATACTTGTTTTCATTATCCCATGGGATAATCTCATTTGTTGAAAGATACTATTTGTATCTATTTCCTTTCAAGCGTACATCATAACCTAACCTTGCTCAAACCGAGTGCACATCCAAGGTTCAAACTACACATCTTTAGAGCATACACAAGATCTATTGAAGTTGGTAACCTCACTTAGATTCTGGTTAAATAAAATACCAAAGAGCTTTCTTGAGAACGTTCTTAGTTTGACATATTCCATTCTCTAGTCTTAGATGATCAATTCACATTTAAATTACACACTTCAACTCAACATAAAAGATGTCATCCATTAGATCATACAATTAGCTGTGTAACTTTAGATTCTAAACACAAGATTAAAACACATTGTTTATCAAACACACCATTGTTAAAATTCATGTGTATAACATGACGTCTTCATCACCTTAGTTATATTGCATATTAGTTAAGTCACATTAAGCCAAGTATTGGTAAACTATCATCTTTTATGCACTTTAATAGGCAAAAGTAGGAATTCCCATCTTTCTAACATGAGAATGACTACTGGAGAACCTATTGCACTAGAAACTCAATTTGACCTAACGGTTGAATTGCTTCCTGGAGAGAAGTTGGGTATGTGGAATCACCCGTAAAAATGGTCGTGTTTAGCCTTAATTGAGCACCGCTAGTAATAGTCTCATATTCATTCTCCAACTTGAAAAATCTGTTTTCCTATCCTTGCCTAAAGTAAGTGTTAAAACATTGATAGTTTGCTTCGCTTTAGGAATATTAATCAAACAAGTAGTATATATGACTTTTCTTTTAAAACCACTTGCATTGCACTTACATGTGTTGATTATATGTTCTTGTTTGATACGATAAGTTGATTTGACATTATCTTAGTGTTTGATAACTAGTCAAATGTGTAAACCTTAGTAAAACCACTTGCATTGTACTTACATGTGTTGATTACATGTTCTTGTTTAATACGATAAGTTGATTTGACATTATCTTAGTGTTTGATAACAAGTCTAATGTGTAAACCTTAGTACAGTTTTATCTTTATAATGCTTGTATTTTTGTTTTATGCTACTAAACGTTTAAACCTAAACTTTATTTGCATGATACTTACTTTTGAATTATTTTTAGCATGATTAACATGTTACTTATGAACTCATAATTTGCCATTTTGATACGTGATAATTTTGATAGGATATATTTGTGTTTGAAAGCTATTAGTTGGCATTCATTATATCTATGTGTAGTAAGATCCAAATGATACATGCTCCAAATTGTTATGTCTTAAACATGGCTTGCATGAATCTTTCATCTTGTTTCTTTTGCTTCTTGTCACACTATTTGTTTGCTACATGTGCACATATAATCTGTCAAAGTGCTTTTGGTATGACAAACTTTTAGAAACCTTTTTATCTTACAAATAAATCACATAGATTATTGTATATCCAAGTATGCTTAAGTGTCTAAGTCTAACGACAAAACAATCTCATTAATGAAATGTCTTGAATAAAGTTGTATTCTTGCATAATATGATTGTTTTGATGCTATCTTGTGTGGTGAATTCTTGTCTACTAAGTGCAATGTGTTGTTTTTGCTTATATAATATGTTATCATTTGATTTCTATCATGTTAACATCTTTTGTCACTAACAAATTTGTTTTGTAGGTTGATAACAAATTATTTGTTATCTCACTTGGTTATAACTTTTATATGCTCATTTTGCATAATCGCCTTTATTGCTACATAGATTAGTACTATGCTTTATGGGACCCCTACACTTGCATAAAGTTTAAAAGCATATAGAATTAAGTTCTAGAGGGTTGGCTTTGCATTTTTGTCTTTCAACCGACCTCTTTCCAAATCTCATTTTGCTTTCGCTTTCCAAAAAAATCACCTCCATCATTATTTAGTTATAACAATACTCTAATCCTCTTCACTTCCTGTTAGGAAACCACATGCCTCATCATATGATCATCTCGTATTAATCGAGAAGAGGTACGTGACTTTAAGGATGAAGTTCATTGTATGCTAACCATCATCCAGAAAAACATCACTAAGCTCATCTCTTTCGTTAACCCGAATAACCTCCTAAACACTTTGTTGTCATTCCTTATTTGATACACATTATGTTGGATGTCCACCAATTAAGGGGGAGAGAAATCGATTCACATAATTGTCTTTTGTCAAATTTTATGTCTCTTAGACTCTAAAATACCAACACATAGGCAAACACCACTTAGCTAAAACCGGTTCACGAAACCACAACTAGTTCAACCTTTTTAACCTTATATCACAAGTTTGCACCAATACCTCATCAAGTTAAAAACACATAATGTGTTTTACAAACTTCTTCATCTCCACAATCAACGAATCTAGGATTTTCCTTAACCTAGCACCTTACAACTTCACTATCTAGAACACCATCATAAGATCTTATCCTTTTCTCGCTTGACATATATCATGCATGTCATTGTCAGTGCAAATGATATATTAATCAAAACAGCCATTTCCAACACGTTGGTCCATCCAACTCTCACTTATATGATGTCATTCTCATCCTCATATAGGTACCCATTATTATCATTTTCCATATTGTCTTCACTTCGTTTCAAAGTGATAATCATCCATGTCGGTCAAAACCATGCTAATACTACATTTCCCATTGTCACCTAGAATAAGTCATTTTTATAATTCGTGTCAATCAATGAACGAATTTATCTTCATGTTATCACTTTTATATATTCTTAGATAGAACGCATTATTGATTACTCTTGGGTTGAAGCATATGAGAACTTGCTCAAAACAATAGGTTGTTAGCATCAATAAATCATTCAAATCATAACTCTTATGCATCATTGAAATGCAATGTCCATTCATATTTTTTTTAGCTTTGGTCACTTGACATGACGAAAGGATTGCATGAGTCCATATTTTTATATTTGCTATACATATGAGTTTCTAACTCCTTAATAGCTTCCTACCTAATCACCACCACCTTCCATCACCACTTTCACTTATCATCACCACCATGGATTAGCGAAAACTTACTTTTGTAAATCTCGAGTCATCTACCATCACCACATGAATCCTACTAGTAAACCGACACCAACACTAGCACCACTAGTGGCACACCCGGTGGGAGACTTCATATCTTCTTTCTAGGAACTATTTTGTAGGTTTTATCATATTATATTCTCACTTTTCTTATGATTGTAATTAGGAGACTACACTTCATGAGATCTTTGATTATATCATTTATCACATATATACATCTTATTTTTCTTTGTAAAAAGATGAAATATATTGCACTAATGTTTTTCATTGTAGGTTCATCATCATATACACTCGATTGTATATAATTTACTCATCTAAGGATGAAGTTTGCATCAATTATTTTTCTTATTTTAGGTGATTCTTGACATCCTAGAACAAGGAGGAATATCCTTTAAGCACTCATATTGCATCGTCTATACACTTGGTTGTATATGACATATTTGTCTAAAGACAAAGCTTCTATTATACTAATATTTATTTTGAAGGTTCATCTTGACGCCCTAGAGCAAGGGGAGCTTCCGTCAAGAATTTACTGAATGCATCTTATATACACTTTGTTGTATATCACTTACTCATCCAATGACGAATATAGTTTTGCACTAATATTTGTTTTGTAGGTTCTTAATCATACCCTGACGCCTCAAACAAGGGGGAGCATGCACGCATTTATCATCATTCTCACTTTTCAACAAGCATTTGTGCTTCGATAAAAAGTGGAGAAAATAGGCTAACATTGCTATGCATTTTTCTTTTCCATATATTTCTCATAATTTTTGTTGCATAAAACTAACCTTGATGTAGGTTAAGCCTCTTTATTTGATCCATGGATCCGCTTCCAAACAAGGGACGGATTGAAGTAGACGATTTAACTTCACTAGGGATGATGCAAGCTCGCCTTTTGGGGAGAAATGAAGTTAAACTCCAAGGACACGCCCTTTTTGTTTCGACAAAAGGGGAGAAGAGTGTAAACGGAGAAGGTAATGTAAAGGTAGTAAGGATAAAAGTAACCTTTTACATTTTACTTTATATTACGTTTACATATATTTGTCATCAACAAAAAGGGGGAGATTGTTAGTGCAAATATTACGATATTTAATCTATACAGTCTCGTTTGTTTTGATTGATGACAAACATGTAACTTGTAATACATAACGTAAAATGTACAAGTTACTTGTAATCACACTTTGTCTCAACATACATTCAACTCCTCTCGATGTCTCAAGTCCTCATATGTTACAACATAGGTTCGTACATGTTTGTTATGTGGCATTATGATCAAACCTAATAACAAATCATTTAGAATGTTTAAAATACGTTTAGAGTCACTAAGTATTTTAATAGGTTAACCATTCTATTTCGAACCTCATTTTATATTTTGCATTCACAAGTATTTCAAAAGGTAACTAGACATTTTATTAACTAGTTACATAATACATTTTACAAGTTTACTTTGATAAACTTTTTAATCTAAAATGGAAATACATATTACATCATCCTTGTAATCTTTAGAAGATTTCATAGAATATTTTGCTTAGATTTGGACTCTACATAGCTTACACAATCTTGGATGGATTTGGTTGACTTTGGTAAAGATTTTGGTAATCTTGCTGTCTGACCCCCACGGTACCAAAATGGTACACGGGCGGAACCCTTTTGAGGGTTCCGTGGTCCATGGACGCTCCTGTCCATTTTGGCTATAAATAGCAAGCCAAACCAAGTTGTTTAATTGTCCCTTCAACACACTTTATCTCTACCCTTCTTGCATCATTTAGATATGTAGATAACAATGTAGAAACATACATTAATCACCCTCACCATCACATGATCATAATTCTTCTAACATTCATCTTTGTTGTAAGCATACTCTACATCTTGATCAACAAAGGAAAGCTTGGAGATCTAACCATTCCCACTCACCACAAGCTGAAGATCTATCACAACAAGTTTAGGGAACTTGTGATCTTCATCATGAAGGCTTCCTATCAATGGAAGATCATTTAGAAGTATTTATTCATATCCATTAGACATTTGTGTCATGGATCATTAGTGTAAACATCATTGCATCATAACAACACTTTCACCAAACTAGATTAGATGGTTTATGTGTTTGTGCCATAAAACACAAGGTTTGTTATGTTGGGCCATAAAACATATTGGGAGTGGTTGTACCCGTGTAAAAGAACTCGACATCTAGCTTAGTGTCGGAAATATTGTATAGGTGACGTTAGGTTGGTTCTACCTCGAACTAGAACCCGGTATTTAGCTTTGTACCGGAAAAAGTGTAAGCGACGATTGTAAGGTTTTCTCTGCCGAGAAGGGAGCTTGTTGATTTAGTGAAGTAACTCTCGAGTTGGGTACTCGGGGAGTGGGGTAGGACGAAAAGGAGATCCGTGACCGAACCACTATAAATCATCGTGTTCGGTTTGCACTTTCCTTTCTTTATCTCTTTACTTTTATAGTTGCACTATACTATTGCTTGTGATGTGGTTTGATGTTAATGCTTGTGTGACAACATGATTTACTATGCTTTACATTGGTCACAAACAATAACTGGAACTTTCGTATTATAACAAGCTTCATAAGCAATTTGATACTAAAGATCTAAAGTTTTTAAACGGTAACGTATTCACCCCCCTCTACATTTCCACACACCTTTTAGCACCTTAGTAATGATTACGTATGGTTCTTTACAGGTGTAGGAAAGTAAAAAGCAAGCAAGTTGTTTTCACTGGTTATGAAACACTTACAATGTTGTCAAATTCAGTGGGAGCATTTGTGTTGCATTACTGAATAAGAAGTTGTTATAATGATTTCTAATTCAGTGGGAGCTACAAGCTTTGTTTCCTGTGTAGTAATCCAAATTATCTCTTGAATATCATGTAGATAATTACTTTCAAATTGTAGGCACTTATATTTTTTTTAAGGATTGTCATGTGCGTTTCCTTACAAATATATATAGTCCTATATCTACTAGTTATATCTATGACACAAATCATATTAATCAAATAAACGAACGTGTATCGTGTTGTTTATATGATACATGATGTTGTTCCATGCACAAGTGGGAGAAATCTTGATTGTGTGCAAGGTACAACGCATATTAATATGATTTAAATGGATTTTCTTGACTGTAAAGTAAGAGAATAACGTTCTAATAGGAAGTATACATTTAAATATGTATGATTGCCCTATTAAGAACATGTGTCAAGATGATAACAAAGACTACTTTATTTTATATATTTATGTCATTCAATATTTAAGAAACACTTGTAGTTACAATTTATGTTACGTGAGAACGTGAACTAGATTGTAGCCCAAGGTAAAATACCCACGTGTCGTGAGAACGAGCATGGATGATTTTGCAGTTTCTTAAGTTGAACATTTCATGGAATGACATAATTAAATGAAGTAATCTAATACTACTTTGAATTTACGTATTCGTTGAATGACTTAAATATATGTAGTAAATATTAACTTGAAATATTAATTGAAACCTGAGGTGGTGTTCATAATTACTTTAATTATAAATGTTTATGATTTTGTAAAGTCACAAACATGAAGTCTTTTAAAGACTTACAATATAAAGTAAGACGATAACTTGTTATGTTTTAAGACATATGCATGAAGTCAATGAGTTGATCAAATGACTTATAACGTATAGTAGGATTATAACTAATATGTCTTTTGACTTGGTCAAAAATATTTGTGTTATAATACATGCAATTGACTTGGTAATTCTATTGTACCATTGAGTTTTACTTTGTTGGTAAATTGGTAAGCCAAAGAGTAGATGGTTATCTAAAATATTGTTAGATTTTCTTACAATAATAATTCTAAGGAAATACCATAGTTTTATGGTACGTTCTGTTAGAAGAATCAAAATCTGTTGGCATTATTTGATTCAAGATAACTATAGTTTCTTCCAAAAGTTATCAAGGTTAGTAGATTGAGTATAGATTGAATATACTCAATAAGACTCCAACCTAGAAGATTGATAAGACACCATTTTTATGGAATGTGATGAATCACATTAAGTCTTATAATGAAGATCTGATTTTGTTAAACTACTTATAGAGTGAGTTGTAACAAACTAATGTCAGGAACTGTCAATGTTTTTGTAATATCCCAAAAGAGAACAATGTATTATTGTTCTACTTGCTAAACTATTTAAAGGTAATCTTTAAATTGTTAAAGGCAAGTGAGAGTTTTGTTTAGATCTTGAAAGATTGAATTACAAAATACATAATCTTCTAAAATGAACTAGCAAATATCATGATGAGGCTAAACATGTATATGATAGACCTCAATATGAGGGAATTGTCATTCATAGATCCGCAAGGATATCTCAGATATTTAATATGTTGAGGAATATGAGTTACAGGATCATGGTAAGCCTGTTAATCATAATGATGAATTTACCAAATGTTGAATTGTGGTAAATCAATCATACTATGAATGTAGAAATGCTGTCCATAAAGATAATCAACTTTAGATATTTGGTTTATCTTAATGAGTTTTTTCAAAGAATGGAAACCCTAGTGGTTTAAATCTTTATATAGGAATCATATGGACAATATTGTATATATATTTAATGCATGTCTAGTGACAATAATATTAATCATACTTAATCAATTAACTATGATTGAATATTCTTTCCTAGATACATTAAATAGAAGTATAAAGATTATAATTGTCATACTTAGTTTCATTGATATGAAATTTTGACAATGAATATCAAAACTCTTTGTTGTGAAATTACTTTTGCGAGGACGATAAGTAATACAAAGTAGTTTTATGAATTCAAATAATATTTAAATATGTACAGACTGCAAGAATCCATGAATGGATATATGCATGCATCTAGGTGATGATTCTTATGTTTAAAATTAAATCCATGTTTGATTTAATAGTTAAAATAAGATTGCTCATAAGTATTCCTGAAAGCTAGTGGGAGTATTATTTATTTTTCTTAAATCTTATATGTTGTATGGGCAACTACATTCCACTTAAATTAATTTTTAGTTGGGAATGAAACTTCGTTTGTAAGATTTGGAAATAAGACATACAACCTTTGAATATATGTTTATTATTATAAACATATGCGGTAAATAAATGAGTCTAATAGAACATGATTAACATATCTTTGACAAGATAGTATATGAATGAGATCTTAAAGTCTAACTTGAAGATTCATCATGAACATCATGTTGTGTATAAGGTTGTTGTATCATGTTTGATTACAAGATGATTTAACAACATTGTAATATTTATGTTTGGATTTAGAATTGCATTCCTCAGCCTGGAGTTGCTCCCAGATTCTATACAACAATTGTTGTGTAATTGTCATAGTCAACAAACTTGAGGTTTAGATGACACCAAACAAATAATATTCAAAGTTTACGGATGTTTAAAGAGCATATTGTTGTACACAATGATGCTGGTATAATTGAGATGACACTCAATTCTAGTCATGGTATCCTTGATGATGACCATGTTGACTAGTTATGCTCAACTAAGAGCATAGCTGCATTATACATTAAAGAATAAAGAATACTTTAAAACTTTAAAGTTTTGAAAGATAATTGTCATAAAAGGGTGGTTCAGGTTATCACGCACCTTATGGAATGATATGACAATATCAAGATATGTGTAAACATATACAAGAAATTCACTTATTGAATTCTTGAAATAAGTATTCTCAAAATTCCTATAGATCAAAGTTAATTGAAATTTTGCCTTGTCAACAAGTATGATTTTCATGACTTGTGGCAAAATTCATTAACTAGTATTATCATGCATTGATCTATTTAGTATTTGGATAAAGGATGTTAAACAATTATTATTTATAATGAATTAAAGTACGGTATACGTTTAATTTCATTTATAATATTGTGTCCTGTATTTGCATGTTTAAATCCTTGAGTAACTTAAGTTATTCTAAATAGTCCGTTGTCGATCAATAACATGGGAATGATATTGAATTAAGACAAATCCGAGTATTAGTTAGAATATACTTGAAAGTATATTGATGCGTAGCATGACTAATTTCAGATGATATTCAATGAATTGAGTATAGGACTTATCCCACCCACATGATGATACTTTATGGATCTTAGTCATTAAGTATATCATGAATATTTATCCTCTGACTTGAGATGCAAGAGATATGTCATGAATGTAGTGCATTTCTGTGAAGCAATCTAACGCTATACGTAAATGGTAGTTATAAGGGTTGTTTTCAAAAGTGTTGCGAAATTTGTGAATCCTGCTTGTAGTCAAAATGGGATTTGTTTCCTTCAAATTCATTTTGAAGTATAATACTACTGGGCCCCTCGTAGGGTTGTTAAGATGTTTGCATGGCCATGCCCAAGGTCTTCGGAATATGTTCGGAAGAATTGGTAATCTTAATCAATCACATAAAGCGAGAAACAGAATAGTTCATTAAGAAATGAGTGAGATCCATATTCTTATTAACATGGTATTAGAAACAAAAGGATGAATATGATGATGAATCATCAAAACTTGGTTTTTCTCCAGAAAACCATACACGAGTTGTACTGGGGGCATTGGCGTGTTGCTAGACGCTAACCAATGTCATTTCACATTTTGTAAACATATCCAAGTGGGAGCTGTTGGAAATGTATATATTTACAAACATGTGAATGTCCGGATTCGAACTCGTGACCACGGGATTGCACACATTAGCGAATGAGAATTAAAGTTAATAATTAATGTTTATGTTTACGATTAATTATTGCACATTAAGTCCGGTTAACGATCGTTATGTATTTAACGGAAAAATGACTAAACGACCGTTAAATGAAAAGAGAAAAGACTAGTAATGAAAAGACATGAAAAAGTTATGGGTTTCTCTTGGGCTTGTCCTATGGCCGGCCAAGGGAATGGGTTTTCAACCCAAGCCCTAACTTGTTCCCAAAGTTTTCCATCTACTATATAAACAAGGCTAGGTTCTAGGGTTTTTCACACTTTGTGCATTGAATTAACCCTAGATCTCTCCTCTCCTCTCTCTAGTCATTATTCGGCCGAACACCCCTTGTAAGGGAGTTTGGTTTCGTTTTTCTTAAACGAGGACTTGTGTTAGATCTAGCAATCGCTTGATTCGTTGGTTAATTCGTGTGTACAAGAACGTGGTAGTAAGACACTATTCTTACACCATATTGGTTTGAGTTGTAGAACGGTAAGGGACAACTCTTCAAACCACTTCTTTGTTTTGCTCAAGGGATCTGACATTCGCAAGAGGTACGTTACGCATACTTTCAGTTAATTATTTATTTGTTATGATCTTTAGTCTTCCGCTGTGTACTCTTGATGTTTACATGTTTATTGTATATTATATATATATTATAAACTCAACATTTACAAGGCGTGGCATAACGTGTTTATAAAGCGTGACATATGACGGCAGTGGCGTGGCAGCATGACCAAGCCTTACATCTTTGCGGGGCTTTTGCGATGTCTTTGCGCGCCTTTTAGAACCATAGTTTATCTCTAAAATGTGAGTAATATTGTTAGACGAAAATACCTCTACTTATAAAAGTCATCACAATATATTAAAGATTTAAATACTTAATAACAATTTACACCTCTAATTTTGTTCACCCTCGCTTACTTCTAGGGGTGTTCACTAATTAGTTTGACTCGAGAAAACCAACCGATCCAAATTAATATGGTTTATTCAGCTTCGGCTTATTTGGGTTTGGGCGATTTATCGGGTTTAACCGAAATTATATTGTGGTTTTTGGTTTAGCTTTGGTTTTTAAAGAAAAAGATTGGGGCTAACCGAAGAACCGAATGTATACTAGATTCGTGGAAACCTAAATTTAATATTGGTAGGAGTAATTTTTAAGCTTAATTTATACGTATTTAATTTAACAAATTTTCTTATGTGAACCAAAATTCTGTCTAGAAGTTTGTTGAAATTTCAAATTGTGAAAGTCTTTATACCTTTGTTTAATGTTAGTAAATAGAAAAAACCCTAGTTTTTCTCTCTCCCTCACGGAGAAATCCGGCCGCCACTGCCTCCCATTTTTCCGATCATAAAATCTTCTCTAAACGTCATCTCTATCCTTCTTTTGGGCATGCAATACGTTTTAGGGTTGTGTTTTTACCCTTTGTAGTGGCGGCTGTGATTGTTTTCTTCTTATATATTCCATTAATTAATCTCTATGAGGTACCTGAAACCCTAACGATTCGTTACTTGGCTCATTTAATTATTAGGATTTCGATGGTGTGTTTTACTTTAGCGATCGTACCTGGTACTCACACAAAATCGATTTCTTGAATCAATTTCCTAGTTTATTGTGCGATCTGTTAATGTTCTGCTCCTAAACGTTTCATCTTCTCGACTTTTATGTTAATCCTTATTAGGGTTAGGCGCTACGGTAAGTTTCTGGGTGATGATGTGTATGTGGGTTTTGAGAGAGATGGTGTGGGATCGACTTGTGGTACGTCATTTGTATCTGCTGGTCATATAAGGTCGATATTGTAAGTTAGGGTTATTATCCCTATTATCGTTCTATATCAGATCTGGTTTACCGATATTTATACATCAGATCTTGGCTGAATTAATTATTGCTGATATGTGGAAGTTAGGGTTTTCGTCACCCTATGTTTGATGTTTTATCCGATCTGCTATACACGATTTTTGGGTTAGCGACCTAGAGGTTCGTGCAGGTGTTGAGGTGTGGTCTTCATTCTTCAATAATAGCAGTTGTTGGTTCGTGGCTTGTGCTACAATGGTGGTCGTCTTTTGTGTTGGCATAAGACGAGGGGTAGTCATGTACGGATTTATGCTACTTTTGATCTTATGATCAACTAGTTCCGTGTACATGTTGTGCCTTTGCGACCTGTTTGGAGATCCTTGCTACTTCGTATTTCATTCTTATATGGTGGCTATTATGTTTATTGCATAATACTCTAGTTTGCATTGGATTTGTGGGGTTTGCTTGGCTATTCATTCTTGGAAGTTTGGTACTTAGTGGCGTGGTACTCTACCATGTTTCTCGTACCAATGGTTTTGCGACTAAGTGAAGATGCTCGGTTGGTTTGGGTTTCTTCTTTTGGTTCTATATTCAGTGTGGATGCCAGACGTGCTTCATGTCATTTTTTGAGATTTATGGATCGCTTTGAAGCTCAATGGAAGTAATATAATGACTTTGGCTTAGATGTTAGCGTTTAATTCATATTTTATATATATCTCTTTGTATAGTCATTGTATTTGTAAGTGATAAGAATGGCATGTCATTCTTATCTAGAGGTTCATGTATGTTGCACGTGGTGTGCATTTGTTTGTCGCCCTGATCAGGCTGAAGGCATGGGATTCACCCATGCCATTTGTACTTCAATGATTTTTGGTGTAATGAATTTTACCAGGGTGAATTAACCCTTTTACCCAAAAAAAATGTTAGTAACGTTTCTGATTGAAGTTCCAAGCCTGTGGATTTATAATTATATTGGATTCAATTTTGAATTAACATATATTGTTGTTCCCCGTTCACTATCGTTTAAAACAGTTTAACAGTTTTAAAACAAGTTAAAAGTGAACTATGACTGAAATTAACATAAAGAAAACACACTTAGTAATTTTCAACGTCATATTCTTATTAGAAATAATTCAACAAAGAATACGTTACCCAAGTACTTGCGGAATAGTACTTGGGATTGAAATGACAAAGTTGGGTGATTCCTCTCTAAGCTCAAGCTAAGTCTGAGCACAACTCTTAGAGCTCACTGAGCTATCTCAAGAACTAAGTTGTATTTGGAGGAGTGAAAAGATGGCTTGCGTGTATGTGTGTTTTACAATTCACAAGCTTAACCTTTTCACTCCATCTCTTATGCTATTTATACATGTATGATATTTGACTCTTTCCTAAGTGACAAACGACATCATACTGAAGACAAAATACTTGATGTATTTTGTCTCAAGCATTTAAAGACTATTCTAGGTAAGAGACAAGACTACTTTCCTAAACTCGGTGATGACAGAGCACGATCTTTGCCATTCAGGGGAAAGTTGACTTTGGTTGATAAGGACTTCGTCTTATCTCGATTCAAACTTTCTGCCTTGTCCCGCTCTTTCTTCGTCTTTACATCCTTCGAGTCTTCTACTTCAGTTTGTCTTCAATGTAAGAAGTTGGAGAGGAATCTTAGGGATTCAGTGAGTTATTGTCATCACTCACTGAATCCATCATCTTCTTCTTGACTCTTCACCCATTAAGTTCCGCCTTACTTAGTGGAGAGACTCCTTAAGCCTCGTCTTGGGTATCCCGAAGATGACTCACTGAGAGGCTATGCACTCAATGACCTGATTAGTGTTAACGGATTAAATACTTGGGCTATTTTCTATTCAAATCCTAGATTAAGGGGTTTGGGTATTTCTTGAACCCAACAGTCTCCCCCTATTTGGATATACAAATAGCCTAAGTGGTTGATCGTGTAAGTGAGCAAGAGGCTTCTTCTTACACTGAATGTACTAATTAATACAATAAGGAACACTGAGTAAATGAATAAAACATACATCGTTTATTGATCGATTACATAGTTCCTATCACTAGTACAAAAGATAAAACAAAATGATGTCAATCCAGATGGATACCCAATGCTTCAAGCATCACTTTCTTGGTGATGAGTGTTTCCCTGTCGGGATGGTCTCGATCTTGGCATTCGGTCTTGAGAACCTCGGCGTTCTTTGGGGATTGGATCCGAGAGGCCACAGGAATATAGCTGATCATTGCAGCCACTCCAGCCTGATCAATGTCACTCCATCTTTGAAATGCAGGGTTCCCGTAGACATCAATGTGGAATAGCCCTCTTCGGGCTCTTCAATCACTAGACAATTTACAAACTTTACTCCCTCAGGCAGTTCTCTGTTGCATTCAAGGCCGGTACTTTGATCTCGGTTGGAAATCAACTCTTTTCCTTTTGCCGATGGAAGCTTGTGGTTGAGATCCTTGAGGTGCGAGTCAAGGCGGGCTGAATTCTCGTTGGGTTGGTGCTTCCCTCAGCCTTTCATATCTTTTGCTAAGCATCTTCATCAGCTCCTTGACCACCTTGTTTTGCTTCTTTCCAATGATCGGACCAAGTTCATCAAGTTCAGTGATCCCAAAGTCACTGAATTTTAATGGATCATGAACTTCAAAGTGTCTTTTGTCATCCCCTCTGTAGACATTCATAGCCAACGGTTTGGTGTTGGGAATGATTTTGACATCGGTGATTTTTTCAGGAAGCCTTCGGTGGTCATTGTCGTTATATTCTTTAATTACTTTTTGCCTGAGAGCTTCAGTTTTCATTCTCTTTTCTTCATACTGAGCTCTCATTGCAGCCATTTGAGCAGCCTGAGCTTCCATGAACTTGTCTGCTGACCCTTTTGAGCTTGCTTGCATCTGTTCCCACATTTTCAGCTTCTTCGGCAATCACTTTGGTCAATGCCTCCTTTGTCTTTTCATCCTCAGCTTGTTTCAAGTTCCTCTCTTCTTTAGCAAGGTGTTTCGTTAGCTGTTGAGGAGTGAAGAGATATTCAGTGTCACCGATTTTGTAGGGAATCCTCTCGGGTTCAAGAGTTGTCAGTATGCTTTTACCCTTGCTTTGTCCTGAGGAAGATGATGCAATGATGGGAGGTGTTGTTGTCATGATTGGTGCTAAGACTGCCGTGTTGTTGTTGGCTGGAGGTGGTAGTGATGAGATTGGTACTGCAGAGACTGGTCGATGATGATGATGTTTGAGCTGCTGAGGCTGGTGGTCTTCGCTCCCCTCGGTGTGAAGAGGAGTTTCTTCAACAATATTCTCCCCTCAACTGTGGCCGTAGGCGTCGGTGAGGGCAAGAGTTGGAGTAGGTCTTGAGGGGACTGATCGGTTTGACCTTTGAAGGCCTAATAGATTTCAGTCATCATGGCCTTTATGTCTGAAGTATCTGCTTGAAGACCAGTGACCTTTGCATCTAAGTTCGCATGAGATAATTCCAAGGCCGTCATTCGTGGACCAAGATTCCAAGCCATAGAAGACGAGGCCTGAGTTAAAGTAGTCACCGGGTATTTATAGAGTCCAATGTAGCTTGAAGAGACTAGGCGAGGATGGAAGACCACTGAACATTTGCAGACTTGAACATGTTGAGCAGTTCAGTGAGGTTGGAGGATTGTTTCAAGTGCGCCTCGGTAGCCTCCGACACTTTAGAGTTGAGTCTGGGTCTTCTTTGACAAACTCGGTTTCATCTATCGTGGTTCCTACACCTTGAAGATGTTTGAGGAATTTAGCCATGTTTTCATCCAGTCGGTGAATGTTGTCATACATCAGATCCCTATGCTCATGAACATTTTCATCAAAACCATGTACTTCAGCCTTTAGATCGGCATAACTCGCAGCGACCTCGGTGTGTTGCTCCCATAATGTGTCGGTGACCCCGAATATAACCTTCTTGATGCTTTGGTGATCCACGAACGAGCGTCTTTCGGTGAGTGGGAGAACATTATCAAATCTGGCAAATTCATCGGTGGATGAAGAGGAGTCATCATTGGCAGCTAGCACTGGTGATTGAGTATGCTCCTGTGGATCGGTGAGGTTCTTGTTCAGCTTGAACCTCGGCGTCCATTTCTTCTCGGTGATAAGATTTCATCATCACTTTCAGCAAGGTCATCATCAGATTGTAGCAATTCGAACCTCAGCAACCGTTAACAAGGGAGTGGGAATGGGTTCCATATCGGTGGTGGTATTGATCCCTCGAGTCTTTGTCCCCGTGGACCCCTCGGACACTGGTGGGAGTTTCCCAGTGTCTTCTCGGGAGTCAGGATTGGTTGTGGGTTCCGTATCGGCGGGTTGTTTCTTTCCCTCCGAGTCTTTGTCCCCGGTGACCCTGAGACACGGTGGGCGTTTCCTGCCTTTAGCGAGTCGTGAATGTTGTATCCCTATCGGCGGGTTGTTTGATTCCCTCTGAGTCTTTGGGATCGTCGGTGTGCCCTCGAGACAAAGGCTTTGATTTGCTAATGTCATCACCGGGCGTTGTGGAAGGCTCCCCTACCGGGGGTTGTTTGTTTCCCTATGGATCTTGGGGAGTAGTAGGTGTGACCAAGGGCACCGATTGTGATGTATCGGTGTCCTTCGTTGTCACGGGGGTGGTTGTTGCCTGGTCAGTGGGTGTCTTTTTGGTCTCAGGCCTTTTGTGCCTCTTAGGCGTGCTCTGAAGCCTCGGGGCCACAGGGACTTTGGTTTAGTCTTAGTCCCACCGAGACTTCCCCTTTTCTTTTTAAGAGCAGGGTTTGGAGACACCGATCCCTCCTGGTTGTTTACAGCAACCATATGGGCCGTCAATTCTATAGGTGTGACAAGGGATGGGTCCTTTTGAAAGTTTGAAGGACTCGGATGCCGGTAAATTTCCAAATTTTTCATCCGAGTATAATTGGCACCGAACGATTGTAAAGCATAAGAGACAAACCTAGGATACGAAATATACTTCGTCCTAGTTTTGCTCTGTAGCTTCGTTACAAGATCACTGTAAATGATCTCCCTATGTCGACATGACCCCATTCATCAGGCAGTATGCCATCATCAACTGAATGGAGTTAACCCGTTCAGGTGGATGAGTGGTTCCTGCCGAGGACCTGAATCACAAAAGTGAAAAAGATCCTCCAAGCCACGGGGAATAAACTTTTAGTGACTGGGGTCCTGTCCAAAAATGTGGGATCCAAAACGATTTGTTTTAACCCATCCTTCACTGTGGAAGGTTCAGGATGGGCGACATAAACACCTTTGTTGTAATCTAACCTTGTTGAAGTGCAAAAGGTTTTGAAATCCAGGGTATGTTGTTGCCCCCATTAAGACTGAACCTGATGAGATACTCCCTGAGTGGTCTAAGGTTATTCTCATCAGTTGAAGGTGTCGGGTCAAAGGCTTTAGCAGTAGCCCAAAACTCCCTAAGGTAGTTTGGGTACACTACTTGAGGACATTTACAAAGGCCGTTTTGAGTGGGCAGTTGAATAAGAATTTTATAATGTCTTTATAGGTTGGGACATTTTCAGGGTATTCAAAATTACCTATGACATTGTTTGTTTTGAATTCAACGTTTGTGAGATCCCCACCGAGAAGCAAACTGGAGAGATTGGGTTCTAGCCATATCTATTAAAGAAATTTTTAGGGTTTTAAAAAATGTTTGGCAAGAACAATCGAAATGTTTAGATCTCTCTAGTTTGTGAGAAAAACTTTTGTGAATGTTTACAAGGTTTTCCAAAAGAGATTTTGAGCACACACAAATGTTTTGAAATTTTTTGAAATGATTTTGACAGAGTTTGATTGCAGAAAAGATTTGTGTGTGTTTATTGTGTTTGAGAAGAGGGTATTTATAGAGTGATAAGAGGGGTGTTTTGTGCACAAATGGAAAAACTAAGAGAAGGTTTTTGAAAGACTTTTGAATTTCCCATTTAATGCTACCACTCCATTACCCGCATTAAAAATCCCGATTTTCAAGGGAGCGATTGCATGCATAAAAAGTGCACTTTTGCAGTGATTGAAATATCAATTTGATATTTTTGTGAGAGGCATTAAATGCCAAGTGGGATGACAATAAGACAAAGAGACATATATTCCTTTATTAAATTGGCATAGTTACCAACCTAGGACATTAAAGTAACTGATACTTGGACCATTAGTTACTCATTCAATGCTCTTTGTCAAGTGTCAGGGACCCTGAATGAGTCTTACTCATTCAGTGAGAGGTTTATTTTGGATTTTCAGGGAGGATGAACCATTTCAGAGACCTTATGAGATTGGTTTTCGATACTTGACTTTCAATGTCAAGCATTCCCAATTCGACTTCGGTCTCCGAAGGTAGGTTCATCCAAGGGTTTGGTGAAGATATCGGCCAGTTGATATTCAGTAGGGATGAAATGAAGTTCTATGTCTCCTTTCATTATGTGATCCCGATGAAGTGATATCGATATCTATGTGTTTGGTTCGTTGGTGGAGAACAGGGTTGTTGGAGATTGCAATTGCACTAGTGTTATCACAGAAGATGGGCACCATTTTATAATGGATGTCATAGTCACTGAGTTGACTTTTCATCCATAATACATTGGCACAGACATCTGCTGCTGACTACATATTCAGCCTCGGTGAGGACATAGCCACTGATTGTTGCTTCTTTGCACTCCAACATACTAGTTTTCCTCCAAGAAATTGACAGGACCGAGGTACTTTTTCGTCCATGTTGCAGCCACATAATCGAATCGAGTAACCCTTGAGATCAAACCCAGAGCATATTGGATAATATAGTCCAAGGTTTGGGGTTCCTTTCAGTACTGAGTATTCTTTTGGCTGTAGTGAAATGGGATTCTTTAGGATTGGACTGATATCTTGCTATTAGACGGTGAAAATTGTATGTCCGGTCTAGTAGCGGTTAGATACATCAGTGAGCCAACAATCCCTCTGAAATGAGTTTGATTGACTGATTTGCCAGTGAGATCAGGCCCAAGGTTGTTAGGTGGAACCATTGGTGTCTTCACCGAGGCATAGTCAAATATCTCATATTTCTTCAAGAGATTTCGGTGTATTTCTCTTGGTGATGGATATACCTTTATCGGTTGCGATTTGTAGTCCGAGAAAGTAAGTGAGTTCCCCCATCATGCTCATTTCAAACTTCTTTGTCATTAGTTTTCAAGTTTTTGCAAAGTTTGTACTTTGTTGAGCCAAAGATGATATCATCAACATACACTTGGACTAGTATCACATCTTGTTGGGTTCTATAGACAAACAAAGTGTGTTGTCTATCTTTCCTCGACAAACTTGTTTTGTATCAAGAAGGTGAGAGAGTTTCATACCATGCCCTGGGAGCTTGTTTAAGTCCATAAAGAGCTTTGTCAAGCTTGCGGACATAGTCAGGGAATTCACTACTCTCAAAGCACGGTGGTTCTTGAACATACACATCTTACTTGAGATCACCATTTAAGAATGCACTTTTAACATCCATTTGGTAGACCCTGAAAGTTCATGTATGTTGCATATGCAAGGAAGATCCTGATGGCTTCCATTCTTACAACAGAGCAAATGTCTCATCATAGTCAATGCCTTCTTGTTGACTGTAACCTTTGGCTACAAGTCGGGCTTTGTTTTTAATGACGTGCCATTTTCATCGGTTTTGTTTCGAAAACCCACTTCATTCCTATGACAATGACATCCCGAGGACATTTGATCAAGGTCATGACCTTGTTTTTATCAAACTGTTGCAATTCTTCTTGCATAGCCTGAACCCAGCTTGGGTATTTTAGAGCTTCGGTGACACTTTTGGGTTCAATGTCGATAGGTAATCGGCATATAGACATTCATTGGCGAAGCTGCGGTTAGACTAGCAGCCATGCTTCTAGTGAGCATACCCTCAGTGGGTTCGCCAATGATGTTTACAAGCTCAATGTCCAGAGATCTTGTCCACTTACTTTGTGGTGCAGGGTCCGAGCTTGAAGATGTCACCGGGAGTCGAGATATGATTTCAGGTGCAAGGGCCACAGAATCATTTAGAACATCTGTAGAGATGTCTTGATCGGTTGAGGACATGAGTTACAGGTTCCGATCATTTGGATCATTGTTACATATCCCAGCAGGGACGGTGATTTTCAATGAACTCATTGAAGGTTGGTTGAGGTAGGTTGTGGGGTAAGACATAATATGAGATGTCGACATCAACTTGATATGAGGAATTGAGTTCGATGTTGTACTCATCGAGGAGGATATCTTGATGAGTTATCAGTTCCTATTTCTTCCACTGAGGTGTTGGTGAACTTGATGCTTTCAGTGCTTTCATCAAAGGCGACATGAAAGGTTTCCTCAACTTGTTGTCTCCTTGTGTTAAAACCACGAAGGCTTTGGAGATCGGTGAGTATCCTAAAAAATATCCATCATCAACTTTTGCATCAAATTTTCCTAGATGATCCTTGTGGTTGTGAATGAACACAGGACATCCAAACACATGAAAATAGGCGATGTCGGAAGTCTACCTTTGAAGATCTCATATGGGGTTTTATTATGTCTTTTGACAATGGCCGACTGTTTTGGGTGTAACAGGCGGTTTTGACCGCTGCTTCAGTCGAAATGTTTTGAGAGGTGAGCCATTTAACATAGTTCTAGCAGACCTCAATGAGAGTTCAGTTTTTCCTTTCAGCAACCCCATTTTGTTCAGGGGTATAAGGAGATGAGAAATTTTGAGAAATTCCTTTTTCATCACGAAACTCTCAAGTTCTTGATTTCTAAACTTCAGTGCCATTGTCGGTTCGGATTTGTTTAACAGTTATGTCATTACGGTTTTCAATCTTCACGATGAATGACATTATTGTATCACCGCTTGACTCTTTTGGAAAGAAAGTATACCCAAGTGTATCTTGAGAACTCATCAACAATGACAAGTGTATACTTCTCATCTTTGGATTGATCTGGGACTGACAGGTCCAAAGAGATCCATGTGCGGGAGGTGAAGGCAGCTTTTGATGGAGAAATTTTGTTTGGTTTTGAATGATGCTCTGTGGTGTTTACCCTTTTCACAGTGCAGAGCATGGTTTGTATTTTGCAAAGACCAGTGATGGCAAGCCAAGGACCTTGTTTTGTTTTGCCAAGTTGTTGAGGTTTTTGAAGTTTAAGTGTGAAAGTCTCTTATGCCACAGCCAATTGATAGTTTCAGTGGCTTTAGCAAAGAGACAAGTTCCATCTTGGGAGAGAGTTGACATGTCAAGCACATAGACATCATCTCTCCTAGGAGCTATCAACACAACTTCCTTGTTGGCATTAAAAATGGTACCTTGTTTATCATTGAATTGTACAATGAATTTTGCATCACATAGTTGACACACTGATGAGATTGTATTTGAGACCATCGACATAGGCTATTCTAGAGAAAACTATTCCATTGCAGTTCTTGAACCATAACCTTTAGTGGGACATGATGAGTTATCACCAAATACTACCTTGGGCCTTGGTTCCTTTACATACTTGTGCAGATATTCCTTCACACCAGTCATGCTTCTTGAGCATCCATCGTCCTAGATGCCGATAGGCTCCCGGCATGTCTCTGTACAAGTAGTAAACTGAATTAGTTTCTCTTCGTGACCCACTTACCAGTGGGCTTGGATCTCAAGGTCTCTTTGAACTTAGCAATCGATTCATGGTCAATAGTTGTGTGCATGGTGCTACCACAGGTTTTGCATTTAGAGGTGAGGATGACTCGGTGACTCTTGGTTGTTTGGAATTTCTCCTTGCATGAATGATTCTGTCATGTTGGGATGTCTCATGAGCTGGATTACCGCATATATCACAGCATGTATTCATGAGACAATCATCCTGATGATGATCATTGAACCCACAGTGAGGGCAGAGGGGAAAAGGTTTTGCTCTATTCTTTGGAGCAGTTTTAGAGGATGAAGCATATTGATGACCAACTTTGGTATAGTTTGCTTGATGTCATACTGTGGATGATCTGCGTCTGTGATCATCCTTTTTGCGCATCATGCAAAAAGGATTCTAAAGCGTTGTCATGGTATGGGTGGTGTAATGACACAGCTCACACTTTTGTTTGTTTTGGAGGTTGACTTAGACTTTGAGGAACTGGAGAAAGCTGACTTTGTCTCCTTGATTGGTTCAGGGACCTTTTCAATGGATTCCATTTTTTCATTAAGCTTCCTCACAAGTTCGGTCGATTCTTTGGATTTGGTCAACTTCGATGGGGACATGGATGATGAAGTTTCAGTGGGAGTAGACTCTTGTTGGATTAGTTTTGCTTGTCTTTGTAGGATGGTTCTACCAAGTCCGGACCTTTCTTTTGGTGAATGAGGATTGAATTGTAGTGGAGTAAGCTCAGAGCTTGGAGCAGCACCGAAGAGGTTTCAGTGGTGGAAGCGGTGCTTGAGATTACCTTCGAGACTTCGAGAGATGTGTTCCACTGGGCACATCAGGGAGTCCAAGCATGCTCTTTAGAGCTTGGCTTTCAAGCTCTAGAATCCTTCCGTAATCGAAGTTTGGAAGCTTACTCTCAGGATTGACTCGTTCAATCCATTCACTGGAACTGGAATCAGCCAACATACTTGTAATCATGCCACCAGACACAAATGGCTTAGGAGACTGGTCTTTGTTGAGAGAGTCAGGGAGATGATCTTCACCTATGACTCTCTTCTTGCTACTGGGGGCTCCCACAAGTATCAAATACCGAGATTCTTAGTAGTCCAACTTTTAAGAACATCATTTGCCTTTTTAAGTTCATCTTGAAGATTCTGATTTCTTTTAATTAGTTCAGTATTTTGAATTTGCAAAGTGACAGCCTCAAGCTTAGCTTGTTTTAAAATAAGCAATTCATCCCTACACTTATTCAATTCAAAACTTAACTTGTTGTACTTAGAAAAAGATTTAGTCTTTGCTCTTCTACAAACTTAAGGTCAACATTTAGATAATTCATATAAGATCGCCAATCGAGTCATCATCCATAGAAAGAAAAGTGTTTACCTTCTTCATTGTGATGTTGACCCATTCCCCGTTCCTAGCATGATTCTTCCCAACAGCTAGCTTGTCTTCTTCCGAGAGAGCCATTAGAGCACTGACATGTACCATTTCATCATCCGATGAGATTGGCTCTTCATCCCAGTCAAAGGTTTCAACAACAAGGCCTTTGTTCTTACCCATGCAGATTGAACAATTTTTGTTGTTTTTGAGGGACTCGCCTCAAGCAATGCAAGCTTAGCTTTTGCTTTCTTATACTTAGCTTCATAATCAATGGTTTTGTTAAGATCAGATTTGTTTTGAACATTTTGATGAGGCCGATAGATTTTTGGTTGAAATTTGCTAAAACCTCAAGACGATTGGATCCCGATGGTTTGTAAGAGGGTTCAAAAGTTGTTTTTGAAAAACAGTCTTTTGCAAAATGGCCTCTTTTATGACACTTATAGCATTCATGTCTTCGGTTGCTTTAGCAGTTGAAAAACCTTTGTTTCTTTTTATAAACCTTCGAGAGTTAGCGAGGAGTGCCCTTTCCTGAAATTCAGCATTCAGGTCATTTAGGTACTCTTCACTTGATCTCTCATCAGGCTCATCATCTGAGTTTTCTCCAAAATCTTGAGCTTCTTGAAATTTATGGGAAATTTGTCTATGAGGAAAACCTCATCAACAGACGATACCCTGACTTAAAGAAGTCTCGGAAGTCAAGAAGTCCGACCACTACCTCCTCACCAATATCAACTGCTTTCTTTTCTAACAATGTAGTTCAAGATTTTCAAGAAAACTAAGATGATGAGCCTGATGAGAGATCAAGTGAAGAGTACCTAAATGACCTGAATGCTGAATTTCAAGAAAGGGCACTCCTCGCTAACTCTCGAAGGTTTATAAAAAGAAACAAAGGTTTTTCAACTGCTAAAGCAACTGAAGACACTGAATGCTATAAGTGTCATAAAAGAGGCCATTCTTCACACACACCATCAGGACCAACACTCACTGATTTCTTTTATCAGTGAGTCACTCACTATATTATTTAGTGAGTTAGGCTATTTTATTTTCAAATCTTGTTCAGAGTGCTTGGGTCAATTTATTGGACCCAACAGTCTCCCCCTATTTGAATATACAAATAGCCTAAGGTGATTGGTAAAAGGTGTAAGGCGAAAGTTCGTCTAAGGGTTCGTTGTTCGATGGCGGGGTTCGAACCATGGTTCGGTATGATCCTTTAAGTCTCAGTGACTAGGTTCAGTGACAGGAGGTTTAATAACCAGGTTCAGGAAGGTTTAAAGGGTTCAGTTTGGGAGGGTTCAGTGTCTTCTTTTAGACCCTGAGGGACCTGGTTCACTTTGATTCATCAGTGTCCACCACCCTCTTACATGATTTGATATCGGACCTGGTTCAATTTGATACATCAGTGTCCACCTTTTTTTTTGTCACCTAGCATACAAATAAGAATTATAACACATGCAGGCTATGCCTTTTCAACAGTTACATTCTATCATACACTAAATTCACATTCAGGTCTATGATTATCAGGTCTTCGGGTTCTCATATCTTCAGTGACTTGGTTTTAGTCACTACGAGCTCAATGGCACTATCTTTGGTTCCTGAGCAAGTTTCAACCTGAACGACCCATTCTTCACACACACCTTGAGACTCGGGTTCAGTCTCATTTGTCTTGAGATGGTAAGGTTCACGATCACCTGTTTGGTTTATCAGGTTCAGGGTCTGTTGTATGGGCTCACCATGCTTTCACTGTGCAACTCTGAACACTGATTTGTACCCATTGATGTTTATCTCACTGACATACAACCATTAGCTTCACTACACCACAGACATAATCATCAGTTCAGATTTAGCCCGAAATTACCTCTACCTTCAGGTAGTGCGGTTGGGTTGGTTTTCAGTGACTCGGTTTCAGTCACCAAGAGCTCAGAGGCTCGGGTTTGAGTAACTTTAGCATTCAAAGTTACATTGGTTTTAGGGGCTTCAATGTTCTGAATCAAATTTGATTTCAGTGACTTTTTCAGGGTCGAGAATGTACAGCTAGGTACTCCTTTGGGTTCAGACTCCTGAGATTCTTCACATCCAGGGAGTATTCAAGTTCAGTGACTCAATTCTTGTTCGTCTTCATAAGTTCGATGACTTCGGGTTCGAGACTTTGAACAAAGTTCATCGCACATCGAGTGTTGTGCTAGGTTTCAGTGAGTGGGTTCAGGATGTAGAGTTCCGGAAGTGCGTTCAGTCTAGAGGTTCAGACTTGGAGGGTATACACACTGATTAACAACTCCACTGAGATGTATAAGCATCCTAAACCTCAAGACACACTGATGTTTATTACACCCTGATCTTCGATTCCCATATCACTCCCCAATCTCATTCAGGCTTTGTCCGAAACTACAACACAAAAGGCGTAGCCTGATAAACACCAACAACACTCCCTGAGTCAATTTTCTTCAGACCCATCTGCCACTCTCGCCTTTATCACTTTCTGATACACCTATTCGTGTTCTTCAGTGACAACTGAAATTTTCATCAGTACCACCCTAACACTCCTTTCAAATCACAGCTACCTCTCTTTCACACTCCCTAATCATACCACACCCTGATCATCCTTCCAAACAGCCAAACATCCACTGTAATGATTTCATCACATTATGATATTCAACCGACATACAAATATCAGTCTCACGATCACACTTCCATTTTACTCTCACCATCTTCGTGTTCTTTGAACACTGATTTTAACCCATCACCCACTGATATCTTCAGGCACCAACAACACCATTTCATCAACACATAATCACAAACCATAAATCCGATTAAAAAAAATCATTTCCTTTCCCAACCACCGTAACCCGCGCATCATCAGTTAACAAACCCCTTTAACAAAAATAATCCCACGCCACAAATCCACGCGCTGCTGCTCTTAACCATTCCGGTAGCGGACAAACCTTGTTGTCGTGTGATGATGGTTTCTTCGGCCTGTTCATCGACGTTATCACCGACGATATCAAAGCTTCTGGTGATTTCCTTTTTTTTGACCAAGCAGATGGGTTTGGATTATCCTTCTTGTTTTGACTGATTAAATCAGTTGTGAGTGTGCTTTGAAGAAGGATTTGGGGCGTTGGTTTTGTTTAGAATTTTTTATTTGAGATGGGATTTTGACTGGTTTTAGATCGAGTGCAGTTTTTTTTTTGGTTGTGGTGAGATTTTTTGTGTCGTTATTTTTTTGGATATTGTTTTTTTTTTTGTTGGTGAGTAGTGATAGATCTAGTACCCTTTTGGGTTTTTGTGTTAGTGATGGTTAGATAATGTGTGGGTTTGGATTTTTTGTGTGAGTTGTTTTGAGGATAAATTTGGTAGGGATGAGGAAATTTTTGTGGTGAAGATAGGATTCCTTAGTGACGGGTAGGTAGGTTTTTGTCTGATTATTTAAATCAGTGAGTATTTGGGTGGGTATTTGTCAAACAGTCAACATCAGTGTGTTTTCTCCCCCTCAAAAATTGCTATGACAGTAGCAGTTTTTGAAGGTTCACACGTGACTTTTTGACAATAAAGGATGTCATCTGTAGCCATGAACGGATCTGGATTAGAGAAAAATCCACCCGCTCTGATACCACTTGTTGTTCCCCGTTCACTATCGTTTAAAACAGTTTAACAGTTTTAAAACAAGTTAAAAGTGAACTATGACTGAAATTAACATAAAGAAAACACACTTAGTAATTTTCAACGTCATATTCTTATTAGAAATAATTCAACAAAGAATACGTTACCCAAGTACTTGCGGAATAGTACTTGGGATTGAAATGACAAAGTTGGGTGATTCCTCTCTAAGCTCAAAGCTAAGTCGAGCACAACTCTTAGAGCTCACCGAGCTATCTCAGGAACTAAGTTGTATTTGGAGGAGTGAAAAGATGGCTTGCGTGTATGTGTGTTTTACAATTCACAAGCTTAACCTTTTCACTCCATCTCTTATGCTATTTATACATGTATGATATTTGACTCTTTCCTAAGTGACAACTGACATCATCTGAAGACAAAATCTTGATGTATTTTGTCTCATAAAAGACTATTCTAGGTAAGAGACAAGACTACTTTCCTAAACTCGGTGATGACACCGAGCCGATCTTTGCCATTCATGGAAAGTTGACTTTGGTTGATAAGGACTTCGTCTTATCTGATTCAAACTTTCCTGCCTTGTCCCGCTCTTTCTTGATCTTTACATCCTTCAGTCTTCTACTTGAGTTTGTCTTCGATGTAAGAAGTTGGAGCGGAATCTTAGGGATTCAGTGAGTTATTGTCATCACTCACTGAATCCATCATCTTCTTCTTGACAGTCTTCACCCATTAAGTTCCGCCCCTTGAGTGGAGAGACTCCTTCGCCTCGTACTGTGTATCCTGAAGATGACTCACTGAGAGGCTATGCACTCGGTGACACGATTAGTGTTAACGGATTGAATACTTGGGCTATTTTCTATTCAAATCCTAGATTAAGGGGTTTGGGTATTTACTTGAACATACAGTCTCCCCTATTTGGATATACAAATAGCCTAAGTGGTTGATCAGTGTAAGTGAGCAAGAGGCTTCTTCTTACACTGAATGTACTAATTAATACAATAAGGAACACTGAGTAAATGAATAAAACATACATCGTTTATTGATCGATTACATAGTTCCTATCACTAGTACAAAAGATAAAACAAAATGATGTCAATCCGGATGGATACCCGTGCTTCAAGCTTCACTTTCTTGGTGATGAGTGTTTCCCTGTCAGGATGGTCTCGATCTTGGCATTCGGTCTTGACGAACTGACGTTCTTTGGGGATTGGATATGAGAGGCCACAGAATATAGCGATCATTGCACCACTCCACCTGATCAATGTCACTCCATATTTGAAATGCAGGGTTCCCGTAGACATCAATGTGGAATAGCCCTCTTTCAGGCTCTTCAATCACTAGACAGTTTACAAACTTTACTCCCTCAGGCGGTTCTCGTTGCATTCAAGGCCGGTACTTTGATCTCGGGTTGGAAATCAACTATTTTCCTTTTGCCAGTGGAAGCTTGTGGTTGAGATCCTTGAGGTGCAGTCAAGGCAGTGAATTCTCGGTTGGGTTGGTGCTTCCTTTAGCCTTTCATATCTTTTGCTAAGCATCTTCATCAGCTCCTTGACCACCTTGTTTTGCTTCTTTCCAATGATCGGACCAAGTTCATCAAGTTCATGATCCCAAAGTCGAATTTTAATGGATCATGAACTTCAAAGTGTCTTTTGTCATCCTCTCAGAGACATTCATAGCCAACGGTTTGGTGTTGGGAATGATTTTGACATCGTGATTTTTTCAGAAGCCTTGGTCATTGTCCGCTTATATTCTTTAATTCTTTTGCCCGAGAGCTTCAGTTTTCTTTCTCTTTTCTTCATATCGAGCTCTCATTGCGACCATTTGAGCGACTGAGCTTCCATGAACTTCGTCTGCTGACCCTTTTTGAGCATGCTTGCATCTATTCCCACATTTTCAGCTTCTTCGGCAATCACTTTGGTCAATGCCTCCTTTGTCTTTTCATCCTCAGCTTGTTTCAATTTCCTCTCTTCTTTAGCAAGGTGTTTCGTTAGTTGTTGAGGAGTGAAGAGATATTCGATGTCACCGATTTTGTAGGGAATCCTCTCGTGGTTCGAGTAGTTGTCGATGCTTTTGCCCTTGTTTGTCCGAGGAAGATGATGCAATGATGGGAGGTGTTGTTGTCATGATTGGTGCTAAGGCCGGTGTTGTTGTTCTTTGGAGGTGGTAGTGATGAGATTGGTACCGCAGAGACCGGTGCCGATGATGATGATGTTTGAGCCGCCGAGGCGGTGGTCTTCGCTCCCCTCGGTGTGAAGAGGAGTTTCTTCAATATTCTCCCCTCAACCGTGGCCGTAGCGTCGGTGAGGCAAGAGTTGGAGTAGGTCTTGAGGGGACCGGTTTGACCTTTGAAGGCCGATAGATTTCAGTCATCATGGCCTTTATGTCTGAAGTATCTGCTTGAAGACCAGTGACCTTTGCATCCAAGTTCGCATGAGATAATTCCAAGGCCGTCATTCGTGGACCAAGATTCCAAGCCATAGAAGACGAGGCCTGAGTTAAAGTAGTCACCTGCGTATTTATAGAGTCCAATGTAGCTTGAAGAGACTGGATGAGGATGGAAGACCACGAACATTTGCGCACTTGAGCATGTTGGCGATTCGCTGAGGTTTGAGGATTGTTTCAAGTGCGCCTGAGCCTCCAAAGACTTTAGAGTTGAGTCTTTGGGTCTTCTTTGACAAACTCCGATTTCATCTATCGTGGTTCCTACACCCTGAAGATGTTTGAGGAATTTAGCCATGTTTTCATCCAGTCAGTGAATGTTGTCATACATTAGATCCTTATGCTCATGAACATTTTCATCAAAACCATGTACTTCAGCCTTTAGATCGGCATAACTCGCAGACCTCGGTGTGTTGCTCCCATAATGTGTCATGACCCAGAATATAACCTTCTTGATGCTTTGGTGATCCAATCGAGCCGTCTTTCGTGAGTGGGAGAACATTATCAAATCTGGCAAATTCATCGGTGGATGAAGAGGAGTCATCATTGGCGGCTAGCTTGGTGATTTAGTATGCTCTGTGGATCGCCGAGGTTCTTGTTCACCTTGAACCTCGGCGTCCATTTCTTCTCCGGTGATAAGATTTCATCATCACTTTCGGCAAGGTCATCATCATTGTAGCAATTCAAGGTAACCTCGGCAACCGCTTAACAAGGGAGTGGGAATGGGTTCCATATCGGCGGTGGTATTGATCCCTCGAGTCTTTGTCCCCGTGGACCCCTCGGACACCGGTGGGAGTTTCCGATGTCTTCTGGAGTCGAGGATTGGTTGTGGGTTCCGTATCGGCGGGTTGTTTCTTTCCTCCGAAGTCTTTGTCCCCGTGACCCCGAGACACGGTGGGCGCTTTCCTGCCTTTAGCGAGTCGGTGAATGTTGTATCCCTATCGCGGGTTGTTTGATTCCTCTCGAGTCTTTGGGATCGATCGGTGTGCCCTCGGACAAAGGCTTTGATTTGCTAATGTCATCGGGCGTTGTGGAAGGCGCCCCTACCGGGGTTGTTTGTTTCCCTCTGGATCTTGGGAGTAGTAGGTGTGACCAAGGGCACCGACCGTGATGTATCGGTGTCCTTCGTTGTCACGGGTGGTTGTTGCCTGTCAGTGGGTGTCTTTTGGTCTCGGCCTTTTGTGCCTCTTAGGCGGTGCTCTGAAGCCTCAGGCCCCGGACTTTGGTTTAGTCTTAGTCCCACGAGACTTCCCCTTTTTCTTTTAAGAGCAGGGTTTGGAGACACCGATCCCTCACAGTTGTTCACAAAGAACCATATGGGCCGTCAATTCAATATGTGTGACAAGGGATGGGTCCTTTTGAAAGTTTGAAGGACTCGGATGCGAGTAAATTTCCAAATTTTTCATCCCGAGTATAATTGGCACCCAAGAAACGATTGTAAAGCACAAGAGACAAACCTAGGATACTGAAATATACTTCGTCCTAGTTTTGCTCTGAAGCCGTTACAAGATCACGTAAATGATCTCCCCTATGTCGATGACCCCATTCATCGCAAGCGGTATGCCATCATCAACTGAATGGAGTTAACCTTGTTCGGTGGATGAGTGGTTCCCGCCGAGGACCTGAATCACAAAAGTGAATAGGATCCTCCAAGCCACGGGAATGAACTTTTAGTGGGGTCTGTCCAAAAATGTGGGATCCAAAGCGATTTGTTTTAACCCATCCTTCACTGTGGAAGGTTAGGGATGGGCGACATAAACACCTTTGTTGTAATCTAACCTGTTGAAGTGCAAAGGTTTTGAAATCCGTGGTATATTGTTGCCCCCATTAAGACTAACGATGAGATACTCCTGAGTGGTCTAAGGTTATTCTCATCAGTTGAAGGTGTCGGGTCAAAGGCTTTAGCGAGCCCAAAACTCCCTAAGGTAGTTTGGGTACACTCTTGAGGACATTTTACAAAGGTCGTTTTGAGTGGGCAGTTGAACAAAAATTTTACAATGTCTTTATAGGTTGGGACATTTTCGTGGTATTCAAAATTACCTATGACATTGTTTGTTTTGAATTCAACGTTTGTGAGATCCCCTACCCATTGAGAAGCAAACTGGAGAGATTGTGTTCTAGCCATATCTATTAAAGAAGTTTTTAGGGTTTTAAAAAAAATGTTTGGCAAGAACAATTGAAATGTTTAGATCTCTCTAGTTTGTGAGAAAAACTTTTGTGAATGTTTACAAGGTTTTCCAAAAGAGATTTTGAGCACACACAAATGTTTTGAAATTTTTGAAATGATTTTGACAGAGTTTGATTGCAGAAAAGATTTGTGTGTGTTGATTGTGTTTGAGAAGAGGGTATTTATAGAGTGATAAGAGGGGTGTTTTGTGCACAAATGGAAAAACTAAGAGAAGGTTTTGGAAAGACTTTTGAATTTCCCATTTAATGCTACCACTCCATTACCCGCAAAGAAAATCCCGATTTTCAAGGAACGATTGTAAAAAGTGCACTTTTGCAAAGGATTGAAAATATCAATTTGATATTTTTGTGAGAGGCATTAAATGCCAAGTGGGATGACAATAAGACAAAGAGACATATATTCCTTTATTAAATTGGCATAGTTACCAACCTAGGACATTAAAGTAATTGATACTTGGACCATTAGTTACTCATTCAATGCTCTTTGTCAAGTGTCAGGACCCTGAATGAGTCTTACTCATTCAGTGAGAGGTTTATTTTGGATTTTCAGGAGGATGAACCATTTCGAGACCTTCATCGAGATTGGTTTTCCGATACTTGACTTTCAATGTCAAGCATTCCCAATTCAGCTTTCGCCTCTCAAAGGTAGGTTCATCCAAGGGTTTGGTGAAGATATCACCAGTTGATATTCAAGTAGGGATGAAATGAAGTTCTATGTCTCCTTTCATTATGTGATCCCCGATGAAGTGATATCTGATATCTATGTGTTTGGTTCTTTGGTGGAGAACAAGGTTGTTGGAGATTGCAATTGCACTAGTGTTATCACGTAAGATGGGCACCATTTGGTAATGGATGTTATAGTCACTGAGTTGACTTTTCATCCATAATACATTGGCACATCCTGCTGCAGCCTACATATTCAGCCTCGGTGAGGACATAGCCACTGATTGTTGCTTTTTAGCACTCCAACAAACTAGTTTTCCTCCAAGAAATTGACGGGACCCGAGGTACTTTTTCGTCCATGTTGCACCAAAGATAATCGTAATCGAGTAACCCTTGAGATCAAACCCCGAGCATATTGGATAATATAGTCCAAGGTTTGGGGTTCCTTTCGTACCGAGTATTCTTTTGGCTGCAGGAGGTGGGATTCTTTGGGATTGGGTGATATCTTGCTATTAGACGGTGAAAAATTGTATGTCCGGTCTAGTAGCGGTTAGATACATCGCTGAGCCAACAATCCCCTCGAAATGAGTTTGATTGACTGATTTGCCGGTGAGATCGGCCCAAGGTTGTTAGGTAGGACCATTGGTGTCTTCACTAAGGCATAGTCAAATATCTCATATTTCTTCAAGAGATTTCTGGTGTATTTCTCTTGACTGATGGATATACCTTTATCGGTTTGCACGATTTGTAGTCCAAGAAAGTATGTGAGTTCCCCATCATGCTCATTTCAAACTTCTTTGTCATTAGTTTTTCAAACTGTTTGCAAAGTTTGTAGTTTGTTGAGCCAAAGATGATATCATCAACATACACTTGGACTAGTATCACATCCTGTTGGGTTCTATAGACAAACAAAGGTGTTGTCTATCTTTCCTCCGACAAACTTGTTTTGTATCAAGAAGGCCGAGAGAGTTTCATACCATGCCACGGGAGCTTGTTTAAGTCCATAAAGAGCTTTGTCAAGCTTGCGCACATAGTCGTGGAATTCACTACTCTCAAAGCCCGGTGGTTCTTGAACATACACATCTTACTTGAGATCACCATTTAAGAATGCACTTTTAACATCCATTTGGTAGACCATGAAGTTCATGTATGTTGCATATGCAAGGAAGATCCTGATGGCTTCCATTCTTGCAGCAGGAGCAAATGTCTCATCATAGTCAATGCCTTCTTGTTGACTGTAACCTTTGGCTACAAGTCCGGCTTTGTTTTTAATGACGGCCATTTTCATCGCTTTTGTTTCGAAAACCCACTTCATTCCTATGACTATGACATCCTGAGGACATTTGATCAAGGTCATGACCTTGTTTTTATCAAACTATTGCAATTCTTCTTGCATAGCTGAACCCGGCTTGGGTATTTTAGAGCTTCATGACACTTTTGGGTTCAATGTCCGATAGGTAATCAAGGCATATAGACATTCATTGGCGAAGCCGCAGCTTAGACTAGCGACCATGCTTCTAGTGAGCATACCCTCGATTGGGTTCGCCAATGATGTTTACAAGCTCAATGTCACGAGATCTTGTCCACTTACTTTGTGGTCCTGGGTCCGAGCTTGAAGATGTCACCGGGAGTCGAGATATGATTTCGTGCAAGGGCCACGTAATCATTTAGAACATCTGTAGAGATGTCTTGATCGAGTTGAGGACATGAGTTACGGTTCTGATCATTTGGATCATTGTTACATATCCCGAGGACAGATCGATTTTCAATGAACTCATTGAAGGTTGGTTGAGGTAGGTTGTGGGGTAAGACATAATATGAGATGTCAAGATCAACTTGATATGAGGAATTGAGTTGATGTTGTACTCATCGAGGATATCTTGATGAGTTATCAATTCCTATTTCTTCCACTAAGGTGTTGGTGAACTTGATGCTTTCAGTGCTTTCATCAAAGGTGACATGAAAGGTTTCCTCAACTTGTTGTCTCCTTGTGTTAAAACCCTCAAGGCTTTGGAGATCGTGAGTATCCTAAAAATATCCATCATCGCCTTTTGCATCAAATTTCCTAGATGATCCTTGTGGTTGTGAATGAACACAGGACATCCAAACACATGAAAATAGCCGATGTCGGGAAGTCTACCTTTGAAGATCTCATATGGGGTTTTATTATGTCTTTTGACAATGACTGCTTTTGGGTGTAACGTGCGCTTTGATGCTTCATAAATGTTTTGAGAGGGTCGAGCCATTTAACATAGTTCTAGCGGCCTCAATGAGAGTTCTGTTTTTCCTTTCAAAGAACCCCATTTTGTTCAATGGTATAAGGAGATGAGAAATTTTGAGAAATTCCTTTTTCATCACAGAAACTCTCAAGTTCTTGATTTCGAACTCGGTGCCATTGTCGGTTCGGTTTGTTTAACAGCTTATGTCATTCGGTTTTCAATCTTCCTGATGAATGACATTATTGTATCAGTTGCTTGACTCTTTTTGGAAAGAAAGTATACCCAAGTGTATCTTGAGAATTCATCAACAATGACAAGTGTATACTTCTCATCTTTGGATTGATCTCGGGGTCCAAAGAGATCCATGTGCAGGAGGTGAAGCTTTTGATGGAGAAATTTTGTTTGGTTTTGAATGATGCTCTGTGGTGTTTACCCTTTTCACAGGCAGAGCATGGTTTGTCTTTTGCAAAGACCAGTGATGGCAAGCCAAGGACCTTGTTTTGTTTTGCCAAGTTGTTGAGGTTTTTGAAGTTTAAGTGTGAAAGTCTCTTATGCCACGCCCAATTGATAGTTTCAATGGCTTTAGCAAAGAGACAAGTTCCATCTTGGGAGAGAGTTGACATGTCAAGCACATAGACATCATCTCTCCTAGGAGCTATCAACACAACTTCCTTGTTGGCATTAAAAATGGTACCTTGTTTATCATTGAATTGTACAATGAATTTTGCATCACATAGTTGGTGACAATCGATGAGATTGTATTTGAGACCGTTGACATAGGCTATTCTAGAAAAACTATTCCATTGCGGTCTTGAACCATAACCTTCATGGGACATGATGAGTTATCACCAAATACTACCTTGGGCCCGGTTCCTTTACATACTTGTGCGAGATATTCCTTCACACCATGCTTCTTGAGCATCCATTTGTCTAGATGCCGATAGGCTCCCCGGCATGTCTCTCGCACAAGTAGTAAATCAATTAGTTTCTTCTTGTGACCCACTTACCAGTGGGCTTGGATCTCAAGGTCTCTTTGAACTTAGCAATCGATTCATGGTCAGTAGTTGTATGCATGGTGCTACCACAGGTTTTGCATTTAGAGGCCGAGGATGACTCTGACTCTTGGTTGTTTGGAATTTCTTCTTGCATGAATGATTCTGTCATGTTGGGATGTCTCATGAGTGGATTACGCATATATCACAAAGATGTATTCATGAGACAATCATCCCGATGATGATCATTGAACCCACAGTGAGGGCGAGAGGGAAAAGGTTTTGCTCTATTCTTTGGAGCAGTTTTAGAGGATGAAGCATACCGATGACCAACTTTGGTATAGTTTGCTTGTCATCATTGTGGATGATCTGCGTCTGTGATCATCCTTTTGCGAATCATGCAAAAAGGATTCTATAAGCGCTTGTCGATGGTATGGGTGGTGTAATGACACAGCTCACACTTTTGTTTGTTTTGGAGGTTGACTTAGACTTTGAGGAACTGGAGGAAGCTGACTTTGTCTCCTTGATTGGTTCAGGGGCCTTTTCAATGGATTCCATTTTTTCAAGAAGCTTCCTCACAAGTTCGGTCGATTCGGATTTGGTCACTTCAGTGGGGACAAGTGGATGATGAAGTTTCAGTGGGAGTAGAATCTTGTTGGATTAGTTTTGCTTGTCTTTGTAGGATGGTTCTACCAAGTCCGGACCTTTCTTTTGGTGAATGAGGATTGAATTGTAGTGGAGTAAGCTCGAGCTTGGGCGACCAAGAGGTTTCGTGGTGGAAGCGGTGCTTGAGATTCGCTGCACTCGAGAGATGTGTTCAGCACCACCGGGCACATCGTGGAGTCCAAGCATGCTCTTTAGAGCTTGACTTTCGTGCTCTAGAATCCTTCCGAATCGAAGTTTGGAAGCTTACTCGTGATTGACTCGCTTCAATCCATTCAACGAACTGAATCACCAACATACTTGTAATCATGCCACCGACACAAATGGCTTAGGAGATCGGTCTTTGTTGAGAGAGTCGTGAGATGATCTTCACCTATGACTCTCTTCTTGCTACTTGGGGGCTCCCAAAGATCAAAGACCACTCGGATTCTTAGCGGTCCAACTTTTAAGAAAATCATTTGCCTTTTTAAGTTCATCTTGAAGATTCTGATTTCTTTTAACTAGTTCGGTGTTTTGAATTTGCAAAGTGACAGCCTCAAGCTTAGCTTGTTTTAAAATAAGCAATTCATCCCTACACTTATTCAATTCAAAACTTAACTTGTTGTACTTAGAAAAAGATTTAGTCTTTGCTCTTCTACAAACTTAAGGTCAACATTTAGATAATTCATATAAGATCGCCAATCGAGTCATCATCCATAGAAAGTAAAATGTTTACCTTCTTCATTGTGATGTTGACCCATTCCCGCTCCTAGCATGATTCTTCCCAACAGCCTAGCTTGTCTTCTTCTCGAGAGAGCCATTAGAGCACCGACATGTACCATTTCATCATCCGATGAGATTGGCTCTTCATCCCATCAAAGGTTTCAAAGAACAAGGCCTTTGTTCTTACCCCACGCAGATTGAACAATTTTTGTTGTTTCGAGGTGGCCTCAAGCAATGTAAGCTTAGCTTTTGCTTTCTTATACTTAGCTTCATAATCAATGGTTTTGTTAAGATCGGATTTGTTTTGAACATTTTGATGAGACCGATAGATTTTGGTTGAAATTTGCTAAAACTTGAAGACTGATTGGATCCTGATGGTTTGTAAGAGGGTTCAGAAGTTGTTTTTGAAAAACAGTCTTTTGCAAAATGGCCTCTTTTATGACACTTATAGCATTCGGTGTCTTGAGCTTTTTAGCAGCTTGAAAACCTTTGTTTCTTTTATAAACCTTCGAGAGTTAGCGAGGAGTGCCCTTTCTGAAATTCAAAGATTCGTGTCATTTAGGTACTCTTCACTTGATCTCTCATCGGGCTCATCATCCGAAGTTTTCTCCAAAATCTTGAGCTTCACGAAATTTATGGGAAATTTGTCTATGAGGAAAACCTCATCAGCAGACGATACTTCGACTTAAAGAAGTCTCGTAGAAGTCGAAGTCCTCGACCACTACCTCATCATCAATATCAACTGCTTTCTTTTCTAACAATGTAGTTCAAGATTTTCAAGAAAACTAAGATGATGAGCCTGATGAGAGATCAAGTGAAGAGTACCTAAATGACCGAAGTTTGAATTTCAAGAAAGGGCACTCCTTTAACTCTCGGTTTATAAAAGAAACAAAAGTTTTTCAACTGCTAAAGCAACTGAAGACACTGAATGCTATAAGTGTCATAAAAGAGGCCATTCTTCACACACACCATCAGGACCAACACTCACTGATTTCTTTTATCAGTGAGTCACTCACTATATTATTTAGTGAGTTAGGCTATTTTATTTTCAAATCTTGTTCAGAGTGCTTGGGTCAATTTATTGGACCCAACGCTCTCCCCTATTTGAATATACAAATAGCCTAAGGTGATTGGTAAAGGTGTAAGACCTGAAAGTTCGGTCCTAAGGGTTCAGTTGTTCAAATGGGGTTGAACCATGGTTCAGCCGTATGATCCTTTAAGTCTCAGTGACTAGGTTCAGTGACAGGAGGTTTAATAACCAGGTTCAGGAAGGTTTAAAGGGTTCAGTTTGGGAGGGTTCAGTGTCTTCTTTTAGACCCTGAGGGACCTGGTTCACTTTGATTCATCAGTGTCCACCACCCTCTTACATGATTTGATATCGGACCTGGTTCAATTTGATACATCAGTGTCCACCTTTTTTTTTTGTCACCTAGCATACAAATAAGAATTATAACACATGCAGGCTATGCCTTTTCAACAGTTACATTCTATCATACACTAAATTCACATTCGTGTCTATGATTATCGTGTCTTCGGTTCTCATATCTTCAGTGACTTGGTTTTAGTCACTACGAGCTTAATGGCACTATCTTTGGTTCCTGAGCAAGTTTCAACCTCGAATCGACCCATTCTTCATTACACACCTTGAGACTCGGGTTCCTGTCTCATTTGTCTTGAGATGGTAAGGTTCACGTTCACCTGTTTGGTTTGTCAGGTTCAGGGTCTGTTGTATAGGCTCACCATGCTTTCACTGAGCAACTCTGAACACTGATTTGTACCCATTGATGTTTATCTCACTGACATACAACCATTAGCTTCACTACACCACTGACATAATCATCAGTTCAGATTTAGCCCGAAATTACCTCTACCTTCAGGTAGTGCGGTTGGGTTGGTTTTCAGTGACTTCGGGTTTCAAATACCAAGAGCTCGAGGTTTCCGGGTTTGAGTAACTTTAGCATTCAAAGTTACATTGGTTTTAGGGGCTTCAATGTTCTGAATCAAATTTGATTTCAGTGACTTTTTCAGGGTCGAGAATGTACAGCTAGGTACTCCTTTGGGTTCAGACTCCTGAGATTCTTCACATCCAGGGAGTATTCAAGTTCAGTGACTCAATTCTTGTTCGCCATAAGTTCGACTCGTGTTCCGAGACTTTGAACAAAGTTCGACCACATCGAAAGTGTTCAGTGCTAGGTTTCAGTGAGTGGGTTCAGGATGTAGAGTTCCGGAAGTGCGTTCAGTCTAGAGGTTCAGACTTGGAGGGTATACACACTGATTAACAACTCCACTGAGATGTATAAGCATCCTAAACCTCAAGACACACTGATGTTTATTACACCCTGATCTTCGATTCCCATATCACTCCCCAATCTCATTCAGGCTTTGTCCGAAACTACAACACAAAAGGCGTAGCCTGATAAACACCAACAACACTCCCTGAGTCAATTTTCTTCAGACCCATCTGCCACTCTCGCCTTTATCACTTTCTGATACACCTATTCGTGTTCTTCAGTGACAACTGAAATTTTCATCAGTACCACCCTAACACTCCTTTCAAATCACAGCTACCTCTCTTTCACACTCCCTAATCATACCACACCCTGATCATCCTTCCAAACAGCCAAACATCCACTGTAATGATTTCATCACATTATGATATTCAACCGACATACAAATATCAGTCTCACGATCACACTTCCATTTTACTCTCACCATCTTCGTGTTCTTTGAACACTGATTTTAACCCATCACCCACTGATATCTTCAGGCACCAACAACACCATTTCATCAACACATAATCACAAACCATAAATCCGATTAAAAAAAAATCATTTCCTTTCCCAACCACCGTAACCCGCGCATCATCAGTTAACAAACCCCTTTAACAAAAATAATCCCACGCCACAAATCCACGCGCTGCTGCTCTTAACCATTCCGGTAGCGGACAAACCTTGTTGTCGTGTGATGATGGTTTCTTCGGCCTGTTCATCGACGTTATCACCGACGATATCACAGCTTCTGGTGATTTCCTTTTTTTTTTGACCAAGCAGATGGGTTTGGATTATCCTTCTTGTTTTGACTGATTAAATCAGTTGTGAGTGTGCTTTGAAGAAGGATTTGGGGCGTTGGTTTTGTTTAGAATTTTTTATTTGAGATGGGATTTTGACTGGTTTTAGATCGAGTGCAGTTTTTTTTTTGGTTGTGGTGAGATTTTTTGTGTCGTTATTTTTTTGGATATTGTTTTTTTTTTGTTGGTGAGTAGTGATAGATCTAGTACCCTTTTGGGTTTTTGTGTTAGTGATGGTTAGATAATGTGTGGGTTTGGATTTTTTGTGTGAGTTGTTTTGAGGATAAATTTGGTAGGGATGAGGAAATTTTTGTGGTGAAGATAGGATTCCTTAGTGACGGGTAGGTAGGTTTTTGTCTGATTATTTAAATCAGTGAGTATTTGGGTGGGTATTTGTCAATGCAACAACATCAGTGTGTTTTCTCCCCCTCAAAAATTGCTATGACAGTAGCAGTTTTTGAAGGTTCACACGTGACTTTTTGACAATAAAGGATGTCATCTGTAGCCATGAACGGATCTGGATTAGAGAAAAATCAACCTGCTCGATACTCACTTGTTGTTCCGTTCACTATCGTTAAAAAAGCAGTTTAACAGCTTTAAAACAAGTTAAAAGTGCACTATGACTGAAATTAACATAAAGAAAACACACTTAGTAATTTTCAACGTCATATTCTTATTAGAAATAATTCAACAAAGAATACGTTACCCAAGTACTTACGGAATAGTACTTGGGATTGAAATGACAAAGTTGGGTGATTCCTCTCTAAGCTCGAGAGCTAAGTCCGAGCACAACTCTTAGAGCTCACCGAGCTATCTCAGGAACTAAGTTGTATTTGGAGGAGTGAAAAGATGGCTTTGCGTGTATGTGTGTTTTTACAATTCACAAGCTTAACCTTTTCACTCCATCTCTTATGCTATTTATACATGTATGATATTTGACTCTTTCCTAAGTGACAACCGACATCATACTGTAAGACAAAATACTTGATGTATTTTGTCTCTCTTTAAAAGACTATTCTAGGTAAGAGACAAGACTACTTTCCTAAACTCATGATGATGACGAGCCGATCTTTTGCCATTCAGGGAAAGTTGACTTTGGTTGATAAGTACTTCGTCTTATCCGATTCAAACTTTCTGCCTTGTCCCGCTCTTTCTTCGGTCTTTACATCCTTCGGTCTTCTACTGGTTTGTCTTGTGTAAGAAGTTGGAGAGGTCTTAGGGATTCGATGAGTTATTGTCATCACTCATCCAATCCATCTTCTTCTTGACACGCCTTCACCCATTAAGTTTCGCTTCACCGAGTGGAGACTCCTTCACAGCCCTCGGGTATCCTGAAGATGACTCATCGAGGCTATGCACTCGGTGACGATTAGTGTTAACGGATTAAATACTTGGGCTATTTTCTATTCAAATCCTAGATTAAGGGGGTTTGGGTATTTACTGAACCCAACAGTCTCCCCCTATTTGGATATACAAATAGCCTAAGTGGTTGATCGCTGTAAGTGAGCAAGAGGCTTCTTCTATTACCTCGAATGTACTAATGAATACAATACGGAACACTGAGTAAATGAATAAAACATACATCGTTTATTGATCGATTACATAGTTCCTATCACTAGTACAAAAGATAAAACAAAATGATGTCAATCCGGATGGATACCCGGCTTCAAGCTTCACTTTCTTGGTGATGAGTGTTTCCTTCGATGGTCTCGATCTTGGCATTCGTGTCTTGACGAACTGGCGACGCTTTCGGGATTGGATCCGAGAGGCCACAGAATATAGTGATCATTGCGACCCACTCGGCTGATCAATGTCACTCCATCTTTGAAATGCAGTGGTTCCGTAGACATCAATGTGGAATAGCCCTCTTTTCGTGCTCTTCAATCACTAGACAGTTTACAAACTTTACTCCCTCGTAGCGGTTCTCTGTTGCATTCAAGGCGTACTTTGATCTCGTGGTTGGAAATCAACTCTTTTCCTTTTGCTGGAAGCTTGTGGTTGAGATCCTTGAGGTACGCCAAGGCGGTGAATTCTCGCCATTGGGTTGGTGCTTCCCATAGCCTTTCATATCTTTTGCTAAGCATCTTCATCAGCTCCTTGACCACCTTGTTTTGCTTCTTTCCAATGATCGGACCAAGTTCATCAAGTTCGGTGATCCCAAAGTCGCGAATTTTAATGGATCATGAACTTCAAATTGTCTTTTGTCATCCCTCTCGTAGACATTCATAGCCAACGGTTTGGTGTTGGGAATGATTATGACATCGCTGATTTTTTCAGAGCCTTCTGGTCATTGTCCGCTTATATTCTTTAATTCTGTTTTGCGAGCTTCAGTTTTCTTTCTCTTCTTCATATCGAGCTCTCATTGCGTACCATTTGAGCTGAGCTTCCATGAACTGTCCCCGCCTCGACCCTTTTGAGCTTGCTTGCATCTATTCCCACATTTTAGCCTTCTTCGCAATCACTTTGGTCATTGCCTCCTTTGTCTTTTCATCCTCGGCTTTGTTTCAATTTCCTCTCTTCTTTAGCAAGGTGTTTCGTTAGGCTCGTTGAGAGTGAAGAGATATTCAGATGTCACCGATTTTGTAGGAATCCTCTCGTGGTTCAAGAGTTGTCGGTATGCTTTTGCCCTTGCTTTGTCCTGAGGAAGATGATTCAATGATGGGAGGTGTTGTTGTCATGATTGGTGCTAAGATCGCCGCTGTTGTTGTTCTTGGAGGTGGTAGTGATGAGATTGGTAGCAGAGACTCGGTGCGATGATGATGATGTTTGAGCTGCTGAGCGGTGGTCTTCGCTCCCCTCGGTGAAGAGGAGTTTCTTCGCCAATATTCTCCCCTCAACCGCGGGCCGTAAGGCCGCTGAGGGCAAGAGTTGGAGTAGGTGCTTGAGGGGTGATCAGCTTTGACCTTTGAAGGCCTGATAGATTTCAGTCATCATGGCCTTTATGTCCGAGTATCTGCTTGAAGACCAGTGACCTTTGCATCTAAGTTCGCATGAGATAATTCCAAGGTCGTCATTCGTGGACCAAGATTCCAAGCCATAGAAGACGAGGCCTGAGTTAAAGTAGTCACCAGCGATTTATAGAGTCCAATGTAGCTTGAAGAGATCGGATCGAGGATGGAAGACCTCAACATTTGCGGACTTGAGTATGTTGAAAGGCGATTCAGCTGAGGTTTGAGGATTGTTTCAAGTGCGCCTTAGTAGCCTCCAAAGGCACTTTAGAGTTGAGTGTTGGTCTTCTTTGACAAACTCCCGATTTCATCTATCGTGGTTCCTACACCGAAGATGTTTGAGGAATTTAGCCATGTTTTCATCCGATCGGTGAATGTTGTCATACATCGATCCCTATGCTCATGAACATTTTCATCAAAACCATGTACTTGACCTTTAGATCAAAGATAACTCGCAGCTGCCTCGCAAATTGTGTTGCTCCCATAATGTGTCATGACCCTTAAATATAACCTTCTTGATGCTTTGGTGATCCATAACGAGCCGCTCTTTAGGTGAGTGGGAGAACATTATCAAATCGCAAATTCATTAGTGGATGAAGAGGAGTCATCATTGGCGCTTAGTAATCGGTGATTTAGTATGCTCACGTGGATCGCCGAGGTTCTTGTTATTTTGAACCTCGGCGTCCATTTCTTCTCGGTGATAAGATTTCATCATCACTTTCAAAGCAAGGTCATCATCGATTGTAGCAATTCAAGAACCTCAAAGAACCGTTAACAAGTGGAGTGGGAATGGGTTCCATATCGGTGTGGTATTGATCCCTCGAGTCTTTGTCCCCGTGGACCCCTCGGACACCGGTGGGAGTTTCCCTGTGTCTTCTGAGTCGATTGGTTGTGGGTTCCAGATCGGCCGGTTGTTTCTTTCCTCCCAGTCTTTGTCCCCATGACCCACGAGACACCGGTGGGCGCTTTCGAAATGCCTTTAGCGAGAGTCTGAATGTTGTATCCCTATCGGCGGGTTGTTTGATTCCCTCCGAGTCTTTGGGATCGTCGGTGTGCCCTCATACAAAGGCTTTGATTTGCTAATGTCATCAGGGCGTTGTGGAAGGCTGCCCCTACCGGTTGTTTGTTTCCTCGGATCTTGGGAGTAGTAGGTGTGACCAAGAGCGGCCGTGATGTATCGGTGTCCTTCGTTGTCACGCGGGGTGGTTGTTGCCGGTCGTGGGTGTCTTTTTGGTCTCGTGCCTTTGTGCCTCTTAGGCGGTGCTCCCTGCCTCGTGGCCCCAGGACTTTGGTTTAGTCTTAGTCCCTGCCTCAGACTTCCCTTTTTCTTTTAAGAGCGGGGTTTGGAGACACTGATCCCTCCCAGTTGTTTACGCAACCATATGGGCCGTCAATTCAATATGTGTGACAAGGGATGGGTCCTTTTGAAAGTTTGAAGGACTCGTGGATGCCGTGTAAATTTCCAAATTTTTCATCCCGAGTATAATTGGCACCCAAGAACGATTGTAAAGCACAAGAGACAAACCTAGGATACTGAAATATACTTCGTCCTAGTTTTGCTCTCACCTAAGACAAGATCACCGTAAATGATCTCCCTATGTCGACAAACGGACCCCATTCATCGTGCAAGATGCCATCATCAACCGAATGGAGTTAACCTGCTCAGGGATGAGTGGTTCCCGCCGAGGACTGAATCACAAAAGTGAAAAAGATCCTCCAAGCCACGGGAATGAACTTTTAGTGATCGGGGTCTGTCCCAAAATGTGGGATCCAAAGCGATTTGTTTTAACCCATCCTTCATGGAAGGTTCGAGATGGGCGACATAAACACCTTTGTTGTAATCTAATCCTGTTGAAGTGCAAAAGGTTTTGAAATCCAGGGTATATTGTTGCCCCCATTAAGACCGAACTCGATGAGATACTCCCTGAGTGGTCTAAGGTTATTCTCACGATTGAAGGTGTCGGTCAAAGGCTTTAGCAAGTAGCCCAAAACTCCTAAGGTAGTTTGGGTACACTCTGAGGACATTTTACAAAGGCTGTTTTGAGTGGGCAGTTGAACAAAAATTTTACAATGTCTTTATAGGTTGGGACATTTTGTGGTATTCAAAATTACCTATGACATTGTTTGTTTTGAATTCAACGTTGTGAGATCCCCTACCCCGAGAAGCAAACTGGAGAGATTGGGTTCTAGCCATATCTATTAAAGAAGTTTTTAGGGTTTTAAAAAATGTTTGGCAAGAACAATTGAAATGTTTAGATCTCTCTAGTTTGTGAGAAAACTTTTGTGAATGTTTACAAGGTTTTCCAAAAGAGATTTTGAGCACACACAAATGTTTTGAAATTTTTGAAATGATTTTGACAGAGTTTGATTGCAAGTAAAGATTTGTGTGTGTTTATTGTGTTTGAGAAGAGGGTATTTATAGAGTGATAAGAGGGGTGTTTTGTGCACAAATGGAAAAACTAAGAGAAGGTTTTTGAAAGACTTTTGAATTTCCCATTTAATGCTACCACTCCATTACCCGCAAGAAAAATCCCGATTTTCAAGAGGCATGCGGTCTGCAGTAAAAGTGCACTTTTGCGTGATTGAAATATCAATTTGATATTTTTGTGAGAGGCATTAAATGCCAAGTGGGATGACAGGAAGACAAAGAGACATATATTCCTTTATTAAATTGGCATAGTTACCAACCTAGGACATTAAAGTAATTGATACTTGGACCATTAGTTACTCATTCAATGCTCTTTGTCAAGTGTCAGGGACCCTGAATGAGTCTTACTCATTCAGTGAGAGGTTTATTTTGGATTTTTCAGTGAGCATGAACCATTTCGCAGACCTTCATCGAGATTGGTTTTCTGATACTTGACTTTCAATGTCAAGCATTCCCAATTCGGTCTCTCCGGTAGGTTCATCCAAGGGTTTGGTGAAGATATCGACTTGATATTCGGTAGGGATAAAATGAAGTTCTATGTCTCCTTTCATTATGTGATCCCTGATGAAGTGATATCCGATATCAATGTGTTTGGTTCTTTGGTGGAGAACAGGGTTGTTGGAGATTGCAATTGCACTAGTGTTATCACGTAAGATGGGCACCATTTTGTACTGGATGTCGTAGTCACCGAGTTGACTTTTCATCCATAATACATTGGCACAAAGATCCTCCGCCAAGCCTACATATTCATTTCTCACCAGGACATAGCCAACGATTGTTGCTTCTTTGCACTCCAACATACTAGTTTTCCTCCAAGAAATTGACAGGACCACGAGGTACTTTTTCGTCTCATGTTGCGACCAAAGATAATCGTAATCGAGTAACCCTTGAGATCAAACCCCGAGCATATTGGATAATATAGTCCAAGGTTTGGGGTTCCTTTGTACCGAGTATTCTTTTGGCCGCAGCTGGTGGGATTCTTTGGGATTGGGCTGATATCTTGCTATTAGACGCATGAAAATTGTATGTCCGGTCTAGTAGCGGTTAGATACATCATGAGCCAACAATCCCCTGAAATGAGTTTGATTGATGATTTGCCGGTGAGATCGGGCCCAAGGTTGTTAGGTAGGACCATTGGTGTCTTCACTAAGGCATAGTCAAATATCTCATATTTCTTCAAGAGATTTCTCGTGTATTTCTCTTGGATGATGGATATACCTTTATCGGCTTTGCCTCGATTTGTAGTCCGAGAAAGTAAGTGAGTTCACCCATCATGCTCATTTCAAACTTCTTTGTCATTAGTTTTTCAAACTGCTTGCAAAGTTTGTAGTTTGTTGAGCCAAAGATGATATCATCAACATACACTTGGACTAGTATCACATCCTGTTGGGTTCTATAGACAAACAATGTGTTGTCTATCTTTCCTCTGACAAACTTGTTTTGTATCAAGAAGGCTGAGAGAGTTTCATACCATGCCCCGGGAGCTTGTTTAAGTCCATAAAGAGCTTTGTCAAGCTTGCGGACATAGTCGTGGAATTCACTACTCTCAAAGCCCGGTGGTTGCCAACATACACATCTTCTTTAAGATCACCATTTAAGAATGCACTTTTAACATCCATTTGGTAGACCCAGAAGTTCATGTATGTTGCATATGCAAGGAAGATCCTGATGGCTTCCATTCTTGCAACAGAAGCAAATGTCTCATCATAGTCAATGCCTTCTTGTTGACTGTAACCTTTGGCTACAAAGTCCGGCTTTGTTTTTAATGACATTGCCATTTTCATCGATTTTGTTTCGAAAACCCACTTCATTCCTATGACTAATGCGACATCCACGAGGACATTTGATCAAGGTCATGACCTTGTTTTATCAAACATGTTGCAATTCTTCTTGCATAGCCTGAACCCAGACTTGGGTATTTTAGAGCTTCATGACACTTTTGGGTTCAATGTCGATAGGTAATCGGCATATAGACATTCATTGGCGAAGCTGCGGTTAGACTAGCGGCCATGCTTCTAGTGAGCATACCCCGTGGTTCGCCAATGATGTTTACAAGCTCAATGTCCCGAGATCTTGTCCACTTACTTTGTGGTCCGGGGTGCGAGCTTGAAGATGTCACTGGGAGTCCATATATGATTTCGTGCAAGGGCACGAATCATTTAGAACATCTGTAGAGATGTCTTGATCGTTGAGGACATGAGTTACGTTCCCGATCATTTGGATCATTGTTACATATCCCAGCGAGGGCGATCGATTTTCAATGAACTCATTGAAGGTTGGTTGAGGTAGGTTGTGGGGTAAGACATAATATGAGATGTCGACATCGGCTTGATATGAGGAATTGAGTTGATGTTGTACTCATCGAGGAGGATATCTTGATGAGTTATCAATTCCTATTTCTTCCAATCGAGGTGTTGGTGAACTTGATGCTTTCGCTGCTTCATCAAAGGTGACATGAAAGGTTTCCTCAACTTGTTGTCTCCTTGTGTTAAAACCACGAAGGCTTTGGAGATCGATGAGTATCCTAAAAAATATCCATCATCAGATTTTGCATCAAATTTTCCTAGATGATCCTTGTGGTTGTGAATGAACACAGAACATCCAAACACATGAAAATAGCTGATGTCCGGAAGTCTACCTTTGAAGATCTCATATGGGGTTTTATTATGTCTTTTGACAATGACTGCTTTTGGGTGTAACAGTGCGCTTTTGACCGCTTCAAATTCGTAAATGTTTTGGAGGTGAGCCATTTAACATAGTTCTAGCGACCTCAATGAGTTACGTTTTCCTTCAAAGAACCCCATTTTGTTCGGGGGGTATAAGGAGATGAGAAATTTTGAGAATTCCTTTTCATCACGAAACTCTCAAGTTCTTGATTTCTCGAACTTCGATGCCATTGTCGGTTCCGATTTGTTTTAACAGATTATGTCATTCGGTTTTCAATCTTCCCGATGAATGACATTATTGTATCACCGCTTGACTCTTTTGGAAAGAAAGTATACCCAAGTGTATCTTGAGAACTCATCAACAATGACAAGTGTATACTTCTCATCTTTGCCGATTGATCTCGGGATGACAGTCCAAAGAGATCCATGTGCGAGGAGGTGAAGGCGACTTTGGAGAAATTTTGTTTGGTTTTGAATGATGCTCGTGGTGTTTACCCTTTTCACAGTGTAGCATGGTTTGTCTTTTACAAAGACCAGTGATGGCAAGCCAAGGACCTTGTTTTGTTTTGCCAAGTTGTTGAGGTTTTTGAAGTTTAAGTGTGAAAGTCTCTTATGCCACGTACCAATTGATAGTTTCATGGCTTTTTAGCAAAGAGACAAGTTCCATCTTGGGAAAGAGTTGACATGTCAAGCACATAGACATCATCTCCCCAGAGCTATCAACACAACTTCCCTGTTGGCATTAAAAATGGTACCTTGTTTATCATTGAATTGTACAATGAATTTTGCATCACATAGTTGAGTCGATGAGATTGTATTTGAGACCGTTGACATAGGCTATTCTAGAGAAAACTATTCCATTGCAGTTTACTGAATCCGTAACTGTTGTAGTTGTATTGTCTTTTGTATAATTTCTACCTTTAATGTTGTTAGTTCGGTTTAACTGGCACCAAACCGATTAACCCTATTGTAAATTTGGGTGGTTTGGTTCGGTTTTGCTCACTTACGGTTTGGTTATCGGATACTTTTTAATTGCAAAACCGAATAAGCTAAACCGAACGACTCTGGTCAATGAAAACCAACCGTTCGAACATCCCTACTTAATTCACACCATATATCCATAAATAAAAAAATTCATACCTAAATTAATGCTGCTATACATCATCGACACTATGTATGCACGGATAACAGTCTAATGATAACTAATAAGTTCATGGAGATTTTTACTTGACTATTGAAATTTCTTTTAGAAATTAAAAAATAAGTATTTTTAAAGATATTTAAATAAATACAGCAGTTTAAAATATTATGTAAGAATATGCTATGTCATTGAGTCTTTCTTTACGAGATAAAAAAATGTAGGTTAAATATATGGTTTTAATTTCTATTTACTCACTGTCTATTTAAATATCTTTAGAAGTACTCATTCTCTTAATTTTCTTTTGAAATTACAATAGTCAAGTAAAACAATGGGTTGTTGGGGTTGGAAAGTGATGTTTCCTAAGTTGACTAGAGTCAATCATTTTCTAATCTTGTGAGGACGACCTGATATGGAAATTTATGGCCAACCAATAATTGAATGGAAGTTTGAATTTATATGATTCAAAAAGCGATTTTTTTTAAGCGAAAATTACCTGCCCTGCGATGGAAGACTTTTCCTGCAAATGACCATTTTATCTCACATTACTTATTTGGCCTATTTGTTTGCAGCTTCTAAACAAAGAAGTAAAAACATACAAAGTGTTTTGTCCATATTTAGCCCTAAGAAAAAATAAAACATTAAATGGCCACATCATCATTTCGCTGCAAATAAACAACGAATTCCTTATTTATTTTTATCTTTTAAAGAAAAAAAAAAAAAAAAAAAAAAAACTCTAGTTTAAATAAAGAGAATATCACCATTTCACAGTGCCAAGTCACCATTTCACATACATATATGGCCGTGAAATGCATTTCCATTTTTCTAATTAAATAAAGAGAATATCAAAAAGTGCAAAATTCACCCTTCAACTTTTGAATATTTACATTTTTTTTATATATCAAACTTTATTCGTCGAATATTTATTAAATGTCTATCTAATTCGCTAATAACAATATGTCAAGCGATCGAGAATCACGAACAAAAAACGCAATATCGTTATGCTTTTGACGTACGTACGATTTCAAAAAAAAATGTTGAAGTTTTAAATAAAAAAATAATAAAAAAAAAATAAATAAATAAAAAATAAATTCAAAACACACTCATAATTCACAAGGACCAAAGACATGCAATTCTATGAAAGAGGAAACTCGTTTGAAATGATCGAAATATCATTTGGGTAATAACCTATAATAAATGTTTATGTTTTTATTTCCAAACGATATTCCGGTCATTCCAAACGAGTTTCCTCTTTCATAGAATTGCATATCTTTGGTTCTTGTGATTTAAGAGTTTGTTTCAAAAGTGTTTTTTTTTTTTTTTTATTTATTTAAAACTTCAACATTTTTTAATCGTAATTACGTCAAAAGCATATCAATATTCGTTTTGTTCGTAATTGAGAGCTCTTCACAACGGTGTATTTTTATTAGCGAATTAGCTAGACATTTGATAAATATTCGACAAATAAAGTTTGTTATATAAAAAAGTTATAAATATTCAAAAGCTGGAGGATGAATTTTGCACATTTTGATATTCTCTTTATTTAATTAGAAAAATGAAAATGCATTTCGCGACCATATGTATGTGAAATGGTGACTTGACAATGTGAAATGGTAATATTCTCTTTATTTAATCTAGTTTTTTGTTTTTTTTTTTATTGTTTTTGTTTTTTTTTGTTTTTTTTAATGCAATTCGCTGCTTATTGGCAGTGAAATGATGACGCGGCCATTTAATATTCTATTTTTCGGGCTAAATGCTAACACTTGGTAACTTCTCTGCTATAATAAGTAGGCCAAATAGGTTGTTGGAATAGCTCCTAACTCGTAAATGAAACCATATCGGGATTTTCTATGTTTGTTAGCTAAAACACATGGGCTTGTTATGTCATATAGTCATAGTTGTATGTGTTTAGCTATAGATACCCTCCTAGACTTTCCTAAGAGGGTGAGACTCCTTTGTGTAATTTTACCTTTCACTAATAATAAACACATAGTTCTCTCCCTTCTCTATATACTTTCTCTCTCTAAAATGAAGAAGATGTTCTTCCATCTTCCTAGACCTCCCGATTCACCAAATCTTCCATAAAAACGATCCTAACATAGGTAATGTGAGATATAGTGGTCATCTGCAGGAAAAGTCCTCCTCTGCAGGGCCAAACAGATAACTTTCGCTATTTTCAAATTGACACGTATTACAATATGTTTTCTAATTTATATCTTTTTTTAAAGATGTAAGATCATTTGAGAATAAAACATTATTTACATATCAAGTGATCAATCTCCACCCTCCATCTTCCCTCTATTTTTATTTTTTCTAATGGATGAGATTAACCCCAACAATTTAAAAAACCCACTTTCATCATCTTTTTTTTTTTTTTTTTTTTTTTTAAATATTAATATCTTTTAAACAGTTAACCGCTAAGCGAAAAAAAATTTCCATTACGACAAGCATTTAATTATCTTTCTATAGATAGACACTTTGATAAACTTTCGACAATTTTTTATTTTATTTTATTTTATTTTTATTTTATTTTTTTTACATTTTTTCGTTTTTTGTCGTTACTGAAATTTGCAAGAAAAAAATCATATGTGATTAGACACTAGAATATCACATGTGATATTAAATATCATATGCGATTTAACACTAATATAACATGTGATATTCAAATTAGTGTTTAATCACATGTGATTTTTTCATGCAAATCTCATATTCGAAAAAAAAAACAAAAAGACGAAAAACGTGAAAAAATGATTTTTTTTTCTTCTTTTTTTGAAAATATATCAAAATGTTTGTCTATAGAAAGATAATTAAATGCTCGTCACGATGGTGTAATTATTTTCGCTTAACGATTAACGATTTAAGACATATTTAAATTATAAAAATATGTCAAATAATAAAATGCTTTTAATCTTAACCATTATTTTTTTTAGATGGAAGGTGGATATGAATCCTTTAGTATGTAAAATAACTCTCATCTTTTTTAAAAGCTAAAATCATCTTTATCTCACATAATTTCGCAATGTATTCGTAGATTAAGTAAAACACACAAACAAAAATCACTGACTTTGCATGCATCGCAATGTATATTACTTGACTTAGCCACATGTAATCATCTAAATAATTAACAAGGGTTTAAAAACATAAAATACCTAAACGTGCACAAAGGCGATTTGGGTGTAACAAATTTTTTAGTAGGGTGTTAACAAACAAAAAGTATGGCTCAACCGGTTTCTAAACGGAGTGAAAATGAGTGCTACAAAAGGGTGTGGGAAAAATACCAAATACAAGTTTAAAACAAAAGTTAATCCTAATGCTTTTTATCACTTAGTAAATTCTAATCACACGAATGCGATCTTACTAGCGGTCTCGGGATACATCAATAAAGCAAGTTCTAGAATTTATGACATTATCGGTACACTCAATGAAACAAAAGCATTAAAAAGGAATGTTATAATCGAAAAGGCTAATCTTCCTCACATGTTTTTTGCTAAAATTTGAGTAATAGAGAAATTATGCTAGTTTATAAATCCGATTCATGAGACACTTGAAACTAGTGTCACAAATTAACTATGATTTTTTTTTTTTTTAATTTGACGCTAAAATTACATAAAAAGACTAAGGTGGTGTTTGGTTCGTGGATTTTGAATTCTTAAATTATGCATAAATTCAAGTTTTGTGAATTAAAATCCTGCATATTTGGTTGACGTAAATTTGCGGAATTTTAAAATCTTTATTATATTTGACCTTGCAAATTTGTATAGTATATGTCGAAATTACCCTTACTTTAAACAACAAAAACAACGTGAAGACCATGAAAGAAAACAACTTCCCTATGTGCAAACAACATCAAAAACTACAGATCAACAGAAAATCAACAAAAGCTAGCTTCAACAACTTCAAAACTGCACAAATAAAAAGCTTCGAAAACTGCACAAATAAACAACTTCAATAACTGCACAAAAAACAGCTTCAACAAATAGCAAAAAAAAAAGCTTCACATCGAAAACGCACAAAACCAACTTAAAAAGCTGCACAAAAAACAGCTTCAACAAACAACAAAAAGCAACTTAAAAACAACACAATTAAAAAAATAATAATAATAAAAAATAAATAAATAAAAAAATAAAAATCAACAGAAATACAACTTCAAAATACATCACAAAAAGCAACTAAATTCGGCTCTAAAATAACTCCACAATCTCCTAGTATGATATCTAAGCTCATTAATCATCATATTATGTCCAACAAAGTAGCCACATATAGTATGCTTCCACATATCGCGCTTAATAACAATCTCTTCATAAAAATTAACAGTTTCTACACCATCCTTATTCAACTTTGGGGCAATGAAAATCAAGTTTTTGTTCACATTTTGCACATCATTTGTTACCATTAGCATATATTTTTTTAACACTATGAGCATGTAATTAGGGGTTTATCAACACAACCAGTATCATCCTTATCAACAGTCAAACTTTCATATGGTAATGTATCACTTACAAGTACATTATGATCAGTCTGAGCATCACCACTCCTAGTCCCCTTCTGAATATCATTCACAACCTTATCCTTCATGACTACCCCCTCTGTTCCTTCATTAACATCCAACTCCCCTGCTACCACCTATATACCTCCATTAACATCCAACTCCCCTGTTGCATTATTTCCAACACAAGTATTGGAAGTATCTTCTTTGTTTCCTATAGCATCACTATCACCACCAACTTTACTCACATTTTTATCCTTCAAACCCTTACGAGTAACAATAGAATCCGCATATCTTTTAGGTATTTTTATATTCCTTTTAGATCCCCTCTTATTCGATGACATTTTATACATACAGTTCAAAAATAGCAGGAAATCAATGTAAGAACCTAATTATGTTAAACTAGTACAAAGGGTAGGTATGTTACAAAGAATGACAATCAAATTAACCAGAAAACTCAAAGTTTGATTTTGGCGCGAAAATCACCAAAATCAAAACTTCAATTAATAGTGGGATTTCAAATCAAATGGTACCAGAATGTGCGGAATGAAAAGATGAATCGATTGGTTGGATTAGATTTAGAAAATAGACACAGAAATGCTAAGAAATGAAGCTTTTTTGTATTTTTAATGGTAGAAATTGACGGAAAATATGGTTAGATTACAGAGAAAAAGGGAGAAAAGGGAAATACGGTTATTTTGTTTCTCTTTTACAATTGGATAGTGAGTAGGTGTAAGAAAAAATTTCTTAATCGGAGCGAGTGGTATAACAATACATATAATGCTCTTTCATATAATCTTTTATAATCTTCTTTAACTTTTTTGCTAGCTTGTTAATATAATTGCCTTTCATAAGAATAGAAGAAAAAGAAAAAATAAAAGATGACGCGACACGTGACACTCATGATCACAATGAATAGGAGAGCCAAATCATTAACAATTGTTGGAATTTTATTTTTTCTAATAATGTGATGAAAACAATAAGTAGTTTTCATTCTCAATTTCATCTTTATTCTCAACTTTATATAATATTTTGAAGACTTTTACCAAACAAAATAATTGATGAATGAGTTGAGATCCATGACAACCCACTATTTACTAAAGAACAAATCACAACATCCCCACTATCCATTCCTTTTTCATCCAACGGTGGACATGATATCTGAAAATTACAAACAAGGGCATGATTGTAATTTTACGTCTATCCAATAAAAGAAAAATATCTGCACATGACCTATCATAAAAACACGCACCGTATCACTATCCTCTAACCACGCCTCTGCCGGAATTCTCTAACCACGTCGGAAAAATAAAAACCTTCATCACTATCCTCTAACCACACCATATCACCGCCGTAAAACCACCGTATCACTGTAAAACCTTCGTATCACTGTAAAACCATCGTATCACCGCCATAAAAAACGACCTTCATCTACTTTCTCTCTCATAAAACACCGTATCACCGCCGTATCACCATAAAAACCACCGTATCACCGCCATCGATTTAAAATGAATGAAAACCAGAATTTAATCGACGTTATAGATGAAAATAATCTAATCGAAGTTCCATTAGATGCTGTAAATACAACATATGTTGTAGATGATTTACCAGATCTGGAAGATGATTTACCAAGTGTTGAAGACACAACAGGTTTTGTTGAGAAAGAAATTGAAGGTGAATCACGTGTGATTTGATCTTTGTTGTTTATTAAACAAATTTTTTGTATGTAGTAAATCAAAAGTGAGTTAGCTGTTTTATTATTCTTATTTGAATATAAATCACATGTGATTTTCAAAATCACATGTGATGTGCAAAATCACATGTGATTTATATTCAAAATCAGTTGTTTTAGTGTTTTGTTTTGAATGTAGACTAAACAAAAATAGTCTAACAAACATGTAATTTGTTATAAATCACATGTGATTTCACATAAAAATCACATGTGATTTACATATGATTAAGGAACTCAGTAAATAAAATGATTTAAATTAAAAAAAAAAATATTTAAATAATTCGTAAATCACATGTGATTTTTTCCAAAATCACATGTGATTTATATTCAAAATCAGCTGTTTTAGTGTTTTAGTGTTTTGTTTTGAATGTAGACAAAGATGTAATTTGTTATAAATCACATGTGATTTTCTATGAAATCACATGTGATTTTTGTTATAAATCACATGTGATTCCTAGTAATTCTGTTTTTCATATGCAGATTCTATGAGATCACCAAGACCAACCTTATATGAGCATGCTGAAACACCGGGTGGATCGATATATTGGGAGCCTCATGTAGAAGGAATTGTGTACTGTAAGAGGGAAATACTATGACACTATAGAGGAAGCTATAGAGATGTATAGTACTTATCTTTGAAGCAGGAGGTTTTCAAATTAAAAAGTCAGGGCAACGATTAACAAAATCTGGAATGGTACAACACAAATACATCATGTGTAACAAAGAAGGTAATCCAAGACGTATTAATATCGACACTTTGGATCCTCAAAACGATGATAAACAAAGAGAAATACAAGCTGCATATAACAGGTTGTAAAGCTCGTATAAGTTTAGAATTGGACCAAGTTTCTGGAAAATATAAGTTAGTTCAGTTTATTGCTAAACACAACCATGTCCTAATTCCAAAAGAGTACAAACATTTTACAAAAAACAAAGAAGAATGACTCAAGCAGACAAAATGTTTATTGTCAAAGCGGCAACAAACAAGATTGGCGCAACACGGGCACACAACTTTTTAACCAGTTTGAAAGGTGGGTATGAATACGTTCATGGCACATCTGCTGATTTTAAGAATCATCAAAGGGATATAAATGCTTTCATAGGGGAAAGTGAAACGCAAATGCTTATAAACAAAATGGAAAACATAAAGATGTATGTCCCGAACTTTACATTTCAATATAAGGTAGAAAACAGTGAGTTAGTGGCGATGTTTTGGGCCGACGAAGTTGCAAAATGCAACTACAAAGAGTTCGGAGACATAGTTTCTTTTGATGCAACCTTCAGGAGTAACAAGTAAGATTTTTTTATATGAATTAATTTATAACAAAATCACATGTGATTTATTGAAAATCACATGTGATTTAAATGTACTACATGTGATCACCATACCTCGTACTAGGAATCACATGTGATCATAGTAGAAATCACATGTGATTTACTTCTACATTACACTAATTATTTGAGGTAATATTCTAAGGTACCACATGGTATTTGTACCATTCACTGGCGTAGATAATCACAGAAAGTGTGTCACCTTTGGTTCCAGAATGCTTTTAAAAGAAGATACTGAATCATACACGTGGCTACTAACCGCATTTATGAGTGCATTCAATAAAGACCCGACCATGGTTGTAACAAATCAAGATGGAGCAATGAAGAAAGCTATCGAAGCCGTTTTCACTAACTCAAAACACAAACTTTGCATGTGGCATATTGATCAAAAAATTCCTGCAAAGTTAAATATATTCTCTAAACAATATGTTTTTTATTCACTTTAAATATGGATCACATGATAATGTGACAATCACATGTGACTTGTTTATAAAATCATATGAATCACATGTGATTAATCTGAAATATATAATGTGATTTATGTTGAAAAATAAGGCACTAAAACTCTATTTAACAATAAAACACATTTGTCAAGCAATATACAAAGAAACTGATTTCAAGAAGCGTTTTAAGAAGATCATTTGGAATATGTTCATGGAACCTTTGGAATTTGAAGAGAAATGGGCCAAGTTGATTGAAGATTTTGGTTTGAAAAACCACAAATGGATGACAAAGATGTTTAACCTTAGAAAAATGTGGATTCCAGCTTATTTTATAGACTCTCCATTATTTGGATTGATGAGAACCACATCAAGGTCTGAGAGTGAAAACTCGTTCTTCAAAAGTTTCACAAGCCCAGGAGCAACACTAGTTAGTTTTATGATGTCCTATGAAGCGGCAATGGAAAGGCAACGTTATAGGCAGGAACATTTAGACTTTAAAACACTAGACACAGCCCTAAAGTGTGAAACAAGGTTAAAATTGAGCGTCATGCAGAAAAGTGTATACTAGGACAATATTTCTGCTTGTTCAAAAGGAAATAACTGAAGCATGTTGGACTTGTAGTATATAGAATTTGAAAATAGAAGAAGGTTGTGAGATTGTCATGGTTAGAGACAAAAATCCAATGCCTTATAGAACACTTAACAAGGAAATGAAGACGAAAGCGTCTGAAGCACAAACAAGTTTAACTGTAGACTATAAGGTATGTAATCTTGAATTCTAAAATTATCTGTTTCTTTTACGAGATTCACATGTGATTCTTGTAAATCACATGTGATTCTTGTAAATCAAATGTGATCTCTTAAAAAGAATCACGTGTTGAATCACATATTTGATTCTTGTTAAGTCACATGTGATTCTTGTGAATCACATGTGATTCTTGGAAATCACATGTGATCTCTTACAAAGAATCACATGTGAATCTCATATAAGTAACATTTGATTCCTGTTGAATCACATATGTGATTCTTGTTGAATCACATATGTGATTCTTGTTGAATCACATATGTGATTCTTGTTGAATCACATGTGATATAAATATTAATCACATGTGATCTCATATAAATAACATTTACAAAATATAATTCTTGCATTATTTTGATTTGGAAAGGTACTTCGTACTATAGAAGATGGGTCGGTTGTATGTTCCTGCAGACATTTTGCTCGATACAGGTTCCTATGCAGACACATATTTTGTGTCTTCAAGAATCGTGATATTGACGTCATTCCAAATCAATATATTTTGAGGCGGTGGACAAGGGATATAATTCCACCTGACTTGAGAAGAAAAAGAAACAGATATGGGGAAAAAACGTAGAAGTTGAAAGACTTACAAATGAAGCAACTTGTCTATTAGATGATTGTTTATTTCGGTTGGGCAGTGACGTAGTAAAGATGGGTGAATTTGTTGAAAAAATGAAGAAATTGAAGAAAGAAGTGGAGGATGAGGTGCCAAATGCTCCTTCTGGAAAAACGGCAAATGTGATTGGGGAACATTTTGCTATTTCTAAACCTAAAAAAAAAACAGTTAACAATCCAACAAAAGCAAGTAACAAAGGGAATATTTTAGAAGCGGAACGCAATAAAAGGAGAAAGAGTGAAAGAGAAAAAGCACTTACAATTAAAAAGAAATAAATGAAGCCTTGTGGACATTGTGGAGAGAAGACAAACTCACATACAAAAACAACTTGTCCATTGAACCCTAAAGCAAGGCGAAAGGCGCCACATAACTGTCTCAACTGGTGTGGATAACCCTAGTGGGTCAGGTCTTGGTGTTGAGGTTGGTGTTAGGACAAGGTCGGTGGTGGGTCGAGCCGTTCAAGTAAATTTTGTGGCTCGTGAAGCGGATAAGGTTAACCCTAATGGGTCAGGCGTTAGTGTTAAGGTTGGCGGTCTGGGGACAAGTGAGCCAACATTAGTGGATTAAGCAGATGTTGAGTGTTGAGGTTGATGGTTGAGCATTTTACTTCAAAAATTATAATGATTTTCTTTAGAATTTTTACAAATCTATAATACATTGAATGATTGTTTACTTTCTTACGAAAGTCTTGTTTACTTATGAAACTCCTGTTTACTTATGGAATATTTACAAAAAGATTGTTGAATACATGTGATTATATACGAAATCACATGTGATTGTAGCCAGATCACATGTGATTGTACCCAGATCACATGTGATTACATATGAAATCACATGTGATTGATGTTTCATTCCTAAGTAAGTATATGCAAAATAAATAATAAGACACTAGAGAGAAACTAAAAAGAAACAACTACTGTTGAAATCAGTTATAACAAAAGCATGATTTAATTTGACTTCCCAAAACACAAAAAGAAAAACCCTGCTATGTTAAAACAACTATTCTAGCATCAGTTTTACTAGCATTCAAACCCTGGAAATTACTAGACTTCACATACTTAGTGTTCAAACTGTGGAAATTATTGAACTTCACATACTTAAGATAAAACTAAAACTACTGATCTAGTAATGTTTTATACACCTTCACAAAAGGCACAAAAGACGATTCTCCAAGTCTTGACGATAACACTCACTGTTGTATCAGGCGCATGTCTTTAACATCCTCACGTTTGTTCCTGTTCTTATATGCTTCCACAATTGTTATGAACTTTGTTGCAGAATCAACTTTGTCAAACTCCTTTGCCTCCCTAAGAATCCTCTCCCGATACACGTTAAGCTCATGTAACAGCATCTTGGTACAATACTTGAACCTCAGCTTCCTCAACATGTCGAATTGTACCTTTGACTCGGGAACAAGGCCACAATCCCACTTTGTAGGAGCTTCACCCATATAGTTTTCCATATGAAACATGGCGAAAATAACACAATCACGGTAGTTTGACTTAGTCCTCCATTTCAGCTTTGGGATCTTTGGCTTCAATGTAATGATGCTAGCATAATTTTTGTTGCCATACAACTGTAGATGACGGGAAAACATATTTTTCTACAAAAAACAAATAAATAATGAACATGTTAAATCAAATGTGATCTGTGTAAAATCACATGTGATCATTGTAAAATCACATGTGATCTGGGTAAAATCACATGTGATCTGTGTAAAATCACATGTGATCTGTGTAAAATCACCTGTGATCTGTGTAAAATCAAATGTGATCTGGGTAAAATAAAACTCAAACTTACAAGAACATCACATGCTCCTTTATACTTTTTATCATAAGATTCCCCACTGTCAATGTTATCAAGGATTGTCATCCCAATTGATTTAGAAAGGCTGAACACAACAACATAGAAATGCCCACCATCGCAAATTGGAAAAAATGCCTGATTTAACACAAAAAAAAAGTAAACTTAATAAAAATACCTGATTTAACAATTATAATTCTAAAAAAATAATGACATTACCAAATCAACGTCTTTTAGGCTAATTCTATCGGAATTATCTTCGAAATGACCCCAAAACTTGTGCTTCAAAACTTTTCCATTGCTGCTCAAAATCCAAACTACTATCAATCATTTGCTCTGTCTATAGAAAATAAGAAACACAAAATGTATAATCAAAAATATATAATTATACAATAAAGTTCATAAAAAATAACAAAAACACTTACAATACAACCAGTCGGAAAGAAATGCCTCGACGTGGCTCCAACATCCTTAAAACTCTCTTCATGGTTGAGAACAACACCCCAACAATCAACAACATTGACATCGACCCATAAACCGAGAGTTAAAGTTTCCATACTTAAACGAACTGATGAAACTTTATATCCAGAATGCGTTTCAAAAATAGTTTCACTGTAGAAACAAAAAGACACATGTAATTAGATAAAATCACATGTGATCTGGGTAAAATCACATGTGATCTGGGAAAATCACATGTGATCTGGGTAAAATCATATGTGGTCTGGGTAAAATCACATGTGATCAGTGAAGAATCACATGTGATCAGGGTAAAACAACCTCAAAATTACAAGAACATGTGACATAAGCTCACAGTTAAAAAAAATAACTAAAATAATAAACAGATAAACTTACATCTTGTCACCCTACATAGAAAGCAAGCTGTTTCCGACCATAAATTCCACCATTGTAATGTTCGGTAAAACTTTGGTCTTCTTATTCATGTATGGGGAGCAGAGGAACGAAGACGGTTTCACGGCTCGTTTTTCAGGAAGAACAACCTCAGGACTAATGTTCGATGCACGAGTAGCCACTCTCTCAGGAGTAGACGGACCTTGATTCGGGACGACCACATTCAGATTCATCTCTTTATCAACTGCTTGACCCTGATACAAAACAACATAATTTAAATTAAAAAGAAAAACGAAAATTAAAAGAAAAAGTAATCAAAGCTGTATTCTGTTAGAGTATTACATATAGGTATTCATCTACAATACAATCAATCACCTCATTCACCATATCGAAATTCTTCTAGCACTGAGTATAAGTCTCAAATGGTGAGCTCTAACTCTTCATCTTCAACACCCGCATTTTCACTGGCTTATCAATATCACAGAATGATTGTTTCCTTTTGAACGACAGCTTCCTTCTCAACCTGAGAATTCGTTTCCTTGTCAACCTGAGAATTCTTTTCATGAGATGCATCTTTTTCAAAATCATCTAAACTAATTTTCCTGAATCCGAAATCCTCTACATTGCCATCCTTACGATTTCCAAAGATTATCGGCACCATCATTTTCGCATCACTTACACCATCATTATCACACCGCACCCATCTTTATCCTCACTTTCATTGTTTCCTAAAAAAGCAGTTTCTTGAATAGCTCACAATATTTCTCATTAAGTTCAATGAATTTTTCATCATCAGCATACTTCAAATATGCTTCTACCATATAAGCTTCAAGAGCACGTCTTTGAACATATCAAAGCTTTTCTTCAAGTTTGTTAAACAAAACCTGTATTCAATAATGATGTCAATGAAAAGTAATATTGAAGTCAATGACATGTGATTCTACATAGAATCACATGTGATTCTTAACAAAATCACATGTGATTCTTAACAAAATCACATGTGATTCTAATAAAATCACATGTGATTCAAAGAAGAATCCCATATGATTCTACATAGAATCACATGTGATCCTACAAAAGAATCACATGTGATTCTGAGTAATGATTTGTGATTTCTCTTTTAATGCATTCAAATGAACAATTATAAAATGTATTATACAAACCTCTTTGTCGAAGATTGGACAAACCAGATCAATGAACCCTTCTTACTCTTTAGACTCCGCCTCAGTCCACTCACCATTCAACTCTAAACACCCCAACTTCCTTTCAGCAAGTTCAAGCTCCATACGTTGTCTCATTAAGGTTGTCGACCAATTTAAGATGGTCGGACGCAAACGGACAACATGAAACTTCTCAAATTTGGTAGAGTCTAGATACACAAGCTGAAAAGAAAAACAAAACAATACAAATTACATATCACTAGAACCAGGAACCATTTTTAAATTTAAATAAATTTATAAACTTACCATGAGGACGACTAATGGACCGGTGTAATGGCAAGGTTGGTACTATATTGAAGGCACAAATGTATATAACCACACCAGTCGATGTCAGATATCAGAAGATCTTCAGGAATATATCTAACAACATCTAAGCAAAGTTGCCCCTTCATCGTTTCACACCTACCCATCGTGTTGGCAAACAACATTACGAAGTTAAGTTTGAAAAGATTATCAACTACCGTTGTTGTAACCAACTTCCTAGCAACATCCGCCGTCCGTATGTCTTTCAACAACTTTGGATAAAACTGCTCAACCCAAGATCTCACAAAAGGATGGTCAATAGGTCTTTCCTCAAATGAAAAAAATGAAGAACCACCAAATGGAATCCCTAACATATCCCGAATTTTCTCTGGAGTGACATCAATCGACAAACCATTCAACAAATCAATCTTATTAGTTGCTATTTTGAAATTGGCAACAACAAACCTACCAAACTTGGATGGAAGTTGATCAATGAAAATTTTACGAAAAGACTGAAAACCTATTTGAGTAAGAAATGGACCCATGTCGACCTTTGATTCACGGATAGAAGAAAACAGAGAAGAAGGAGCATTCCTTACCCTCAAATTTGGAAATTTTTCAAGATACTCTAACTGCTCTTGTTCAGCCTGTGACAACATACTTTTCTTTCCCAACTTCTTAGTCTTTCCAACATTACCTACATCTTCATTTTCAGAATCTGCATCTTCTTTCTTAACCTTACCCTTTTGCTTCTTAGTTTCTGAAAAATCTTTCTTCACCTTACCCTTTTGATTCTTAACTTTCTCTTTCTTCCTCTCCGCAATACCTTCATCTTCAGAATCAGTTTCTGAAACCTCTTTCTTCACCTTCTTCACCTTACCCTTTTGATTCTTAACTTTCACTTTCGACCTCTCCGCAATACCTTCATCTTCAGAATTAGAAGCATCTTTCATTAAACCCTTCAACATCTCAAACATACGCTGAAAATTGTCAACCTTCCTAAGCTTCGATGAACCTCTTTCTTCATCAGAACCTTTCTTTTTCTTAATCTTCTTAGAGACAAAAACCCCTTCATCAAAAATAAAAATATACAAATCAGACTTAAACATGTGATTCATAAACTAAATTTCATAATAATAAAACATACAGAATCACATGTGATTCTTAATATAGAATCAGACTTAACATGTGATTTGAATAAAAATCACATGTGATTGTAGTAGGTTATTCTAACACAAACAAAGCAGTAAAAAAGATCACATGTGATTTGTATAAAAAGATCACATGTGATTATTAATATAGAATCAGACTTAATATACTTGCAAGAGAATAATTTGTAAAAATCACATGTGATTTTTATCCAGAATCACATGTGATCCTTCAAAATACAAAATAAATATCTACTCAACATAAACTAAATTTCGATGAAACTAACTTGACATTACCTTCATCGTAACCCTTCTCTCTTAAATTTCGATGATTACGAACCTCGCTTCATCACTATCAAAACCCTCACCTTCTTTGCAGCCAAACCCTCGACTTCTTTGCAGAAAACCACTATCCTCTTCTTCAGAAAACTTCCTTTTCCTACTAGACAAATCAACATCAACCTTTGGCTTAGACGAAGTATTACGTCTCGGAACATTCGACTTAAGATTAGCCTTTGGTTTAGACTTCTGGACCTCAGCAACCTTCTCCTTATCTTTGACAACATCCACCTTCGATTTAGCCTTAGGATTAGACCTCTGCACATCCGCAACCTTCTCCGTACCACCCTTAGCCACCTTATCCTTCTCCTTCACAACCTCGGCCACCTTATCCTTCTCCTTCAACCTCGGCCACCTTCTCCTTGACCACCTCACCGGCCGCATTCTCCTTTGCAACATCCACATTCTCCTTTGCCACATTCTCCTTATACTTCTCCTTGACAACCTCAGCCACATTCTCCTTTGCCACATCATTAGCCACATTCTTCTTATCCTGCTCCTTCGCAACCTCAGACACCTGCTCCTTTGCAACCTCGGACACCTGCTTCTTCACCTCGGACGCTTCTCTTCAAGCCCGCAACCTCAGACACCTTCTTCTTCGCAATATCCTTGGGATTAGCCTTTGATTTCGGCACATTAACCTTGGGATTTTCCTTGGGATTAGGTACATTATGCTACAAATACGACACAGGAACAGGCATACTGATGTTTGCAGCAGCCGGATTAACCAAGAAGCAGGGAAGGATTCAAAACCTGTCGGTTTAGTATACTAGACCGAAGTTGTCCGACCGGAGAATTGGAGGACTGGAGAACTGACTTAACAGATCAACTCTAGTATCCGGCTGCATAACAGAAGCACCTAAAAACAAAAGCATAAAAACATATAGAATCAGGCTAACTCATATACAAACTCAAAACAAATCAAAAATCTACATAACAAAAAGAACATAAATGATACAAAACCACATGTGCTCCAGTAAAATAGCAAATAAATATGCTCTAATGAACCACTCAAACAAAATCAAACAAATCAAAACCACATGTGCTCTAATGAACCACTAATATAGTCAACTACCCATATACTCAACTAAACTCCTTCATATCTGAGAATCACATGTGCTCCTTCAATACCAAAATGATACAAAAATAACATGTGATCCTTTAAATCTCAAATAAAATCCTTCATATACAAAAATAACATGTGATACAAAAATAAATAAACTCCTTCATATACAGAATCACATGTGCTCCTTCAATACCAAAATAAATATATGCTTAACTAAACAAATAACCATTACCAAACAATAAAATCAATCACAAACTACATTTTCTTTACACATATACTAAACTAAACATATAATAAACTCCTTCATATACTCAACTTTCATCAAAATAAACTCCTTCATATACAGAATCACATGTGCTCCTTCATATACTCAACTAAACAACACTACTAAACTCTATTTTCATCAAAATATAACATATAAATCAACTAAAATTCATTTGCATCAAAAACAGTAAACTCCATTTTCATCAAAATAAAACTTACATATAATCAAAAAAATAAGTATATAGTAAACTACACAAATAATCAGTACCAAACAAAAAACAATAAAAACCTACAAAATAAAAAAATAAAAAAATAATAAAAAAAAGAAGAAGAAAATATTGGGGGTTAGGGTTTGATAAACAGAATCGTCTGCATTGATGCGAATCAGGTTTATTTTGATCAACAGTGTCGATGAAGACGATTGGGCAACGGCACCACTTTTGCGTTTGATATCTGATCTCGTATGTCCATTGAAAAGCATTAATCGAAATATTGGGAGTTAGGGTTTGATAAATTGGGGATAGTGAGAGAGTTTACTAGAGTGAGAGAGTGTGTGTATCTGTGTGTGTGTTGATAATGAGAGTTATGAGCGGGATATGAGGAATTTATTTGGGTGAAATGATATACCCAACCTACCCCTGTGCACAAAATAAATGAAAAGCTGCTTCTTTTCTAATCCGTTGGATGTAATTGAAACGCACGGTCAAGATGGGAGGAAATGTTCTATGAGAAATATATGTTCTGCACGGATCTTTTGTCATTGATGAATAATATAGCAGTTTATGCATTTTTCTAGAAAAAGTTCATCGATTTTTATTTATTTTGTATCATTTATGTTGTGAAAAAATTATTTTGTACTCCTTCCGTCCCAAAATTATAGTCTCCTTTTGACTTTTTCGGTCTTTCTATTACAACTTTGACCGGCAATTTTTTGTTTGTATTATATAATACTTAATACAATATATATGAATTGATTGGGTTTTTTAATGTATTTTTATTGGTATAATTTTTATCAATTATTATATAACACAAATAAAAATATTTAAGGTCAAAGTTGAAAAAGAAAGACCGAAAAAGTCAAACATGGACTATAATTTTGGGACGGAGGTAGTATCATTTAACATCGAACAATTAATGAACACAATAGTTTATGTCTTTTTACCAGCGTTGCAAAAATCGACCGTCGGGCGGGGATTAACTGCCACAATTTTCACTAATCGGCCTTATTAATTGGTTTAGTTAAAAATCGGTCAACATACAAAAAATCGATCAAACCGGACAAATCAGGATCGGCTAGATCGGCCAAATCAGTCAACTCGGTTACATATAGAAATCGGCCAAATCAGGATCGACTAGATCGGCCAAATCAGGCATATGGTTTCAAAATTTATAATTTTATATATAAACAATCGAATCCGATTAATCCCAGCTACCGTCTAGCGATTTTTGCAACCTTTTTTTTTACTACAAAAAAGTTCAATGGCTCTTATATTTTATATCATTTATGTTGTGATGAACTTCAAACTAAAAATAAAAATCCTGTATAGATGAAACACAAACCTTTGTGAGTTTAAAACTTATAGTCGGACCTCTAGATGCCCTTAGTATATAAATTCCGTTGAATAAAAGAAAGGGTTTCTCTAACGACAATTGTAGGGGTAGGTAGTTAACAAGATATACTTTATTACATAGCCATTTATGAATAACTATGATTGGTTGACAAATTTGAAAACAAAAACATGGGTACAATCTCAAATAACATGGAGGAATAAGAAACACTCGACTATGGTCGGATGATTCAATATCGTACAATGAATAATAGTAAATAAAATCATTTTGTTAACAACAACCTTTAATCTTGTCATTAGCAAAACCATAAAATAAACTAGGAATTAGTTAACCATACCTTGAAGAGTTATGGTAAAGTAATTATAACATCCGATAATTGTTTGTAACTTGATAATAGACTCATTACCTCATATAAATAACTATCTCAATCCTTAAACATGAGGCTGGGTGCAATGGGTGTGGCTAGGGGTGAAAATGAGTTGAGCCGTTCTTGAAAAGCTCGAGATCGGATCGGTAAAAGCTCAAACAAGACGAGCTTAAATGAGCTCGAGCCTAAGTTGCAGCTCATTTATTAATCAAGCCTGATTCAAGTTTTTTCATTGCCAAATTGTATAAACGAGTCGAGCTCAAGCTGAGTCTGAGCCTGTATAACATATCACGAGCTGAGCTCGAGCTTAAAATAAGGCTCGAACCAATTCGAGCTCGAGCTTTATAAAACTTAAACGAGCCAAGCTCAAACTTTGGCAGGCCCGGGCACATCTCGACTCGTTTCCACCCTAGGTGTGACCCATTATCCTTCACTTTTCTCCCTCACATTTCACACCATTGCACCCCTCCCCCTGTCACGAGTGAGGTAAGTCAAAAAGAGGGACGAAAGGTGATGGCAGTTACCACTCGGGTATTGTGCAAAGTGGGTGTTTTTATTGTTGTTTATATGATTTGTTAGTGAGTGTGTGGGTTATTTTGTGGTAAGAAGAGTGATAACGTGTTGAATGATGATGTGGTGCTGAGGTGAAATGTGAGAGAATGGAAGGAAAATGTAACAATTGCACCTAGTCTAACATTTATAGTTACATTTAACGAAACCCAATAACAAAGAGCCTAGGGGTTTACACACCATCAAAATAGGATTCACACACAACCTATTCTTTTAAAAATTTTATTTTAGTGTTTTTTTAATTTTTTTTTAATTTTGTTTTTTATTATAAAACTGCGAAATTAAAAAAATAAAAATAAAATGAAAAATAGTACTATAAAAACTATCTTTATTTTGTTAATAAATGAATAAAACTGCCAAAAAAGTTAAAATAATAATAGACAAAATATTTCAGACAAAAAAACATTAAAAACTGTTTTCTTATGACAAATCACATGTGATTTTACTGGGCGGTAAATTTGAAAAAAAAAATTCGTCGAAAGTATATAGAAGTGCATATTTATAAAAAGATAATATAATTCTCGTCGCGATGATGTATTTTTCGTAGCTTGAAGATTTACCGTTTACAAGATACGTTGTTTTAAAAAAAAGGTGAAAAATGTATTTTTTTTGTTTGATAGAAAAAATGAATGGATAAGATTGCATGATTTGTTCTTTGCATAAAACTTGTTTTGCATTGATGGAAAAAATGTATTTTTTTGTTTTCAAGAATTTTACTAAAACGTGCTGGACAATCAAGCAAAAACCACGTCCTCTCCTGAGAACCCAATTCGTTTATATTTCTTCTTTTGGGGGTTTTCCTTAAAACAACACACAACAAGAACGCTACGATCAGTTAGTTAATCGAAAAGGTATAATTCTTTCTTTCAGTATATTTTGTTAAAAAAAAAATTATTCTTTATGATTAGTTTGTTATTAGATTTCGATTTTGTTACTCGTTTTTATTAGGTATCAACTATTCAATGATGTGTTTTTTTGTCGATTTCAGATGTTGTATTAGTTACATGTTGATTGTTTTTTAAATCTTTATATGATTATGAAGTACGTAGTATTATTAACTGTAACTCTGGTTTCATATTGTCTTTTTGAATGTTGTCTTGTGTTTGTAATTAATTCTGGTTAGTATTATTCATTTTAGTGTCTATGAATGATACGATACCTATGTGCTACACGTTATTTAGATTTTTATCTCGTAATCACAATTGATTGTTTTAAAACTGTCACACCAGCCTAGCCTTGTGTTTCTGGTTCATAAGACTATAAGAGTGTATTGATTGCCTACACACATGAAGTCACTCTTGCTCGTCTTTAAGAGGATTTATATGTCTGTACGTATATCGTCTTTTAGATAATATAAGTTGTAGGTATCTATCATGAACTCACCAAAGATATTTGTTGATTCCTTGTTAATAGTGTATTAGTTACATTTAAGGATTTTTTTAGATAATGATCATAGGGATTAAGTGATTAACTAAGTACATAAAGGATAACGAATATGTGTTATTTGATCTGACTTGGGTTAAGTTTGGATGTTTTGTATACTAATCCTACAATTATTTGCTGATCTATCAACAGATTTAAAGGACTTTAATTTGGGACGAAATGAGGTACAAGAAAGATGCAAATTGCGCCATGTTTGGTGTGTTACCTAAAGAAAATGCTGCCATATTGGATTTCTACTTGAAAGATTGTTGCTTTGATACTCACAACAACCACCACCTGAAACGAGCGTCACCCTGCCTCTATTCTCAGCGCAAGGAGAATGAAGAACGTCCACTGAAATCCAGGCGTCTAGGAACATCACCGGAAACGGTAGATGACGTTATTAGTAATACAGACATGAGAAAGCGAACTGAAACTGCTAGTGTCGTAAGTTCTAGTGGTAGTTGTTGCATTAATGGCTATAATCAGTATGATATGTATTGTGGATCAGTTCATGACAGCGATGCAGAGTCTGCTTGTCAATCGGGATACAATGAAGACACAGAGATTTACCATGAAGACAATGATCAATCTTTTACTGACGAGATATTAGCGGATGAAATTCATAGACAAGAATTGAATGCATACCGATCTACTATTGAGGCTTTACATGCATCGGGACCCTTAACATGGGAAAAGGAAACAATGGTAACAGACCTTCGTTTGTCACTCCATATATCAAATGATGAGTATTTGACTATGCTTAAAAACTTAAATTCTTCATCTAGTTGTTTTCGTAATAGGTGACAGGCAAACCTTTTGGTAAAATTCGTTTTTTCTTTGTTGGTACCCTTCACATAATTGTAAGAAGCGCATGTAAATTTCTCTTTTGGTGTTATAGTGAAACATGTGTACAACATTGAGCTCATCAGTAGTTTTTCAACCAAATTTATATTATTTAAGGTCATTTAGTTTATGCTTCTCTGTTGCACTTTGTAGAAGAAATAGATCCACAAATCCACAAAAGGTGTGAATTGGCGGGAACACCCTGAAGCCGGGTGCCTTTTGGCACCCGTCATTGTAGAAGAAATAGATATTACAACACTATCAGTATGTCGGTTGTTTTTTAACTTGTTTATTTGGTATAATTTCATGAATAATTATGTGGTATAACTCGATAATATATGATGTATTCACCACTACCATAAGGCCTCACTAATGGTTCTTTTTGCTTGGAATATTGATGCATAACGTTCATTTTCAGGCCAGGCCAACGTATTGGCTTGTACTCCTTGCTTCTGCATCCGTTAGTTGATGTCGGGACAATGTAGGAAGGGCAGAATCACTTCTGCTACATTGTATGATCCGGTAATTCTCGCATGATATCTGTAAATTTCTAGGATTTTTTTCTTGAGAGATACAGGAGCAGATTTCACAGCTACTAATGATCCTAAGGTATGGAAAGTAAGCTTTAAATAATTTAAGTTTCGTATTTAGCACTGTGTTATCTTTTATTTCGGTATTACCATCAAGTTGAAGTTGGCTGTGAGGATGGATTAGCAGGTCAAAACTCAAACTGAGTTGAAAAGGATCGGGTCAGGTTAGGTCAACCTTGATTTACCCCGCGTATCTAAAAATAAAATTTGAACAATCCTTATTAGTACAACTTAATTCTTCATCTTTTAATGCTTCTTCAGAAGTTGGTATATAAATCTCCATCAAATTCTTTCGCATGTAATGGAAATCATATAAGCAAGGATTAGATATGAAAAATTAGTATTTGTTGACTATAAGTAATTAGAAAAACACCTTATAGATGCTGCTTTAGATAAAGAGAAGTCATATACAAACACACGGACAAACTTATAAAGTTTTATTAAAAGTATAATCCAGAATATATATTCTTCACAAACAACCTATGCAGATGATATACGTTCTATAGTCTTCGTGTTAAAAAACACTTCCACATGGCCCTACAATTCGAACATGAATTCATGGCTGATTAGTTAAAAATGCTCTAAGCTGATATTTTAGTCCTTGGTTCCTATGTCGGAATCACGACTTTATTGCCAACATGCTGTATTATTCCTTACTGCTATAGTTTTGCTTCCTTAAACATGCTTTATCACTGAATCCTGCATACATGAAAAATATATATCATGTCTTACTTTTAAGTTCAAACTTCTTGAGTTAATTATGTGTTTAGTGAATTTATTCGTGGGAACTCTATTGTATATCATATGTGGTTCATATATACTACACGCGCCTTTGCTCAATATACTGTACATGTTCAAAATAGTTGGTAATTAACCAGTCTCAAATAGTAAATAAAAACCTGTTGCAGTCGGTAGATGGGCTGATCTTGTAAGGCAAGTTGACACCACATTTTCCAGGAAGACTGGCAGCATAGCTTCCACTAACACCACGATAAGACGAAGAAGCACTCTTCAAACAATTACAAACAGTCTTACGGTCAGCGGTGGTTCGTGCTTGGTTTCTAAGACCTCTAATACCATTGCAACACACGGGTGGCGGAGCACCACCGTTCCTTAGGTACCCAAGGCATGGTGCTACAGCACTCACAACTTGACCACATGTCACTGCCTCTACCTCAGGTGCCGACAAGGCTAGCAAAACCACCATCATCACCACCACCATGCACGATAACTTCATGAACATGGACGCCATTGTTGAAAGAAAGGGCTTGTGAGAGGTGATGTAAAAGCTAAGTGCTTTGAATGTGGAATCATATGCATGTGAATGTGGGGTATTTATGGCCATAAAATAAGGTGAGTACGAGGTGCATCTAGGATGCTTCCTTCCGTGCAATTATTTGATATGTACGTGCGGTTGAAGAGGTGAAAATTTCAAATTTTCTCCTCCAAATTACTTTTTTTTTCCTTCTATTTATGCTTCAAAACGTCTAATTTGAGCAATTTTTTTTTATCAAGTTTTAGATCGTCTTCGAACATAAGTGGGGTTTTATTAAATATAAGTGGGGTTTTATATTGAAAAATAATAATGCTACAGCACATCTTACATCTGAAGGTAATGCTAATTTTACCATGAAAAACAAAGTTGGTGGCCCTTTAATTTATTGTAGGGCGTAAGTGGGGCTAGATGCAATTAATTTACTTTGCCTAGGTGACAAAGTTGGTTGCTAATTTATTTCTCAGGGCATGAGTGGGGCTTGTTACATCCATTTACGGATGAGCATTTGGACCTATGGAATCGGAACAGTATCGGTACTGACTTTCAATACATGGTACGGTACTAGTACTATAAATTGAGTAAAAAAAATGGTACCACTAATACGGTATTGGTATTAAAGCGGAAAGTATTGAATTTTTTTTTGAAAATTGAGTAGTCATATTTTTAAATTAAATAATTTATCCAAACAATTATTTAAATTTCGCGTTAATGTCAAACAATAGTCAATTAAAAACAAGCTTTAAAAAAGAGTTAATTCAGAAATCGTCCACCAGGTTTGGTAGTGCGGTTTTAAATAGTCCCAAAATAGTTTTGAAATTGCATAAACCGTCCCAAAATCAAACCTTTTGCAAATTTTGGTCCTGGATTTACTTTGCCGTTAAGTTTTTAGTCCGTTAAATTTACATGTTAGCCCTTTTGGCCAAAAAATCTTTGCATAGCTCATCCTTTGGCCAAAAACTTTTCGCAGGAGTTATCCTTTGGCCAAAAACTTTGCAGTAGTACATCCTTTTGGCCAAAAACTTTTGCAGAGTTCATCCTTTGGCCAAAACTTTGATTCATCCTTTTGGCCAAAACTTATGCGAGTTCATCCTTTTGGCCAAAACTTTTGCAGAGTTACATCACTTTGGCAAAAACTTTTGCTGAAAGTTCATCCTTTGGCCAAAAATTTTTGAAGAGTTCATACTTTTTGGCCAAAAACTTTCTTGAGAGTTCATCCTTTTGGCAAAAACTTTTGCGAGTACATCCTTTTTGGACAAAAACTTTTGCGGAAGTTCATCCTTTGGCCAAAATTTTGAATAGTTCATACTTTTTGGCCAAAACTTTGCCAGTCAGAGGATAAATCGGCAGCTATCTCTTGTAGCTCTTTCTGTTTTTATCACATTTTAAATATGTTTTTTTAATCGACTTCATCCATTTTATGCGTTTTTATATGTTTTTCTTATTACGTTTTATCGTTTTTAGTTTTATTTTTATACGTTTTCATTCCGTTTTATGCGTTTTTCCTTTTAACCCGTTTTGTACTATCTCAACAAATAGAAATTTTTTTCAAAAGAAAAAAAAATTTAAAATAAAAAATTGGATTTTTAAGATTTGAAAAAATTCCAAAAAATTTTGAAAAAGAAAATTGGAAAAAAATCCGAAAAAAGAAAAAAAATCCAATATTTTTTGGCCAAATTTGGAAAAAATTCCAAAAATTTTTCAAAAAATTCGAAAAAAAAAACAATTTAGAAAAAAAAATTGAAATTGGAGATTTTTTTTCCAAATTTTTTTCGGATTTTTTTTTTCCAATTTTCTTTTTCAAAATTTTTTGGAATCTTTTTCCATTTTCTCTTTTTCAAAAGAAATTGAAAAAAAGTATTTACGAAAAAATATTGGATTTCGTCTTCATCAAAAAAAAAATCGAATTTTTTTTTTCCAATTTTCTTTTTCAAAATTTTTTGGAATCTTTTTTCCAATTTTCTTTTTCAAAATTTTTGGAATTTTTTTTCCAATTTTCATTTTCAAAATTTTTTGGAATTTTTTTTCCAATTTTCTTTTTCAAAATTTTTTGGAATTTTTTTTCTAAATTGTTTTTTTCGAAATTCTTTTTGAAAAAATTTTTTGGAATTTTTTTTCCAAATTTGGCCAAAAAAAATATTGGATTTTTTTTTTCTTTTTTCGGATTTTTTTTTTCCAATTTTCTTTTTCAAAATTTTTTTGAATTTTTTTTTCAAATTTGCGAAAAAAAATCCAATTTTTTTATTTTTAAAATTTTTTTCTTTTTGAAAAAAATTTCTATTTGTTGAGATAGTACAAAAGCGGTTAAAGCGAAACAAAAGCATAAAAGCGGATGAAAGCGTATAAAAAATAAGCGAAAGCGTATTAAAAGCGAAGAAAAACATATAAAAGCGGACAAAACAGCATAAAATGGATGAAGTCGATTAAAAACATATGAAAATGTATAAAAAAAGATGAAAGCTTTACAAGTTTTTGGCCAAAAGGATGAACTCGCAAAAGTTTTTGGCCAAAAGGATGAACTACGCAAAAAGTTTTTGGCCAAAAGTATGAACTCTTCAAAAATTTTTGGCCAAAGGATGAACTCTGCAAAGTTTTTGGCCAAAAAGGATGTACTCGCAAAAGTTTTTGGCCAAAAGGATGAACTCTTTTGGCCAAAAGGATGTTTTGGCCAAAAGGATGTATTCTGCAAAAGTTTTTGGCCAAAGGATGAACTCTGCAAAAGTTTTTGGCCAAAGGATGAACTATGCAAAGATTTTTTTGCCAAAAGGGCTAACATGTAAATTCTAACGAAAAACTTAACGGCAGTTAAATCCGAGGGACCAAAATTTGCAAAAAGGTTTGATTTTGGGATGGTTTATGCAATTTCAAACTATTTGGGACGAAACCTGCAATTTGGCCAAACCTTAGGGACGATTTCTGCAATTAACTCTTTAAAAAAAAACCAAATGTTCGAAAAACTTAATGTGGCAACAATAGATATTTCATACCGCTCACAAAAATTAAACCCGTACCTATTTTATAAGTTTTGGAACGTTTGTGTGTTACAAATATCTTGGTGATGTATTTATTTAAATGTTAGGTTGCGTTTTGTGAGAAGTCGTGGTTTGACATGTTTTTTTCTATTTTTTGTTGCATTTTCTTAAAATTCTTTTTGGTTTAACAAAAACGGGAAGAACCGTATAGGTATCGATTTCCAAACAGAAATCGCGGGATCCGGTGCGAATCCGTCCGATACTGATGCGGATACCACTGCCATGCTCGAGAAAAAATCGGTTCTACGGATTCGATACCATTCTGGTACCGTGCTCATACCTACGTCCATTCATTTTGAGCAAGTTTATAAAAGTATACTCATAAAACTACTTTACATATGTGATGATTTAATCATTTTGCATTATGATATCTTTTTCTTTTTTCTTATCCTTCATAATTAATTGCCAATTTATAATTTTGTAAACTTTTTATGAATATAGTATTTCTCATTCATTCATTTTGAAGGTCTACAACTCTACTTTTCTTGGGAAATAGTAGTGTACATAGAGTTAGGATCAAATGAGAAGAAAAATTAAAATGAGAATAATGAGAAGAAACCACAACCTCTCATTTCAGATGCAAAAATAGATGCATCTCTTCTTAAAATTCTCCCTCTTATTTGAAATGTGTGGCTAGAAATCATTCTTATTCTTCTCATTTTAATTTTTCTTCCTACTAGATCCCTTCTTACTGTACGTATATATTTACTGAAACATTTAGTTACAAGTGAAAAAAATAAAGTATTTCTAATATGTGAACAAAATTAAAAAGGTACTGTTAAACTAGTAGCAATGGTGATCAGATGGGTGATCAAATAACTCTGTCATTTTAGCGTCACTTTAGTTTTTTTCTTAGACTAACTGCATGACCAAATACTCGTAATAAGACGACTGTGGTCACCACAAAATTAATATAAGAACACACACTCACCCACAACCAAATGAAATCCATTTGGTCGATTATGCGGCCCAATCACGCAAAAAAAGAGCCGAACAACCTAACCAAGCGACCCCATGTAATGGAGGATGGTCCCACTTTAGGCGACCTACCGGACACTTGACCCTCCATTACGACTAGCCTTATTCATATCTCTTTGCTCACATTTTACATATCCTGACCCACCTTTTACTCTTTTTATTAACATTATAAGACATATTTTTTATCAGTTTTCGCTTTGTATTTTTTTTGTTTTTATCATTTTATATTCCTAAAATTTCTTGTCAAACTCTATATTTTTTGTTTTGTTGTTTTACAATAAAACAAAATTCTAAAAATAAAAAAAAAAATAAAATTTGTAAAAAAATTTAAGGAGGTGTTGAAATCATTTTAGGTGAAGCATGGATATCCTAACCCAAACAAAAAATTTTGAATTTGAGCAACAAACTAATTATTGAAATTGAGTCTACTAGCGAATAGTTGATCACCTCAAACACATTACTATATCCTTCAATACAACATTTCAATCTTGAAAAAAATAGAAAAAGAAAATGAAATAGGAAATTTGAGATTGGTTGTTAAATAAATAATAATAATAAAAAAAATAAAAAACAATGAACACTTCACTATTCATTATATCTTTAAACTAAAACCGATAGCCGGTGGTACTTTTTTATAGTTTTTATGCCATGGTCGGTGCCATATTTTGTAGTTTTTGTGCCTTGGTCAGTGATGTTAACAAAAAAGTAATATTAGGTAAATAGAATAGGGGTCGGTGCACTTTCTTAATATTTTAACTTTAAGCCAACCTCCCCACCGCCTTCTTTCTCTATCCATAAAATCACTTACAAAACAAGATAAAAAATTTATGCGGATTCATCTATGCTGAAACACGCCTCCACGATGCAGACTAACAACAGGGAAATCATTAATTGTAGGTATGTGATCATATATTTTAATTATAGATAATCCCTTTTTTGTTTTCATGGTTGTGTTTTTGTTTTTAGGATTCGGTTAAATTGAAATATGGGTATTGAAATTGGGGTTTTATTAAGTCGGAAACTAACCACAATATTTCAATATGGGTAGTAAAATGACCCGCGTATTAATTGTATATATGTACTAAAGATGGTTGATGATGAAGGTTTATTGTTTTCTGTAGTTAAAAAACAATATTTCAATATGGGTTATGGAAGAAATTTGTTAATTTGTTCATGTTTCATACCATGTGTTTGATAAAATGTTTAATGTGATTAGATTTAGCGTGGTGGCGGTTGTGGTACACTTGATTGGTACGCCCATGAAACATTTGGATGATGAAACTGATACTTAAAGAACATATTCGGTATGGTTATTGGTTTTATTTACTGTCATGGTTATTGCTTTTATTTAGTGTCATTGAAAACGTAATCGTCACAAAATGAGGTTTTGATTGAGTTGTGTTACTAAGATATATGCTTGGTAAAATTGGATAGCGTACTTTTCATCGTGGTTTAAATAGGGTGTTGCGAGGATGATGTTGGTTCGTGTAGTGTGCTAATGTAATGAACGTGCATAATGGTTTGAAAGCATTAAACATTTGATGAGATTACAGCTTTTTGCTATTTAATCGTCGACACCCACATTAAAGTAGCAAAAACTTCTGCAAACATATCTGGCGTACCTTACGTTAAACAAAAAAGCGTACTTGGCCCAGCGAGGTTTCGATCTCGTTATGAAGATCAAGGCTTATACATGCATAAGCGGGGTTTTATTAAATATAATGTTAATATAACTAAAAAGGAAGAATTATGTTTATGTTCTTTACTCAAATTTCTACCTCTCCAGCTATCTCTTTTCTCGCTATCACATAACACACTTTACACAAACACAACACTTAGAGCATCCACTATAAGAGTTTGGGTATGGTAACTAGCAACATAATGTTAAGGTTTAACATTTGCATGTTAACCCATATTAACCATACCGTGTATGGTGTTAAGAGGGTGTTAACATTCCCATGTTAACACCATGCTTGGCTAACGTTAATGCCCTTCCCCACTAAATGAGGGGTTGTTTTTGTAAATTGTTGGTGAGTTAAGGTTTAACTTGGGAATGTTATGATAAGGGGTGTTTTTTTGTTGAGTTAAGGTGAAATGTTAAAACTGATATGGCGCTGACGTGGCGTGGTGTTAAGGTTTAACATAAGTCACCATAAGGAGTGCTCTAAGAGGTTTAAGAATAAGATTATGAAACTTGAAAAGATTCTTATTTTGTTTCAACCATAATAGATTTTCATTTCATGAATACATGACATGAAAATGTCCTATAAACTATAGACGAGGGCGTCTGGTGAATTCGGTGGCCACAGTGCATTTAAGCGAAGAGGCCTTGAAACAAACACATTAGGGATGGCCAGTCTGATCAAAATCTTAGAATTAGTGGTGCAGATTTTTTCAGAGCATAAATTAGTGATACGATTACCGTCGAGCGGGATGGGATATCGGTACGATTCGTCTGCGTCGGGTTTTTAAGCTCTTTTTTAGGGAATTTCAGATTTAGTCACCCGATCCGTCGCAGAATTAAGCGGTCGATTTTTTTTCACGCTTATTTAAATGTAGTCGTCACCGTGCGAGTATTTAGTCAGTCAGATTTTGATCTCGGTTTTGATGCAGTTCGGTTCGATTATAAGGATTGAGTTGAAATGCTCATCCCCAAAACACATAATATCACGTGTATAAGTAGTCGTTAATTAATTAATCCAAAGTCACCGTATTGTGTTCATATATATAATAGAAAGTGCATGAACATTGGTGGCCTTAAATCAGCGTTGAACTTTGTCTTGTCCATCAGCATAACTACTTATTTCACAAAAGTGACTGACTTCTCTATAATCTTAGAACATTTGATGTATATGTTATTGTGAAACAATTATAAAGCTTTAAAATATTTATATCATAAAGGAAATAGGTTTATCAACTCAAAAGGTTTATAAATTGTTGAGATAGCAAGAAATATTAAATGTATAAAGCTTTATAAAATTGGGATAATTACTTCTAAATGTAGTCAACTTGTCACTTTTTATTTTGTTGTGTACTCATCTATTTTTTTTTCTTTTCTTATAACCAAACTTTTGAAATTTGACTTTGTTGTGTATTGGGTAACCGGACCCAACTTGTTATCCTACATGTAACAGGTCATTGGTTAACCGGACCCAACTTGTTATCCTACATGTAACAGGTCATCATACATCTCATTTTTTTTTCAACTAATTAATTTATGGGAAATTACAAATCAGGTTAAATTTTATTACATAAATGTCATTTTTTCACTTCCGAAATGCTGTGGCAACTCTCATGGGCAACTCTATCAAATATTTGGGCCCACGTTGTACTTACAAAGTAAAAATCTAACACTTTGTCTGTTGGGCAACTTTGACTAATATCTTGGGCAATGACAATTTTGTCTTTTAGTGAAAAATCAAAATTTTATTTTTAATTCTATAAATACAAATAAGTTGGGCAACTTGGGTAAAATATATGTCTTTTAGTATTATCTATAAAACCAATTTTTAAATGCAAATAAGTTGGAAGACTTGGCAGCATATATCTTTTTGGCAACTCTCTATAAATACCACTCTATACCAAAGAAATACACCTTTAATAAACCAAATTACATATCTCAAAAAATTATTTATTATCCTAATACACCTAAATACAAAACACAAAATAAAGATAATCCCAAACACACATCCTTACACACCACCCATCCCAAAGTGAAAAATCATCCACAACTTGAAACGGATATCCTTCCCTCCAAACTCAATAATCCAACGCCCTAATCCTACTCCCTGAATAGTTCTTCTTCCATGGCATATTAGGTACATTAAAAGCAATCCGCGCGCATATTCCTCTGGTCATCGCGGTTCTTCAACATCTCAAGAATCCAACCACGAACATGTTTGATGCAAAGCTAACGGTCAAATCTAGATTAGAACATATTGCTACTATTAAAGGTGCACTGAATGTGAATAGAACCAAATTGTTTAGAAGCTGTCTTTGGCCCTTAGTTAGATTTTCCTAAGTATTCCCCTGACAACCACTTATACCATTATTTATATCAAAATGCGGTTGGGTGTCAAAGTTCTTGATTGTTGTCCACCTCTAACTTTTGTACTAGGTGATAATGTTTTTGATTTTGGCCGTGAACAATTTAGTCTTCTAGCGGGTTTCGTTTAGGACCAGTAGATAATAGTGAAAGTGACCCGCGGCCATGTTGTTAAGGGTTTAACATATAGTCCTTTTTGATCGGTTGTTTCCGATAAAAGAAACTAAGAACAAAAAGTTAAGGGTGATGACCTTTTGGCGTTGGTAAAGTCGGTGGGAATTGTTATCCGATGAAGATCTTTGTGGGTTGCTTTGTTGGTGATTGCAACATTTGTCTTTATCGATCGGGAAGGAAGGTTTAATGTTCTTGACCATTTGCTAGGAATGTTGAGGATTTTTGTGTATGGAATGAGTATCCATGGGGCGAATACATGTGGGATCATCTGTATAAAAGAACGGTGAATGTTGTTCCTAGGCATCTTGAGGCGGAATCAAAAAGCGTTCAAAAGATCCAAAAAAAAGAACAAACATACACTCTGTATGGATTTACATGGGTGTTGAAGGTTAGATTTTACTTGTAACATACATTATTTGTGCTTGTATATATTGATGGTTAATCTTAATAATGTGTTGGCATTGTTCATTAGCCATTGGCTTGGTTCCTAGGCATTGCGTAGTCAGTGTAAGTCTTTGTGTAGATTTAAGGATGTTATGGTTGATGGTTTGGCAGTAGATAAATACATAGAAACGATTTGTAAACAGTTGGTTGAAACCACTGACAATGTGTCTTCATCCACTGGTAGTTGAAGAAGAACCCTTTGCTGCAACAACATGTTATGTAATTGTATCCCTGTTCTACTACATATCACCACTTGGTATCCTAACCACTGCATCCATAATCACTAACTCTTAATTCAATGTATTTGTTTTTTCAGATTTGGATTATGGAGACATTCCCAAACGGCTCGATTACGGACCAAAGACCGGAGAAGATCCGTTGTCTAGCTTGGTCAAAGTAAAAACTTTGAAAAAAAAACATTACACAATTTTATTTGATCCGGTAAGTAAAAACCCAAAATTAGTTAAGCTTTGTATGTTTTATTGCATTTAGCATATCAACTTATCTCCTTTGTTATTAGGGCTTTGGACCACTCTGAAGATTGTGCAGACAAATGCCGAAATGAGTTGTCAGTGGTACATTCAATTATGGAGTACATCCGTCAACTAGATTCCCAACTTGTTGAAAGAAGAGAAGAGTTGGTGACCAAGTGATGGTGGAAGAAGAGCGGTATGGTCGGTGCGGATGTATGCGGTGGAATTCAAGCCGATTTAAATGTCCCTTCTGGCCCGATGAAGTAGTTACAAAAGGTCAAACGTTTAGTGTCAATGACAAAGCTGTTGAAGAAGAGATTGTTGTTGGGCTTGGTGAAATGTTGAATATGAATGAGCCTGAGAAGGTTGAAGATGTTGTAGCTGGTAATGTTGAGGTTGCAGATGGGCTCAAATGTGACAAAGCGGAATCGTCACATACCTTAGATAAAGATGACTTTCGTCTTAGAGCTTAAATCCCTTAAGTCACAGGTTGGTACTATAGAAGAACGTGTAGGAGTAGTTGGTGTATCCAGCTCTTATGTGAGTTACAGTACATACAAAGAGAATTGTGGTAATTGAGGATGCTTTAGGAATAAAGTCACAAGATGATGTTGGTGAGATTAAGGTAAAAACCTGTTATTTGAATTTTTGTTACTTCATTCCACCAAAATGGTCTCTTTGATTGCCTAAGTAAGTTAACTTTTTGAGTGGATACTGTTGATGGCAACAAACCGTTGGCTACTCCGATGAACACACCCCAATCGGGACCAACGTAGGATCCGATGACAAAGAAGGTGTTGTATGCGATTCGATGAGTTTAGGGCCTATGTCCCAACTTATGAAAGGCGCTTTATCGGGAGGTCTTGGCGATGCTCATCATTCCAACAATATAATGCGGTGGATAACAAATTTGATTGTCTTGCCTTACCAAATTTGAATGATGAGTTCTCGGACATTGCTTATGATGGGTTTGATCCACTCACTTGGCGTGCATATATATATATATATATTGTTTTTTTTCCCTTCTTTTATTTTTTCTATTTCAATATTAAACGCACATACCCTTTATCTAGGAATCGATGGATGTGAATGGTGCGGTAAAAGATAATGACAGTGGCAAGGGTAAAGAAATTGTTGTTTGGCGGCCACCTCTTTGGTGGGAATGGTTTGTGCAGTTTACGCTTACATTGTTAGACCCGTGGTCTGCAGCGGGGGCTTTCCGGTAGACAACGTTTATGATCCTGCTGCGCAAGGTGCTCCACAATTAGACACATTTTATATGGATGTTGAGGAAACGGCTATGGAAGGGCGGATACACAACTGTTGAAGTGATATGCATTGATGATGAGGATGGGCATGATGTTGTCAAGGTACATTTAATTATCTTATCAACAAACAAGTCCACTTTTCATTTGATTACTATATACATTAATACATTTGCATAGATAGCACATAAACCACATTAAAACATTTTTCGAAACCTAAAAAACAAATATGATACTAAATACATAAATGACCATCATCATAATCTACATTTTAGTTCCAGAGCTCTCTCCCTTGCTTTTCTTAATTGCTTTGAGTCGTTGAAACAGTATTTCAAGACTAGTAATCCTATTTTCCAAATTATAAATATTTTCAAATAATGTAGGATTATTACATGTTGCTCATTGGGTTGTTATCATCTTCTGCGTTTGTTGCACCACTCCCTTTCTTGCATCACCTCACTTTGAAACTCTTCCTACCTCATTTCTTTTTACTTCTCGACCTTGCTTTGCAGGCTCATTTTGACCTCCTCCTCATTCTCTAGATCTTCCTCATCTTCTTCCTCTTCCTCATCAACTCCATAAATCTCATCCCGGTAGAAGTCTTGGCGGACCAAGTAAGGATATTAGTCCTCATCCACACACTCACTTGCCTATATGAACCATATTCTGACATTGGTTCTTCCCCAAAAGCATCTAACAACTGTCAAAAAGCAAATCGTTGTTTAAGACAAACTCGTACTCTTCTTCCTCATTTTGAAAGTTTCCATTTAGTGCTTTGCCATTGTTCTTGGCGAGAATAAGAGAATAAAGTGAGATATGTGATAATAAGAGACCAGAAACTAGGAAAGTATAATGTAGTAGGATATGTAGCAGTAACAAGAATCTTATCTTTTACATTGTCTTTGTACTTCACTTACAATAAAATCTTGTCTACTTTGTGTTGCAAAGAATCTTATCTTACCTATACAATGTGCTACAGTTGATATAATTATTAAAATATCAATTTATCTTTTTCATTAATACATCACTTTTACAACCTAGGAAACATGCAAACTATTTTCTTTTTCACTTATGGTTGACTTATTTGTTGAGTGTCTTCGACAATTCATTTGCTTCCGAACATTAGTTTCACGGCTACTAGGACCAACATCTTGTCCTTAAAATAGACACCACATGGTTAGTCATGCCGTAGAATAACAGTTGAGTATTGAACTTATTTAATTGTTGGATAGTCGACATGTTTGTTAAAAGATGAATCGTTTTTTAAAGGCGCAAAATATCAGTTAGTTTTCAACTCCCTTAGCGTAAGGAAGCGGGGAGATATTGCACCTCACCATACTACTCCACCGGCCTTACTCCAAAGAGGCGTTGACGGATTAATTGTCAAACCCCATCCCTCCTAGCGCTCAGATTTTGATGATACATTGGAACCGTTTGTGGAGGTATTTGACCGTGTCAACTTATATGTCTCTTACTTTGTAATACAAACATTAACTAAAAGAGTTAATTTGTTCTAATTTAGAATCAATAGAAAGTGGAATGGGAAGAAAAACCAAAAAGGTAAGCGTGCCATGTTCGTTCAAAATTTTTGGAAAGAGAATAATGGTACTAGGTTTATTTTCCCATGGGGCAATGAAGAGACTATTGTTGATCTCGGTTTTGGGGACATTTATTGGCTACGGTGCAAACCGGGATGGATGGTTGAGGGGCGAGGTCGTATAAAATCGGTTGTTAGTATTCTACCATAAATGTTTCTTTGTGATTCCCACATTTTTTTAATAATGTGCCCATTGTTAATAAACGACACCTTGACGTATGGGTAGATTTCTTTGTGGCATTTCCGACCATCGGATGCCGGCGGGCTATGGTGGGTCCTTTTTCACACCTCAAATAGTTAATGGAGTACGAACCTATTGGGCAAATGGTGTAAAGTACCCGGTGCCTTGGGCTAATGTTGAAAAGGTATTTATTTCTTTCCATATTGCGTAGGTATGAAAATGTTCGGCCGGTTGTTATCTTGATGTCATAAATGATGTACTATTTCCATAGCGAACGAGAAAGCATTGAAGTGAGGAAGCTGCATATCGATCACGGGTGTTTTGACATTGTATGATTCGTTTCGGCCTTTACAAACAAGCGTATTTGGTGGAAGGATACCATGCAAAATTTAGGTATTGGTGCCAAAATTACTAGATGAAGCGAGTCTTTGCGACAAAAGGCATAGATATCAAGGCCTATCAGATTAGCTTTAAAATGTGTTGGCGTCCCCGAACAAGCGAGGTCAATACGGTGACTGCAGGATATGGTCTTGCATTAACCTATATAGGCTGACTCATAACATGCCATTAGAGTCGGCGATCTGCGAAAGCTTGACTCTTGCCTATCGTGAAAGAATGTTTGAGTACCTATGGAAATACAAGATTGATGATACGGTCATTGACTATATTTATTACAAGTTGTTGTATTGTCAACACTCATTGACTAAGTATGTATATAATTGGTACATAAAGGTGTTAGCTCATAAGGAATGGTCATTCTTTGTGTATGTATAATCAATTGTAGTAACTATTGGAATGATAAATCTGTAAATATCAAAATGTTTTGTCAATGTTTGTAAATATTATTAGTTGATATTATTATTGCTTGTTTAAGTTATAAGGATCACTACTCAAAACTGATTACATATATATTATGATATTACATTTAAACCGGCTTCCAATCTTCTACTAGCCGTGGTTTATTCTAAACTAGCCGTCGTATCGCTTTCAACTAGGCGTGGTTTCAACAGTCCTTATAAGTGGTTTTGATCATACTTGCCGTGGTATCTTTTCAACTAGCGTGGTTTTGATCACGAACTAGCCGTGGTTTCTTTACGAACTAGCCGTGGTTTCTTTCATAGTAGCCGTGGTTTCTTGAACTAGCCGTGGTTTCAACATTATTATAAGCGTGGTTTCTTCATACTTTCCGTGGTTCCAACAATAATTCAATCCATGGTTTGACCCACCATCCTACTCAGACATTCTTTCACGATACACCACCCATTCTACTTAACCTTCCTTGAGAGTTTTATTGCCAAAGGACCTTGTACGGCAATCTTTTGAATCTTCAATAGCAATTGATCTACCATTGGATTTGTTGATATGGATCCTTGTGGATCAAGCTTCGCTTCCAACATTTTCACGGCAGCGATTTTGGACAATGGATAGGCTTTATCAATAAACATGAAATACTTATCCTTAGTAGATTGTACAGCATGTACTCTGGAATGCTCATAAAGCATCCATTCAACTACTTCAAATTGTTTCGGAATTTGTCCGATGGATTAGGTTGACACATGTTTTCATGATCTCCACACCAACCTTGATAATCCTCCAGTTGGCCCATGCTTTCCATATCTAAAATCAATGACTTTCCATAACTGTTCCAAATCCTCTTTTGATAGAAAGAACAACAAGCTTCCAAAATCTACGTTATCTATGCATCCATCTGCTCTTTTTATTTCAATCACTTCTCTACCATTGTCAGTGATTATTTTCAAATCATTAACTGGTTGACCTGCGTTTAGTGGTGTACAATTAATCGGCTCTTGTATATCACTCACCTTAAGATACAAATCCATTCTTTCTCTATCTCCATTCTAATTTCAATCAATGTCAAATCATTCTCTTGTATCGCTTATCGTTCATCTGACTTTTCAAATATAACCTTTCATTAGGCCATTTTTTCAATCTTTTTGCCATTTTTCCCAAAATTCCACGTTGTTTAGAATTGAGATCATGAAATTTCTCCTTTGAGCCCTAGTTGGAGGTTTGTTATTCTTACTATTGTATTACGACACTTCTCTCATACGCATTTGTCTCGCCACCATGGCAAGAACCTTTGACCTTGATGGAACATCTAATAGTGCCCATTCTTCATTACTCCATTCCAACTTTATCATTTCAGAACCCTCAACAAATGCTTGTTCCTTGTTCCATTGTTCAATCACTCTCATAGTCGCTTCATCTTGTTCTTTCTTTTTTTAAAAAGCTAGATATTGATTAAAATTTTCATCCAAATGTATTGATAATTCATGATCATGTGATATCTGAGCCTCCTTACTATCAAATTGAAGTTCATCTACTACGAGGTTGAAATAGCTTCACCACTTTCCTATTTCTCGTTGATCTACTTTATTCCTTTGCCTCCCATTCTTCAAAGTATTAGCCAATTGTTTATTTCAGTAGGTTCAATTACAATGGGAGCAGGTGCAATATTGAATCGAGAATTGCTAAGGTTCTACATAAGTTGGCGTGCAACCTCCTTCTCTGCGATGGTGGTGTTACACGGTTGTGATAATCGTACTATCGGTGGTTGTAGTACCAATATGTGTATCGGGCGTGCTGTTGATGAAATAACCTCTGAGGTTCTGGCAGATCTTTGTCATTTGTATCATCACTAGATCACGGCATGCACAACTTCTTCCTCTTCGTCTTCAACTGCAACATTAAAAGGTTCTACCATATGTTCTTTTCCTTCCTCTATCAATTACCTTTTCCAACCTTCAAACCTTTAGCCAAAGGTTTAGCCAGGGTTTAGGACGGTGGGGTCTAAGTATAATAGGAAAATGTGCGATTACCCGATCGATCACTCGGTAAGCTTTTACATAACTTCATCAATGTACCGGCAACCTCTTTTTCAACTTCATTGGGTGTTTGTGTGACCGTGGTTGTCATTAAGGTCGCATCGATTGCTTTCATTAAGGTCAACATCCATGTTTACCTCCTCCCCTGAACAAATGCTTTTGCTCCTCCTTTGAGGACTGCCTTTCTTAGTCATCTTCATGACTCTATTAGATGCACCAAACCTTGGTCTTCTTACTCTCTCCAACACATAAACCCTATGCTTCAACCTTCTTATTGTATTTTCCATTTGTGTACATTTAGCCTTCAATTCATTAACTACTTCTATAATATTCTCACCGTGTGGATCGATCACGGTGGCATTGGGTTGAGGTTGATGGTAGATGGGAGCGGCATCATTGGTTTGGGTGTTTTGTGATTCGAGTAAAGGTAATGGTTTAGCAGTGGATCCTGTTGGTTTAGCATTATGTTCGGGCGTTGTCGGAGTGGGTTGAGCATCATTGCTTTGGTTGGGTTGGGATTCAAGCACCTCCTTTTTAGAATGTCAGCGAGGTTAAGCATATTAGGGAATAAAGGTGTAATCTTTCACGAGAACTTGTCATTTTTCTCAAGTGTGTAAACACCTAGGGAGACATATGATGTACCTCGTACTCCCTTTTATGATGAATGGGTGCCGTGATCTGTTTCTCGACTATTAATTGAACAAACCTAGGATATAAGTAGTATTTACCCTTTTCTTTAATGTTCTTTATTAACCCCTCAAAGATCAACCTAGACCAGTTAAACACCCTCCCCTGTGATAAACATATGACAGTGATTGCTATTTTTGATGGAAACTCATCAAACCCAGTGGTCTTGTTGCTAGACACGAAGCAAAGTATGTATCAAAAACTTCCATTGGGGTGAGAACATACCTTTATGATACTTAATTCTTTCCACATTTTTCTCATAACCCAATCTTTGCAACCCCTGAAAAATATCATCATCAGACAAATTGACAACCCCATCGGCATCATCCGGCTTCAAATCATCCCTAATCACATCCCCTTTGACTATTATCTCGTTCTTATCAACAAGACTCCTAATAACCTCGGCTCCATCTCGTTCTTGAATTTTTGCCTTCAACCAAAATTGATTAATGTATTCTTGAACAATGATAGGTTGTACACTTATTGCATAGTGAATTGGTGTGTGTTTGAGAAAAGCAATCATCTCATGGAACCCTTTAGTATGATTGTTCTCGGTTAGGTATGCAACGACGTTGTGTGTGGTGGGATATTCTTTCGGCATTTGTGTCCTTTTGATGTAAACCCGCGTTTAATTATCGGTTTGGGAGTTGTTAGGGTTTGTGTAGAGCGCCAATTTCAAGTGTTTAAAGATGAATAATTTGATAGCCTTGATGATTTGGGGATTATATACTAATAGATCAACATGTTACATACTTGCCCCTTGAGTTGCCCACCACAGGTGGTTAGAAACATACTACCCGTGGGTTGCCCAAAAAATTGCACTACTGTGGTTTCCCACAAACAGCAGTGCTTAGGAATGCCCACAACCATCTACCCACTTATAGTAAGTGCTAAACAACAAGACAAATAGTCAATGACTTCATTTACTACACAACAACTAACACCTTATACCCATTTGATAGTAGTCCTTATTAGATGATTGTATGAATGGAAAGAAACAGACCTGCATAAGTTGATGCAGTTTTATAAATTAATGAATAATTTCCAAATATATATGTTGAACGTCTAATGTGTAACCATAACATATCGACTCATCCGTTGAACATCTAATGTGTAATCACAACATATCGACTCATCCGTTGAACGTCTAATGTGTAACCATAACATATCGACTCATCCGTTAAGCGTCTAATGTAAATACAACCTATAATACAAGCTATAATAACTAAGAACACGATGATGTAAATACAAGCAAACTAATACAAAATCTCTACAACTCGTATTCTTTAGCGGAGTGTAAATACAAGCTATAAAAACTAAGAACACGATGATGCGGCTTGTTCTTGGTGAGTCTTAATCAGTCTAACCGGTTGTTCGACTTGTGGTATTTCATTCCCCTTTGGATTTGGAGGAATTTCGGCTTGTTAGTCGCATCTTCTCCATAAGTCTTTTGGACAATGGATAAATTCTCTCGGCGAACATGCGGTGTGATTCCACCCTTCGTCTCAACTAGATGCACACGAGGCAGAGGATAGAATCTCCGAGGACTCAACTGCCATAAATGTGAGTTCTCGGATGAAGTGTCCTTTATCATTAGGAGATTGAGAGCTAAACAAGACATGAAGATCTCCTAATAAGAACATCCCAGAACCTTGTGGTGCATTGTTGCAATAATGGGAGGTGACAAGAGTGTATGCAGAGAAATCAAGTGCGCCGCATGCTACCAAATGGAGTATTTCCTTCAAAAAGGTGAACTCCATTGAAGATTTATCCATTCGATGCATGACATTCAGTTCTTTGTTTATCAATGTCCAATTGACCAGCACATTTGGATCTCCATCAGGAAAATCAGATGAAGACCCTTCTTTGATAAAGGTTGACTCATCAACCTCAAGATCCAAGGGAGTTACTTTGGCCATCCTCTTCTTTTCCTCTACCATCTTATAGATACCTAAAGATGGTTCATCATCTTAAAGCATGATCGCGACGATAGGAGTGGGAGCTGGTACAATAGGTGCTTGAGAAGAAATGGCGGCCAGTTGTGGATGGAGCCTTGTCGGATGAGCTAGCAAATTCAGTAGGAGCTTGAGAAACCAAAGATGGTTCGTGAGAAGGCACCTTGTCGATGGAGTGGCTTGAGGAATTTCTTGGATGTAACCAGTGGGAGATCTTCTTTGGTGGAATATCATCAAAATTATCCACTATCTCAACAAACTTTGGTCTTTTGGTCTTTGGTGCAACTTCATTCCCAGCAATCCTTTTGAAGTAGGAAGTGTGAGATGAAGGCTCCTTAGCACAATCATCATGCAATATTGATACAGGAATTTCGTAGAAGCACCCAAGTCTTCTTGAAGAAACATGTTGTGAGTGTACTTGCGAGAGGACAGCGATGGTCTTTGTATGGTGAAGATTGACCAAGTTTAGTTGCAACATCCTCCATTGGGGTATCAGCAGATCAGGCTTTGACAAGCTCTGGATCCTTGGAGACTTCAGTAGATGCTTTATTCAAGTACGATCTCTTTCTCCTTTGATAAAGAACAGGCTCCTTCTTCTTTGGAGATTCGCAGCTGCGATGAAGGATCATTGAGAGATACATCAGCTAACATATCAAGAGACTCATAACGATGTTCTTCCTCTTCCTCTTAAGAAGAAACCACAAGCTTCCTTTTGTTGGTCTTTTCTAGTTTGTCCTCTAATTCCTTAACTTTATCTTGCAGTTCGTCAATCTTACTACCAAGAGAAGACTTGGTCTCTGCAAGCTCCTTTTGAGACTAGATACCTGGTGCATACGTTAACAAGAGCATAGACGGATGAGAGAGTAATAGGGTCCTCGGCTCCACGGCAGTTGGTGCGTGGTAATGGGATCTTCATTGGACCTTTCGGTAGAAACATGGTCATGATCAAGCGAGGAGGTACCTCATCAATACGTATCCTTGGAGGACTAAGTGTGGTCAATCTGTTTAGGTCAGACTCAAAATCATCAAGAGGATCTTGTGCTTGTGGTGGACTAGGACAATGTGCGGTCGGGTTGGTGGAGGCTGGTCTTGTGCAACATGAGAAGCTTGAGAAAGGAGGGCCCTCATCAATGTTAGCAACATTCTCCCAACAGCAGACCATATTGTCTTGAGGCAACATAGCCTCTGTCAATGGATAATGTGCCCCTCAAAGTTAGTTCTCATAGAGGCAAAGAGTTTGGGTAAGAGCTCCTCTTGCATAAAAGGCTTGGGTTTGGGTAGAGGTGTCTATAATTATTTGTAAGAATCTAGGTACATTAAAACTTATGTTGTTTCCTATTGATATTTTCAACCAAATTATCAAAAATAAATTTAGAAAAATTATAAGTTAACCCTTGTAAAAGACACACGATACCGTATGCCAATTGTGAAGAGAATTGATCCCATGCTCAGTTTGTTGCTAAAGCCTGAAACAGCGTGTGAACCAAGAACCTCCACTTGGGGCAAAGTGCTTCTTCAACCATATGTCGGTCCTAGTACCTTGATACCCAATAGCTCTCGCTCTGTCAGTATATCCTTAGTCTGGAGTGAAATACCCCATCAGCATCATCAGCGAAGCTTCGTCCTTATCGGCTCTCTATCACTACATACTCTGTTCCATCAATCATGGCCGTAATCTCCTTCACTCAGTGTGGAAGCGAGAAGCCCAAATTGTTTGACCAACGCTTCATAAATCGCATTGGGAGAATGCGTTAGGGCATAGTGAATCTTTGTTCTTTTCAAGAACTCCACCATAGGCACATCTGACTCATCACCTTTTGCATTTCCCAAGAACGCAACTTTGTTGTGATCCTTCTTGAATTGAAGAGCCATTTGATGAATTGATATTTTAGGGTTATGATTCTTGTATCTTAGTGTTTGGTTTGTATTAGAAGAGGGAAGTGGGATATTTTGAAGTGGAAGTGAGAGAGAGTGTTGGGTAGAAGGTGTATAGAAATAGTCAAAAGAATTGGTAGTTTTGGTTGACCCTTGCTTACGTTATACACTTCTGACCTCAGCAATTTTAACACTTGTGAAACATATATCCATCTGTGAAGTTATACACTGATAGAAACCAACCCAAAACTTGGATATCTTGGTAAGATTCAGAAATTCTTGTGCCAACAACTAGCATTAACTTACATTAAACCTTGAACCCGTCTATAAAATCATCCCAATGCATACTTCTCTCACACCATTTTACCCCCAATTACCATTATGAACCCTAGTTTCATCACAAACACAATCAACAAAAATTGACCATGAATACTTCACGGAGGTTGTAAATCCAACCTCTTCTCCATCATCCTCATCATCCAGTGATTTTCTCGATTCTGGACACCTCCACATGACCATCGCCCTTTGACATCCCCATTTCTCTCTTCTTACGAAGATGATGGTGTAGTGGATCCAAGTGATTCTTCGATAACACGGAGGAACTCACTGCGAGATACCTCTTACTCCCAACCTCCGGCACCTCAACCTCAACAAAGGCCTCGTGCGAAGGAGAGTGGTACTTGCTTACTGCGCCATGTTTTGGTGCATCTTCACACCATTATAGAGGAAGAGCTTGGTGAAGGAGAATGGATTGCTTTTGGTGAAATCGGCGGATGAAGCATAAAGGACACTGTATTTTTCTTCATCATCATTATTTGCATCAATCCATCCTTCCCATTTTGATCCTTAGCTTCCTCGTCCTAGTAGTCATGCATATCCGACCATCGAGAAGAAGGAATGGGTGGTTATGCAAGACTTCACGAACGCATATCCATCATCTAGTGTGAAAGATGTGAGCGATCATGCATATCCAACGACCTCTTAGATGTTGGAAGGATGTAGTAGATTAGGATTAGTATATCTTGTATACCTCTTTTTCTTGTAGTGGCATTTGAAGTTGTTTGCATTTTGTAAGGTCGTAAGGTCGTAAAAGATTTCTTGAATGAATGAATGAACAATTTCACTTCAATTTCTTCTCTTCATTGATTGATAGTTTCCGTAATTCCCACAATATAAGCTGGAAACAAACATGCAAGTCTGGAAAGTGAAATATATGAACTTTAAATAACTGAATTACATGTTTTCTTAAACTAAGATTAAGTTTAGGAAACAAACATGCATAAATGTGCGGTTGTTAATCTAACTTTAACTAAATTCTACTAAATTTATCCTTCATTTTGGTGTCCAAGGTGACCTTATTCTATGTTCTGAGCAGATCCTCTGTTCCCGGTCTTGCCGCATTCTCTCTTCCATTTCTCTTTCAGCCCTATCTTGTTCGGCTTGTTGTTCCATTATTGCTTCATCTTCATGCTTCTTAGTAAGCGACTTCTCACCATCAACATTTCCATTTATATTTTTGTGCTCATCTTTATTATTGTCACGTATTTCCTTGACCGCCAACACACCTTTTTCAGCTACATCCTTCTTAGATCTTTTGTTAAGTTGTTTGCTATATATTTCATGAATCACGTCATCACATGGTCGTTCCACTTCAAAAGACAAGCGCTTAGCACAATCCACGGTAATTATGAAAAACAAAAGTAAGAATCCTAAATATATTACTAAAACTAGTTATAGCATAAAGTCACAATAGTAATGAATTTTTACCGTTAGACATTACTACAACTTTGGAATTGGTATTACTTATTACAATGTATATGTAGTTGGGATAAGTTACTAGTTTCATCCGTTGGCGGTTGGCAAGTTTAGGAAAGTTAATAAATTTGTCACATAACACAAATAAATGTGTATCTTAGTAAATCTTAGGCAGTTGGCACAAGTACAACATTTATAATAAACAATCACAAATGGGTGGTTTATACTTAATACACTCATTAAAGTGTATCAATGTTGATACAATAATTTTGGGCAACCTTAGAAAGTTTACATTGTTGGGCAACCTAAGTAAATGCACAAGTACAAAGGGGCTAGTTTGCACTTGGCTTACTAAAAAGACTTTCTTGTAATGTCCAACAATTATTTCCACCTAAGTTTGTTCAAAACACAACCATGGATTACGATGACAATTCTACTTTTAAGGTTTATTTAGTGCATCCTTATTCTAAACATGGAGTCAAACTACCTAAAAATATCACTTTCAATAAACTAGTTACGTATGTGAAGAAAAAGGTTCACGCTGTGAAAGAGACACCAAATGATAGACTCGGGTTATCTTACAAAGATGGTTCCATGGAATTGGACGTGGTTGATGATGAAGACATCCAATACTTCATTCGTGAACTATGTTGTAAGAATGAGCAAACTCAAGCTCTGCTAATTTCAACAAAAGAACCGCCACCTTGAGTAAAATCATCTTCGGCTTCTAATCATTTATCATTAGACCTGATTTTCCTTGCTTCACAATGATAGTTACCATGACACACCAAAGTCGAGGATACCTTTTTCACCAACGATTATTCACTTCCTCCGTCGCAAAGAGACTCATTTAAAAATATGCCCATGCCACCAAGCGCACCACAACCGAGAATTAAAAACATCGATTCCCAAAAAATCGATACCTTTTTTTTAAACATAAAGAATTTTATAATAAAGCAGAATGCATGTTTACTATTGGAAAGAAATCATTACTTGAGCGCTTTGAATACAAAGTTATTAAATCTGAACCCACGAGGTACAGCGTGAAATGTATAAATGAAGGCTGCTCATGGAACATATACCCGTAAAAAATGGATAGCACATTCTTTGTTTCTAGCATCAACAATGTCCACACATGTTCAAGAACTGAATTACATCCTAATCATCGTAATGCGACAATGAAATTACTTAGTCAGTTGCTAATCGATAAATTGAAAGATACTCGGAGGGTATATCTTGGGAAAGGACATACAACAAGATCTGAGTCTTGAATGGAAAGTAAACGTTTCTTACAAACGAGCTTGGGGGTAGGAATTTGGCTTTTGAGGTGTTGAACGGTAAACATGAACAATCGTTTGAGCAGTTAGCTTTATATTGTCATAACCTAAAGCTAAAAAGCGAGGGACTTGTAACACACATCGATCTGACGAAGTTTGGAAGATTTAAGATGGTTTTGTAGCATTTGGTTTTCTTGTAAGTTTCGGACACATTTATATTAATTGTTAGTATTAGTATTTTTACTATTATTATTCTTATACACACATCTTATCAAGCTTTAACGTATACTAATCACTAATATATACTTAACGATACTAGATTCGGAGTTTATAGCCTTCATGCGGCCATTGATTATAATTGATGCTGCGCATCTGAAAGGAAGTATCTCGGAACCAACATGGTTCTTTGTTGGTATGGACGGAATAATCAGATTATTCCAATCGCTCCGGGGTCGCATAGGGGTGAGACCCTGAAACTGGACATTGTTTTTGGGTGGTTGAAAGAATGCATTGGTGAAGTGCCTAATCGGCGATTATTTAGATAGGCATCATTCAATAACAAGCGTGTGACACGGTGTTTCCAAATTGCTTTCAAGGTTATTGTTGTCGTCACTTGATGATGAATTGCAATATCACCCGTAAAAAACATAAGGCTTTGTCTTTGGAAGGTGTGCAAAAGCTATCTGATGAAGATTTTGATAATGCAATTTGAGCCGTTCCAAAAATCGGCCGTCAAAAAACTTGAAAGCCGATGCGATAAGTGGTCAAGAGCATATTGCAGTGGAAAAAGATACAATTATTTGGCGTCAAGCAGTCGGAGTCAATAAATTCATTAACAAGGCACGTCCGAAAGGTACTAATAACTATGCTCTTGGAGTACTCTGAGGCGTCTTCTACAAGATTGGTATTTCGAACGTCGCGAAAAATACTACGGTATATATATTCGTCGTCTCACATTTACTTGTTCGATAAATGTTACATGATGTACGCTTATTTTGCGGGCCTTGAATTTGAACTTACAAAGTGGGCATCTAGGAAGGTTGAGCATAGAATGTGGAAGAGTGCGAATGGGAGAAATAGAGCATTGCCATGTGTGTTGTGTACCAAGTTATAGACAATCGTCATAGTCATATTGTTGATTTCGTAAAGAATGAATCAGTTCGAGGTACACTGCAATATCTGAGGTTGTCAATTCGGTAAATGTTGTTTATTAGTGTATGGTTTTGATTACGAATAGCGTGCGAGGAAATGGCAACTTCGGGACTACCATGTGGTCATGTGTTGTCGTGTGTGTAGAAGAAAAATTGACTAACGTAACAAATGGGCGGAAACATGGTTTACAAAAGCGCACTTCAATATCATGAAATGGTATATCCTTTGGAAATAGAGTCAGAATGGCATGATCCGGGTAACTTGCAAAAGGTTAAACCGCCATTGATGGATAAGAGGCGGGGAAGACCTAAAAACAAAGATCGCTTCCCATCAAAAAATAAGGAGCCAAAAGTTAGGAAATGTGGGAGGTGTGGTACCGTAGGGCATACGTGCGGTGCATGGAACCATTCTTGCGAGAAAAGCAGGTAACCTAGATAGTTCATTCAAAATGGGCATCTAATAATGTTTTACTATTCGACAAGATAGGTTATATTTGTTGTCGAGAAAAAACAAATTGCAGGACGACAATGGTAAAGAAGTTGTGCAAGAGATGGCACTGAACAAGGGACGGGTAAGCGTCGTCAGTACTCATTTTCAGTTGAAAGATGACCCACAATCACAAGCAGACTACGAGTATTTTCAAAATGGGAGAATTTACCTGGATTGGGATGCCGTACGTTGGGATGGTGAAGCAAGTAACAGTGGTCGGGAGGGTTCGTAGATAATTCGGCATTAACCTAAACTCACTCACTGAATCATCAAATACATATCACTTGGATGATTTCAATAACATGGATAATTACTAGTACAATGTTCTCTTTATTTAACTAATGAAATTGTATGCTTAAAGTTAAACACTACTGCACATGGTTGTGTAGTTTTAAACAAGTATTTGTATTTTGTCATGAACAAACGTTGTGTTTGTATTAACCCAATATTTCTATTTTCTCATGGTAAATAATTGTGAAAGGTTAGTCAATGCAAAAGACCATGGCAAAACCAGCTAGAATTTGTCCTCTTTTGGATGTTTGTTCAGAAATAGTAAATCTTGTGACCATGTGTAAGTGAAAAAAAACAAATATAGGGAGAATATGTGGATGGGGTTTAAAGCATTTGAAAGGTACAGCAAAATTTTTTTGGATGTTATTCAATAATATAGAACAGCTGTGCATCATGTGACAAATGCTATATTATGAGGACATCAATTGGCGTCATGATAATATCTGATTAACGGTATGTATTTCTTTGCTTCTGCTTGCCTATTTAAAGACACCAAGCCCACCTTGTTAGTTAAGCATAATTTTTTTTTTTTTGTGATAAAGTATTGGGATAAGAAAATGTCTAGATTTACTAGGTGTGATAAGCTTAGAGCGGATGCAAATTCTAACAACGGCACGATATGTTAGTCTTCTATTGCTACCAAGCCTCTGGCGAAGATGTTCGTATGGCACAACAATTGAATAAACTGCGGGAAGATTGTTTCAAATAGCTGAAAACGAGGCTTAGCTTAATTCAAGAATTGGACAGTGTTGGAAGCAGGCATGCTCAAAAAGCAGCAGAATATTTGAGGGGTAAATGGTAAAGATGCAAAAGATCATGCAGATCGTATTATTTCACGGAGCTGGAGCTAAATGCTGCGAACCATGCCATCTTTATCGAGAAACTCAGGGGCTTGATGGATCTCTAAGTGTGTGTCTTTTCATTGTGTTCTATGTTGTTTGGTGTTTTTGCAGTAGTATGTGTCCGTTATCTTATTATGAGTGTTCTTGTAGTGGTTGTGTTTGGCCCATGAAATGCGATTGTAAGATATTGAATTGAATAAAATGGGTTGTTAAATTTGTATGAATTACATTTTGTTTCCACTCGCACTTTAATTTTAAATTGTGGTTTGATTGTGGTTACCATAACTTGATGTGTGCATATTAACTATTGTTGGATTGAATTACCTCACCGAAGTACTAGTTGCGTGGTTTTGTGTTAAACTAGCCGTGGTTTTCTTACGAACTATCCGTGGTTTCTTCCACGAACTAGCGGGTGGTTTCTTGTCAACTAGGCGTGGTTTCTTACGAACTTAGTAGGTGGTTTCTTACCATGGTAGACTTTCTCTCCTTGTCGGTGGAACCCGCGGATATAAGCATTCTTGAAACCGGGTAGAAGGATCAACGCTGATGAATATTTCATTTTAAAACAAGACATCCTAATATGCCGTATCCGCATTAGATTACGCAAAATAGTGATTCGCATGTTACAGTTTGAACATAAAGGACCAACACCCCCCTCGATGCCCAGTCTTTGGAAGTTCGGTAGCAAGCTTGTATAGTACAATGGTTAAGTTAAATCCTCTGGTTTCCAATTTCAATTACGGGGTCGTCGTTGTCGTCCAAAGATTAATTTGGCGCTTATTGGGGTGGTAATGCTAAGAAGGCTGTGTAGCAGATGCAATCCTACCACCCCCAAATAAAACCCATATACAGAAACTTGACATCCTTGAATGTTTCCGAAGCGACGGTGTCTCGTATGTTTGAAACATAGAACGGTAAAGGAAGGTTGCCTATTAATTCACGGGTATGTCGGGGCGTGGAAAGCGGTTGGTGAGCAAGTCAAAATACACAATCAAATAGCTGTCGAATGTGCTACCATCGTTAGCATACAACCGTTGATAGCCACACCAATAGATGTGACCCCCAACATTAGCTTGACTTGCTTTTTTATCGATTGTGTTCGGAAGCAAGCAATGCTGATCTAACACCGTCATTGTTTAGAGGAGAAGGTGAAAATTAAAAGCATGCATGGATGTGTTTGATTGAATGGGTATGAAATTTTAGGAAAGTCGGATCAAAATTGTCGGGACGATCCCAAAGCCATAAAGCGTTTTCATACTCTGTGATGTCAAAACATAGGGGACAGTGGCGATGATCGGTTGATGGATGGATTCCAAACGACCGCCATGGTATCACGGACAATTGGTCCATAGGTAAAACCCCAAACTCCATGTGACCAGCCAATTGGTTTGCGTCGAGAAAATGAAATGTTTGAGGAGAGAGGTGCAAGTCAAAATGTTGATTTACCAAACCCGTAACCTTTAAACCTCTGCTTGTACATCAAAGTATGAATGGCCGGGTGGAGTGATTCGAACACCAAAAGCGGACGATGAAATGCATGTTTTCTATGCAAGACTTCCAAGCCTTGCAAACACTGCGGCATTGAGCCACACACCTCACTGAGAGCCTATTAACTATGTCCATTTGAACTTCAAGTGGAATGTTGTCAGACATCGTGAAATTTTTTTGGGCAACTGTGAGATCAGTTAAGATGGCCAAGTTTCACAAGAAATTTGTGGGCAACTATTAAACTGTAAGAGTATTTATAATAGAACAATTAGAGCATTCATATCTAGGGACCAACCCATAAGATATGCATTTAAGAAATAGTACATGTATTAAATGGTTAAGCAGTTAAGTTCGGTTTAAAGAGTTGACTTGTTCTTAATACTACCATCAAATTAATGATCAAGTACAAGGGACTGGTTCATAAACACTTGAAAGTGTATGTTGCATAATTAAGTATAGTTGGGCAACTATGACGCATGGGCAACTTAGTCAAGAACTAGTTTGTTTGTAACTACTAGTTACAAAAATGTTGTTCCTTTTAAAGTCGATAGGCAACTTAGTCAATAACTAGTTTCTTAGTCAATAACTAGTTTGTTAACTTTGTTGTATTGACAAACATTTATCAATTAAGAACTTATAAGCAATGGTACTGTAAACATGCATCTTCTTGTACCAAGGACGCCACTCGGCTTCAAGCTTATAGCCCTTGTCGTAAAATGTTACAACCCCGTCGAATATGGAATCGAGCAAGAAACCAATGTTTATCCTTTTCATTGATAGGCATATAAACCTGCCGTATAACACAAAAGGCCAGTTATACAAAACACATAACAATATATGTATAAAGCCATGAACACAACTATTACATTCAACATCAAACATTGGTGTTTGTACTTTTCCCCATTAACATACCAAATGGGGATGGAGTCTTGTAATAGCAGTTGAACAAAGTATGCAGTTACCATAGCCCAATCAGCGCCATCAGTGCGAAATGCAACATGTATTCCACCCACAACTCTATGTGCTATAAAGCAACAATAAAATTTGATTAGGGTATAAAAGCAACAATATCAAATGAATATACCATCGGGGTGAAAGATATGTGTGACATTACCTCGTCCATAAGCCAACCTTTCTTAGGAGGGTCTAAACACACTAAGGATTCCCAAAATCTCCGATCCACACGAACTTCTTTGGACCAAGGAAACATACATCGAAGGGGCCCCTGCTTTCCAAGAAATTCGTCGTACTCATCGATAAGATGTACTTTGTCGATAGCCTTGTTCCTTGGGAAAGAAGCTACACACCGCGTAAATTAAAAACAGTTTAAAAAAATATATTAAAAGTTGTTTTTAATACCTCAAGGTTTAACATTTTTTAACTGTGCAGTCATATCTGGATCCCGGCACCCATGTGTTCGATTATTTTCAGATTCGACAAATCTTTTTGACCGATAATAGGACGACTCAGCGCCATCTTTTTACTCCTCATGTCAGTGTTATGTCGCCTTGGCTCTTTTCCAATGGTCCGAATTATAGAAAGCTATAGACCTCTTTTTCTTTTCCTTCTCAATCTTCAACAACTTTGCCTTTTGCAACCTGCGATTCTTCTCCCTCTATAGCCATTAGAAAATCCTTTTCCATCATCTTTTGTTCTTCCATCCTCCACCGTTCTTCCTCTTCTTTCCTCAACCTTAATTCCTCTTCCAACAGATACTCTTGAGTAACAGGTGATGCATTTAAAATACATTTAATACAGTATGGGAAAAGTGTACATTTGGATATAACATTACCAGAACTACATCATCCTCATCATCACAATCTGCGGCTCTGAGCGAATGCTAGAAATAAGGGAGTCAACCAACTCGTGGAATTCACGATTTACTTGCTCTCGAAACTCATAGCTGTGGGGGAAAAGGATGCGATAAAGTCAATTTATCTGTAGCGAAATAAAGTGCATTGTAAAAAAAACGGATAGTGCTTTCAAAGAAATAAAGATAATACTTGGATGAGCAGTACGAAATCCGCAAGTTCTTTCACTTGCAAGGACCTACAAGGTAATAAAGGGTATTATCCTTAAGAATAATTCTAATATAAGCGTATAATTATTATTTAACCTTGACTAGCAAATTACCTGAATAATAGCCTCGAGTTTGAAAACACGAGAATTCAACTCTTGAATGACACAATCCTTGAGATTTACATTTGAAGACTCTGGTGCGTACCCTAGACACAATCGGTAAATACTTTTTACGTCCTACCACGTTTCCGTGCGGCAGACCAACCGTAGATACACATCGTAATCATGCGGTAATTTTGTTGGAAGAGTCCTTGGTATGTAGTGTAGGTAAAATTCCGTAAATTGACTATACCACTCCGACTGGTGCTCGTCTAATGTTGGTTTCAGATCATAAATTATCTTCGAGTCCTAAATAACATCATCAACAACAAGGAAATTAAATTGCATTGGACTATCCGACTGGTGCTCGTCTAATGCATGTGTTTTACTTGCCAAATAGCAATCCATAATGCGATCTTGTAAACATTTCTTTCCTTGACCACGCTCGCCCTTGGTATGACATCTGGGACTTTATTCCACCAACGACTGCTTCTTTCAAACGCCTCAAGAATCCATATCTACAATAATAAAGATGCATTACTCTCATACATTGGGTTCAATAATAATACTAAGAAAAGATAACATAAATAGGATTAACCTTGAATGCCCAAACAAATCCAGCAACCGTGTATGTCGGAACATACTTCGGTCTCTTTCAGACCCTTTAGGTGTTCCACTTGTGGTTTGATACAACGTCTAGTATCAGTGGTACAAGTGCCTCCAAATGTGCTCCTCCCATGGAAAGGAATTCCATGCTTCTAGGTCTTCGACCAAACGAAGGAGTGAATCATCCACCTCTTCAACCAATAAGCGACCCATAAAATAACCTCTACGATAACAATAGACACACACGGTGCGTCTTCATCAGTTAATTTACTAAACAACTCTTCATCCTCAATAACACCAACAAGATCTAAGTTGGAAAGTTTTACCCTAATTTTTTGGAAATAACCTCAACTTAAATGTTAAATCCCTGAACTATATAAATCAAAACTTCTTTGTCCCAAAGCGAAGCTTGTTATAAGAAAACTCCGTCGAGAAATGTAGACAACGCCCACCAACAGTATATATAAGGGGCATGTCATAGCTTGTTTTATCCACGAAACCCTGTTTTTGTAAAACATAATCTAACAAATGTGGTTCATGGTCAAAGAAGAACATATCCAGCCACCCTCCAAAACAGGTTGTCCTAAACAATTTCTTTCTAGTATGATTCAGCTTTTCTTTAATTATTGGAAAGTATTTCAATTTGCTCCTTACAATGACATTGGCTTCGTATTCCTAAGAAAATAATAAATAAAAAAAAACAGTTAACAATAATTAACAAGTATCTTACGAAAACTACAATCAATAAAAAAGCATTATCTGACTTCCGATCTGCAATCATATTTAACAAATGAAACATTACTATCATACTCACACCAAATAAACAATGGGCCAATAATACACAACTATTTAAACTTTTAAAAACCTAGCAATAGTATATAAGAAGTATATCAAACTCATAAACTTCCAAAGCGAGTGTGCAATGTAATATGCATTAACATGGATCGGATCGTAAAAAGTTGGATAAACACGGAACATCAGGATATAACCACCATGGCTGCAAAATAATGAAATTAAATTGCCATGACAACATACGGAAAATCACATCATTTGCGTATCACAAAATAAACCAACTACTTCAAACAATTACCTATGTAAAGGAGTTGGTTAACATAGTTGATTGTCAATATGTTATAAACAAGTGGATAAACGTTAGTACTTTGACCCTCCACTCGAAATCCCATTGCCATGTCAAAACCCATTGCTATGGCGGTGACATAGGAATGGGTTTTAGAAGCTCAAAGTACCAACGTCCTTTCTACAATTAGTGGATTCTAGAAAAGCATTTAGGTTGGATAATCATGAAGTGTGGCGTGTCATGAACATTACACACTATCGTGATCATTTAGATATTCAAAGACAATTTGAATGTATGAAGTTGCGTATGGCCACATTCTTACTTTCAAGTTGACTTTCAATCCACAAGTATATCATATCCTTTCCTTCTTTGTTAAGTAACTCCTTTACATATATAAACTAATTTTTTATAAAAATCTATCAACAATCTATAACAATTATATGACACTCATTGCAAATTACTGGAAATATTATGATATGTAAAGACAATTTATTGTTCGGTTACGATGATGAGGGCTGAATATTTAAGGCTAGAAGGTGGTGCAAAAGGTTTAGCTTCCTCTCGAGTTCATAGCTGTGTATGTGATGTTAGTGTGTAATTTTTGGTGTCAAACTCTATATGTTTTATGGAGAGAGAGAGCATATATGATAAGAAGATAGATGAAAGGGTTTGTAATGATAGTGCTAGAATAGTGCAGAGTGAAATAGGGTTAATGAGGCACCATCAACCTTTTGATATCTCTCGCCACCATTCCACCACTATCCTTACCATGACCTTGACATCTCTTTTCTTATCATCTATGACCTCTCTTTCTGACATAGTGACAAAGAGTTTCACACCAAAAATTACACACTAAAAACACCCACACAGTTATGAACTCTCAGAGTAAGCTAAACCCTTTTGAACCACCATTCTACCCTCATCATGATAACAAAATATCAAGATAATATAAAGTGATCATATCAAGATATGGAAAAATTAACTTCCCTAAATGGCCCATAGGCAGCAATCGGCTTTGACATTGGTCTAAAACTCCTCCATATACTTGTTTGTTCAAGTGCAATCCAGGTTTGGTGATTGAATAGCATGTCAGATCTAGGTTGATTTATGATTCACACAAATTCCAGTCGACATGCCATTCAATCAACAAAGCTGAATTATAAATAAACAAACTATCGCATTGATTAACACCTTTTGCATCTAAGATATAAGCCATGAGCAAGCGAGTGAATAATCAAACATGGATGAGCGACACCATATTAAGTTTTTTGCTACTCATAGGTGGTGCCGGTACATCCATCTTTGATCATTGATATGTTAGTTTAAGTAACATATCACGGAGGCTCGAGATCTGTATAAATCAATAGTTTACTCACATACATGATACAAATCTTCGAGCCAAGCATGCTTCATTGGGGCGAGTGCGCTGGGGAAATGATTATATACTCTCACGAAAATATATATTCATGTGTTGCCATAGGATGCGGCCACAATGAAACATGATTGACCCGAAGATGTTAATCATCTATGTGAGTATACCAATCAGGAGTTTCTATTTATATGCATTAGCAAGGCTCAGATCTGTAAAAGGTTTGATAAACACAAAAACATCGAGGATATAACCGTGGCTGCAAAATAAAGTAATAAAATTGCCATGCCAACATACGGTAAATCACATCATTTGCATATCAAATAAGATAATCATTTCAAACCTTCTTCTCAAACACATTTCATGGCAATAAATAAGCAAAAGTTTTGCAAATAAATCACTCACGTAAGTACAATGTGGGCCCATGTCAACTATATGGGAGAGGTTCCACCTATACCACATTTATTGACATATTGAGGGTAATAAATTATCAAACTTACCCACCTTATATGTGTGAATTTAAATTCAAGTGGTGTTGCTAAATAGGTTACAAAATTCTATAAAAAAATGTCTACAAAAGACTTCACCAACAATTTCAGGAATCTTTTCCGACAAAAGAAGACTTCGGCGGTTTAGGAACAAAAGACTTTGGCCAACAAATTGATGAAGAACAACTTTTAATAGAAATGGAGGAGGCTTCTATTAAGGAGGAAGAAGAATGGGAGATAGCGAGAAAGAGAAGGCTCTTAAGGAGGAAGCGAAGAGGAGCTTATGCTCAAGATGAAGAAGTCTTTGTTAGAGATGGAGGAAACTTTCGGGACGAGAATTCAATGCATTGTATGCAGTGGGATGGCCTGGATTTGAAGGTTGCTCTGAGTATCTTTACGGCGATGGTTACGACTCTAACAACTCTCAAACTTGGGATCACCCGGATTATATTTAGTTGTGTCGCAGTTTAATTTTCAGTGTATTTTGTTTTGTTAACCCAACGGTTTGCACCATGATTAGAGTGTTTTATTCACTTACTACCACTTATCTTACAGTGGTTTAGTCACTTAGTCTACAACAACATCCATCATTTTGTTTCTCAAACTTAATAAGTAGCAACAAATCACTAAAACCACAAGAACAATTAATCACCCAATCGTTACGGTTTTCTTACACTTTATTCACATCCACAATTTGTTTCACAAAACTTAACAAAACAATTAATCACCCAATCGTTAACTACTAAATAAAACCCTATATCAATACGATACCAACTTAAAAGGTAACCCTAAATCGCGAAACCCTAAATAACCAATACACAATCAATAACAGACACCTAAATTAGCGAAACCTAAATTAACAAAATCATAAATCAATAGATGAAAGCGTAAAATTAACGCCCAAATAAGCGAAACAACAAAAACAAAATTACTTACCCTAGCACAAATAGTTTTTCTTATAGACATTAGCTGGTAGAGTGTCGTGGCGATGTGAAGAAGTGTGTTATCTGTTGAGGAAGAAAATGTGTTATGGTGGTTGTGGAAGAAGTGTGGTGGTTATGGAAGAACTGTGTTGAGGAAGAAATAAGAAGTGTGTTGAGGAAGATTGTATTTGTATATATAAAGTGTATAAATGTATACGGGTTATAAAATTATTTATACCCTTTTTATTTTTTATCAAATAATCTTTATCTATATACATAGTAAGTTGCCCAAATACATAAGGGTGAGACCGGTTGCCCAAGATTTTTTACTTTTTTATTAATATAATAAGCCATACTTTTTAACTAAAAGACAAAAATGTCAGTTCTTGCGCAACATTGAAAGTCAAGTTCGCACCAATTAAATAATACACTTGCTAAGAAGTACATGGTGGCCCCACAATGGGACACATGTCGATTATTGGGATGGTTGCTTAAATTTGGAGTTGAGAGGATTGCGTAGAGGCATTATGAGAGATGAAAAAAATGAGGCATTTGAGGTAATAATGTTGGGCAACTGGGCCAATTAGAGAATTTCCCCTTAATTTATTTAACCCCTGTATCATCCCCACCCACCACTTTACTCATCCACCTAAAATTATCCTACGCCATGTATAACATTTTTGTAAGTTTGCATCCTATTTGTTGCTGGCATTTAATTCAATTGTCCAATTTGTGTAAGTTTGCATCGTTTTCGTTGCTGGAAATTAATTCAACTCATGTATAACACTTTAGTAATTATTTGTTAACACCATGAAAAAGAGATGTGTGATGTGTATGGCTTCCTTGATCCCGAGCTTCCAACATAATACTACAAATATTTTTTCTACAAAATGTATATAGATAAAAACCGGTTGACGAAGATGAATTCAAATGTTACTGATCATCTTGATTCACAGATTCGGATAGGGAAATTGAAAGCGGAGTTGACTATGTTACAGTCCAAACAAGAACTTTATGATAGGATTATGTTGGTTTGACTATGGTTGCTGGCTTTTTTTGTTTTGTAATTGCAATGTTTGTATTGTTTTAAGTTATCTATTGTCGAATTATGTTAAACAATTTGGGTAGCTTTCAGTCATATGTATGTTTCCTAGTCTATAATGTAATTTTTAGATTAATGAAGTTGTTCATTCATGGTCATTTTGTGTCATTCATACAGGTTTGTATTACAATGATTTTGTGTCAGTTTGTGGTCATTTTGCTGCACCCTTTCAAATGTTCTGATAGAAAAGTGGACTGCACCATTTATACCACTTGTAACCACACAATTTGACACTGTATTTATGCACCATATTTTTATGCTGCATACCTGGTACAAAATAACTTGACACTCACAAATATTTGCAGCAGGTACTGATGTTCTTACTGTGTATTTTTGTAGGGCAGGTACTGATGTTCACAACTTGACCCTCAAACTTGTTGCTAATCTATAACTTTATATTTGTTAGATCTTCTTGTAACCCAATCGTAGCTTTTTAGTTAAATATCTTGCACGATTTTATTAGTACTTGAAATTGTATTACCAAACACAGGAGCATTCCTTTCTTTCTAGTACTACTATCTGTTACACAAAAAAGGCATACAATTGAGACTGCAAACATGGATTTGAAACTGAAAGCATCCATTACCATTAATGAAAACATCCAACAATACTATGCAATGCCCATTAATGAACAAAAGGGGGCATTGAAGTGATCAAAGGCATCACTTCTAGTGTTCTGTTACAGCATCAACATCATTTTTACATAATTCTAGTAATATTTTCTGCACTTTCATGCAGTGCCCATAAATAAACAAAAAGAGGGCATTGAAGTGGCTTCAAAGGCAGCACTTCTAAGGTTTAGTTACAGCATACTAATAATTGTTTCTGTGCACATAATACATAGACCAAAAAGGTGTACAAATTTAACATCAAAGTTAAAGACTTTACTCCAAATTTTCTGCATTGGTGTTTGAACTACCAACACCTGGTTGTTTCTTCCCAACTCTTCTACTTCTTCCACTTGGTCTAACAAAGCTACCAGCTGCTCGTGTTGGATTAACTTGGACTGAAGTTGTTGATGGAGTGACTTGGACTGTTGCTGGTGTGTTTGATTGCATTCTTACTATCTGTGACTGTGTTGCTGGTTGTGCAAGTGTATCATTCAACTCAAACCATCTCCCAAACCTTCCTAATCTTGTAGATGGTGCTAACCTACCCCTTTTTCCAATTCCTCCCCTCATTGTCACAAACATTGATTTGGCACCTGGTCTAGCATTTGGATTAAACTTAATTCTTTTTCCACCCCTCTTAGTCCTACTAGACGCTTCACTTGATCCACCAACTTCAAAGGTTGCAGACCCCCTAGTCACATTCATAGCCACATCAGGTTCATCCACTAAAGATGTTGATTCAGCATCTTTATTTTTCTTAGGTCTACCTTTGGTTCTTGGTGTCTTAGGTGGTTTATCAACCTTAGTATTAGTACAACTTGCCTTATTATGTCCTTTTTTACCACAATTTTGACATGTCATTTTTACCCCAGCCCTAGAAAGCTTATTTGTATTTTTTGATTCATGTGCAGCCCTAATCCTTTTTTTCCTTGGCCTTCCCGGCATTTTCTTATGCTTGGGTGGCAAAACCCTAGACATTTCACTACAATATGGCCAAAAGGTCATGCCACAAACAGGACTCATATATTGATTATAGGCTTGATAATACATATCTTTTCTAAAACAAGCAGGCACATAATCCTCTGGTCTTCTATTAATTTTAAACAAAACAACTATTGCATGAGGACAAGCTAGACCTGATAATTGCCACATTCTGCAGCTGCAAATTCTTAGATGTTCATCAACTTTAAAAGCCTCAGAACCATTCCTAACTTCATACAAATTCCCACCAGCCGGGATTACATGCCAAAACCTATATATGAATAACAATATCAGTGACACCTTTGTCGTATTAGAACCAAATAACATGTATTATGAACTGATTGTTGTATTAGAATCATATACCTTTGTTGATCTTTTGAAAATTCAAGTATTTTCTGAATGTTCGGACAAATGTCTTCAGACCTTTTCTCCATCAGTTTCCTCATGGTATTCATCCTCTCCAATACTATCACCCTCATTGCCTGATGTGCTCTCCGTGTGCAAGTTTTAAAAATTTATAAACACGAATTATCCGGCAATTACTATAAACACATACGAGCAAGTATACTCGTTCGCGATAGCAAAGGTGGGTAAGTCGAGATCGTCAAGAGATTTAACGTTTTAATTTGTTTTAAAATACTTAAACAGAAAGCTTGTCAAGGCTTCCTCAAAATTATGGTCTAGTAAAAAATCAATATTAAGAAACATATACTTGTGTGAAGTCTATAGGGAATCATAGAAAGTGTTCATGAAGGCTTGGTGTAAACTCTTGATGTGATGCACAAATCATAAGCAAATGATTTCCAACCCATGGTTTATGTTTTGTAAAATCATTTTAAGAACAATAACATGTAGGTAATCCTTTGGTCCTTATCCTAATGATTATCCTTTAGAAAATCCATTTGTTTGTAAAAGGTTCTTATTAATCTTGTTCCTCTGAATCTTTCGACTAAGTGATGAAAATGTTTATACTCTTGTTTCAATAAGTAAACATGGTGAGTGTCAATCACCATATCCCCATACTAGTTTGTCACTTAACTTTTGGGAATAAAACACAAGAGAAATCCTTTCGGTCCTTTTTCTTAAAACATGTTTTACCGACAAATCAAACAAGACTAGTAGTTTTCCAACAAACTCATTAAACAAGATCATTTACATGCATCACATATAAGAACACTACTATGATTTCCTACATCCTCACACACAAGTATATTCAAGAATTACTCCATGACAATCATAACAAAACACAAGTAGTAACAAGGTAATTCAAATAATTCAAAAGAATAGAAATTCATGACAAGTTCAATAGAATACCTAAGCTTTTGGATTGCAAGAATTAGAAATCGTGGAATGTAGCAACCACACACCTCCATTGTCTAGCCTAACAGTACAATAACAAGATGATCAAACAATGGATGAGAATTCGTCTCTCCTACTCTCCGGCGTTTTACACAGTGATAACAAGACTTTTGGGGTGAATAATAAGGGTTGGTAATAGCTTTGGTGTAAACTATTACACTTTTGGTTGTATCACACCTAAACTACTAAGTCTAGGTTAGTTTTATAGCTAAAACCCTTAACTATCGGGCTAAACGTCCCCCAACAAGTTACTAGCGAAATGATGGCCTCCAATGATTAATGGAAGTTAAGGCAACATTAAATGACAAAGTGTGTAACTCAGGGGTTAGCGGCGGATGGTGCGGCAGCGATCTGGTTAGCGTTTGACCATTAGCCCGAATCGGTTCGCGGGCTCCAACCGTCGGTTGGGAGTCTCTCATACACCCAATCTTTGACTTTGGTTGGCTTTTTCTTGATTCGCGCTTTTCTTTTGCTTTCGATCTTTGATTTCCAAGACGAAACTTGATCTTTAATTGTTGTAGATACTTAGAAATCATTGCACTTCCTAATCATTGAGTCCAAAAGCTTCCTTACTTGACTTCCTTCCTCGAGAATTGCCCAAATGTGCATGAAATCTTCATTTCTTTACCTTTTGCGATACCTGGCTACATTCACATACAAATACGCTTCTTTTGCACTTTACCTTGATTATGAGTAAATATATACCCGATTATCATACACAAAACCAACAATAACGCTACTAAAAACATACTCATTTTGAGCGTTATCAAATTCCCCCATACTTAAGTTCTACTCGCCCTCAAGTAGGTCTAACATTTGCGAAAATCGATTTCAATGGTTTCGATACCGTGGTTCCAAAAATCTAACAATCATCTCAAGAGAAATAATTGTTAATTTGCTTTTAATATGTGAAAATTTTAAAATGAACCAAATAACTTTATATAACATAACTAAACACCTCACGAATGATTTTAAGAATTCACTAAACACTCATATATTGGTGGGTATATGTAAATCACTCAATGCCTAGTCATGATCAATGCTTTTTACCATAAGCTTGTACAAGTATCAAGACAAATAAAATAAATTCATCAAAGAGGGCTTTTATTCGGGTTATAATGTTAAGGCTATGGGTTTATAAATGGTATGGATAAGGCATGGGATGGTTTATGAAATTGGTTTTAAAAGAAAAATAAAGTCAAGTCTAAACCTTCATGTTGCTAGCCATCACACAAACCACAATCCCGAAAATGATTATATTTTCCTCTTTTTCACATATCGATCTCCAAACATATATAACTCAATTTAGCTCATTGGCTAATCAATATACTCCATATAGCACATTGGCTATAACCATAAAAAAAAATTCAATTCCCCCACACTTAGTATAAGCATACACCACAAAAAAATACAAATGAGAAAGACGTCTCCTTCATCTTTGTTGGAGAATGGTACACACAAATGACAAAGTGTAGCTTCTTCATAATCATCAAAAACAATCCAACACTCCAAACAACTAGCAACAAACCAATAGACATGACATGGGTTGGCTAAGGTTTAAGGTATAAAATATTTTTGTATTTTTCTGGATTTATCAAAAACGAAAAAGGATGGCTCGAAGGGTGTAACTAAGGGTATCTAGTGCTAAAAATGAGCACTAACAAATGGGTCCATATAAAGTGGTTAACTAACCGATGTGGTTAGCAAAAAAAATTAGATGTAAAATGGAAGGCCATTTGGGTTAAATCCTACGATGCCTCTTATCATTTGAACATATTTTTATCATACGAGAGTGATGTTAACCGTAATGCATAACAAGTACAAGTTCTAGAATCGACATAATCAAGACTCATAGCAAAATATAAAACAAAAGAGATGTTTTATACAAAAAGAATCCTCACAATTTAGTGAAAAAAATGCTACAATGAGCGCTAGAAAATGCTATCGAATCCAAAATGAATTACTTTCGTAATTTGGTTCAAATCAAAAAATTTCAAAAACCTCATTTTACCATTGAAATACCCAAGTTTGTTTGTTTGTTTTTTTTTTATGTATCTTAATAACGTGTGAACTTGATTAGACAATCAAGGGCGATTTTCTACTAGTTATGTAATACCTGAATTTCTAAAATTCACAAAAAGACCAAAATACCCCTAGGATCAAAAAGTATGAATAATTAATTTAAAAGAACAAACAAGCTAAGTAAATTGAAAATTTTAAGAAATATCACATATGATCCAAATAAATTTTAAAGACTTTGTAAAGATTATTTTATAGTTTATAATTTTATAAAATCAGTTTTGTGTTTTATAAATATCCGAATATGTAATTATTAAGTTTTATAAAAGAATAAAATTTATAAAAGCCCAATACAAGTTTATAAAATTAAGATCCCATTTATTATAAGTCCATTATAATATTAAGCCCACAAGAAAATTAGTAAAACATATAAATACATATTATCGGTTTATTCTAAACCCTAATATC
>OU343222.1:83602402-83727140 GCA_910596185.1 Chrysanthemum makinoi
ATGAGGCCACCCTAAAGACCATTTTTCCTCTTTCCTTTTATGGACCAAATGTTAGAATGATTAGCGGGAAATGAGTTCTATTGCTTTCTTGATGGATTTTGGATACTTTCAATTCCCATTGATCCCCAATACCAAGAAAAGCGACCTTCACTGCTTGCCCTTATGGGACATTTGCTTATCGGCCGGTTGCCGCCGGTCTTTGCAATGCCCCGGGTACTTTTCAAAGGTGTATGGTGGCGATATTTCATGATATGATTGAGAATGGGAGTTTTCGGGATGATTTTTTTGATTCGTTGGGGATTCATTCTCTTCTTGCCTCTCCCATTTAGACATGATGCTTAAAAGGTGCGAAGATACCAATCTTGTTCTAAATTGGGAGAAATGTCACTTTATGGTTAAAGAGGGTATCGATCCTCAAGTAAGATTTCTAAGAATGGTATCGAGGTGGATCGTGCTAAGGTAGATGTTATTGCCAAGCACTCCTACTGCGGTCCAAGGAATTAGAAGTTTCTTGGGTCATGCCGGTTTTTATCGTAGATTCATAAAAGACTTTTCAAAATAACCCGGCAGGCCCATCTATTAGAAAAAGATACTCCTTTTGTGTTCTCTAGAGAATGTATGGAGTCATTTGAACATCTTAAGAATTAACAGAAGCTCCCATTCTTGTTGCCCAAATTTGGGACTTGCCTTTGAGGTAATGTGTGATGCTAGGTGACTTTGCTATCGGGCCTTTGGGGCAACGAAAGAACAAATATTTTCAGCCTATACACTATGCAAGTAAGAATTTATCAAATGCTCAGATCCTTACACCACTACTGGAAGAGTTATTAGCGGTGGTGTATGCGTTTAGAAATTTCGTCATACCTTGTCTTGTCAAGACAATAGTGTATCTGTCACTCGTCTTTAAAGTATCTATTTGCTAAACAAGACGCTAAGCCTAGAATGATCCGATGGGTTCTCCTCCTCCAAGAATTTAATATCGAGATTCGCGATAAAAAAGCGTGAAGAACCTAGCGGCTGATCATTAGAGTACTCGAAAATCCTCATAAAGGGATCCGATATGGAAATGAGCGATAATTTTCCAGTCCCACAGATATGATTTCTCTTAAAATGAAAATAAACCCCTGTGGTTTTCCGATATTGCAAACTACTTAGCGGGTAATGTGTGCTTGTTAAAGGGTTGTCATCCCACAAAAGAAAAATTCTTTAAAGATATTAAACATTATTTCGGGATGACCCTATTTGTTTAGAATCTGTGCTGATCAAATTATTAGGCGGTGTGTGGACGGGAAAGAAGCTATGGATATTCTAGAAGCTTGTCACCATGGCCCCACCGGAGGACATATCATGGACCAAACTACACCGCTAGAAAGTCTTCGATTCTGCTTCTTTGGCCCACGATCTATCGCGATGCCCATGACATGGTCAAATTTGTGACTCGTGTCAACGCCAAGGAAAAATATCACAAAGGGATGAAATGCCTCAACATTCCATCCAAATTTGTGAAATCTTTGACTTTTGGGGCATAGACTTTATAGGTGTTCTGTCTGAGGGAACAAGTATATATACGTGGCCGTCGATTATGTGTCAAAATGGGTGGAAGCCAAAGCTTTACCCACGATGGCGCGCCGAGTTGTGGGTAAAATTCTTGAAACAATTATTCTCCCGATTTGGAACCCCTCGGGCCATAATCAGTGATCGAGGTACACATTTTTGCAATGATCAATTTTCAAAAGTTATGGAAAAATATGGTGTAAAACATAAGCTTTCTACCTCGTATCACCCTCAAACAAGTGGTCAAGTGGAGGTGTCGTGGCTTAAAAAGAATTCTTGAGCATACCATAGGTGAGCATCGAGCTAAATGGAAGGACAAACTAGATGACGCTTTATGGGCTTTCCATTACCGCTTTTAAGACCCCCATCGGATGTACACTTATAAGCTCGTGTACGGAAAAACATGTCATCTCCCATTGAGCTCGACGCAAAGCCCTACTGGGCTTTGAAATGGTCAAATTTTGATCTCAGGACCTTGGGTGATCACCGAAAGATTCAATTGAATGAATTAAATGAACTTCGTGATCAAGCCTATGAAAATTCTTTGATCTATAAGGAAAAGACAAAGAAGATACACGATGAAAAAATAAAAAACCGAGAATTCCATGTTGGTGATCGTGTTCTTCTTTTTAATTCTAGATTAAAGATTTTCTCGGGCAAGTTGAAATCCTTTGGTCCGGCGTTTACTATTACTGAAGTGTTTCCTTATGGGACCGCCGAGTTATCCCAACCCGATGGTCAAACTTAAGAGTAAGCGGGCATCAGATCAAGCACTACCATGGAGGGACATTCCTTCCTTGGATGTCCCAGATCTCCATGGGCAACTAATTCGGGGCGAGTCAAGCCGTGACTCGTTAATAAACAAGCGCTTCTCGAGCCAAACCCGTGTTATCTATCTATCTTTATTTTTCTTCTAATATGTTTGTAGATTAGTGTGGGTTGTGTTTCTTTCCATGTTGTTTTGCGGGTTCCGTTTTGCATGGAAGAATCCCAATGATCGAAGAGACCTCCGTGCTTGTTTTCAAACCCTCCACACTTCGGTCGCCGATCATTTATATGTTATATCATGGGATAACCTTTGTCATAATTAAAAATGATTTTTCACCTTTCACACTTAGAATTTTTTAAAAAAAAACATTCGCCTTTTCAATTCTAATTGGGGTTAACCCGTAATATTTAAACATTGAGGACAATGTTAAGTTTTAAGTGTGGGGTGGATTTCTATCGAAATATGACTTTTCGTGCTTTTGTATGGTCCCCATGCAACCCCGTTTTTAACCGTTTTATCCTTTAAAAAAAATCAATCAAAAATTTTTGTAAGCTTTTGCTAGTTTTATGATTGAAACGTCTTTGCGAGTCTCTTAGAAGTTACTTTAAATATGCGTTTTCTTGAAAAAAGCCTTTGCTAATGCTTAGACAAGGAGGCTATAAAATCGTTTCTAGCTCTCAAGGCCAAGAATTTGCAAGCCTCTAAGTGATTTTAAATATCTAAGCTTTGAAAAGATTTGCTAGTTTCTAAAAGATGACTTTAAAAATGCTTGAGACTTGAGATTATTTGACGGAGCATTTGCTAAGTTAATATATGTTTTGACACCTTGTTGACTTTCCGCTGGTGAGATTAGGAATAGAATTCTGCACTGGGCGTGTTGAGCCCTAGCTTGTTCCCTTAACCATAGATAATTTAATTATCGGCTAAGCATCCGCGGATCTCATTATTTGGAATTTTAAATTTGCGGAGATCGAGGAATGATAGATTTACTTATGAGTTTAGATTAACTTGGAGTAGATGGTTCTCTTTAGAGCCCATCGAAGGTACTTATGGCTTTTTGTTCCACAAAATTGTTTCACCCCATATTTGTGAATAAATAATTAGAGATGTTGAGTTTTTGGCGATAGTTAGTTTTTTATCTTCTTAAAAGAATTTTTGTTTTAAAAATTGGGTACACATCAAGGATTCGTAATAAATAAGTAATAAGTAATAAATAAAGTTATGAGTCGCTGTTCGAGATGGACCCTTGGATCCTTATTTCAAAAGTAAGCGTTTAGGTCTTGGCTACCCTCTTACGCCGGCCCTTGGACTTCTAGCCGGGATTGTGTGAGGTCTTGGTCTAACCCACTGGGATCCTCATTTCATGAAGCCTAGAGTCTTGGAATTCTCCGTCGTAACGGCCCTTGGATCCTTTATTCTGAAACGTGTAAGGTCTTGGAATTACCCCGTGAAGCTCCGTAGTTCATAGCTCATAAAATTAAAAGTATAAGTGCAAAAAAAAAAAAAAAAAAAAAGTACAAAAATATAAGTGAATAAAAATTCCTTGACGTGGACCTCATATTTAAGACAATGGTTCTTGATAAAAGATGGATAACTAATTAGCGACTTAGCTTTATATCTTTATCGGAATAAAAACCTATCGAAACGAGAAAATATGAAGAAATTCATTTCTCACAAAAATAAAATAAACAGAGGAAAAATAGGAAAATGGGAGCAAAAGGTAATTACACAAGTAACTTCCATGGGTAGTGTTAGCATCTAAAATCATATTTAACAATGATTTCGATTTTACGCTTAGTTTGGGGACTTGTGAAAAATCAGGGACGATGTATTCTATCCGTATGGTCACTCCTCGCTGAGTTATGTTTCCTACTCCGTGATCCTAAAAATGTCTTTTGAAAAATGTGGGAGTTATCGATGACATGAAAGTTCAAACCGGCGTCACACAAAAGAAAGTGTTTAATGTTATATATATACTTGATAAAATGGTTTAAACGGGGCGTTTTCAAAGCTAAAGATTTTTTGTACCCCTTGATGAACATCTTTCTATTCTTGTTTGATGTGAGGGATTATTAGTTAATGGGGTTTAAAATATTTTATTTATCTACGTGTGTAATTAACATTGCGTGTGAGACCAGCAATAGTTTAAGTGTCGGGTATTTTGATGTGTGCTAAAACACACATCATTTTATATCTAAAAATATGCTAAATCGGACTAATAACCATTAGATATGTCAAATTATATTGCAAATATGTTGGATATGTGTTATTATGTCTTGCAAGTACAAGGGTTTGAAAACAAAGCAAAAACGGTGATTTTCGGATGAGGTTCGATGATTTTTTTTCAAGTTTTCGAAGTTCAAAAGAAGTCATAAAGATTAACCGGGCACACCATTGAAAAGATCACGAAGTATCGAGTCAAACGAGGCCTACAAGTTGCAGCCCAATGCATGAAAGATGTGAGTCCAGGTTGCATCGAAAGTAAATCATATTTGCAATTCATGTGTTCTAGTGAAATTAAAGATGAAGAGATATTTGCAATTTAGCTCCACGTGGCCCAATGGAATGAAGTATCTGTTGGAATTATATAACATGACATTCAAATAAATAACCACAAAACATCAAAGTATTCAAGCGGAAGCGTATAAGATTTATTAATGAACAATTAATAAACATAAAAGAATATGCGTACCTTTTCTTGATTCTAGCCGAACAAGAATCAAATCCAAAAACTAGCAACGGATGAACCCTAATTTATTTAGGATTATATATGAATTACCCCTTACCGTTTTGTAATTCAATCCAAGATAATAGCAAAAGTATGTTATTACTATGTTCTTGTACACGTACACTAAACCGAATTAAAGTAATGCTACTTTTTATCAAACAAATAACTTGGTTTGTGGAAAAGTGATGGATCGATCCCTTAGGGGTGTCGACCGGTTTTTGAGAGCAAAGAAAACACACACAAATAATTTAGGGTTTAGCAATGCACAAAGATGATTTACAAACACCCTAGGTTTTGTATATATACTCATGCAAACTTGGTGAACAAGTTTGAGTCAAAGTGGGTTTGGATTGGGTCCTTGTGGCTGATCGGTTCATTAATCCCACAAGGGATTCCGGAACCTTCCCATCTTTTACAATTTGGTCCTTTTCCATAAACATTTAACGCCCGTTAGTCCATTACATTAATTACTTAACGTTCGTTAGTTATTTTATATAATAAATAAATAAATATAACTTTTATATTTAATTATTAACTTTAAATTCTCATACGTAAAGTGTGCAATCCCATAGTCTCGAGTTAGATCCTAACTCACGTCTACTAATTTATATCCATAAAACTAACAGCTCCCACTTGGATATATCTTAATAGAGTGATCACATCGGTTAGCGTCTAGCAACACTTTCGATGCCTCTAGTACTAATCGAGTAAGGCTCGGAAAACCTTTTAATGATTTCTCATTATTATTATCCTTTTGTTTCTAATACTACGTTAAATAAAGATATGGAATTAAGTCATTCTTTATAAAACTATTATGTTTCTAGTTGTAAGTGATTGACCAAGATTACCGAATCATCTAAACATATTTAGGAGATTTGGGTTGGGCCGCCGAGACATCTTGTCAACCCTACGAGGGGCCCAAATTGTATTAAACTCCAAATAAATTTGAAGGAACAAATTCTATCTTGACTACAAGAATAACCCACAAACTTTGTAACATTTCTGAAAACAACCCTTATGACTACCAGTTACATATAGCGTTAAGTTGCTCCACAAAAATGCACTACATTCATGACACTTATCTGGTATCTCAAGTCAGAGGATAACTATTCATAATTTACTTATAACAATATCCACAAAGTAAATTATGTAGTTAGGATAAGTCCTATATTCAATTCATTGAATATCATCTGAAATTGGTATGCATTCTCATCAATATGCTTTCAAGTATATTCTACCACATCTCTCAGATTTGTCTTAATTTATGATACCCCATATCATTAATCGACAATGGACATTTAGAATAACTTAGTTATTCACGGATTAAACATGCAAATATAGGACAACAATATTATAAATGAAAATAAACATAATCAAAACTTTATTTCATCAAAATAATAAATGTTTTACAATATCCTTTATCCAAATACTAATCACAGTTATGCATGAAACTTTTAGTTAAACGAAGTCCAATTCCATTGGCAAGTCCTACAAGCTTGTCTTTAGCTAAAGCCTTAGTGAATGGATCAGCTAAGTTATCATCTTGGTGAACTTTCAGTAGATTTATTTCACCTTCGCGGACTTGTTCCAGAACACAGTGATACTTCCGTAAAAATGTCGGTGCCCTTCATCGGGTTCATTGGCAAATATGATTGCAGCAAAATTGTCACAATACATATCAATAGGCGATTCAATTGAAGGCATAACACCAAGCCTCGAAATGAATTTCCTAATCCAAACAGCCTCCATTACGCTTTCGAAGCGTATATTGTTCTTCCAGACATCGCTCATGACGTACTCACGCTTCTTGCTTCAGTCAACTGCTCTCCTCCATTGATGACAGAGACATAACCCGTCTGAGACTTCGTATCATCTTTATCACATTGCCAGGACGCATCACAGTAACTGTAACACCCAAGTTATGTGTCCGATTTCCTCCATACACTAAAAAAATATCTTTCGTATTCCTAAGATACTTTAGAATATGTTTAACAGCAATCCAGTGAAGTTCACCCGGATTCTGTTGATATCGACTGGTCATGTTTTGAGCGAAAGCCACATCTGGCCTTGTGCATCTCACAGCATATATAATAGATCCTACAGCCGAAGCATAAGGAACTTTCTGCATGCGTGCCACCTCAGCAGTGTTGAAGCACACATATCGCTACATAAGCCATGCTTTACTTCCATCGGCAAATATCCTTTCTTGGAATTTTGCATATTGAATCTCTTCAATATTTTATCAATGTAAGTGCTTTGACTTAAACCAATTAACCGCTTTGACCTATCTCGGTAGATCTTTATTCCCAGAATGTATGTAGCTTCTCCCAAATCCTTCATGGATAAACACTTCCCAAGATATGCCTTAACATTTTGCAAACTCGGAATGTCTTTTCCCATAATTAATATGTCATCGACATAAAAAATTAGGAAAATTACATCACTCCCACTAACTTTGTGATATACACATGGCTCATCAAGATTTTGAATAAATCCATAACTTTTGATTTCTTCATCAAATCTTTTATTCCATTGCCTTGATGCTTGCTTCAATCCATAAATAGACCTTTGAAGTTTGCATACACGGTTTGGAAATTGTGGATTCACGAACCCCTCAGGTTGCTTCATATAGATGTCTTCATCTAAGTGACCATTTAAGAAGGCGGTTTTGACATCCATTTGCTATATCTCATAGTCATAGTATGCTGCTATAGCTATGAGAATTCTAATAGCTCTAATGTCATCTATAGGAGAAAAGGTCTCCTCGTAATCAATGCCATAAGTTTGAGTAAAACCTTGCGCAACTAGACGAGCTTTATAGACGTGTAAATTCCATCCATGTCAGTCTTAATCTTATAGAGCCACTTACTTCCAACCACCTTGGCGTTTGGAGGTAAGTCAACCTCTACCCAGACTTCATTTTCTCTCATGGATTGCATTTCCCCATTCATTGCAACCTGCCATTTGTCCTTATCAGGACTTGCCATGGTAGCTTTATAACTAGTAGGCTCTCCAAGATCTCCTAACATAGTTTCCTCAACCTCTACGTTAGGACATAGACGTTCAGGTGCACGCGTATTCCTTAGGGATCTACGAACGGAATCACTTCAACTTCGGTGGAGGACCCAGACTATCAGGTTCTAGAGAAGCGTTAGTGTTTTCAGAAGGTAATGCATCTTCTTGATCATCTTCCAGATCATAAACTCTCCCACAGAATTCTTGAGATACGAGATCTCTTTCAAGAAAATCTCCATACCTAGCAACAATTACTTTATTTTCAGTTGGATAGTAAAAGTAGTAGCCCATAGTTTCCTTAGGGTATCCTACGAAGATACACTTTACAGATCTTTGTTGGAGTTTATCTACTGAGTCACGTCTAACATACGCCTCGCAACCCCGGACCTTTAAATAAGACAAGTTAGGAGCTTTACCATGCCATATTTCATATGGTGTCTTATCAACTTTCTTTGTGGAACCATATTTAGAATGCGAACAGCTGATTCCAAAGCATAATCCCAAAAGGATAAAGGTAGAGTGGTAAGATTAAACATAGATCTTATCATGTCCAACAATAATACGATTTCTTCTCGAATACACCATTTTGTTGTGGAGTATATGGAGAAGTGAGATTCTGAACAATTCCATTCTCAGCTAAGTAATCTTTAAACTCTTGGCTTAGATACTCACCTCCTCTATCGGATCGAAGAGCTTTAATCTTCTTTCCCAATTGTAGTTCTACTTCAGCTTTGAAAACCTTAAATGTTTCAAACACCTCATGTTTATGCTTAAGTATATAAACATAACCATAAGGTGAAATCATCGAAGGGTTAAGAAGTAGCTAGCACCTCTCTTTGACACATGTCTAAGTGGTCCACACACATCAATATGAATAAGACCAAGTAGATCAGAAGCCCTCTCCATATTGCTATGAAAAGTTTTCTTAGTCATCTTCCGGATATGACTCACATTTATCAAATGATTCTTCATTGATACTTTGCAAAAGCCCTTCTTGTTGCAACTTATGCGGCCTTGCCTATATGAGCAAGTCTACAATGCCAAAGATAAGAAGAATTCAAGTCTAAATTTATCTTCTTGTTAATGCTAAACATTCAATTATTATTATTGTTAGATTCATTTCCAATCACATCAATTTCAAACACACCATTCACAGTAATTGCTTTAAAATAAAATACACCATTTAAAGAAACATCAATTCCATTACGTGAAATAGTATGAGTAAAACCATCATCCAACAATACTGAGAAGGAAACAACACCTCTAATTATAAAAGGTTGTAATGACAATTGTTCTAAGCCTAAGCAATAATAATAAACTAAACGTTCCTATGGCTTAAATGCGATGGCCATTTCCCACGTCTGTATATGCTCCCCATAGGCAAGCTTCCTTTCCACTCTAAACCCCTGCATTGTATTACAAATGTGAATACCACAGCCCGTATCATATACCCAGGAATTATTATGATTTAGAGTAAATAGTTCAATGACAAATAAATTACCAGAAGAACGGCGCCCGGACCCATCGTACTTCATTTTATTTGCCCGCATTCATCAAGATAGAGAGACAGTTTCTTTCCAATGCCCAACGCTCTTACAGTGGTGGCATGCTTGATCCTTTTTAGGATTTTCCTTCCTAGGAGTAGGGTTCTTTTTGGGTTGAGGTTGATAGGCCATCACCGGTTTGCCTTTGTCAACCTTTCCCTTACCCTTCCCTTTCTTGTTGTTCGCCTGACGCGGTTTTGGCTTATTAATCCTTCCACGAATAGCAAAGTTTGCGGTAGGAACCTTTAGGCAACCCTTTCTCATAGTCAATTAGCAATGCGTGTAGGTCGTTGTCTTCCCTACACAGTGCATATTGAAATTTCTAACAAAACCATTAAAATCCTTGTTAAGGGATCTATTAATCGATTCACGCCATGTCATCATCATAAGTTTTGCCAAGTGCTTTTAGCGGTCCATGTAACCTTTCATTTCCAGTTGAGCACTTACGGTTTTCCCTCACCTTGCCTACAGTAACGCTTCGAAGTCATAAATCTCGACGGCAGTTGGTTTCTCAAACATAGTCCGAAGTTCATTGAGCATATTATATGGGAAATAATGTTCAAACTGCTTTTGAAGAGCAGATTTCATTGTTCCCAACATAAGACAAGCCACATCATTATGACGCTTATACTCAAGTTGCCGAGCATCAATTTGAGCTTAGCGTAGTATCGAGGACCGTTGGTTGTTCAGGGCAAGGTTCATAAAGATATTTCAACGGTCACCGACTCTCTAGACAATTCTCAAAGAGCGGTGCCAATCATTGAATTCTTAGAGCCAACCAACTTTTTCGATCAAAAAGCTTTTGAACGCAGAACTTAGTGTTAGTGTTATGTCGTTATTTTGAGCCATTTCTACGAAAAAGTTCAAGTATAAGTATTTTCAATAATACATTTTTCAAAAATAAAATATACCCAAGGTAATATAAACATATAACCATATAATTTTCTCGAAAACTAGGATCCAAATTATCTTAGGTTCATTACATCAGATTGATGCTAGCAACGAACGCATATAATAAGGTAATTTGTCGAACATTAATTGGCAAACAATTTCCAACTCCTAGATCATTATGGGATTTATATTTTCCAATGCTATTGCAAATATAAACATGTTTCATCCCATCTTATGCCATTGAGTCCCAGTCTCACTTCCTACTCAACTTAAGTGTCTAACTTAAAGAACTGCAAATATGTCCATGTAAGGTCCGACTTTACATAGAGATTTACCTCTCCATCACAATCTAGCCAAGTACTGTCATGACGTAAATTGCAACTTCAAGTGTTCCTTTTAATTAGATGGCATATTTTTTATTTAAAAGGGTACTAGTTTTGATTTTATGTGGTCAAATCAAATATGTACAAAGATGTCATGCATTCATCTTGTAGCATAAACTTAATAAAAAACTTTTTATTACCAATTCATAAAGATCAAATTATCAAAGTTTTGATTGAGGTATTGGGTTCACCAATAAAGGAATTTAGTATTAATTATCGTCCATTATACCGTACTTTTGCATAAGCGTAAACACTTAGTGTTTCGAATTATACCACCGAGAAGGCATGGAATTAAAACTAATTCGCCCTTAAGATGAGTTTGCACATTTTATGGCTTACTAAGTAGCTCCACTCGAACTTACAGAGGCAGAGGACCAGGTAAGCGCAAAGCATAACCTTAGACATCCTTTCAGTGTTACTGTGCGCACTTCTATTAACCCCTTTATAGTTCATTCTAATGGGTGAGCCTTTCAGTCATTTGTACCAAAGTCACCAATCAATTAAACTATTGAAAACTTAACTCTTCCAAAACAAATCAAATTTCGTCATTGTTTATTCCGTATTATTTTTCTATTCAAAATTACCCTTTGCTTAAACTGTCGCACATAATAAACAAACAAGTAATACCAATAAAAAATAAACTACTAAAAAACAATGTGCACATAATAAACAATTTATACGTGTAAACAAGTAGCCACATGCAACTTATTCGATAAAACCCTATTAATAATCAATATCTAGGTTAAATTAATGTATATATCAATTTAGGGCTTTCACTCAATGATAGAAAGTGAGCCACATACATCGACGAATCGATTGCGTAAACCCTTAATTAAAATATACCAAATTGCACATAATTGATTCATTAATATATAATTGGAGTCTTCCCCAATTCAAGATTTATCGTAATTAAATATGTCTCAACAGTTAAACAATTATCAAAGCAACTTATCCATGACTAACATGCATGTATAATCATGGATATCATAACAATTATACAAATAAGTCACAAGATCGCATATAAAAAATTCCATGACACATAACAAATTATTCACGAATTAATCACGTAACCAATATATTAATTCTAGGTTTTAATAAGGTTAGCAAACAATTTTCAAAACCCTAAAAAATTTATACATGTGTCGACTAAAAAAATAGGGGTACGCCCCAATTCTTAAAAAAAATCGACCAAACAATAAATAAACATAAACCCTAGATTAACATATCAAACAACATACAAGTATTTGTTTTATTACGCTTTTATGTAATTAATTACTCATTAAAAGCAATGACTCGTGATGCCACTGTTGGAATTATATAACATGACATTCAAATAAATAACTACAAAACATCAAAGTATTCAAGCGGAAGCGTATATGATTTATTAATGAACAATTAACTAACATAAAAGAATATTTTTGCTTGATTCTACTAGCGAACAAGAATCAAATCCACAAACTAGCAACGGATGAACCCTAATTTGATTTAATTAGGATTATATGAATTACCCCTTACCGTTTTATAATTCAATCCAAGAGATAATACAAAGTATGTTATTACTTTATGTTCTTGTACACACGTTCTAAACCGAATTAAAGTAATGCTAGTTTTTATCAAACAAATAACTTGGTTTGTGGAAAAGTGATGGATCGATCCCTTAGGGGTGTCGACCGGTTTTTGAGAGCAAAGAAACACAAAAAATTTAGGGTTTAGCAATGTGCAGATGAGTGTACAAACACCCTAGGTTTTGTATATATACTCATGCAAACTTGGTGAACAAGTTTGAGTCAAAGTGGGTTTGGATTGGGTCCTTGTGGTCGATCGGTTCATTAATCCCACAAGGGATTCCGGAACCTTCCCATCTTTTACAATTTGGTCCTTTTCCATAAACATTTAACGCCCGTTAGTCCGTTACATTAATTACTTAACGTTCGTTAGTTATTTTATTTAATAAATAAATAAATATAACTTTTATATTTAATTATTAACTTTAAATTCTCATATGTAAAGGGTGCAATCCCATAGTCTCGAGTTCGATCCTAACTCACGTCTACTAATTTATATACATAAAACTTACAGTATCAAATGCAAAATGGTTGCAACTGCTTTTGTGCTGCACGTGATCCTCAAATGCACAAATAAATTATCATAAAGCGCGTGAGTTTCTTTGTTGATTTGCTATCACTCTTGCCCCACTATTATTTTGTCTCAGCCATTCAAACGTTGGCACGTGGCTTTCTTGGTGACAAAGGCAAGGCCTTTGGGGAAGGATCGACATACATTGATGGGATATAAATGGAGCACACATGATCTGAGGCATCATACAGCAAACACATTAATTTTACACACTCTTTATTTTTGTTTAGTTTTTAGCTTAATATTTTTAGTGCTTATTGTAGTAGCTTATTTTTAAAAGATCTTATTGTACCAAACCTTTTTAGCTTATTAATGATATTGAAGTTTATGGAGTTTACTTAAGTGCTTATTTTCTTCGTCTCTTTCTTTCTTTTCTTTTTCTTATCTAATCATCTATTTTAGCTTATTAGCTTATTGTAGCTTATTAGATTAGCTTTTTAGTTATAAGCTCTTTTGTAGCTTTTTCACTTTAAGCTTTTTACATATCTTTTTATCTTGAATAAGCTCTTCCTTATAGCTTATTTTTAGATATAAAAGACTAGCTTTTTGGGTAAGCTTTTCACATAGCTTATTCAATAAGCACTTTTTATTTTTAGTTTCTTTAAAAAAAAAAAAAAAAACTCTTTTATTTACTTAGATTTATTTTCTTTTACAACTTCTTTTATAAAAAATCAAAAAATTAATATTTTTAGCTTATATTGAGCTTATTTTCTTCTTTAGCTTATTTATTTAGATCTCGTCCTTAAATATACCCACTCACTCTTTAATCTTCGATTTGAACCACTTAGTTTTGGGTGGATATTAGATCTAATCTTTAAGCTTTTTCTTTGCTTATTTTGTTGAAAGTTTAGTACTTTTTTAGATCAATAAGCTTTTCCATAGCTTATTTGATCCATAATATTGCTTATTCTCTAACCTTTGATAAAGTTGTGATCTTGCTTAGTTTTTCATCATTTTCATCCTAAGGCGAGGAGCTTAAGGGTTTTATAAGCTTACTTATTAACTAAAGTTTAAAGCTTTTTAGTCTTAATAAGCTATTTAGTTAATAAAGTCACAAACTTTATTAAATATTTGGTCTTATTAAAGCTTATAAAGTAGCTTTAGGGTTTGATAAGTTTATAAAATCGGGTGGTTTTATTGGTCTCGTATTGTAGATCGGGTTCTATTCTCCTTACTTTCTTTTTTAGCTTGTAGAAAAAGTATGTTTGTTGAGCTTATTATTATTATCTTTGTTGGTTTAGTTATGACTATTAGTGAGTAGATTTTTATTATGCTTGTTAAGTGATTGGTGAATTGTGAAATTAAGTGTGGAATATTAGAGATTATTAATTGGTAACCTTTGGTTTACTTGGTTTGATTTTTAAAAACTTTAATGGCAAAGTTGGGATGTTAACTATTTAACCAAGTAGATTTTATCTAGATAAAAAGTAGGATTTTCAATATAAACCAATGTTGTGAGAAAAATCTACTTTCTAAACGGATAATTAAAGGTTATTAATTAATAATTTCCTGATTAATCGATGATTTGATTAGTTGGTTATTTTAACGGGCAAAAGCCGTTGGGATAATTAATTATTTAAAGTCTACTAACTTTTACCTCGAAAAATAATTGTTTTCAATATAAGCCAATGTTGTGAGGAAATAATTTGTTTCGACGGGTATTAATTACATAAGTGCTTTTAAGGAAAAATCCACACTTAATGAACTTTTCACCACACTTGACAAGCATAACTTTTTATCATATATTGTTAGTCGGTATTATTTGCTATTAGTTTAATTTTTATCTCACTTAAAATAGTTGCTTTATTAATTAGTATAAAAAGTTTTAAAAATTAGCCTACAAAACCAAACAAAAACCAAAACGATAATCAAGCTTCATTTAAAAATGAACAAACAAAAACATAAAATTCAATTCATCTCGCCTAGGAATACGACATCCGGAAGGTTGATTATTACTTGTCCTCAAGTAGTGATTGATTCTTAATCGGGAAAACAAAATTTTAAAACTGTCCTTTGCTACAAATCGAAATCAGAGTCATGTTCGGCATAAGTCCTTGATAGTCCAGCATTTGTCTTGTAGTTACGCTGATTCCTTTGTAGAAGATGTTGACCTTTTGCTGGTTGTTCAGATCATGTGTAGGACATTTGTAAAGGAGATCGTTGTATCTATCCCAAGATTGATACAATGTTTCATTGTTTTCTTGTTTAAAGTTATGGATCTCCAAAAGCTGGTTAGAAATCTTCGATGGCGGACAATATCACTGAATAAAGTGCTTCTTAAGTAGAGCCCAAATATTATTACTTGCCCAGTGCAATCTTCGATCCATCTGGCTCTGAAGTAAGAGTCATGGGAATACCCTTAGCATCATGAGGAACACGCTGGAATGTTGAAAAGGCTTGCGTAGGACACAACGTGCTCATATGCATCCTGCCCCAGTTCCTAAAAAGGGTTAGCACGAAGCTCCCTCATAAATTGGTCTTTGATTTCGAAACGGACATCCGCTCTAATTGTCGGTCTTACGAGACCCGGCCCTTGTTCTGCTCTTGTCAACGCCAAATATTCCTCAAGAATGAGGTCATCGATGTTAACAACTTCCATGGTACCTGAAAACTCGAAATATGATCGTGAGAATAATAGAAAAGTTTAAAACGAAATGAAAGACTTAATATTAATCCTAATATAACTCCCCGGCAGTAGCGCCAAAAACTTGATGCGAGTTTTCTGACGAGGTTTTAATATTTATAAAGTCTCGTTATACCTATAGTCTACCCTAATGCACTAGCAGGCGTGTACCCGTTAGTGTAGTGTAGTATTAAAAGAGGAGTCGCCCAAGAGCTATGAGTGTTGGATTATTACTAAGTCTAGGTGTCACAGATTAATAATGGTTTCGATAAGGAATTAATTAATTAACTACTAAAGTAGAAAACAGCAAATAAAGGCAAAGGATAAATCAATAGAGGATAGTGGTGCTAAACTAGTTATTCCTCCTAGCTAGTTATGTCTACGTTTACTTACTTCCAATTACTTCAGGACTTCCAATTACTTCAGGCGGTGTCAAAGTCGATAGGACAACATTTGGTCAATTAAGCTAACCTATCGAAAGATGCCACCACGGAGAAGTCGTGTCCCCATAAGTCTGTTGTTCCCGGTCCCCTAAGCCAAGTCATTAAGTACCGCTACATGCTAGATTTATAATAGTGAGTGCCGGGCGTTAGCAACTTAAACACTCACCCCCTAATTCTTAAGTTCATCCAAATGGTAGGTGATCGGTTGGTCAAATCGCACAAGTAGAAAGGGTCGTCAGTTGGTCATATCTTACCATTCCGTCCGGTCAGCTCACCACAGGGTCATTGGTCATATCTCCTAGGCAATTGGCCTCTACCGCCATTCAAAACTACTGAAACAAGGGTAGCCACCAATAAACTATGCATGCATACACTTAGAAATAATTATACTGAGTAATGTAGCGCAAACAAAACAATTAAGGAATCATAAGGCCGCACCAAGAGGTGCTTAGCCGCTCATATTAACCATACAAATAAATTCAATATTCAGTGTTACGAAATACATGAATCGAAAGTAAAGAAAAGATAAAATGCTAATGCTTATAGGGGAGTGATTTCTCCCTTGGAGACACTCGTATGCTCCTCTAGACCGCCTTTGGCTTTTTCCCACGTTCTCGGTTTGTTTTGTGTGGAATGGGATGATTAGAAATCTTGAATTATTGTGGGGTATTTATAGGCCGATCTAGGTTACAGTAACTAATATAAGAGTTACGTAACCATCAATTCCTTCATATTTTGCACTAGATCTGCCGTTACTGGCGTAACCTTATAGTAGTTCGCCGTAGTCTTCAATGTACTTGTGTAGTTGGTGGAATAGTTACTGGTAGTAGTTATCGGTGGAACCTCATTTGACCTAATATAGTTACGTCGTAGTCCTTTGGGAGAGTTACGCGTAACAACCGATGAGTTGGTTTTCTGAGTCACGCTTTAGTTACGGCGTAATGTGAGAGATGAGTTATGCCGTAACTTCTTCAAAGTCAGCATACTATGATAAATCTTTGATATTTCTCCAATTTCGCGTCTCTTTAGCTCCAATGCTTGTAATTTATCTGAAAGTGGAAAACAATGGAAAAAAAGCGCAAATCCATATAAATGATATAAATTACAAGCATTATCGGGGGAAATTGACACTTAATATTCAGGACTATTTGATGTTATCATGTACCCATTTTTAGTGCTCGGTTATATAGAAGAGAAAGAACTTGAGGGTTTGTAAAGACCGAAGACGGTTTAGTATAAAGGGGTATTTGTGATTCGGTAGCATTTGGGAGTTTGGTAGGAAGTGATTTATGTTGACCGGTTTTAGCAGATAAAGAAGAAAGGAACGAATATTTTTTTTTTCTGTGGCTGCGTTTGGTTTAGAAAAAGGAGTGTGACTACGTTTCTGCATAAAGAGATACTAGCAGGGTACCCGCGCGTTGCAGCGGCGGGTACCTTGAAATAAAAATTTTCGATGAATAATGTATTTTAGTTTATTATATTCTTTTATTAAATTTACGGATATCAAGAATTGTTATAGCCCGTGCCGTTCGAGCTCAAACCTGGCGCGTGTGCTGCGGGCTCGAGCCGTTTGGTCTGCGCCCGTTCGGGCTCAAGCCCATTGTTCGGTTCGGTAAGCCTTTGGCCCGTGTCGCTCGGGCTTGAATATTTGTATAATGTGTTTTATTATTTGTAGTAGTAAAATTAAATGCAGGAATTGTGTTTAATTTGGTTGTACAATATGCTTGATAATTTGTATTTCTTATGTAATGGGTGTTTTAATAACTGTATTAATTATATTTATTGACCAGTTAAATAATTGACTACATTAAATAGCATTATCGTGGTGTTTTTTTGTACACTATGCTTCTTGTCATGTACGTCTGAAAATTATGTAAATTAAAGTGTTGTACACTATGTTTCTTTTCTTGTGAGTAGTAGTCATTATAGTCATTAAGAACATTGACCACTTTAATAGCATTAATTTTGTAAGTCTGAAAATTACATCATTCTTATTTTGTTGTACACTACGTTTATTTTGTTGTAAATCCGAAAATTGGTTGCAGCTATTGTACATTGTGCTTCAATGGTTGTAATTTTTGGTGAATGGGTGTTTTTAATAGCATTAATGTTGTTTGATAGAATTTTAGTATTAAAATGACATCACGCTTTATTTTGTTGTACAATATGCTTTCTTTGTTGTAATTCTGAAAATTGGGTGCATTAAAGTGTTGTAACTCATGCTTAATTTCTTGTACGTCTTAAAATTAAGAGTGAGATGACTTCGTGCATTATAAGTAGTATAGAGTATAGATATAGATTAAGGTTGTGAGTGAGCATTATTAGGGAGGTATGATTTATTATCGTTAGAATTAAGCTTACCAATTTCGGGTTGGGTATTTGATAAGTGGGCCAACAAATTAATTTCTTCATTTGAATACTTGGGCTGAAATTGTTTAGTTAATGCTAAAGTTGGACCGTCATTATTGTGGTTAATGGTAATATTGGGTTGATTTACACTATTTTGGCTTCGAAATGACAAAGTGACTTCAACTTTATTCTTTATTATGAGTGGGATTGAAGATGTATTTCACGAGTGCGTGTACTTATTAATTTTAGAGTCAAGTTGGTTGGTTGGTTGTATGTCTCAAGATGCTTGATTGCTTTTAACTCAACTTATTTTATAACTATTTACTTAAAAAAGGCGTTGCACGTTTCAATTAGATGCACCATCATACTTACAACTAAGTAATTTACACAAACATTACGCAATGAACGATTAGATACAACCCATGTGCATCGCACGGGTCTGAATGACTCGTGAAGGAATAAAAAAACACTTGACTATGATTGGATGATTCAATATCGTACAATGAATATTAGTAAAAAGACAAACATCCGTAAAAAGATAAAAATATTTTTTTTTCAAAAAAAATTCTCGAAAAATTCTCAAGAAATTCCACAAGATCGGGTATGATGGTGCATGAAAAAGTTGTGAAAAACTTTTTTCTAAAAGTGGATATTTTTTCGAAAAATTATGAAAAATACGTTTTAGCATTAAATCGTTTTTGTGCATCAAAATTGTTTTTGCACCCAACTTCTTTTAACTTTTTCAATCAAAATAACATTGCAGCGTCTAACTAAAACAAGTTAAAAATTTGTGCAAATTTTTTAGCATCAAAATTCGTTTTTTGTGCATTAAAAAAACGTATCAAAATTCAAAATTATAAAAAATATTTTCACAAAAATTTTATGAACCAACATAGCCATTTTTGAAGAATTAAAAAAAATATATTTTTATTCTTTTTACGGATATTTGTCTTTTTATTTTAACTTTACCCATATATATATATATATATATTTATATATATATATATGAGTTAGATCAAAATAAGAAGAAAAATTAAAATAAGAAATTAAGAAGAAGCTACAACCACTCATTTTAGGATCTTGCACACAAAATGGATTTCTCCCCTTCTCCTCTTTAATTTGAAATGTATGGCAAGAAATCCTTCCTTTATTTTTCTCATTTTAGTTTTCTTTCTTGAATCATACTTTATATATATATATATATATATATATATATATATATATATATATATATATATATATTCATTTACCTCATATCAAATCCCATAACCGATATTACCTCATACAAATAATTTTCCTAATCTTTAAACATAAACTAAAACCCTAAAATATACTCATAAAATTCCAATATTAAATGTCCGGTTTGGGTTTTGTTTTTTTTACAACTTTGACCTTAAATATTTTTGCTTGTGTTACATAGTATTAGATAAAAATAATACGTAGCGGAAATACATTTAAAACTCAATCTATTCATATATTTTGCATCAAATATTATATAACACAAGAAAAAAATACTTAGAAAATTCAAACTGTACATTTAATATGAGTTGATTTCAACAATTATACTAAAACGTGCTCGACAATCAAGGAAAAACCACCGCCTCTCCTGGGAACCAAGTCGTTTATATTTCTTCTTTTTGCGGGTTTTCATGAGTAAAAGAACCAAACACAACAACAACAACAACAACAAGAACGCTACGATCAGTTAGTTAATCGGAAACTAAGGTATATTTCTTTTTTACATTATATTTTGCTAAAAAGATTTCATTCTTTATGATTAGTTTGTTATCAGATTTCGATTTTGTTATTCTTTTTTAGTCGATTTTAGATGTTGTATTAGTTACATGTTGATTATCAATAACGTTGCTTCTGTTTTGTTTAGAACGAATAATTGCGATTTGAATATATGATAATTAGCTAGGCTATTATTTGATTGTTTTTTGAACCTTTATATGAATCTTTATTAACTGTAACTCTGGTTTTGATATTATCTTTTTGAATGTTGTCTTGTGTTTTAGTTAATTCTGGTTGTTATTATTCGTTTTAGTCTCTCTATGAACGATACCTACGTTCTACACGTTATTTAGATTTGTATCTCGTAATCCCAATTGATTGTTTTAAGACTGTCACACCAGCGTTGCGTTTCTGCTTCATGAGAGTTTATCGATTGCCGACACACATGAATTCACTGTCGTTCGTCTTTAAGAGGGCTTTTAGATAATATAAAACTGTTGTATGTATCATTAAAGTAACTCACCAAAGAAAGATATTTGTTGATACTCAATAGTATATTAGTTACATTTAAGGATTTCTTTAGATAATTATCATAGGGATTAACTAAATACATAAAAGGTAACGAATATGTGTTATTTAATCTGACTTGGATTAAGTTTCAAAGTTTGGATGTTCTTTTTTTGGTGAAATATGGATTTTTGCTTTGATTGTATAATCTTATACTAATCCTACATTTGTTTGATCTATCAACAGATTTAAAGGACTTTAATTTGAGACAAAATGAAGTACAAGAAAGATACAAATTGTGCCATGTTTGGTGTTTTACCTAAAGAAAATGCTGCCATATTGGATTTCTACTTGAAAGATTGTTGCTTTGATGCGCAGAACAAACACCACCTGAAACGAGCATCACCCTGCTTTTATTCTCAATACAAGGAGAATGAAGAACGTCCACTGAAATCCAGGCGTCTAGGAACATCACAGGAAAAGGTAGATGATATTAATAATGATAGAAACGTTATTGAAAAAATAAACGGATCTGAAACTGATAGTGTCGTGAGTTCTAGGGGTAGTTGTGGAACTAATAGCTATAAGCCCTATGATATGTGTATTCGATCAGATCATGACAGTGATGCAGAGTCTGCTTGTCAATCGGGATACCATGAAGACGCTGATCAATGTTTCACCAACGAGACATTGGCGGATGAAATACATAGACAAGAGTTGAATGAATACCGTTCTACCATTGAGGCTTTACATGCATCGGGACCCTTAACATGGGAAAAGGAAACAATGGTAACGGACCTTCGTTTGTCTCTCCATATATCAAATGATGAGTATTTGACTATGCTAAAAAACTTAAATTCTTCATCTAGTAGTTGTCGAAATAGGTGACAGGCAAACCTCTTGGTAAAATTCATTTTTTCTTCATTAGTTCCCTTCACATAGTTGTAAGAAGCGTATGTAAATTTCTCTTCTAGTGTTATAGTGAAACATGTGTATTACATTGAGCTCATTATTTAGTTTTTCAACCGAATTTATGTTATTTAAGGAGGTCATTTAGTTTATGCTACTCTGTTATTTTGCACTTTGTAGAAGAAAAAGGTAATACTGTATCATTAGTATGTCGCTTGTTCGTTTACTTGTTTATTTGGTCTATATTTCGTTTGATTAAGGAGGTGGGATGCCTCTCTTTTGCAATTTTTGTTTTGGTTAATAAATTGTTGCCTTTCTAAAAATTTAAAAAAAATAAAATAAATAAAAAATAAAAAATCGGTCTAGATTCCATGAATAATTATGTGGTATAATTCAATAATATATAATGGTTTCAATACTTCCATAAGGCCTCATTTATGGTTCTTTTTGTTTGGGATATTATTGATGCATACCGTTCATTTTCAGGGCCAAAGTACTGGCTTGTACACCTTGCTTCTGCATCAGTTAGTTGATGTCGGACAATGTGGGAAGGGCAGAATCACTTCTGCTACATTTGGTATTCTCTTGTATATTCTCACACAGTTACATATATCTATATGATTCAGTATTTTTTTCTTGAGAGATACAGGAGCAAGATTTTACAGCTATTAATGATACTAAGGTATGAAAAGCGTATTTGAGCTCAATGGGTAAGTTTTAAACAAATATCAGTTTCTTATTTGACACTGTATTATGTTTGATTTCCGTATTTACCATTAGCTGGAGTTGGCTGTGGGGAAGGGTTAATGGGTCAAAACTCAAAATGAGGTGAAAAGGATCAGGTAAGGTTAGGTTGACTTGACACTTTTGTCCAATTTTCAAAATATTACAAGCAAACAAATTGCGATCGGTATGATTAGGTAAGCTATACCATTATAATTATAATAATTTATAAAAATCCCATTTAGGAGTGTATACTTTGACATTTAAATTATACTTGAAACATTTTTGACCCGTTTCCATTCAACTCATGCCTAGTTTTCTCTTTTAGCTAAGTTTCTGTTTGACCGTGAGGGATACAGCTAGCAACATAACCATAATGACCCATTCACATGTAAGTGGGTCGAGATTGTCATATCTACTTCAAATTGTTAAATTTACTTGACTTTGTTCTAGCTTGCTTAAGAGATTGTGAGTTCTTATTCTATCTTCGTATATTGTCCAGTGAGTATTGTATATCTGTTTGTCAATGAAAGGTAAAAGGTTTGATGTAGTTTTATTTTCCCTTTAGTAAAATGCAACCCCGTGTGCCTAATTCAGTTGGTTGAATATTATGATATACTTTTCGACTCCTTCAAGCAATATACAAGGTTTCTGACCTTCAGAGCTACTAAGCCTAAGCCTTAACATCTCTATCAACTACATGGTGGAATCTTTTGATTTATGATTTCACTTTAAGATATGTAAAAGTCACTTTTATAGATGAGGAACTTTTGCTGTGGGTTTATGTTGATGAAGAAAATTGCTACTCGACGTTACTTTTATAAGTTGCAAGCATAAAGATCATTTGGTTAACGTCTTAACGATCGTGAATAGATGCTCAAATAATGATAGGTGCTTAATAAGAATTGCAGATCCGCTCAACGATGTTGTTTGGTTTGTTTGTGCGGGTCTCACAAATGGGGGATGAATACCAAATATATATCCATGTGCAAAACCCATCTAACTTACCTCCTTTTTGTTATATAATCATTTTTTGTGGGCCCATATTTTACCACAACCGTCCATATTGAATTTTATTTTTATTTTTACAATAACAATATTTTTAAAACACTTATTTATAACATATATAATTATTATATTATATTTTTCTCTTTCGTCATTTAATTTAAACCAAAATCCAAATTATAATCTATAACTTTACATTCAAATCCAAATCTTAATCTAAACTCATCTACAAACCAGACAGGCCCTTGATGTTATTGAAATCAAATAGTTGGCAAGTTATTTATTACACATGTTTTTCCTATTAATAGATGGGTCGTAAATACCTATGCAAAGAACATAAGTATATTATTAAGGGGTAGTTTGGTTTGAAGGTTTATACTAGTGGATTAGGATTTGGTTTAAAAAATAATGTTTGGTAACTTTTACTTGGATTTTCGTTTTCATAAAACCCAACAAGGGGGCTGGATTTAATTTATTGAAAATTAATGTATGCATTTTAATAATCTAAATTTTTTGGCAGCCACACACACATTACTTTTATTATATTTAATTGATATATTATTATTTTATTTGTATTTAAATTATAAAATAATATATAATATATTATTATATTCCTAATCTTAATAAAAAAAAATATAACTTTTATATTTTCTCTATATTACATCAAATCCAAACCTTATCATAAATGTCTATCATAAATTCCTATTTAGTAAAAGGATTAATTTCGTATATCACCCTACTTTCATAATTAATTTCATATATATCCAAAGTGCAAGTATTGAATGCATAATGTACAATATTTTTAATGCATGTTTGGGTATATATGAAATTTCCATCTAAAAAAAAAGGAAATATGAAATTGCCCCTTAGTAAAAATATTAGGTACATTTAGAAGCACCCTTCTTTTTATATCAAAATTAAAGCTTTCACGGGATAGAAACTTAAACTCATGATTGATGTTTTTGCGTTCTCGGCATGTAGCGGATTTTCCCGCGAAGACCCCATTTATTCCGGCAATATTGTATTTTCATCTAGGGGTGTTCAAACGGGTGGTTTTCGGTTTAACAAAAAGTAATCGGTTTGATTTATTCGATTTTGTAGAAAAAAAAATAACCACCCAATACCCAAATCGTGATTGACCAAAACCAATCCAAACCACCCAAATAAACTATCAGTTTAATTGGTTTGGGGGCCCATAAAACCCAAATAAGATTCAAGCAAGCAAACAACTTTCGATTAATACGAATAGTAACTTGCAAAAATACGTCAAAACTATACAAATTATATCGTCAAATTGACCACTGCCAACAACAAAGTTCCAAACAAGCATAAAATATAGGGTCAGACCTTTGTAGTAACACTAAACATCAAACCAAGTACCGACACAACAAAACCAAAAAGAAACCAATCCTAACTGAAATGAGAACTTAGACGTTCAAACCAGGAAAAAGGAATTAGGAAATAATACAACAATTATGGAAAACGAAACAATGAAACTGAAATACTCCATCATCCATGCCTCCATCTATAATTGTCCATGTTTGCATATTGAATAGGAGTGCTCCCATCCCGGTGAGCTCTAGAATTACATAGAAAACTGCATCAATAGAGGTAATATCATCCAGAAAGGTATTTTAAGTATTGAGTGTATGTCTGTATTTCATGACAATCTAGTAATCATCACATGAGAAAATCCTCGAATAAAATTTAATCAACGAATGGGATGTGTGATTCCTATGATAACATTGCATATCCTTAACTTAATCCTATTTATGTAATTTATATGCTCTGTTTTCAAATGAAACTGATAATAATACAATCAAAAATTCAAAAAACATACATGCATGAACGTTCTAATCAACCGTTAGAAGTTGTGATCCGGTGATGAACAACGAACTAGAAACTTGTAAAGAACTAAAAGTGAAAGAATTATGCGATGAAGCATTGTATACTCAAACTCACTTTATATAGAGTATATGTTTTCTAAATATTTAACCGGAAATTACTTTTGACAGCTTAAAATTTCTGCTTATGGAAGAAAAACAAAATACATGGTAATTTTCATATTGAATCATCAGAACATCAACCGTGTAGTCTGATTTCACGACATTGGTAAAACTTTAACTATAATTTAATATATAAGCTAGATGCTTTATTTCGTATCAATGCATTTGTGTTCGACTAGACCCGACCCGGCTTGACTTAGTTAAGTTGTTTTTTTTTTATCAAGTTAAGGAACCACCTTATATGTTTGGTTGGGTCCGCCACTGCCACGGAGGACGAGTCTTTTACTCAGATGTACGAGGCCTAATCTACTGGATATTATTTATACACCGTGAGTGGCTTGTCACTGATAGTCTACTAGAAGTTATTTACCTCTACTTGAGAGTGCATAATGTCCATTCTCTACTTAACTGAAAGTCTACAACTACATCTGATATGCCATAAAAAACAATTAAACTTTCAAACAAGCTGGAGAAAATAAGGGAGGAAAGGGAGACAGAGAGATGGGGAGAGACCTGTAAATCTGTAAAAGTTATCCAACTTGTTGAAGTTTAGGAATTGATGTATGAATCTCCTTCAGTCCAGAGGCCGACCATATTACTAAGTTGAGTTTGGGATCATCTAGCTGATTTTGACCTTTTAGAAACTTCCTCCTTGCAGCTTGTTTCAAAGGGCACTGACATGCCCATCTATTTCCTTTATGCACAATGAGGATTGTTCTGTTGCCTCTATGATTGGTTTATACGCCAGATGAATACCACACTTCTCCACCTTCAAATTTCCACGGGCTATAAACAAAACTTCAATCATGTCTCCTGTTTTCAACGGGTAAGGTTGAGGTCCGTAACTCACCCATGTCTTTGATCCAGGTTCAGCTGTTCTACGGGCGTATCCATAATGGAACCATATGATACCATTGGTTCGGTTCTGCAGAACAGCACTGATAGCATCCACTGCAGGACCATTCCAGTTCAGTTGTATATCCTCTTGTACATAATCAACCCATAGACTCAACTCAACATGATCATTTTCGATGACGAAAGATATTGAAGATCCAAGTATTTTATGGTGAAACCAATGTGGGATATCCAGTCTTGGAAGGTTTAGACTACAGATCACGACACGTCCAGAGTATTCCTGTACAAGAGAATCATAATTATAATGGAGGCATAGAGAAAGTGTGTGAGAAGAGAGGGAGGGGGGAGAGACCGTAAACAAACTATATGCAAAACTGGTAGACAAATAAGTGCAGCCTTGCAGATAAATTTCTCGCACGCACTTGAGATTCTCCAAACCCATGATGTTGACCAATTTGCAGCAGCTTTCAAGATCCAGGTATTTTAAGAACTTCATATTTGATAGATCAGGAATATTTTCCAATGATCTACAATCGCTTGCAGATAGATGACGAAGATTCTGAGGGAACTTCAAGACTGATTTAAGTTTCCAGCAACGATTCAAAAATAGTTTCTCTAGACTGGTTAGCTGACCTAGGCTAGAGGGCAGGACACAAAAATTATTTTTACGTAAATCTAGATCACGCAGTGAGGATAATCCCCCAAGATCATTTGGAATATCCCCATCAGATAGACGGCAGTAACTAAGATCTAACTGTGACAATGAACGAAGACCAGTTACTGATGGTGGCAGAAAACTAGTGGCACTTAACGATTGAGATAATGCCCAAAACTCGAAGGACAGGAAATGAGATTTAGTGGTTAAACTTCTACAATTCCCATGGTTGGATAATATTGCAAGGTTTTCCAGAAGTCCGATTGAATCAGGTAGATGTTTGATCGCGGTTCCACCAATATGAAGCTCTCTTAAGCATGTTATATTACCCAATTGCCCAGGCAATTGTTTCACCTTTGAGCAAGAAGTAACAAACAGTTTTTTGAGGGATCTCAAATTGCAAATATTACTTGGAAGTGCACCAAGGCCTGAGCAGAAATTCAACTTCAGCTCTCTGAGGTTATCCAGAAGTCCAATTGAATCCGGTAATTTCGTAACTGCAGTGTTTTCAACATGAAGAACCCCCAAGCACTTCAGATTCCCCAAATCTTCTGGAAAGTTTTCAAAATTAGTGCAATCTTCAAGACTTAGCATCCTAAGTGAAGTTGCGTTGCAGATACTATCTGGAAGACTATGAAGGTTACTGCAATCTTTCATCGACAAATAAGTAAGCTTACCCAAGCATCCAATTGACGGGGTGTACCTTCAACAAACTTTTGCAACTATAAAGGTTCAACTTTTCAAGGTTTGGTGTACCAGAAAGATCCGGAGTTGCAGTCATCAGTTTAGATTGGCTGAGATTGAGGATCTTCAAATTTGTAAGTAGCTGCAGAACCAACAAACAGAAATAGTGATTTATACTTCCTAAAATCAGAAATAGTTAGAAGACGGACTTTGAGCAACATTTGTCTTCAAAAAACAAATAAAATGTGTGTGTGATGACATACCTTCATACCATGCCACAATACATTCATACTGTTGTACTGCATGTCAAGGACTGCAAGTTTCTCTGGAAGAAAATCAATCGGCAAACTTTCCAACAAGGAGTGATGCCAAGAAAGCCACTTTAGCTCTTTAAATAAGCCATCAAAGCTTCCACTGAGTTGTGCATTGTTATTGATTTGAAGCAATCTTAATTTATGCATTTTCGCAAATGCTAGTGTATTGATATGCATTTGCATTGGTGGGTCCAGGACGATTCCTTCTACTTCATTGGTTCCCTAAAGAACAGTGCAAATTTATTCAAATATAACCTACTAAATAAATCTAGACTAAAATCAATATATATGAACTTTAGCAAATAAATGAATACGTAGGTCTCACTTTGTGTTCAGCAAGCACTTGATATACTTCTTCAGGCAACCACAATCGGCTATGCTTGCCAGGCTCATTCGGGAATTTTGAGCGAACAATATGCCTTCCCATATCCCTAAGTAAGTCATGCATCCTAACTTTTTGACCCTTGTAACAGCTAAGCAAACATTTATCAATTAGAATCCTGAATCCTACCTCTGGGAAGGAACCAGAAGCCTTGAAAGCATCAATGAGATATCCTCTATCCATTCCATTAAAAAAAAAGGCAATATCAAGAAAAATGCTCTTAACATCGTCATCATCTAATGCATCGAAGCTTATTCTAAGTATAGCTTGAATCTTCTTATCTGGAATCACTTGTAACTTCTTAAGTGTACTTTTCCATTGCGCCAAGGTTCTCCCGTTCAAAGAAGAGCCTAATACCTCAAGAGCCAAGGGAACTCCTGCGGCATAACTTACAATTTCATTACAAAGCTGCATATAATTCTTGAGTGGAATGTTTCTCCGGAAAGCATTCAAACTAAAAAGGCGCAAAGACTCCACTTGGTTCAGTATCTTGGCCTCATATCTCTCATCAGTTCTTGCTTGAATTAACAGATGTTCATTTCTTGTTGTTATAACAATTCGACTTCCTGAACCAAACCAATGGCGTTGTCCTGCTAAGCACTCTTAACTGATTTATCTTGTCCAAATCATCAAGTACAATGAGAACTCTTTTGCCACAAAGTCTTTCCTAGAGATAATATTGGGTTAATCACCATCGACCCACTCTGACCCATCACAACCCACTACGACCCGGTCAACGAAAGTCAACTAAACAAGTCAGATTTTAAAAAGTCAACAGAAGCGTTATATAAAACGGTTATATGACAGTTATGAAGTAACTGCCATATCCCCTGAACCAACACAATGGTTCATTTGTGTCTTTTCAGTATGTATAAATAGATAGGAATTATGTATGAACAAGCATGACAGATTTATTACAGATTTTATATATAAAAGTAGTTTACGTTTATAAAGTTTAATCCTTTTCTTCTATTTGGTATATTTTGATTAAAGATCCGTAAAACTGGGCCAACAATTGGTATCAGAGCCACAAAATCATCATATACCATCTTTCGTTTTAGTTTCAGAATCAATTAGAACCCAGAAACAGTCTCGACAAAAAATATTTCGCAAAACAATCTGAACACAAAATCAAAGATATCATTTTTTGTGTTCCATATACGTTTGTCGCACCAAGGGAACAATCACATAAGTGACTGCTCATACCCGGCAACAAAATCTTTCATTCGCATTTTTTTCTTTCATCGAAACTGTTTTTTTTTCCACAAAGGATAAGAAACAAATCAAAATCGTTTAAATATTGATTCAAAACAAAAACAAAACGAAGTCATCAATTAGGGCAAAATTAAAGATTCAAATTAGAACAAACACACCTGTTCCGAATCAAGAATCAAGCCCAGAAGTTTAATTGAGTCACAAATCGACTCAATCTCAATCTCCAAATCATCCAAATCACTCACAGATAAAAAAACCCCAATTCAACGAAACCCTAGTTTTCATATTGAGGGATCCTAGGTGCTCGCGAAGAACACTGCTCCACGAAGAAGAACCAGGCGGTTAACTTTTGGATTTGGAGAAGAAGAAGAAGAGAGACAGAGATCTATTCTTAGTCTCAAGAGTGACGAATTTTTCCTCAGAAGAAGAGATATAAAAGAGACGTTTTATCTCAAGAAAGAAATACGAATATAAAGAGGCTCCAAAATAGGGCAACACAGGAATACTTAGGAAACCGGTTTAACAACCCCCCCGGTTCCAAAATTACAAAACACACCCTCTTTTTTATTTTTTTAGTATTTACATATATAGATTTTCTTATTTGGTTTACGGTAAGAAACAAGTTTTTAAGATTTTCTTATTTGGTTTACGGTAAGAAACAAGTTTCTAAGATTTCTCTTATTTGGTTTATGATAAGAAAACAAGTTTTTAAGTTTTAAGTTTTATTAAGTTTAAGATAATAAATAAATTTTACGGTTTATAAGATTGAAATTTCTAAGTTGTTTTAAGTTTTTTTTAGTTTTAAAGGTTTAAAAGTTTTAGGTTTTAATTGTTAAGTTTTTTAGGAATTATAAAGTTATTAACAAAGTTTTATAAGAGTATTTTATTAGATTTAAGACATTTAAAAATAAATTATGGGAAAAGACGACGATAATAGTAGTAGTTCAAACAACGATAAAACTAAGGGGATGGGATCGACATGTTTATTTCCAATGCCCCTTGTTAAAGGCAACAAACTATATGATATGGTCGATAAGAATGAAGATCATTTTACAAGCAAATGGTCTATGAGAAACGATTGAACCTACCATTACAACTCAAGTCGATGAAAAGCAAGATAAGACTGCAATGGCATACATATTCCAAGGACTATCGGAAGAAATGACTTTACAAGTAGCAAATAGCAAAAGCGCAAAAGAAGTTTGGGATACATTGAAGACTAGAAATATTGGAGTGGAACAAGTGCAAAAGGCAAAACTACTGAGACAACTTTCGAGATCCGAATTTGAGATATTGCAAATGGAGAATGATGACACTATCGATTCATTCACCGTAAAGATGACAAGTATTACTTCAAAGATGACAAGTCTTGGATCAACACTTGATGAATCAACTCGCGTACTGAAAATTGTTGAATTGCCTGAAAGATTCATTCACATGGTCGCATCTATAGAGCAATACTCCGATCTAGATAAAATGACTCTAGACGAAGCTATTGGAAGATTGAAAACCTTCGAAGAAAGAGTAAAGGCAAAGAAAGAAAAAACTTTCCAAGATCAAGATAAACTGTTGTTTACAAAACACAACAACAATGCTCAAAGACATAATCAAGGAAAAGGAAGATACATTCCACCACATAGTCAAAATCATGACAAAGAAGGAAATTTCTCACAAGATTATAATGAAGCAACGCAAAAGCCTAGAGATTTTAGCAAAGTAAAGTGTTATAATTGCAATGAATATGGACATTATGCCTCACATTGCCATAAACGAGATCGAAGATATCAAAGACAAGAAGAGACAAACCTCGTCGAAGAAGATTTAGAACCAACCCTCTTGTTGGCGGGTTTCAAGCACTACTTGAAGATCTACGGCAAGACGATTATGATTAAGGGGGAGAATATTGGGTTAATCACCCATCGACCCACTCGACCCATCACAACTCACTACTGACCCGTCAACGAAAGTCAACTAAACAAGTCGGACTTTAAAAAGTCAACGAGAAGCAGTTATATAAAAGCGGTTATATGACAGTTATGAAGTAACGCCATATCCCTGAACCAACACAATGGTTCATTTGTGTCTTTTCAGTATGTATAAATAGATAGGAATTATGTATGAACAAGCTGAGATTTATTACAGATTTTATATATAAAAGTAGTTTACGTTTATAAAGTTTAATCCTTTTCTTCTATTTGGTATATTTTGATTAAAGATCCGTAAAACTGGGCCAACAGATAACTGATCCTTATATGTTCATTAGCAACCTTCGAATTAACTTTCCCAAGTAGTTGATATAGAAGCTGTCCTTGTAAACGGGCTATACCATTGGGACGTTCAGCTTCTTCTCGGATACTTGCAAGAAAGCAGCTGCTGTCAAAGAGGTGATAAGACATATTGAAGAAAGATTTTGCGATTGTTGTTTTTCCAATTCCTCCCATACCATATATGCCAACCATACGTACATCGCTTGATCCAACTCTTAATAACCGATTCAGGTATTCAACACGATAATCCAATCCAACTGGGTGTTTGGCGACATTTAGTCTTGCCCACCTTACTCTTTGACGAACAAATGCAACAACTTTTTGGATAATCTCAGCTTCAGACCTACAATTTGTTTAAACAAATGTGACTGAATTTAGCTCACGACATAAAATGTAAACAGAAAAACTACGTACAGCTTACAGAAAACACGTCCTAGTACAGGACGCTCGGAAATGATGTAAATTGTATAGTAGTAAACATGGGAATATGAAATTATTAAAAAAAGTATGACATCATATTTTTCCATTTGACGAAGTGCCAGTTATGCTATCAGGGACGGAGCCAGGAATTTGGGTTAGGGGGGGCTCAACTTTTTTTTTTTTTTTTTGGTTAAAACATACAATTTTTTTGTTTTAGAAGCTGAATCAAAGTTAGAATCCTTCACCATACAGTTCAATGATATTTTTTGGTAGTTACAAACAATTACTTATCCGACACGAAAAAATTGACCAGAACAAGTCAATCGGTAAACGGTTTTATCAAATTGGGTCAGGGCTACCAATAATAGTTAAGAAAATGGTGTAAGATTGTATTGATTTAAATGCTATAATTACAAATACAATAGAGATAATAAAAATGTCATAGTTTATAACCCGACATTTTTATAACCAAACATGTTAGACAACTAAAAATAGACAAATTTATGTAGACAAACACATTTTTTATAGTTTAGTTCATTTTTATAATAAAACACAAAACAAAATATAGCAAATCTATAATCTAGTCCTAGCCTCTTAGGTGCCATACACAGAGAATTATAAAGAGATTTTTTACTATTGACCTTAATTTACCCTATAACATTACATAGCTGGAAGTCTATGACTACATTTCCTAATTTCCAATACACGTTTTATGACTTCTCACTTTTCTCTCACATGCAAACCATCTTCATCTTCCCCGTTATCTTTTGGCCGGAAAAATATAGTTTTTTTTTTCTGCAAATCACCTTCATCTTCATCTTCTCCTTCATCTTCTCTCATATATATATCTAAGGTAGTTTAGCCGGTTAGGGGGGGCCGAGCACCCTCCAGCCCCCCTACTGGCTCCGTCATTGTATGCTATCAATTAGTTACCGATGATGACATTTATTTATAATTTTATAGATTCACCCTTCGACTATTTCCTAACAACCTAAAACTTTTACTAATTAACTACTCTTCTAATTTCCATTTATATCATTTATAAAATAACTTTCAACCTAATTACATACTATATGATAGATTTCTAACGAAATATGTCTGAATCTTCATTATCAAATTAAATCATATTGCAGATATTCTCAATACCTGCGAAATTCACATACTTTTATTTTTTTTCCCCAATCTTTTTTTATAATCTATTAAATATAGAGTATGTTGAATTTGTACTTACACACTCGACACGCAATAGAGGGTGTTAAAATTCCTTAATTTTTCTATTTATGCTTCTAATGCTTATCAACAACAACATCAACAACAACAACAACAAACCCAATCCCACTGGGGCAGGGTATGGGGGAGGTAAAATGCAGACATATCCTACCCCAGGATAAACCCGGGAGTAGAGAGACTAAACCCGGGAGTAGAGAGACTGCTTCCAACGAGACCTCCGGCAAGAGCAGTAGTACGGGTGGGAGGAAAGAAATGAGAGCAAAAGAGTCTGCAAACGCAGGCAAAACAAGCAAACAGAGCAGAAACAAAACAGGAAACCGCGCAAAGCACAAGCAAAAGAGCACAAAAGCAAAGCGCAAACAAAAACGAAGAGCCAAGGCGCAAAGAAAAACAGGCAAACCTAAGGGAGCAACACCGCCAACACAGAACAAAGCAAAGCAACGCATGTGCCTAAAGTTAAGGCAAAGCACAACGAGGCACCAAAAAACCAAAACGCAAGGGGCAAGAAAAGCAGGCAAACCTAAGGGAACAACACAGAGCGACGCAAAGCAACGCACGGGGCCTAAAGCTACGGCAAAGCAAAACGAGGCATCAAAAATCAAAACGCAGGGGGCAAGGAAACAAAGAGACGTCTAAAAGCCTAACACCCAAAAACATTCTAAAACCTACTAAGCACCTAGCCTGGACTACCCGCAGATCCTAATTCTATCTCTCCACCCCTTCCTATCTGAGGTCATGTCCTCGGACAAGAGAAGCTCCTTCCTATCTGCTTTTAATGCTTATAAAATTCCTTAATTTTTCGGTTTATGCTTCAAATGCTTATGAAAAATCCTTTATGTGGTTCCAATTTAAATTTTCGTCAAAGAAATAAGCACTCTTAAATAAGCAGTCCTCTCTTTTTATCAGGACTTGTTAAACTAGTTACAAAAGACAGATAAGCACAAACAATTTATGCGACACAAAACTGATTCTACTAATTAAAACATAAACATATAAGAGTGCCCGGTGCAGTGGCAGGTTACACACCATAGGGCTTTTTTTTGCCCTACGACGCCGCTAAACTGCACCATGGTCGGCGTCATCCGTCCCTTCGCCAGCCTAAAACAGGCATTATTTGTATTTTTTTTTAGAAAACTAAACGTTGAGGAGGGTGTTTTAAAAAGCAAAAGGGGGACCCACTTGCACCTGTAACATATTATAGCTAGGGGGTGTTTTAGTTATATTTCATAAGCCCTAATTTTCCGGCTTGTTTTAATACTTGTGGACTTATATAAGTTTATTATGATATGATAGAGTTAGGATCAAATAAGAAGAAAAATTAAAATAAAAAGGATAGGAAGAAACCACAACCACATATGCACCTACAAATATTGATGCGTCTCCCCTTAAAAATCTCACTCCAATTTGAATTTTGTGGCCACAAATTCTTCTTATTCTTCTCATTTTAGTTTTTATTCTTACCAGATCCCTTCCCTGATATGATAAACTAAAATGTAAGCCCATAAATCTCAAAATAAGCTGGAAAATTGAGGCTTATAAAATATAAGCCGAAATCATATAAGCTTAAACAAACACCCCTATAGTAGCGTTACAGGGTGTGTGCTGAGGTAACGGCCCTATAACAACATTTTATAGGGTCATAATTTGACTAGTACTAGCTACGTAATTCATAATCATAATTCAAAGCACAAGCAGGTAACAGTTTAGGGAGAACGAGAGTGTTTGACTAATATAAACGCTGCTCGAGTAATGAAAATTTAACACCAAACCAAGCAATACCTGTCCTGATCCAAACCTTTGGAATTCATCATCACTTAACTTAACATGATCATACCACACATTAATAACAACAATAACTAACTTTAACTTCCCAACACACTCCACAATCCTCTCAAACTCATCCCTACACCTACTCGACCTAAAATAACTCTTCGAAAACACGATAACCGCAACACGCGATCTCGATATCCCTTTTATCGATTCTACTAACAGGTTGGAACCTACATTGCTGTTATAAACTGTAATTTGAGCTTCGGTTAGTGATGTGATTAGGTGACCTGTTAGTGTTTTGAGAGTGTCTTGAGGATTATAGCTTATGAATACGTCGTGTGTGTGTACAGTAGGTGATGATGACGTGGCAGAATCCATTGATGATGATCACAGCTTGACTAGTGAGTGAGATGGATTTTTAAGTTTATTTCAGTCCTTCTAGTTATACGAATTGTTTATTATTATTTTTTGACAAAATTACACTGTTGGTCTTGTGGTTTGCTCGTATTGCAAGTTTGGTCCCTAAGTCATTTTAATTACCTCACAGATACCTATTTTTGAAACGTTGCACTCTTTTAGTCCCTAATTTGGATGGCCGTTAGTGCAGTCTGTTAAGTGTTTTGCGCTGTTAGTCCTTCGCTAATAAATTTTGCACCGTTAGTCCTTATTTTTTAAAATATAGTTTTCCGATTAGTCCCTCCGTTATACGAGTAATAGTTATCGCCCGATTTTTACGTTTTGTCCGTTTTCGTTCGTTTTATCCGTTTCCCCACTTTTTTTACGTTTTCGTCCGTTTTCTTCGTTTTTATAGTTTTGTCCGTTTTCTTACGTTTTATCGGTTTTCATCCGTTTTGTCCGTTTTCTAACATTTTTCTTAAATTTTTATCCATTTTTCTTACGTTTTTCTGTTTTCTTCGTTTTGCCCGTTTTCATCCGTTTTTGTTCGTTGTTCTTACGTTTTATCCGTTTTTCGTACGTTTTTATCGGTTTTCATCCTTTTTTGTCCGTTTTTCTTTCGTTTTTGTACTATTTCAACATATTGAAAATTTTTTCCAAAAAGAAAAAAAATTTGGAAAAAAAATTTCCAAAAAGAAAAAAATTGGAAAAAAAAATATTTCGAAAAAAAAAAAAAAAAAAATTCAAATTTCAAAAAAAAAAAATTGAATAAAAAAAATATTTTTCAAATATTTTTTTTTTAAATCTTAAAAAAAAATTGAAACTTTTTTTTTCAAAATTTTCAATATGTCGAAATACTTTTTTTGTTTCAAAACTTTTTTTTCAATATTTTTTCGAAATTTGGACATATTTTAAAAAAAAAATTCCGAAAAGTATTGAAAAAAAACGGACATATTTTTTTTTATTCAAAATTTTTTTTTGAAATTTTTTATTCAAATTTTTTTTGAAATTTGAAATTTTTTTTATTTTTTTTCAATTTTTTTTTTGAGGAAATATTTTTTTCCAAATTTTTTTTTTTGGAAAATTTTTTTCTTTTTTGAAAAAAGTTTCAATATGTTGAAATAGTACAAAAACGAAATAAAAACGGACAAAATGTAAGAAAAACGGATGAAAACCGATAAAAACGTACGAAAAACGGACAAAACGTAAGAATAACGGACAAAAACGGATGATGAAAACAGGCAAAAACGAAAGAAAACAGACAAAACGTAAGAAAAATGGACACAAATTTAAGAAAAATGTTAGAAAAGCGGACAAAAACGGATGAAAACCGATAAAAACGTAAGAAAAACGGACAAAAACTATAAAAAACGAAAGAAAACGGACAAAAAACGTAAAAAAACGGGGGGAAACGGATAAAAAACGAACGAAAACGGACAAAAACGTAAAAAATCGGGCGATAACTATTATTAACGGAGGGACTAACTGTGAAAAACTATATTTTAAAAAATAAGGACTAACGGTGCAAAATTTATTAACGAAGGACTAACAGCGCAAAACACTTAACGGACTGCACTAACGGCCATCCAAATTAGGGACTAAAAGAGTGCAACGTTTCAAAAATAGGTATCTGTGGGGTAATTAAAATGGCTTTGGGACCGAACTTGCAATACGAACAAACCACAGGGACCAACCGTGTAATTTTGTCTTATTGTTTATATATACTAAAAGGCGTTTTGTGGGTGGGCCAAAGCAAGTGGTTTACATGATCATTAGTATCTTAATCTGACATTCTATTGGTTATTTCTATGTCATTAGTATAATTTTTTACACCTGCCATTGTATGATTGGCTAACAAATTTAAGTGCACCCAACGAATGAACAGTATGTCGGCTAGAGGCATTTGTGTACCTTCCCCTTTCTTCTTGAAGCTTCTTCCATCTAAAAACCATAAACCTCATATTTCTTTTGGTACCACAAAAACTGAAGCCAGAAACTTCTATACCTCAGATTTTTCTACAAAAAAATTATAGATCCACAAGTTTTCAGGATCCACAAATAACATAAACCTCAAATCACTCTCTCACATCTTCTTTAGTTACCCGGTTCATGTATTCTCTAGATGCTCATATTCCGGCCACCGAAATCATTTTCGAATCATTCGTCGAACTCCTCCAACCACAAGGTACCGTCTTTTGTTTAATTCATGTTTTATTTGGTCTTACTTTTTTATGAGATTGTCTCTATGTTTGGATTTGATGAGAATACTGTTGGAGTATGCTCGTGTCATAATAAATAATTATATGGCTAGTCGTATGTGAGCCTATGGGGTCACACACATATACATTTAGACACCATTATCATAATGTATTTATCGTATTTACATTATGAATAACCTTTGTTTCATAAGGGAGTAATGTGGAGTATTTGGACTTTGAAGGGCTTAAAGTGTAACTTCAGATTTGACATCAATTAGCATTAATGCTAATTGATTATGATTTGATAATCATTTTTGTTAATTGGAGGTTACATCTTGGACTTGAAAGATTTTCTTCCCCCTCCCTCTTGAAAAACGTCCAACACAACACACATAGATAGTGTTTTTTTTTTTTTTTTGGTTTTTCTCTCCTTGATAATTCTAAGAGTAGTCTTGTGCAAGGATTGGTTCAAAGGTTAAGACTAGCATCAAAGGGTGATTGTTAGACGTGTAGTGTGTTTCACACATCGGGAAAGGCCAACCTAATTGGTCTTTTGGTTTCTTGGTTCCATTCGTAGAGGTCATTGGTGTCTCGTTACCGGAATCACGCTACAAAGGTATAAACCTTATCTATGTTTTATTTGATTGATCATATGGCAATATGGATCCGTTGTTGGTGATGATTCCGCTGCGTTTATATTTTTTATTTATGTTTATTATATTCATCATCACCTATAGTGGTATCACGAGCCATCATATGTGCCATATGATTATCGGGTATGCGAAAAAATAGTCAAAAACGCGTGTTTTTAAGTGTTTTATGCAACCACTTTCAAAACAGCCCCGAGGGATCTATTTTTCATGGATTAGGAATATTATTAGTAATATAAAGATCTGTGATTTTTGGTCCTATGGCCATTGGTTTCGCATACGTTAATTAAACAATGTGTTCGGTACGCTTAAAATGGCTTTAATCGCATTGTTTTAATCTATTCTTGAAACGATTTGAAAACAGCCCCTAAGGCTTAATTTTCTGTGGTAAAATGATTTTTAGAAGGTCTAATTTCAGTAGGTTTGAGAACCTAAATCCATTTTACTCGCGTACCAATCGGGGTTTTAATTCTTGTTGATTATTTCTTCGATTCGTTGGCTAATTCTTTTATTTCATGTCATTTAAATTGTTCCCATGGCAAATACATGCATGTTTGCTCATGGGATTAGCCAACACCTTGTTATGTTCATAATTTTATGGTATTATTATGTGTATATGCAAAGCCGATGAAAACCTAGACCACTTGTGCTATGAATGATTGTGATTGTCGTTTATTTCTTGTTATTTGGGGTTTGCCATTGTTTCGGCCTTTATGTATGAATTTTAATTTGGTTTTGCCATTGTTTGGGCATTTTACAATAGATAGATAGTAGATTAGATGTATTTTACATTCTATATATTGTAACCGATGCTTGGAATGGAATGGCGAAGCATAAAAGACATAAAGACGCAAAATGGCTGCTCGAACAAGCTGCAGTAAAACGGCGTTTCCCGGTGATTGGTGGCGTTTTTTTTTAACCAATTTTTTACTACAGGTAGACAACTCATGGGCCCACAACTTTTTAGTTTGGTGCTAAGCTCGGGGATGACTCCTTCTAGGCCATTTGGGCCTCCGAATGCAGAAATTCTGGGCTGGCATATTCACTTTACATGTGCATAATGGGCTTCTACTTGTCTTAGCTTGGTCTTGGAGCAAGTGGGAGTCCTCCGTGTGGTTGTGGTTTATGTCCCTAGATGACTCTTGGTTCTCGTGATGGCTCACGAGACCAAGCATAGGTTCTTTCATCGGTTGAGGCTTTGCATATTGTGGTTGTTTGCTTATTATGTATGTTGTGAATGTATATAACTTGCAAATTGTTTTCTAAAAACTTAAAACGCAACACAAACCATTTTCATACTAAGTCTTATGATTTAGTTTGACTAAGTTTAAATATGGATTTAACTTAAAATCATTGTTTTAAAAATAACACTTAACTTGTTATGTATGTTATTCGATTTATGTATTGTCCAATCTCTATTATAATCCACATAGGTTCTATATTAGACTTGAAAATGGACAACTTGACACACATAAATTAAAACAATGATTAGAATTAAGTTAAGAAAAGTTTTTAACTTGTGCTACGAAGAATGAATGCATGCTTCTTCGTACACCTTTTTTTGATTCAAATCAAAATATTTTAACCGTCACAAATTTAAGTCATGCCGTCCAATCGCTTGAGAACACTTGCAATTACTTTTTGCCTATGCGTGGGACCTAGGTTGAATTGTAACCCAAGGTGATTATTGTCTATGCGTGGGACCTAGATATATTTTCGCACGTTTTCTAATTGGATGACTTAATCGAGTTAAGCGGTGAGACCTTGACCCGAGGCAAGGATGGGACTAAACATGCCTACTTGACACTAGATGCTTGTTCACTAGTGCCATGAGTCCCATAAGGATCTAAGAGTTGCACATGTAATGCAATTGGTGATCGTCGCCTACCAATTGAATCTACTATTGCTAGCAGATCAACTGATGTGATAGTAGAAGCACATTGTGGATCTTAGCCTTCTTTAAATAAATTAATTGTTTTAAACATGGGGTAATTAATTTGTAAAAGGATAATTATCGAAAATACTAAAAATTAAACTTTGTAAATTGATATTAATGATATAATGCATCACATCCGTAAACAAAAGTTTGTTCTTTTCTTGTTAAAAAGACAAACTAAGTACTTCTTTCTTGTAAGAAAGAGACTTGTTCCTATCTGTTTTCTTTATGAGAAAATGCCATAATAGGAATATTTGAATTGTCCTAAATCTAATCAAACTCAAAGAACACCTACTCTAGATATCGTGATGTCTTGCAAAAGTCAAAACGGTTAAGTATGGTTGCAAATCTTATTCTTTCAAGTTTGTTTTATAACCCTAGTTCCGGTTCTGAAACATTGAAGTAAGATAAGATATTTGGATAACTAGAGAACACGTTTTCTATAGCTACCAAAATAATATGAGTTTTAATAATTAGAAGATGGAAATATCAATAAACCGCAAAATGGTAAAGACAATTACTAGCATGATTACCTAGCAATTATCTTAACCCAATAAACCTAATAAGGTACTACACACCCTTGTGGTAAAATAGACCTTATGGAGGAATTGCATGCCTATTTTCAAGTTAAAATTTCAATAATGGCTAGCCCGTCATCTATATGTTAGAACTTGATGCACTTCATTGAATATCTAAGTACATGTTTACTAGTCCAAGTGACTCACATTAGCAAAAATGTGTAGATATTCAAAGAAAGAAGGAAAGTATCCAATCGACAATCAGTCTCCACTGATGGCATAACATTTATAATGTTGTATAATCCAATGGGAGCTATGTGACTTTAATACTGGTGACGAAACACATGTAATGTTGTCTAATCCAGTGGGAGCCGTAATCTTTATTACCTTGCAGGTTGCCCATATTATTTCTTGATTGTCTTGAAATAATACATTACTTTCCACACGTGAAGCATCATAGTTTATATAAGAACCATTGCATGAATTTTATTAGATAACTTGTCGCGTTCCTGATGTTGCTTCCTGAAATGTTATCAATAAATTGTTATGCATGATTCATTATTAAAACAATATAGTTCTACATATCTATATTTTGATTTTGTATAAAATCATATATGTGACACTGTCATATTACGCATAATGTTGTGCCATGCACAAGTGGGAGAAATCTTCATTGTGTGCAAGATACAACATATAACAATATGACTAATAGTTTTTCTTGACTGCATGGTAAGAAAACTAATATTCTAATTCTACTAGGACTTCTACACATAAAATGTAAGTTGCCCTAATTAGAACAAATGTCAAGATAATATGAAAAACTACTTCAACATATTCACCGAATTGTTCAGTAAATATGATTATGTATTATTGTAAAGTCATAATCTTGAAGTATGAAATTAACTTGAAATTACTATTGAGGCCAAGAGTCGGCACTCTAAATTGCTTTACTTGAATATGTTTAGGTCTCTTGTAAAGACTTAAACATCAAGTCTGTTAATTGTTGAAAGACTTATAATGTAAAGTAAGACGTTAACTTGTTATGTATTCTTGTTAAATACATGTATATGAAGTCATTAAATTTTAAATGACGTATGACGTATAGTAAAATATTAAATGTTTATGTTTTCTAGTCAAAACATGCACATGAAGTCATTGACTTGGTCAACAACTTATAAATTAAGTATGCAATAGGCTGAAAACACTATTGATGCCATCTGGTTTGACTTGGTTGGCAGATACGTAAGCTAAAGAGTATAAGTTCATCTAATGAGTTGTGGGATAGTCTCACAACATCAATCCTCATGGAATACCACATCATTATGGTATGTCCATCATGGAAAATCAAACTCTATTGATATTGTTTGATCTTTGATGACTTAAATTCTCTTACCTCCAAAGCTATTAAGGTTAGAAAATTGAATGTGCCATGGGTACACTCAATATGGTTCCATTCTGGAAGGTATTTAAGATGCCATTGTGTTATGGAATGGGATGAATTCCATTATGTCTTGATTGAAGTTCTTAATTTGTTAAATACCTTAGAGTAAGTAATTAACAAACCGGAGTCAAGAACTACTAATGTATTTTGGATGTCCCAATTGAAAACAATTTATTATTTCTCAAGATGCTATGTAACTAGAGATTAGTCTCTATGTACAAAGCAAGTGGGAGCACCTTTAGATCTTAAAGTTGTTCAAGAACTAATATACACAACCTTCTAGGTACACTTGTTGATGTCACACTAAGGTTGAACATGCATATGTTAAACCATAGTATGATATCTCTCATTCATAGATCCGGAAGGAAACTTCTTGCACCTGAATGATATAGTCTTATATCAATGCTAAGGGATATAAGTTAGAGGGTCATTGTGAACCTACTAACTAAGAGCTGCATTATCAGATTTTGAATCTGGTGAATGGCTCAAAACTATGAATGATAAGATGCAGTCCATGGAAGACAATCACTCATGGAGCTTGATTGATCTCTTACCAATCAGTTAGACTGTGAGGTTAAAAATGAGGTTCTCAATGAGAAGTCTCAAAAGGACAAACTTGTACACACATTTAATTCATGAGTAGTGAAAGGAGTTACTCATACTCAATAAATTGACTATGATTAAATCTTCCTAACTGCAGATATTAAATGTATAAAGATGATGAATCGTCATACTTGTCTTCATGAAAATGAAATATGACAATAGTATTTCAAAACTCTTTTCTTATTGAATACATTTGCTAGGACGAGGTGTATTCAAAAGGGTTTATGAATCTATACAATCTTTATTATGTCTACAAGATACAAGAATCCAAGTGTGGATTAGATCATGCATCTCCGAGCTGAGATCTGTATTATTTTGATTTTGATTAAAATAAGACCAGTACGAAGTTCACTAATAGCAAGTGGGAGCAATATATTTATTTTCTTAAATCTCATATGTTGATAACATATTAGAAACATTATTCCATCTAAGCTAGACTTTATTCCTTAGTTTGGAATGAAGTTTCTCTTGAGAGTTTTAGAAAATAAAACATGCAACCTTGTTACATATGTTTGTTTGAATAAACATAAGCGGTTATTAAGTCTGACACAATATGAAACATTATTGAGGGAGTCTCAATAATCAATCTTACATGATGAGATTGAAAGCATGAATAGAAACCTTAAGTTTAACTAAAGGATTCATTATGTATATCATACTGTGCATTGGACTACTTATATCATTTGCATGAATGCAACATGAGTTGATAACAACAAATATCTAAGTGAATGTCATTAGATAATTGTTAAACGAACATTCTAATGGACCTAGCAAAGGACCATATATATGTTCAACATTTACGGATATTTGAGGATCTCTGTTCTGTTTGCATACATTGATGCTTATTTAACTGAAATGATGCTCAAACCTAGTCATGGTAGCATGTCATCATGAATGATGACATTGTTGACTAGATGTGCTCGACTGAGAGCATTAATGCATTATACATTAAAAGAATAAGAATACTTTACAGTTTGAGAAACTGTTTAGATGAATGTCTAAAGTAGGTGTTTTGCTAGCTTCAAACACCCTATGGAATGCATTGTTGCAATACTTGTATTGTACTTGAATGCACACATACAAAAGCACAATCATCATACCTTTCATGGATTTTGAAACAAGTATTCTCAAGGTTTACTCAGATGACTACTTGTTGTCTTGTACAACATAATTTGATCATGGTGGGAACAGTGGTTTTCCGACCTATATGTAGTCTTATGCATATCTGTTTTTAGTATTTGGATAATGGAACATTAAGCAGTCATATTATATAATGAATTGAAATACCTGGTATGATCGTATTCATTCATACTACTGTGTTCTATATTTGCATGTTTAATCCATGAATAATTTATCTATTCTAAAATTGTCCATCACGGTTGACGATATGGGAGTATCATCGAATTAAGGCAATTGTGAGTGTGTTGGTGACTATTTTGCCAAACTCACATGTTGTTCATGGTGATGAGCATTGGACTGACCCAACCTACGAGTATTCACTGCATGGATCGGCGTCAAATAGTGAAACTCGAAAATGGTTATGTCTATTATCCTTAGACTTGAGATGCAAGCAGGTCTTGCATGTGTGAAGTTTCATTCCTTGATATGGTTAAACACTGTCCTGAACAAGGTAGTTATAAAGGCCACTATCAGGAATGATTTGAAGCACATGAATGACACGTGCAGTCAAAATAGGATTTGTTCCTCCACATGGTTTGGAGTTAGATACTACTGGGCCCCTCGATGATTTGAACAGATGTTTGTATGGCCGTACCCAAATGAGATTAAGATGAATCTTAATTCATTTGGTAATCTTGTTCAATATCAAGATCGAGAACATAATAGTTGAACAATTAGAATGACTTTTGATCCATGTCTAAAGTTCAACATGGTATCTGAAACAAAGGGATATATGACATATAAACCATTTAATGAAATGTTTGAGAAACTGGCCTCACATATCACTAGGGGCATTGGCGTGTTGCTAGACGCTAACCATTGCTTGTATAATTACTTGACTATTATGACGTCGCAAGTGTTGGAGTATGCTCGTGTCATAATAAATAATTATATGGCTAGTCATATGTGAGCCTATGGGGTCACACACATATACACTTAGACACCATTATCATAATGTATTTATCGTATTTACATTATGAATAACCTTTGTTTCATAAGGGAGTAATGTGGAGTATTTGGACTTTGAAGGGCTTAAAGTGTAACTTCAGATTTGACATCAATTAGCATTAATGCTAATTGATTATGATTTGATAATCATTTTTGTTAATTGGAGGTTACATCTTGGACTTGAAAGATTTTCTTCCCCTCCTCTTGAAAACGTCCAACACACACACATAGATAGTGTTTTTTTTTTTTTTTGGTTTTTCTCTCCTTGATAATTCTAAGAGTAGTCTTGTGCAAGGATTGGTTCAAAGGTTAAGACTAGCATCAAAGGGTGATTGTTAGACGTGTAGTGTGTTTCACACATCGGGAAAGGCCAACCTAATTGGTCTTTTGGTTTCTTGGTTCCATTCGTAGAGGTCATTGGTGTCTCGTTACCGGAATCACGCTACAAAGGTATAAACCTTATCTATGTTTTATTTGATTGATCATATGGCAATATGGATCCGTTGTTGGTGATGATTCCGCTGCGTTTATATTTTTTATTTATGTTTATTATATTCATCATCACCTATAAATACATGCGAAACATATATGTTGAATAATGAGTTAAATCCAATTGTATTAACGGGTATTCATTTACTTCTAAAATTTATAGTTATTAGTCATTATTGGCTGGTAGTATTTGTTTGCTTGATAGTATGAACACGTGCGTTTGTGAGATTTTGAAGGCACACAAACTGTTTGATGTTTTTTCTGAGAGGAAAAAAATAAAAAAAAAAATGGAAAAAAGTTGACTTTTTTGGGATGTTAGAAGGGTGTTTGACATTTTCACAGTTTAGATTGTTTTGGTGAAGAGTGAGTCATAATGGCTGCTAAGCTTTTGCATTCATTGGCTGATGATATATTGCGAGACTACAGGATAGATTGTTATTTGACAAAATCCAATAATGGCTGCTAAGCTTTAATGTGTGGTACACTTTACGGTACATTTCTGCTTCAAATTTGACTATAGACGAGGTTTTTTGTTATTTGACAAACTCATTAAATTTTTAGCTTTTGGTTGTTTGACAATTAAAACTTCTGTAACAGGTCCGGATAATGAAAGGCAAAAAATCAAGTGAGAATAAAGGCTATGCTTTTGTGACCTTCAGGACTAGAGATCTGGATGCTACTGCCATTAAGGAGCTTAACAATAGACAATTGAAGGTATTGCAACAATTTTAAATTTTTATACAAGCAGGTCATGTTAATCAGATTTTTAGAACAAAAAATCTTACCCGATACTTGATACTATAAGCTTTTGGTAAATCTGGTACATGTGTATTGAGCTTCGGGTACTGCATGTCAATTAACCTGAAAAGATGGGCAGTACCGTTGGTCAGGTTCTCCTTATCTCGGGTTAATATTGCCTTGCTAGAACAAGTTTGACGACCAACAAATCAATTTCACGTATTAGTTTCCATGCACCTATTAAAAGAACTAAACTTTTACATAGTAAAAAATATACATGCTTACAGAATCAGAACTTACCTCGGTTTTAATAGCTAACCCTGACAATATCTATTCTTAATGTTTTACTGATAGTCACAAATCAAATCCTGCCTCAGAACTTATCACCCCAGTTTAATCAGCACCGACATTCAGAACAAATCCTTCATCCAGTGGGGCAAAAAACACCGGATCTAATCTAGAATTTCATATTGAGATTTTATTTTTTGATATTGCAGGTGATTGGATTTTGGGTTAGGGACACACCGAAAGTTGTTAATGAAGGTGTGGCTGCAGGTATGAGAGAAACGTTAAAATTTTAATGTTAAATCCTGCAGATATGTAAACTTATTTTTGTGCATATGGCTTAAAGTAATATTTCTTACAATGGTATAATCTTTTCTTTATTTTTTGTTATTTTGAAGTTACATGGGTAAACCCCTGAGGAAAAAAAATTTAATAGAAAAACATCAATAGAGGGTACGTTTGGTTATTTTAATATGTCGTGTATGTCTGATTGATGTAGGCATTTTTATATCAGATGTATCTAATTGATGAGAACATCAATGTTTCTAATAATGAACCAGAGGTAAAAGTAGCATTGTATTGGAATATTGACACTTCTTAACTGTAAAGTTGCATGATACTGTCAACTTGATTAAGCATGCACCTTTAACTTTCAGAGATTCTCTTACCTCGACAACGGCTCCAGCTCACTGGCTTGACGTATTCAAGAACAAAGGTAAAGCTTTACATTTGAAGCCTGGATTTCATTGTTGATTGATTTTGGCCACGTACATATTTTTTAAGAGAAAAGGCGGGTTAGTAATGTAGATGCATCTATATAAATATGAATTTACTAATACCGTCCTCTTCCGTTTCTCTCATGTAACCGCCTGAAATAAGTCGCGAACGATCACTTTCAGTCTAACATATTTTGTGAGAATGTTTTTGGATCTCAAAGGTTTGTTCGGTGATAAGTCAGAGTTGTGCTTTCCGATGCCGAGGTATGGAATTAAACAAGCTGTTGAGTATCAAAGGTGAAGAGTATTGTAATTTGAAAGTGGTTGTATTGATGAAAGTTGTGATGGTGGTAATGTTTCTTTTGGTCATGATTATGCTTACTTTAGCGTTTATAACCTTAGTTTGTTCGACTTATTTAAGTGTTTTATGTATTGCAGGTTTGGTATGAGCTTTCCAAGACCTTAGCTTACGATGTTTTGTTAATGACAGTTTTCCCATATAGGTAATTCTTGACTTAATATAGGAGGTAGTTCGCCTTCTTTATAAAAAAATTTGTAAACTCTATTACGATATTACATTGATTTTTGTGTGTTTATGTTTCTGTAGAAAATCGAGTAACCGATAAAGTGAAAGCCAAAAGAAAAAGAAGCCAAAATAGATATGATGGTGACACATAATTATATTGAATAAGATTGATTTGAGCTTAAGCATGTTACTATTTTAGGACTTTTGTTGATTGGTTTTCAATGTTAGGTATCAGTTGTGTGACAGAGAATAAATCCCAGCAGGTTCGGTAAGGTAATGGGTTGAATTGAGTTTCATGAGATAATTTCAAACACCCCTTTAATTTTTTTTAGTCATGCTTTTTCTACATATTCATGTCTATGGGTCATGGATTTCAAATGTTTCCAAACACCCCTTTAATTACTTATTTAGTTGAATGTATGCTACTGTTTGTAACGAATGGCCATCTTTTGCAGAGCAGTATGACAGAATTAAACGCCCTTGGTCGAGCAGGTTAAACCTTCACATGATACAAACCTGAAGGCAACAATAAGTGAGTTCAGCCACTTGATCAGCGCCTACATTCTTATAACCGGTTCAACTTTTCTAAACTGATTAGCATGGCATTTTTTTTTAATTTAAATTGCAGGTCAATGAATTGATAGTAGAAAGGTTGGATTCCTATTGAAATGCATATCAGGTATGTACAAACATTATCCCATTCGCTTATTCAGTACTTTGCTTTTGGTAACCAAGGTTCCGTAATATTTTTTTTATGTTTAGCAAACATATTCCGCAACGAAAAACTGTGAAGTATGTGAATCATATGCATCCATATAACCTCAACACCCCATCCATAACAGTCTCCCATTTGGTCAGAACCCAAACCGTAACACAAACAGTCACAAATGTAGATGAAGAAGAAACATATACAATGACCTCAAGGTTGCCTCCTGCCATAGCCATTGAAATGAATCCTCAGTCTATGACAATAAAACCAGGTGCATCACGTAGGTTCTTTGTGACACTAACCGTACAATCAGTGAGTGGTGGCTATAGTTTTGGTCCGGTTTTGTTGAAGGGAAATAGAGGGCATAAGGTTCGGATACCGGTTGTAGCAATGGGCTTTAATCGGTACCCTGGTGTAATGTTATTCTTTTGTACAACAAGGTGGATAATAACAGTATAGAAAATGTTTACATGTATTTATATGGTAAGAAATGTAAAGAGAATAGTATAAGGTGAGACTTTTACTTTGTGTTTTTTTATCATGTTTTGTGAGCTATTGATGCTGCCTGCTAGCTTGAACAGATTGTTGTAATGTATGCTTATTAGTTTAAATTTACTTGAGGTTAAATTCATAACCGAAATATCTTATTTTCTTTCCGTATTTCAGTCTATTTCTTCTTGGAAGAGGTCATGCTTGCTGAACTATATACACAAAGGAATAGAGTTACATCTATATGAAAAAAGATTAAAAAAATTGCTTCCTTTTTGGGAGAGTATTGGTTTAGCTTTGTTCTTTTGTTGTGGTGACATGTAATTGAAATAGGTAAACAATTATTCATTTTTTCATCAGGTAGTTAACTAAAGTTTCGCGCTTTAATTACCATGTATGTTTACCATAGATACCCAAAAAGTTAGTTGATGATATAAATACTTGACTGTGAAATTAGACTGTATGTTGTAATCAAATTATACGTGTAGCAATTTGTACTTGGTTGCAACGAGTACGCAAACCATATCACACCCTAACTAAAATGAAAACAATGAATTTTAAACACATACATTATACAATCAATCACGAAAAAAAATAGCAAAAAAATGAAATATATTCAATATTTTTCATAAACAAACATAAAACAACAAACTTATACAAACAGCGTTTACAAAATTATCTCCGACAAAAACATTCCCGCAGCAACGCGCGGGCTACCCAGCTCGTTTTTTTAAGGCGTGAATAGCATCTGAAGTCTGATCCACTCAGATGTGTTAGCATTTTATATTGTTTGTTTTCTTTCAGATCTAAGAGCCTAAAATATCTGACTAGCCTCTTATTCGGCAAGAGGTTGGATAATATCTTATTACATTTAAAAGCCTAATTTAAAGGTAACCAACAAATATCACGTAATTCATTTTCCTTCATTTCTTTATTATTATTAATTATTATATATTATATATATATATATATATATATATATATATATATATATATATATATATATATATATATATATATATATATATATATATATATATATATATATATATATATATATATATATATAGAGTTAGGATCAAATAAGAAGAAAAGTTAAAATAAGAATGATAAGAAGAAACTACAACCACTCATTTCAGGATCATCTATAAAAATGAATGCATCTCCTCTTAAAATTTTCTCCCTATTTAAAATGTGTGGTAAAATCCTTCTTATTATTCTCATTTTAGTTTTTCTTCTTACTGTATCCCTTCCCTATATATATATATATATATATATATATATATATATATATATATATATATATATATATATATATATATATATATATATATATATATATATATATATATATATATATATATATATATATATATATATATATATATATATATATATACTATTAGGAGTTGTTGAACGGGGCAAAACCAAAATCTTAAGGGGTCCGTTTATAGTTAATTTGTCTCCCTATTGGTGCTACATTAATGGTAAATTGCAATAACCGGCCCAACAGTACTTTAGTGGACCAGCTGCCCACTTCTCATTGGTTGAAACGTGTTGCATATTTCCCTGTTCATGCCCCGTTTCACCTAATTGCTCCGTAATACAATCCAAAACGTAATTAACTCTGTACTATCAAAAGAGAACCTTACACCTGTAAACCTAATCTGTAATAAATCCAACACTCACACCGCCTTTCTTACTTCCTAGAAAATTCTATAACCTTTATTCATTACAATCAAAACCCCAACTACTACTATCTACAAGATTCCCAAATCTCAATTCACGCGCACACAGCTTTTCCGGCTAGATTAAGCCTTATCAAAAAAAAAATCCTAGAAGATCTGCTATAAACAGAGTTACGTGAATTATCAACTTCAAGGAATTATCACCAAAAGTTAAATGACACACAACAAAACACCCAAACTCACGCACGACCGGAAAATATAAGCTTCTTCCAGGTGAGGTACTTTTGATTTGATTGAGATTATTGATTTTATTAATTAATTTTGGTCTTAAATGTTCAGGTTGTCTTGCACGATGATAGAGAAAAACGACTATTTAGCCGAACTTCAATTCCAGGCAAGTATTTGATTTTTAATAACAGAGTACTTTGGCAAAGGTAATTTGCTTTGGTTTTCTATTCCTGCTTTGATTTACGATGTTTATAGTCAAACATACGAATCTAGAATCTCCGATAGGTATGTTTATGGGGTATTAGCTTAATACGTCTGTTGTTAAAACAAAATCTAAACTGATTTGTGTGATTGTGATGATGGTAGTAGGTGTAAAAAATCATGAATATTGTCACTGCCATCTCAAATTAGGGTTTTTTTTAGCTCAAGTAATTACTTTCATTTTCACTACTGGATTATAAAATTAGCCTTTTCTTCACAACACTTTTAATCAAAACTAACTTCTGTTCAGCTCGACTCTGCTACTCCGAATTATAAGTTATTTTGCTTATTGTTTTTCGGTTGTGATCTTTGTGTGTCTCTGTATTTCTTTGTTGTTACCATCGATAGCTAATGTGAATCTGATTGCCGGTGAAATGGGTTTTTGATGGTTATTTCTCATTTGGGTATGATCACGTCATATAGAATGATCATCCATTAATGTTTCGTATCAGAATTCGCAATTTGCCACATAGAATAAGTGATTTTTGTTTAATTTTGCTTTTGCAGTACATACTTAAGGTTGGACAGGAACCTGCTACACGTTGTATTAATGGCTTCATACAGATGGATATGCCTCCTCCACATGGCCTACTCCGGTATGTGCACTACAACACATAAGTTTTATTTAGGTCTACTTGAAACTCATGAAAATGATAATTTGATGCCACACTTTTAATGGTCTTAGTGATACCTATTTGTTGGTCAGTCTATCCTAACCCGATCCACACTTACACTTTAATTGTGCCAATGGCTGGAAAGTAAAATACCCATCAGTCTAAAATCTAATTTTGCTAGAAAATTACGTGTCAAGAAATAATGGTTAGCCATGATACTTAGGTCTATATCGGTCTAGGTACGGAAATAATAACTTTGCAGAAAAAGTATTTTCTTAAAAGAAAAATGTCGGAGAAAATATATGTATGTATCCAAATGGATCTACTGCGTAACGGGTTATCTGATTAGCACCAACCCAAAGATCCTATCTGAGATATGGTAAGCGATTATTCAAACGACCGTTATATTGGTTTCCTTTTTTTATATTTCTACTAATAATCAAGGTTTTTGTTTACTGTATGGAATGTGTAGGTGTAAGAAGGACTAGATGTCGTAATTGCGTTTGATGTGGAATTTTTATAGACACAATAAACCAGGTAGCATAGACAAAGTTTCATTTTTATCCCTTTACTTCATGGCACTATGATCTAATATTAACAAAATATTTTGTGAATAAACCCGATCCGTATGTTGCTTTATTGTTAAATTTGGTATGTTTTGTTTGTGGGACTTAAAGCCAATACTAGGTTGTCAAAGTGTTCAAAGGACTGAATAATGCATATATAGGTTTATTCTAAATGATTAACAGTTCAGACTTAAATGATTAAGAGCTTTCTAAGAATGCTTCAATTAAGGTACAGATTACCTTTAATCCGACTCTTGCATTATGTGGCGGTTTTGGTCGTGGTAATTTTACATATATGATTAAGAGTTCTAATGATGCAAGAATCGGATTTTAACAACCAAAAACAGTCTCTAATCACTACCATGATTGTATTTTGGCCTTCTCTTTTGTAATCTTATGTTTACTAAGTTGATTTCACAAACTAACTTTTTTTATATTGTTTGCAGCCACAATAGGTCATGCATTAGTGAAAATGTTTGAGAATTTGAGACGGAAGTTTGAGAATTTATCAAGCTATATTTTTTGGTGCAGGATAAGATCATCAAGTTTCTGATGCTAAAAAACAAAACTGTCAGAAGCTTTAATTCAGAAGTACGCTATAGGAAAGAATATCGCAATCAGAAATTCCTGCTACATGCTGTAATTTATCAGGGCATTGATCACATAGGATGTTGCTTCACTAAAGATGTTTTTTATCCTCATGGTTATAACAAATGATCACCTAGGTATGCCTCTATTATCTGAATTATTTTATCTTATTCTATCCAAGTACGTCTTTCTTTAAAAGTTTTCGAGGCCGGGTGGCCAAATAGGCAAAAAAAAATGGATGCAAAACAAGCCACTCAAGTTGGGTGGCTCACAAAGTTCTCTTTGTTTTTTGATTTTGCAAATATGTAAAGTGTTCAATTATACACTACCAATCTTAACCTTTTTATTTCCTTCAATAAACAAGTTTTGGGCTTTGCGTAATGCAAAACAGGTTAGTTGGTTTGGGATAGCTTGCAATTGAAAGTAACTTTAGAGATAATTACAAAAACAATATTCAACAAATATTTGGCAACAGGTCTAGGGATTCTCATGCAATGGGCTTGCAGATCAAGATTGTCCAGTGTCTCGATGGGGAGCTGCAGAAATGCACAGAGGTTGTGCATTGCGCTACTCTTCGTGAGAAGAAATTTACGGAGGAAAGAAATGAGAGTGGTATACCTGATATAGAACCTCCAACTTCACATTCTCTTAAAAAATGGGCTCGAGGTCAGTTAATTTACATAAACCATATGCATTCTCCTTTTCAAGTTTTTGTTTGATGGGCTCGAGGTCAGTTAATTTACATAAACCATATGCATTCTTCTTTTCAAGTTTCTGTTTCATCTGAAAAGCGTTGTCTTAGATTAAAGGGTGTTTGGTATGTGTTTGAAATATGATTATTAGCTTTACCATATATGATAATTGTTTGTTATTGTTGGTAAAAGATGTAATTTTTAATGATTTGATTATTGGATGCAGACACTTGAAAGTATGGCCCATAACTATGACGCAAAAGTGTTTGGTCAAGTTGTTACAGTTGATGTTAGAGGATTCAACTATGCAGATTGCGGGTGGTTTGTATAAAAGAATTGAGTTTCATCGTAGCCCGGGTTAAGGTCAGTTGGGAACTACTTTTATATAACAATGGTCAGAAGTTTTTAGGATTCCTTATGTGTTTAGAAAATATATATATATATATATATATATAATCAATAGGTATAAGCATTACTAAGCATCGATATGAAAAAAAGGGTGTTTGGTATTCTGATATGTATCACACTATTTTTCCACAAGCGTTTGTTCACAATATTAGATTTCTTTTAAGTAATTAGTGTGTAGAATATGAATATCATTTTCAAGATCTTCCAGTAGAGCTTCAATCGATTTCAACCACTTGAAAAATGCGGTTTTCTGATATCTATCACACCGTTTTTTTCTTACTGACAAATCAACGCTTGGTGTTCAACGTAAAGAATGTAAAGCTGAGTCCAATGCGGTTGAGAGTGTTGGTTCATTGGGTGTGTTCAGGAGGTGTGTTCAATAGACGTGTTCAGGGAGGGATGTGTTCACGGGGTGGGGGATTATTTTCAGAATTAGTGTGCATGTGGAAAATAACAAGGTTTGGAACCATTGCTCAAAAACATGCTCAGATGATCGGACAATCTTGAAATATCCAGTAACAGCGAAGACGGTGTGTAATATTTGTGATAACATTACCCTAAACACAAAATTGCAGTCTTCCATCGAGTGACTTCAGAGATAAAATCCATCTATATGAATACATGTGTTGATAAAGTTATTTGTTTGTGTATTACATCTTTCAACTAATACAATTGAAATTGCAAATATGTTTTTTCTAACTAACACCAACACAAACTAACTTTGACCAAAAACTTTGACAAATTTTTTGAAGTCAATGAAAGGTAGCCACATTAGAAGTTTCTTGGGCTGTTGGCTTATCATGCTTTCTAGCAGATCATTTCGTAAGCTTATTCTTTGAAAGTGTATTTTCAGATATCAGCAAATAAGTTGTGATCACATAGATTTTGCATGCTATGTTTCAAAAATGATAAATTATATTTGTTCATTAAGTTAGATGATTAGTTCATGCTCTTTTTTTTCTTATTGCAGCTATATTAGATCGCCCACATACTTCTACTGATATGGACATTCCAGTTTCTGATGATAGAAATGTTCAACTTGCATGTGTTTTTGAGACAATGGTGACACATGCTTAGTTAATCGGTTAGTCACAAATTCTTAGATTATCTATCTTCTCTCTCATGACGTTTTATAGCACCGCGTTGCTGACGCCGATCAAGCTGGTGTACAATAGTAGTATCAATTAAAAATATCACATTTTTTTGGTGAATCGAGATTGCCTTTGTTTTTTTAACTACACTTGACCCTAAGCTTCCAGTTTTCTTGATCCGGGCACGTTAGGATGACCTTTCAAGTAACTATACGTTTTCCCAATATTTCTGCTTATTGCACAATAATTTGGCCATTTCCATAATAATGGCAAACTTATAGTGTGGTGTTATGGGATTTAATATGTTTTTAATGGGCGTTATGAGGATTTCGTATGAACTTTTTTGTTGCAGCAAAAAAATTCAGTAAAGTAGTAAGTTTATTTACTTATACATTAAATTTTTTTACTCATTTTTTTTCAAGGTTGCTGTGAAATGGCGCTTTGCCCAGAATATTTGATGTTGTCAGCAAACTGATGAGTTACCACTGATCACGCCTAAAATACCAAAAAAACGACTACCCAAAGTACATAAATCCAGAGTACCAAAATACTTGGTAGCAACAGGTTCATATTCAATAACTAAGGTCCCTCTGTTGCTGCATCATCTATTATAGCTTCATCATTATACTTTCCTAACTTGATTATAAGTAAATTTGTTATTCATTTAGTTGTTTGATTTGCAGATTCTTAACTTTTTGAAGAGCCCGAAATGTCATTCAATTGGTTGTTTGATTTGTAGAATCTTAACTCAAATTTCAGACCTACTTTTCTTATAAAGTGCCATTCATATGTCAGTGACTTATTTCGGATATTTAAGGGTGATTTCCCCATAATAAAATGTTATTCACACTTCAATAGCGTTGCTTAGCCCTTTATTATTTTGACTACAAACTTTGTACTGAACTACAAAATCAAATGGAATGGTTTGTTTGCGCAACTTTACCCTTCTTACTATAGCTAATTAGAAATTATATTGTAGGACAAGGTGGCAATGAGAAGCTGTTTGCAACCGATCGTCGTGGTAAATATTTTGAACATCCCTGCACTAACATGTTAAAAAACACTCACATTTAAAGCACCGTCACAATTTTCCTACGCATCGGTAAAGCTTACCCGCAGCAACGCGCGGGCTCACCTGCTAGTTATTATATATATATATATCGATGAACCTCGTGGTGAAGTAATCGTATCCCATTCATCCGTGCATTAAAATATTCGTTTAGTAATAAAATAGTACTCCCTCCGTCCCAAAATTATTGTCCACTATTGACTTTCTTAGTCTTTCTTCTTTAACTTTGACCATAATTATTTTTGTTTGTGTTATATAATACTTGATGAAAAATATATGAATGTATTGGGTTTTAAATGTATTTTTCATTGGTATAATTTTCATCAAGTATTATATAACACAAATAAATATATTAATGGTCAAAGTTGAACAAGAAAGACTGGTCAAAGTCAAACAGGACAATAAAAATGGGACGGAGGGAGTAATAAAAGTTTCTAAAACACTCCTCCAATCCCGCATATTATATTCAAAAATTGTTATATATATAAAAGTTAAGAAAGGAAATTACGAAACAGTCCCTAAACTTCTTATTATTTACAACCTTTTTATATACAACAAACTTTATTTATTTTGTAACTTATAGATACCTCGCAATTTCTTGAATAAAAAAATACCGCCAAAAAGGTCTCGATAACGAACAAAACGAGCCTAATATTGACATGCTTTTGACATACGCACGATTTTATAAAAATTGTTGAAGTTTAATATCTATATATAGTTTTTAAATAAAAAAACTTTCAAAATGCACATTTAACCTATCAAATAACTTTAAAAATTCTTATAATTATTTTTTTAAACTACAGGAGCCAAAGACGTCCTTTATGAAAGTTTTTATAATATTATGTGTGTGTATTTCTACTATCGAACACAATCATGCGTCGCGTAAGAATATAGATAAAACTGCGACACGCACGCCCCCCACAGCAACGCGCTAGCACCAACCCACTCGTTTTCATTCAAAGATTCGTTGTGGGCAATGGCTATGCCTATGTTATTATTTTATTTAAAACACTTTGCTGCAATTGACTTTATAGTCAATAACTCAATACTATATGTGTTTCATTAACTTGTTTTAGGTCTGAATCTGACTATCATATCTTATTATTAAGATATGGTTATAAAGTTTGAATGAAATAACGTTGTTTATTTTTTTATAATTGTCTTAATAGTTTTAATTACTTTTTTTTAAGTATATTAAACCATATCAATGCAATGAATAAATAACTTATATAAACATAAAATTAAATATTTTTATAAATTTAATACAATAATAAATCATTAAATAAGAGACAGAGCATGTTTGGTAGGGTGAATGAAAAGGCAAAAAAGAGAATCGAGCAGCTTTCTCTTGTTTGTTCGCTGTTAAGAATGGAAACGGTGAATTGAAAAGTCATTCTCTTTCCACTATATGCTTTCTCTTTAAATTAGGGCTGAGCAACGGTCCGGAACCGACCCGAGAACTGATTTCACAAAAAACATGAACCGAAACCGAACCGAATCGGTTCGGTTCGGTTAATGTCGGTCTGGATCGGTTCGGCCCGTTTACATGCTTTATGTGCGTGTTTGGTCGGTTTTGAGTCGGACCGAACCGAACCGAACCTAACCGAAAACCGACATCCGATAAGACATAGAACCGAAACCGAACCGAAAATGGTCGGTCCGGTTCGGTTCGGTCCGGTCCGGCTCTGTTTTCCGGTTCGGATCGGTTCGATCGGTTTTGTGCTCAGCCTTACTTTAAATTGTGAAGAATGGGGAGGAATGGATATTTTGGAAGGGTTGTTTCTTGAGTTGATTCTCACAAAGTAATAAGGGTCGGGAGTAAAAAAAGACGGAGTGATACACAATTAACATGTGCAACGCACATGCTAAACAATCTGAATAAATTTTACATAAACCCTAGCCTCTTCTATTGATTTGTTCGTTAACAAAGCCTCCAGATACGCTTCAAATATTAAATTTATGCTTCATCTACCTGTACCTTTTTCCCAATGGCCAATTGATTCACTGTTTCTTCTTAATTATTCTAATCACGCTTTTTGATAAATCAAAGACGCCTTATCTTGCTAGAATTAGTTTAGTATGTTTGATCTATAAACCATGAATATTTTACCAAGCCTTTTGATTTAATATTCAAACACGGTTATAGTATTCATTTGTGTTTACTTTATAACCTTTTTTCTTCACATCAAGTGGAATCTATATAAATTTGTTTAGGTTATGTTGATAAAGAATAACTTATTTGTATAATTCCATTGCATAACATTACCAAACACAAGAATCAATTATCTAACACATTTTTGCTGTTGTTTCTTTGTTTCTACTAAACATGGGAATTGATTCGAGTTCTCCAAAACTATTCTCTTTCTTTGCGATTCCATTCTTTATTACATTTCCATTCTCTACGATTCTTATTGGGTAAGAGGAATAACCTCTTACCGCGTCTGAGTGGAAGGAAAAAAACAAACAACTTTTACCTCTAACCTTGTCTGACTGGTAAGTGATAAGAGACGGTAAAAAAAATAATTAAAAAAAAAACACACAAACTATTATTGATTTTTAAGTTTTTGTTTTTTGTCAGAGCTAAATACACTAAAGTTTGTTTAATTATAAATCAAAAAGAATTTCAAAATCACACTCCTAAATTATGTAACGAGTTAAAGAAACTACATTAAACTTTTCACTTTTTACAAGATTTTTTATATAACGATCTTTAATTATTAATTATCTAATAAATATTCAGCAATTTTTCTATAAAAAATATACCGGACATAGACATGTACAGTCAAAATATAAGCGTGTATGCTGTTAAAATAATGTAGTCAGAGTATAAATTGGCCGAAAAGGCTTTTGTTTTCAGTAAATTGGTCCTCAAGCTTAATGTATCTACACTAGTGCAATAAATATTAACTTGATAAGGATTAACGACGGGTAGAGTATATTACTTAAAAAGAAAATATATAAACGAACGGTACTTAAAATTGCAGCCTTCAAAAGATCAATCGTAATTTGAGCTCACAATCTCATTTACTTGGTGGATTGCCACATTGTTTTAGAAGGAAAACGTGATCGTGAATTCATGATTTTATTTATAAAATTGGATAAACTTATACAATAAATAAAAGACATGCTAAAGAAAACAAAAGTAAGAGAAGTGTGGCAAGCCTAAACAACTTATTAAAGGAGCTAATATTCGCTTTCAGAGATCAAAACTGGCTAATTTTCACCATGTGGAAAGCAATTTAAATTATACAGTAATATTTAATAGAAAATTTAATTACTAAAGAAAACTGTAGAAGGGGCATTGACAACCTCACATATTGCAACTTTCCATTGCCGGCTGCAATACACATCCTAAGATACAACTTTAACAATTAATGAGTTACAAATACGAGTGTAACGATCTAGACAAGTGACAGCATGAGAAAACATTCGCCAAAATTTAAATCTACATAGTGCTGTTCCAAAATTGGCTGACAGTTGTAAGTTGTACATCATGTATCAACTTAAAGCCCCAGTTTGGAAAGAAGTTCACTCCATCTTGGAGTTTCTTCATCAAAAATGTAAGTCAAAGGAGACACCAGAACGCCACTGCCTCCTATCTGCATATTCGTAAAGAGTAACATCACATAAATTCGATGCTTAAATTAATACTGTAAACGTATTACACGGTATTTGCATAATGAAGAATTATTGTACAGTGCTGTCCAGATGCTTAAACAAAGGAAGTTCAACTTAAATTTTTCTTAAGAGAAACTGGAAGCGTACATGGAGATCTATTACTCATTCAGTCAAAACCTCCCTTCTAGGTAAGGAGGAATCTTATTGAATTTAAATATTTAATCTTCCTCACTTGCACAAACTACAGGGTTTTAAAATAACACGAGGTGGGACAAGTTCATTGAAGATATTCAATTAAAGCTCAAGCTAAAAGTACCTATGTAGCAACAAGTACTCATCATAAAGCATGGCAATGATTCTGGTCCATGTGATTATTTTAGCTAGATATTAGAAGCTAAGTTCAAATTTCATATCTTTTTTCGCTATAAGCCTGATGGTAATTTATATATTTTGACTACTAGTTTGACATGAGGGTCAATTGCTGAAACTTTTGTAGACAAGAGAAACACTTGAAATTTAACACATTCTCATTTAGGATTTAAATTTCTTATAATCCAGTTTGTGTCATTTCATCAGCTTCCTAAAAAGCCTAAGTTTTATGCTAATTCATGGATTCAGCTTCGAGGATATAAAAAATTAATAAGTTCACTAGTGGGCACTTGGGGCACCTGCAACACCACGTCTACCAAAAGGGGGTCAGCCCATCAGTTGTAACGAAACAGGAAATTCTACATAAAAGAAATAGAGGAGAATGAACTAGTTTAGATGTCCTAAGTCCGAAAGTGTCTAATTCTTCACCTCAAAAAGTAGTGGTGTAATTTCGACCCATTCATATGTTTGACCTCTAAAAAGTCAAATGGTGTTCGAGGGTTGGCCCCAACCTGACTCGTTCTGGTTTGACCCACTATTAATCTTAGTATATTACCAATTTTGACGAGTTACCAGAACCACCCATTTGTCACCTATATCTAGAAGAAAAATCCACAACAGATATCATAATTATTAGCCATGCTGTTGAAGACTGAGGATATCTTACCGTTCTCAGCTGCTGAACGGATTTGTAGAGTGACTTCTTGGGTACACAGATGACTATCGCATAATAATCAGCTTTCACCTTTCCGTCAATTTTGCGGAAAACTGGACTTATGGTAGGTCCCTGCATGCAGGACAAACACAGAGGGTAAGACATAGTTTTACTCGCTAGTCATTTACAAGATGCACCAAGATTGTGAGCAGTTCTATTTATTGCATCGTTTGTAAGACCCCATGTCCACAATGTCTTTTTTCTTTAACAAGAAAATAAAGGAAAAGAAGTATGACCTGCAGTCCGGCTAATGATGGTTGGCTAAGAATTCGCTCAGCTACTTCATCTGCACTAGATCCTCTCATGTTGGCAACTACCTGCAGAGATGCAATATATAAGAAAGTCTGAGTAATGAAAGATCTAACAAACTTTTACAAATATAGATTTATAGGGGCGCAAGTCTTTGTTATATAATCTTTATTGTTGTAAATTTACTCCAAAATCCCATAAGCAGTATCACAAAATTGAAAATACTTTAAATAAATACATGTAGGCTAGAATTAACACATGACACAAAAAATGTGTATCATCTTACTGTGAATTGACTAAGTGCCCTTAAATGTGCCTCAAATCTTTCAAGAATTTCATGTGTGATGTCAAGTAAACCTTTTCGCTGGAGTAGAGACTTCTTACTAGCAACCAGGACAGCCTGTTGAGCAATCAAATTAGAATTATACAAATAAAAAATAACTGTAAGTGCAAAAAACACAAGCTTTGCATGTTGGATTAGCAGACTTCACCTGACTTTCTAAGATAACACCACCTTCAATTTCTTTGAGGTTGTTCTCTTTCAATGTGGTTCCACTACTAACAAGATCTACAATGGCATCAGCTATCCCCATCTAAATAAGCAAGTGAAAATATGTTAAGATTACAATAATACAATGTAGCTTGAAGAATTATACAGGACATCCAAAACAAAAAAACACACTTATGTCATCACACTCTTTGACAAACCTAGAGAACAATGAAAGCATGAATACATGACATATATAGATATAAACCTCATGTCTGAAAAGAAAGATAAGCTATATCAGGTGAAGCTCCTACAATTTTAGCAAATGCAGCTCACAAACTAGTTTACTGTGCCGAAGGATGCCAAATATAACAACTAAAGTCTACAGATCATGAAATACTCATGATAACTGTACACAGATCAGGCTTTCCAATTAAAATTAAATACAATAATGAATACTAAACAATATCATGTATCAACTAACTGAACTGAACCTTTTTTAGTTACAAAGGTAAAGAAAAAGAGACTTGATAGACGACGCAGGAGGGGATATATAGCTCCAACGGGATATATAGCTCCAACTATCGTAATTCAGAATTCATTAATGGAGCCTTTCACCTCGCTATGGGTCATGTAGGGGTATGACTATATACAGTACATTCAAAGCTGGTGATAGATGTGAAGAGTAAATTCATTCATCCACACTATTTGAATATTTCAACTTTGGTGCAATTTATCATATGGATCTCGATATTAGTGAATTCTATTAATGAAGTTACATGAAGAAACCACCATCAATTATATAGGTTTTTTAATCCCTACTTGCACGCCAATATCAACAATTTCAGGAGTTATTATTCATCTCCCTTTTCACTTCCTTGATTTACATTCTCCGGGGTACAATACCGCCAGCCAACAACAAAAGAGATAGCAAGGATGAGACTAAAGAAAATATGATAGTCGTCGCAGTACTTGAGATTGATCTGAGCAATATACTCTTAAGGTTGAAGATGTAATGAGTATGTAATGATGCAAGAAACCTCACTCTCAACGTGCTAGCATCTCATGTATGTGACACCTTCATTCTCTTCCTCGTAGAGCGGTGTTTGTTAGATGTTTTGAAAGGTAGACACTGATGGCTGTTAGGGATAAACTTCAATAGAGCATGGATGAGAAAAAAAAGTTATTTACTTTCATAAACATATGTGAGGGTAGCATGATACTAAGTTTGTCGAGAGTCGGGTTTCTTGTTTCTTGCAACATACATGTGCACGGTATCCTTAGACATCCTTATTGCCTATTGACACCTTATAATATTTAATCTTTAAGATAGGGGTTTGACTAGGCTTCAATCTCAAGAATAAGACCGTTTCTAGGTACACCAAGCCGGCCTAGAACTTGGTCCAGGCCAGGATCAGTCGCTCAGGCCATTCTAGGACTAGGCTTTACTTGTTATGCACTTGTATAGACACACCTATAAGTGATTAAGATATATACAGACTAATTTTTCCTTGAATCAGTAAGATATATACAGACTAACTTTCATGGTAATTTATGCATCTAATGATAGATGAACTTGAGTTGAACAATGTCTCACCGCCGGAGCTGCCTCCAACGCCCCGTCAGCAGTTGAAAAATCAACGTGCTCAAGCCCATTCTCCTTCAGAAACTTAGGACCTAGCTGCAATAAAGAGAGATAAAACCATAACTTTCAATTTGTTAAGAAACTCAAAAATGAAACTCTGAAAGGAATATAAAATTATAAATGATTACATATGTGAAACCAGTGGCAACTCTTAGAGGCTTCTCAGCAGTCCATTGAGGCATTTGTGCTAATTCCTTCACTGAATTAATCTTCTCAAAGATCCCATACTTTGGAATCTGTCAAGAACAGGGAGCAGGAAGTCACCTAAACATTACAAATTTTGAGCCTATAACTACTGTTTCTTAGTTTGTTCATCTCAAAAAGAAAACTATAACTTACAGCAAGAGATAAACGACAATCTCCATATGCAAGTGCATCATGCACAAGGATTAGATCTTCATTTCCCTACGAAACAAATTTATGAAACATATTTTAAGCGTTAGGATATCCAACTAAACAACGCAAAGGACTTGCAAAAGAAGAATGATGTAAACAACACCAAAGCCACAGAAAAGCTATTGCCGTCAGATTGACAATGAAATGAAATGAGATGATCCAATAATTAGGACACAATGCTAGCACAACAAACCAAAAACTTATGTACAGAACAAAATATGCTCTCTGCACTATGGAATGAGATGTGTTATTTTCGTATAGAACTGTAAAAGAAAATTATGAAGACCATACAAGTTGTGTGGATTTAGAAATTATTACTCATAAACCTGCTCAAAATTTAAGACAATACTACCGACTAAGATAATTCCTGGCAAAAAAAAATGTATTCAAATCCTCTTAATACTCATTATAAAGTTCTCAAGATTCAGGGCGTTGTTCTTGTTATAGCTAAAATAAACTGTATCTTGAGAAGTATGAAATTGAACATTTTACATAAAAGACCAAATTTAAGCTGATATAACTACCATCTAAAAGTAATCTACTCAAAATGGTTACACATATTTTATAATGAATCAAACATGCAATATGAATTATGAAATGATTACAAAGCTTTTATCATAACAGAAAAACAAGCTATAACTAGTTATAAAGATATACAGTATACCCTTCTTTTGGTACATATAGATTCTTACCTGTCCATATTCACTAAGTGTGTCAAGACCAACAATGCCAAGGTCTAAATCTCCTGAAACTAGTTTCCGTACAATATCTTTTGGTCGCTGAAACCAGACTTCTACATTTGAGAGCTGCAATAAGATATTGTGGATATGTCAATTTCAAATACAAATTTGATATTTTACCCAAAAAAATACAAATTTGATATCAGATGACCAATATCCATTGATTATCTAAATTCAATGTGCTGTGAAAATGAACTTTCTTCCAAGTATTTGATCAGCAGAATGACAACGCGCGTCACCGCATAACGATCACAAAAACGTTTTTATCGTCTATTCATATATCATTTATGAGAAGTGATACGTAAGATGTATTCCCTCAACCACAGGTATCCTGACACGTCACATTTATTTATATTATTATTTCAAAAAGAGGGTATAGTCAAATTATTTGGTCAACATAGGTTTCAGAAATTGGCGGTCCATACCTAGACATTAATCCAAGAGTCATTTGAGCGCTGCAATTAAGGTATATCCAAAGTTGATCTCCCTAAATCGTGCGACCAAATTTAAAAAAGGACCGACTAAACCATTTTGTATAGAAAATAAGGGATTCATCTCCAAACAACTACAGCTATCATATCACGGCTGTTGCAATTAGTACTAGTGGAAAGAAAAAATTTACTAATAGTTTGTATTCACATGATTAAACTTTAAAGTGTCTCATGAACAATCCATCCCTGTTTTCAATGAATGAGCAAGGAAAGGTTTCTTACTAAATACACCACAAAAACAAGTATAAATCCTAAAGTGTAGAAGGCATAATGTTTCACGTTTCCAACCCAATGTGCAATGGTTTTCAAGTCTGAAATTCAAATTTGGCACACATCCATAATCCATTTCATGTAAAACCTAAATAGCCGTTATCGAACCAAATTTAACATGTAGGCATATTACATACATTCAAATTCACAGATAATATTACTCGCTGAACTAGAATTTATCCTTAACTCGTAATATGTTTCACATTTCCAATCCAAAAAGCACTCAAGTTTAGATAGAACACATATCTATTTCAGCTAAATAACCGTTTTCAGCTATTCAAACCTAATGTCCCTCATATACTCATTCGCAGATACATTCAAATTCACAAATAAGTGAAACAATATTATTCAACATTTCAACCAAACTCGAACAGATTCACAAAAGAACATTAATAACGGAAAACGCGGTAAGCGAATTAACCTGAGGAATATCGGCAACGTATTGTCTGGGATTAAGTTGCCTAACAGACAATTGACAATCCTTCATAACACAAAACAAAAAATTACAATCAGATAACAAATTATATAAAAACAAAATTTATTTATAAAATATAATGGAATTAAATATATATATACTTTGAGAAGGTCAAGTGTATCGGCAGCCATACGGCCCTTACTCGGCAAGCCTAACCTAATCTCGTTCCTGTTTTTATCTGATGACGTCATTTCCAGGTTTCCGTTGACTACGGTTACTGGTGAGGTGAGGGAGCAGCATTTAATGACGGTGAATTTGACTGTAGGAGGATGACGGAAGCGTGTGGTTGTTGTGGTTGGACAATGGATGAGTGACATGGTGGCGGTTTGTTATTTTCCCGGTTTTGTCAGGTGACTGGACTCAAGTGAAGTGAAGTGTGTTGGGAATGAGCGTATGATTGTGTTTGTTTGGATTGAAATTGTCTTAATTTCTAACAATAAAATCTTTTTTCTTTATTAGCATAGTGCCTACGCGCAAAGTAGCGCGGTACTCAACATGTCAGTTTTTCTCGTACATTGATTTTTAAGTGGTATGCAATGAGAGTTAGTATTTGACGGATTACCCGTTTGATAGTTCGAAAATAGTAGAAGTGTATTTGAATTTCCGTAAAATATATCAATACAAATATAGATATCCATACTTATACTCATTTGAACTTTGTATAGCTTGAATGTTTATGACAAAAATTACAATTATAAATTTGTATTATTGTAAGTTTATAACATCCCTTTTAATACTAAAATTTAATGTGTCATTCATGTACATTATAATGCAATTATTATAGTATAAAATTTAATTATATGAATTACTAATTATTGTAATATGTGCAGCCTTAAAAAATTAAGACTTCCTTCTTTAAAAAGTCTATACAAGATAACTTTCATTTTCTTATTTTTTGTAGAGGTTTTTACTTTTTACTAATTACTTAATAACTTCTTTGATGCCTGCCTGTAATAATAACATCATAATATAATATACAAGATCTAAATTATTTATCAATTTTTGAAAATGAATAATTAATTTGATAAATCTCAAAAATGAAACGTGAACAATAAATTTCAAAGGATATTTGAGATTAGAGGTAAGGGTACCAGAACATGCTGTTAGGGTGCCGATTATGTCAAATCAATGATATATCAGCTTTTCACATTTCCCATTCACACACCAAAAAGACCCCCTCTACCATATCAAATGTCATTTGCGTGTCGTTTCTCATTTTTTAGGCACCACCATTTTTTTTAAACAAACTAAATTTTCATTCATAAAAATAAAAATACAAGTTACAATACGAAAAATAAACAAAGTACGAAAAAAAATTACGAAAATATGAAAATACACCAAATTATCAATTGTAACAACCGAGATTTTACGTTAACTTTTACCATTAAATTTGAACGTTTTATACAAATCGCGTAAAATTTAAACTTTACCTATAATCGTAAGGTTATCCCACGCATAACAAGAACCGCCTTTAAACATTTTACATCTTTAGTCTACTTATAATCAATTAAATGATCATTTTCATTCAAACTTATTGTTTTTAAATAACTTGCGTTTTACGTGTTTTAAGCATTTTAATTTATAAACGTACATTAAACTTGAACCGACCCTAGACTACGTTTAATCTACGTGTTTTATACATTTTATTTACCTTACATAAATATTTTACATGTTATACCTTTACTTTTCCATTTTTACGTTAATTTAGCACGTTTTGTGTTTTTAGCATAAACCCGCACCACCTTTACACCCTAAATTCTAAATTATACACACTATTAACACAAAACTACACTAAATAAATCTTAAACCCTCCCCACTACTCCAAAAATCAGCCAACTCACCAAGACACATGTCTTGGTGAGGTCTCACTTAGGACACATGTAAACTACAATTTGCATGTATAACATATATAAAACAAAGACACCACACTTCATCTCTCAATTTCTTAACATAAAACACTTAAACTCTCTCAATCTCAGCTCACTTCAAAGGGTTTTCAAGATGGTTTAAAGGGTTGGTTCTTAAATTGGAAGTTTAGGTAAAAATTGTTTGGTGATTTTTGGGATAGGTTTAGTTGTTCTTGGTTATTGTTCTTGATTATTGTTCTTGTCCATTTTCTTACCATCAAATCTTGTAAGGTAAATTATTTCATGGCCATCTCTGTACTTTATATCCATATTTACATGTACAAACATTTGTACTGATTGATTGTACCATGTACATAGTATAAAAGCCTTGAAAATCATGTTTTGAACATTGTTTATGGGACTTTATTAGACCAAAGAGCAAAACGTATTTATTGAGAAAAATCAACCGGATACTGGATTTGGATAAAAATATAGGGTTGTAGGTCTATATCTTAGCGTCGTTTTATTGGGTGGCTCAACCCGTAACGATACTTGAAGATTAATTAGAAAATAAATGGTAAAAGTGTCCAAAATTTGCACACCAGATTTCAACACTAAAAGCTCCAAAATTTTGTATAAAACCCCTGTTGGTGTAAAAAGAGAAAATGTAGGGGACACTTTAACTTAAACATGACTTTTCGAATCGACTAAAACGAAGTTGTATATTGTAAACTAAAGGCATTTTTGTGGGACTGTTTTACACAGGAAACAATCAGCTTTGACTATTAAGAGTAAATTAGTAATTCCACACAGGTTATGATAACTTTGGAACAATGGGACTGACAAATCTAATTAGTAGACTAAAATACGTTTTTTCGTGACATAAAAATCAAGTCGTAACCCTCGGTCTAGGAAAAACGGACTTTTTAAATCGGATAAATTACATAAACACCAATCAGCACTTAAGGTTAAAACTTATTAAACTTTTCAAACTTGTCAAAACTAGTCCTTGTCCTTTTTAAAACCTTATAAACACCAAGTACAATGGTATAATCAATATAAAAGCTTTATAAAACCCATTTGAATACATACGCATATTATTCACAACCTAAGGCTCAACGTTATATTCTAGGTTGCTATTAAGAGTTTCACAGCTTTTCCACCGGCCACTGAAGCATGTGACACCAGCAATGGAGGATTCATTCAGAAAGCACATTGACAGTCTTTTTAAAATCGGTGCTATTCGTCTAAGCAAAAGCAGACACAGGACGATGGCAATGATCGTAAATTCAGGAACAACAATTGATCCTGTAACTGGAAGGAAACCAAAGGGAAGGAAAGGATGGTATTTAATAACAAATTCTTGAATGACAACACATACAAGGATCAATACTCCCTACCAGGCATAAATACGATCATCAAGAGGATAGGAGGTGCCAAAATATTCTCAAAGTTTGACCTCAAATTAAGATTCCATCATGTTGCCATGGATGAAGAATCAATCCCATGGACTGCGTTCTTACTTCCAGGAGGACTTTATGAGTGGCTTGTCATGCCATTTGGCTTGAAGAATGCCCCAACAGTATTCTAAAGAAAGATGGATAAATGCTTCAAGGGAACAGAATCATTCATCGTAGTATATATTGATGATATACTAGTTTTCTCGAAGAATGAAAAGGAGCATGCAAAGCATTTGGAAAAAAAATGTTGAAGATCTGTGAAGATAATTGTTTAGTCTTATCCCCAACAAAAATGAAGATAGCAGTCCTAACAATAGACTTTTTGGGAGCAGTTGTGGGGGACCACCAACAAAAATAGCAGACATGGTTCAATCAGCTGGATCGTGGAGGCTAAACAGATAACTACCAACCAAGAGCAAAGAGTGTGATCATGATTGGAAAGAAAACGCGGTCACCAACTATACAATCTTATTCTTGTGGGATATTAACGCAGAACATGTCAAGGCTTAAACGCCCTAAATGCCAACTTACGGCATGTGCCCTTGTGCAAGAAACTATCTTGGAAAAATAGTTAATGTCAAAAGGAAGGTTATACAAAGCAGAAAAGAAAATGACAAATCAAGTAAAGAACACGAAGAACTGTTGAAGGAAAAGACGAAACGGGTGCAACGGATGATTAGAGACCAAGCAAAAAGTACTATGAGAATAGAGTTGCCATGCGAAGAAGGAAGAATTATGGCACTCTGAAAAGAGCGTTACTAAGGGATCTTGCAGATACCCTAAAGATCATTGATCACAAAGGCTGAAAAGGATAAGGCTTGAAAAGCAAAAGGATGAAGAAATAAGAATGCTTAAAGCATAAGCGAAAGGGAAGAAAGAGGAAGAGTTCCAATTCTCTAAAGAAGAATTTCCACCATTAGGTGACCCTCAAAAGACAGAACCTTTCATGGAAGAAGGAATTCATATAGCAAGACCATTCATGGAAGCAAAGGTTCATTACTCTGGAAATGTTGTCGCAGTCCCAAAAGTAAGGAAGATAACCAACTCACTTTACAATGTGAAGGTTGAGTTTTGTATCCCTAATTGTCCTGCATTTGGAACTACTGCAATAATAGACACAGGAGCATCAGCATCTTGCATAAACAAAAATTTGTCCCGGAAGAGGCAGAACTTTTAACTTACCGTCTTCTTCAATGGCCTAAACTCAAGATGACAAGCTACTCACAACTGAGCGGGGCTCTTTCCTCATTGAAGGAAACAATTTCAAAATTCCTCTTATATACGCATTCGACATGCATGACCGCAATGGCATTGAAATGCTAATAGCAGCCAACTTCATAAGATCTATGAAAGGAGGAATTCGTATAGAAGGTGATGAGATAACCATTTGTTGGTTACATAATGGGAGATTTGTTTGGTTTTCACCGACGCATAGGATTCTTTGTTCAGAGTAGTGTTGGTACACCCTGTGCCTTGTCGTACTTCTATTTTTTGAATAAAGTACCTCTGTGGGAGGTTTGCTGCCTTTCTTGATAATTCAAGCTGTCTTCTGGGTCTACAGTGATTCAAGGGTGAGATTATAATTGTTTCTTCCAACACTCTTCTTGTTGCTCTGTCACGATATCTACCCTTGGTCATTGCTCGGTAGCCACAGATTTGATCTTCTTGAGTTGGGAGTTCGTTTGAGTGGAACTATTGAGGATGTTGGGCCTTATGGAAGTCATTTCTTTGATTCATTTCCGAAGTTCTCTTTAAAGATTTTGCTGGGATCTTCAAAGACGTATATTTGTTCGTTTGTCTTCTTTACTAGGATTTTGCCACTAATGGAGAAATTATCAAGTCGTTTGGATAAACTTGATATTGAACCTTCAAGATTGGTTGGTTCTTGTTCAAGGATAGTGTGAACTTCTTGTTTGAGTTTGTCAAACTTTTCTTCAAGCTCAATTAATTTCTGACTTTGTTTGGTAGTTAGGTATAGCAAAGTGTTGTTTTGTTTTATAACAGCGTTTACTTGGGTAGCTATTCCTGCTTTGTAGTCAGATGTTTTTGCAAAACCGACTGCTGGTGATTCAAGGTCTTTAGTAGCTTGTATAGCTTTTTGGTACTCAGTAGTTGCCTTTTGATTGGCAAGACTCATCCGGTGATGAGCTTCTTGACTTCTTGAAGAAGGTGCTCAACCTCCTGGGTTCCTGCAGAGAGATCTTGTAGGATCATAATATTATTGTGTTGATGATTCGGGTGGTCTTGGATGATCAAAATACATGTTAAACATTTTAGAGAGAGAAAGTAGAGAGAGGGAGTTTCTTGGTAGAGACTTGGTTCAACAAATGTAAGGTTAGATTAAAGAAAAGCTCCACCCCTTCCATGGATGGAAGGGGTATTTATAGTTACAAAACATAGATCCTCCTCCGGATTGTGGATCGGCATCTGATGGGTAAAGACCGGTCCTTCCTCCACGATGTTGCTCTAAACTAAACTACGCTACAAACTAACTAATTAACTACTAAACAACGTAAATAACTACAAGTCTATGAGCTAACTTATGCTAGATAATATTTGGGGTGACCGACACTTCACTTATGGAATTTCCAATTCCTAACAATCTCCCCTAAGGGAGGTCACCCCATGTTTTACATTTTGAATCCTAGCATTCTATATAATCTTGTCTTGAGCTTCGTAGACTTGAATTCTTCACTTTCGCAATCTTTGTGCTTTAGCAGTGACTCTTCAAAGTCCGTGTTGATTTGTACTATAAGTGGAGGTCTTTAGGCGATCACATCTCTGATGATCTTGAGCTTTCTTTGAGATCATCGGCCACAACAAATCTCTCTGGATCATCCATAGTTGTGTTGCCTTCATGTGATTTTGTGACTTTTGGACGACACATGCTCACACTTTTGGATCATGACATCTTTTCATCAGTAGCGGAAGCTTTAGCGGTTCAAGATATTTGCGGCCTTAGCGGGAACATAGTATAAAAATATCGAGAGCCAGTTCGTAGATATGCACAGTCATGATTTCTTCAATTAAGTGTAGATCTTTGTGAGCATGCGGTTTTGGATTGACTCCTCAATTACGATCGAACAACCGTCCAAATGTACCCGCAAAACAACATTAGCATAAAACACATGAAAGTGTCTTTGATCACTTCGTTGAATTGGTACACGGCCACGGTTCCCGTTGATCAGTCAGAAATCTTTTGTGATCGAGTAGGATTCGAAGAATCTCCTTGACAGAGGGTTTAGCTGCTCTAGTTGTTCTCAAACCGGAACGTCTCAAAGAAGACAACTCGGAGTGAGTGAACCAGTAATTGAGATTCAGCGATTGATGTAAAATTGATTTGAAAAACAATTATTGCATAGAAGAGAGTTTTGCAATACTGACGAAGGTTTTATGATAAAGATCAATTTTCAATCATAAATACTTTCGTATTTGAAGAGTACACATCCGATGTGCTAGAGAAAAGAAGAGATCGCATCGAGCGGTTTTTCCAAAAGTATTTTTTCAATCGGAGATACTTTTGAATTTGAAAATGAATACACATTTGATGTGCTAGAGAAAAGAAGATTTGCACATCGAACGGTTTTTCCAAAGTATTCGTCAATTCATTTCCTGGACCAAGGTTGATTCAATAATGATCGCCCCATTGTTTCTATCCATTGTCACAAGCGATCTTTTGCAAGATCTCACATGTCACCCACCAAGAGCTTGTTTGATGTTGGCTCTAGAAGGATTTCCATCTTCATCGTGAAAACTTTTACATATCACTCGGATGTTCTGGCAATACCACAAGGATAATTGATGAGTGTCTAAATACTCATCATTTTTGTACTATTTAAACTGCAAAATCATCTGAAAACACTCAGAAACACATCAAAATGATCAAAATATCGCAAAACAATGTTTTATGTGTTTTAAATGCAAAAATATCAAAATCAGATGAAAAACGTATAAAGTTTGCAAAAATGGCAGTTTTAGTCCCCCAAGTTTCAAAAATTGTCAAAAACAGTCCCTGGTAAATCAAAACAAAGAAAATAGTCATTTAAGGTCCATGGGATTCAAAAGTTGTCAAAACAAACCTTTGAAATGTAAAATTGCAAAATTACAACTTTGGTCTCTAAAGTTTGAAAAATGTCATGTTTAGTCCTTGGACTTTTCAAAGATGGCAAATATGGTCCTTTAATTATTTGAGAATGACAAGTTTGGCCCTTGGATAATATTTCAGAAATCATAGCTTTGGTCCTTGGAGTTTCAAATTTGCACTTTTGGTCCTTATGTTACTTAAACACCAAATACAAACCAAATGGACCCTAGTTATTATCTTGGCCCAATCCAATACCCATCCTACCCAATCCACAACCCGTCTACCCTATTATTAACCGGTCAACCCACCCGGTCAAACAAACACACCTCTGGTTAACCACTTGGCGCCTTTTTCCTCTTCTCTTCACCTGCTTCCCCTAAATCACTCAACCCAACCCATCCTTCAGTCACCTTCCCACCTTTGTCCCCCCCTCAACAACAATACAAGATACATTTAATGATCCCTCACACCTTTCAACCACAATTTATACTCATTTCCGCAAAAAATAGTTTCAATGGCCAGGATCAATTTTGGTCATCCAATGGTGAAGATTAATGATGGGATTTGGTCAGAAAGTAGAGAGAAGGTGCTTGGAGCTATAAAAGAGGAAGAAAAAGAGGAAGCAAAAGAGTAGTTAGTTTTATATTTTTCCTTAGTGTTGTTTTTTAATAAAATGTCTTAGTTTGATTCCAAATATTGTATTTTCAGTTTCTTTGTATCATATTTTAGTTAAATTATCATTGTAATGTGTTTGTGATTATCAATCTAAGTTTCCATATTTGTCTCAAAATTTTATGTCCACTGTTGAACTTTGCAGTTTCAAACTCTCTTATCCAAGTTTTTAGTATTTGTTTTTAAGTTCAAAATGGTTTAGATAAGTTGTTTCAGACTTTTTGTAAGCAAAAGTCAGTTCAAACAAGTTTCATTCTTTGGTCAACAAAAGTCAAAACGGGTCAAGGTTTTGAAAGTCAAATTGGTTTGGGTTGATTTATGGTTCCAATCTGTTTAATAGCTTAATCATGTGTTAATTAGTAAGTTTGAATTACTTGTGGTAAGCTTTCATCTAGATTAGTGGTTTAATGCATTTTCATGAATCTTAAGAGGTGTTTGGTTTAAGCTTATTTAAGGTCGAAAAAGCATTTTCACCCTTTGACTCTCAAAGTCAAAGTGGTTTAAGGTTCAAGCAAGATTGTAAAACAAGTTTAGCTTAGATTACCAAGTTTGCAAGTGGTTTGAAAAAAGAAAACCTCTTTCGTTTTCGTCATTTCACGTAAAGCGGTAGCTGCTGCTTGTTTCAAGCCGTTTTTCCACATTTTTGGTCCAAAACTCTTCAAAATTGTTTTGCTTACATCTCCTCATGACACTCTAGACTTAGGTATAGTTTATATGCACTTAGGATCCATCTAGCTTAGCTTAAAATTGCGTTTAAAATCTGTCCAAAACCATTTTAAGTCCTTTGTTTCAGCGACTAGGTGCTCCGCCCCTCCATTCAGATTTTAAATTGCTTAATATTAGACCTTAGGTTCTAAAATTTTGCATGATTAAAATAGGCCAGGTAGTGCTTTAAAAAGTGATTTTTATTTAATTTTTCAACGACTTATTGACTTATTTATAAGCTCAAAGTTTGTTTAACTTTATTCTTTATTCTTGTAGCTGCACATTTTAGTTTTAGCTTATTAGTTGTCCCATTAGCTTATTTTAGGTATCTTTAGTGCTTATTAGTTCCATAGGTTAGGTTAGATTGCTTGTTAGTGCTTATTTATCTTGTTAAAATAGCTTATCATATCCTTGAATGCTCATTTCTTTTTAGCTTAGGAATTCCCATAACTACTTCTACCCCCTATTTCAAGATTGCTTTTTAGTCTTTTATAGCTTATTTCAGATTTAGCATAGTGAATGCTGCTTATTTCCATTTTTTCAAATGCTTATTTACATGATTCCTAGTGCTTATACATAGTTCCTTTGTGCTTAAAACTGCTAAAGGGTGTTTGTTTTTGCTTCTGTCTCCACTGATGTGAATAAGCAGTTCTAAACTGCTTATTCTGTTGGTTTGGTAGAAAGTGTTTTCACAAAAAAGTTTTATTTTCATCTTATTATTAAGTTGCAAAAAGAAAAATTTGAAAAAAAAATGGTTTGCAAAAAGGTGCAGGGGTGGGATTCGACCCCCTGACCTCTTGCTCAAAGACACAACACACACCTCATAACCAACTGCCCTAGGGTCTTTGATCAGTCATACTTTGCACTAGTTAATATTTATATACCAGTTTCAGTTTTAAGCTTATTAGCTTATATTAGCTTTTTAGTTGCTTATTTCGTATAGTAGTACCCAACTTTTTCATTTTTCTTAAAACCAGTTCTAGTTAAAGTATTTTTAGTGAAAATTTCAGATTTTTCTAAAATCATTTAGTATTTTTTATAATTAAATTAGATTAAAATAGTTTTTAAATCATAATAAATAATTTAAAAGTCGAAAAAATACCCGGCTTTTTCCTAAAATTTTCTTTTATCATATAGTACGTAATAAAATTGTTTTTACACTTGTAGGACTTTTATTTCATTAATTTTACGTTTTGTCTTGCTTTCAAGCGTAATTTTTAAGTACATGCTTGCTTCGTTTTAGTTTTAAGTAACGTTTTTAGATAATTTGAGTTTACCTTTTAGTTAATATAGTTTATTTAAGTTATTTTATTTTATAAATCACAAAAACATCATTGTAAAAATAGTGATAGCGTTTATTTAATATCTTTTATCTTTTTAATTTTCTTAATTTGTATTTAAGTCGCTTTATTTTATAGACTTTTGGTAGTGTAATTATCTATCCAATTCCTTCTGATCACTATCATTAGTGATCATTCTATCGTCTGATCAAGTGTTGTACACACCATTGAGTCTCCGTGGGACTTAACGACCCGGGAATTCACTGTATTCTCTGATCTTCATTGTATTTGTGTCTGAGCTGTTTTAAGTCTGTTAGACTTGACTGGTTCACCACAGATCAATAATGCGTAGGACTCTTAATATATATTCTTACTTTCCACATTGTGTGAAACAACAAGTCTTCATTAATTTAGTGTCTTAATGAGATGTTGTGGATGATCTCTTGGTTCTAGACTCAATTGTGCACATTTGGTTTCCTATGTCGGAGACTAGGGAGAGGGTCTCCTTCTTCAATATCACCAATCTCTAAGAGACAGTCGATAGATTATGTCGGTTCCCGTGAGAATGAAACAAGCCCTTTTAAGAGGAACTTGAGTAGCTTGGGAAGTTGTAGTGCGATGTGTCCTTTGGTCGATGCGTCTTGTCTTCAATACGGCGTTACCTTAGTAACCACGGACATATGTATTGAACGGTTCTGCCCCTAAGGTTGAATTATTGGAGGGCTATTTCTTTTCACCCTTTTCTCATTCAATTCATTTTCATTCTTCAACCCTTATGCACGAGACTTCATAACTAGAACCTTGTTAGGTTTATTCCAGTACTAGCTCTGTCTCAGTCCGCACTCTTCCCATTTCTCACTTTTCTTTTCTTTTTTCATCATACCTAAGGACTCTACACTATCTAGTGGATTGTCCCTGGGTAGATCCCTCCGGTTCTGGCGGGATCATAGGAACTAATACCTAACCTTACCATCCTTATAACTCCATGCATAAAGTAAATTTGGTCGGTCTTTTGGTATTGTTCTTCTTCCATTGGAACCAATCGAAAATCATTTGGAAAAACAATCAAGGTACTTGTGATACGAGATCAAAGCATTTTGTACCTTAATAGTTTTGATCATTTGGAAAACCTCCCCCTCAACATGTGCATATGATTTAGAAATTGTTTAGCACATGGAGGCAAGAGGACTTTGAAATATTTTCTTTGATCACAATTTTCATAGAAAAGCCATTTGATTTTCTTGGTAAATTCTCCCCTCAATATGTGCATAGGATATTTGAAATCATTTTTATCACATAGAGGCAAGTTCATTTGAAGTTACCACAAAAAAGCCATTAAGAAACCATTTGCTCCCCTCAATATGTGCATCGATAATAGAAGAGTTTAGCACATATTAGAGAAACGACACATTGAATCAAATGATCACCTTTTATCAAATTTCATATTAAATCACAAATTCTCCCCGATCAAAAATATCAAACCCTTTGAGATTTTGGATCCCAAGTAATTTAATAAGGTTTAGAAACATGGGGAAAATGTGGCGGGTTTAAATACTCGTCTCGTTTTTGGATAAATCCTCCTCCTCAACATGTGCATTGTGTATTTTAAATCGTTTGGCACATGGAGGCAGGAGTGCCTATAAAGGACTAAAACAGATTTGAGATTTAAATCACGATCTCTCCCCGATCAAAAATTTCAAACCAATTGAGATTTTGGATCCCGATTGATTTAAATCATTTGGAAAATTTTAGGGAAAGACGTGGCAAGATTTAATTTTGAAAAATGCAGATGAGGACCAATATGAGACATTAAAGATTGTTAGTGTCGGTATGATAGTTTTAGGAGATATTTAAGTAAAATAAAACAATTTCACAATCAAACAAGAAAAGAAAAAATTTCATTTTGAAAGATCTTGATTCTTAAAGAAAAATCATACCATGACATAACATTAAATCTTTAGATCACCACTTATTTTGTACAACCCGGACTTTTATGAAGAAATATTGTTTGAAAATCTTTTATTTTAAATCACTCTCCCCCTCAATCGATGACCGTAGTCGTTGATTGAGTGAATTAAGTTTTGATAAATGAAGTCCGGTGATTTCTAAAATTAAGACCAATTTATTTTCAAAACAATATTTTCAAAAATTGTTTAAAAATGGTATCATTCACTACTTTTCCTGCACAAGATACGTTAGGTGGAGAGAATCATAAGCTGCTTTTGTTGATGTTGTTGTAGGGTTTGGAAGAAAACCATCTGGCGATCAGTGAGACTTCTTTCGTTGCGGTTTAATGCTGAGGTCAAATTAAGCTCGTTTCTTCATTTCTTTGAATGAAAACCGTCTGGCGATGCAGTGAGACCTCTTACGTTGCATTTTTCCATGCCAACTCTCCATAGAAGTCCAATTAAGCTCCGTTTCTTCATTTGTCAACCCAAGATATAGTTGCCCTTTCCTTTCGGCATCCAATCAACTTCATATGTGGGATCCGGATCGGGAACATTCTTATATACCAATATACCTCATACGTTAGTGAACACACATACAGATATATGGTGGTCGACATCACCCAAACAACAATCGACTAATAAAAGTCAATTCAACATATCAATCAGATCATGTAAAGCATGGGAATAATGTGTTTCATCAAACAATAATCATGTAATCCTAACAATCATATCCTAAATTCCTAGTCCTTTGACATAGGCAAATATCATTTTTAATTAAGCATATTAGGATAATTAAGAAAGCCCGTTAGATGATATAGATTTGAAAACATTATCCCCTCAATCAATGACTCATTTTTGAAAAGTTTAAAAGCGCTGAAGTCATTGATTGAGTTTTCAATTTATTTAAAAAAACGAATTAGATTGATTTTCAAGCAACTCATTTACCACCATTTTTGAAAAACAACAAATATTTTTCTGAAGAATTTTTTGACGGAAAAACATTTGTGTGGGAACAGCAGTCCTTCGACATACTTTCCTCATTTTGTTTTAGGAAAAGTGCACGAAATATTTGAAAATTGGTTTAGCGTAGCACTTTTCTTTCTTGAAGAGCGGGTTGCTATCTGAAATAATAGCAAACCATTGTTTAAGCACGGGTCACAGTTTGAAATAACTGTAAGCCATAGTTTGAGACATGTTTAGAAAAGAATATTTACACCTCCTGCTCGAACTTCATCTATGGTCCCTTGCCATTATTGAATGACATTTCTAAGACCGTAGATGTTATCGATACCAGAAGACATGTCATGAGAAAACAATACTTTTGGTATTTTCTGATTTTTAAAATTTTTATAGATTTTTGTAGATTTTATATTTTTTCTATTTTCTTTTTGCTGGTTTTATATTTTTGTATTTGGTTTTATTAGATATATACAAAGATAGAGTAGATGATATAGTTTAAGAAAGATGATGATCAGTACAGAGATAAGGATATCGAGCGTCCGTTGTAGAAGATATAACTCGTCATCTCTTAAACATCCACCACAAAGCTTAGAGGCTTGAGGATAGAACATGAGCCTTTGAAAAGCGAGACTTTGGCGGCTTCCCCTCAAGCGAAAATCCTTTAGGCGACTGATTCAAAGCTTTCTTTCAAGCTTCCTTTAGCTAGGTGTACAAAGAAGCACACCATTATCATCGATCCGTGCTCCTTTTAAGAATAATCACGTGATTCTTCGTTCGAGGTTATATCATCCAAAGAACAACGACAGCGTATCATCCCACATTTAAATAATCTTCTCAAATTCCTTTTTAGCTGAAGTCAGGCGATCCATTCCAAAGGTGTCATGAGAGCAATTCCCCAGTAGTTGAATTGATGCGGTCGGTCTCTTTGTATAATGCTCAAGAACTCTCGAATACATCATGAGGGTAATGAAGAACACCTCCCCTATGTTCACATCTTTCTTCCCTAATGAATGTGTATGAAGCTCAAGAATCCGAAGTACACCAATATCCAAGAACTCTCCCGAATACACATCATGAGGATAATGAAGAACACCTCCCATGTTCACATCTTTCGTCCACGATGAATGTGTATGAAGCTCAAAATCCGAAGTACATACATTCCCAGAGAGAATAGCTGATAACACCTCCTCATATTACACATTTATCTCCCTGAATATGTGGTATTTGTACCTCTTTTATCTTGAAACTTTCTCTAACATCTCTTCCCCATAGTTGGAATGAGAACACTAAGCGCCATGAGTCAAACCTTGATTTTCTAGGTAATGACATATGTCTTCCCAGGATTTCTTCAATCTCTTAGAAGTATTAAGCTCATCAAGTTTACTCGCGTTTGATCCTCTTCCCCTTCTTTGGTTTTGATACTTGAGATGAAACTCTTTGTAAGCCCGTATACATGAGATCTTTGAGAAGAACACTATAAGCACAAATATATCTGTGAGAATCAACTTGCTGAAGTAAATGAGCGGGTCTAATTGGGATTGAATCTGACTTTTCACTCTCCCCCAATTAGTGCTCTCCCCTAAACTGACAATCTGTTTGATACATGCTCAGTTTAAGAAGAAGTCTTTTGATAATCAAATGCAACTCGTCTTTAGTCTTCTAACATGTAGCAGAAAATGTATAACCGACTATAGACTTCGACCTTCTGAATTGTTCGGTTGGGGAATAGATAGTTAACATCTTCAACTCACACCAAAAAGCATCCCACCAAAAGCATCCCATTAACTTTACATCTTGCAAATCCCCTAAAATCACTCCCAATCAAACAAGAACGAAAGATGTTCATCAAATCAATGTCGGTACATGAACACACAAGATGGTAACACCAAACTACCAATCACATCAAACAAGAACAGAGAGGATTGTTCAGAATCATCATGTTGATATATCGTGAAGCATTAACAAAGCACTTTGTCGATAAACTCATCAATCTGAGTGAAGATATCAACCAACGGCTCTTAGAAGAAACTCCATGTAAAGATGATCCGATAAGAAGAAGCTCGGTTCTTACATGAGTTAGAAGCCGTTTGACCATATATTCTCAGATATAAATCAACCATGCAGTATTATCACACTTCTTCTCCCCCTCAAGAATTGCATACGGAGATACCATTCTTGATTAAACAAGTGATTATCATCCAAATGTATTCTATTCACACTTCTCCCCCATAAAATTAGCACATGATGTCGCCATCTTCATTATATTGAGCAAGTGGAATAAGAGTAATTATCGATAGTCGATTCACTTGATGGTGAAGCATGGAAAAAGCATGAAGCATGTTGATGAGAATGGTCATAATTGAGAAGATTTCTCTTCTTTAGAAGATAATGCGCCCAGGCGTACACATTTCTTTTTTTTAGGGAACGAGGCATCAACTGTTGTGTTCATACGCCATAAGAAGATTTCTCTTCTTTCAAAGATAAAGCGCACTTACACGTACACTTTTATTTTCTTTAGAGTACGAGGCATGAACTGTTGTGTTCATACGTCATAAGAAGATTTCTCTTCTTTCAAAGATAAAGCCCACTTACACGTACACTTTTATTTTCTTTAGAGTACGAGGCATGAACTGTTGTGTTCATACGTTATAATCTCTCTCTTTTCAGCTCTGTTAGCAAAACATGTAATCAACCCCATTATCATTCAGTAGCTCTTTGTCGCGGTGATGGAGAGAAAACCCAATATGATAAATTTGACCACTGAGTAAACTAACACGAACTCGTGACTTAAACTTGCATATTTAACAAAGCGGTGCGATTTCCATTAGCATCTCTAAGTACTCTCTAAGTACTCTATACTCTTCAACCAACCAACCATCAAGTATAAGGCGTACATCACCTCTTGAAAATCCACAATTGAATGTGACCAGAGCACGTAACTCCTTAAAGTGATAGTTATTTTGTGGTGATAAGAGCCCAATTCCCCCAAGTGGTAAAATAAATGGTAAAAGTCACCCAACAATAACTAGATTTCCAAGTCTTCGTTTTTGATAATAAGCTTGAACAAGGATCTTGAAGAATCTTCATCCAACCATCCCGATACCTTAGGATACTAAGTACACTTGCCGTGATATTTCACTTCAACCTCAAATAAATAATAGTGAATTAACGCCGTTGTCACATCTTATGGTTAAAAGCTCAATTCTAGCCTCCTTTGGCGTTTAAAGTGAACTATGATAACGGTTTTCATCAACCATGGTTAAAAGCACATATCCCGTAAAACCATGTAATAACCAAACTACCATGACGAATATCCAAACACACATCCAATTCATGAAATACATCCTTTTATCCCTTCTTGGCGAGAAACAGTAGCACCGGCATCAAGTAAGATCGAGAATAACACTTTCTCTTCTCCAAGATGGTTCCATCATTACGGGATTTTACAACTATATGGTTTAAAAGCGAGAAATAGTTTCTTCGCGAGTTTTACAAAGCCAATAATAGTAAGATAGATCGAAATGCACTTTACTATTACCAGGATGTTTCCATTGTCACGGGATTTTACAAGTCTATGATTTAAGAAATAGATTCTTTCGCGGGATTTTACAAAATCAAGACAAAACCGTAAACAATGTCGGCTTGAATGTGTTATGACAACTTTGGTTTGGTGAATATGTTTTAGGGAACATGTTGCGGTTCATCAACGGTTCATTATCCAACATCAACAATAACATCAACAATTCATTACCCATATGTAGAAAACACAAACCATACTAAGTCGAAGTAGTATACACTACTTCCCCGAGGTTGACGTAAAACATCAAAGTACACGTTTCTCTCCCATGATGGTTTCGAACATTCGGAAGCATCATAAACGTGTACACCCAGCTGCACGAAAAGTTCTTGTCAAAAGTAACCATCTTGTAAAGAATCATGGTACGACGGCGATTCTTAGAAAATTTTGGCTGAAAGTATCATTGACATTTGTGGCGTCGAATATCTCATAGGAATTGCTGAAATTGAACTTCCATTGATTCAACGGCTAATAAAAATGACCACATATGGAGATTACCTGATACGACTAACTTGAAAAGAAAGTAGAACATCCCAACTCTGTGACTTCTTGCTTGTTCTAAATTCTTGATCAGTTATAACCAGATTGTCAAATTATAATCACTTAAAGTGGCAGTAATGCTCCAACAAGCTATCTTGAGACATGCATCCAACCAACCATCGTCTCAACGATAAATAAGTTCACCCGTGAAACATCACTTCTATTCCTCGTATGTAATACCGTATAAAAACTTCGTAGTCATTTTTCACTTTTACGCTCAAGCCGTGAAATTTGTATCCCTCCGTGAAAACATATACCATACCAAAGGTACTACACCTAATATTGAAATAATTTGCATCCAAAAAAAATTTTGTTAAAAAAAATTCGGATAGGCACTATTTTGTAAGTGACCCCGTGAAGCCCAGGTGTAGTGCCAATTTAACAACAAACCCATGATAGATCCAAGTATGTGAAGACCAAATTTAATCGAGAAGCCAAAAGCCCAAGTGAGTTAACAGCCCCTAATCCAAATCAAAAAGCCCACCAAACAGAGTAATACTATGCATAACCGGTTATAAAAACTAGTCACACTTTGCTTACCCTAAAAATACTCTAACCCTAACACACATACCTCTAAAAATCCGCCCCCTCCTTAATCTTAAACCTAACGCCTCATCTAATCCATCTCAAACATACGCCTCCCAATAAGATCTGAATATAAAACGCATCTCTCACCAAACGATGGTACCCATCTCATCAAAACAGGCATCATAAAAACCAAGCGCACAACAAATATTCACCATCAAGCATCACGTTTTCTTTAACCAGATTTGAAGAACACAATTATTGAACTCATGGCTTCAAGATCTTTGGATAAAGGTCTCGGGTAGGTTTATATTTGTGATGTTGTTTCATTTTAGAGATTAATAAAAACGATCCAAAGAGAACAAATAACTAATTAGTTATCTTGTTCTTTTTATGTGTTCGGAGATTAATATTGACCATTGAGGATAAAAGTTCAAAGAAGAAATCTTTATAAGGATTGAAAAAAACTTTGAACATTTAGAATTGATTATTACATTCGATTAGTGTGATGAGAAGGAGTATGAGATAGGTTAGTTTGGAGTATGTTGTTGGAGTATGTTGTTGGGGTAGATGTATTTGGATCTGTTAATAATTTTTCTTTGCAACACGTTTAATTTTCAATTTAAACAAGGACTGATGATGTAGATATACTAAGGTCGAGTGATGTTGGTATATGGTATTGGTCTTGTGGTCTTTGGTCATATTAGATCTTCTTCTTCCTTTCAGTTATATTGCATCAGTCAAAAGGTCACAATGACAAGTCGCTACGACTAAGTCGCTAGACCAAGTCGCTACGACTAAGTCGCTACGACTAAGTCGCTAGACCAAGTCACTACGACTAAGTCGCTAGACTAAGTCGCTAGACCAAGTCGCTACGACTTGTAAAGACAAGTCGCTAGGTAAAATACATTGCATCACGGGCGGTTTTGACAAGTCGCTAGCAAGATTTTTGATGTTTTTCGATGAGTTTTCCGACTAATATTTCCGACCATCTTAATATTAACCCAGAAAAACATTAAAAAGTTGCAACTTTTTGACCCATTTTGACCTCTAGAATGACCAGCAGACCACTTATCCTCACAGTTTTGGTACAAAAGTGTAGGATCGATATATTTATTGTGTTGATGATTCGGGTGGTCTTGGATGATCAAAATACATGTTAAACATTATAGAGAGAGAAAGTAGAGAGATGGTATTCTTGGTAGAGAGTTGCTTCTATAAAAATGAAATGTTAGATTGCCAACCCACCCCTTCCATGGATGGAAGGGGTATTTATACTTACAAACAATACGTCCTCCCTATCGGTTGTGGATCGGCAGATGGGTAAAGACCGTCCTTCCTCCCGCGGTGTTACACTAAACTAAACTACGCTACAAACTAACTAATAAGCTACTAAATAACGTAACTAACGACAAGTCTACGAGCTAAACTATGCTAGATAATATTTGGGGTGACCGACACTTTATCATGGAATTTCCAATTCCTAACAATCTCCCCCTAAGGGAGGTCACCCCATGATTTACATTTCGAATCCTAGCATTCTTTCTTTGTCTTTGTTCTTGAGCTCGTAGACTTGAATTCTTCACTTCAGCAATCTTTGTGCTTTAGTAGCGATTCTTCAAAGTCCGCGAAAGTTTTGTACTTTGGTGGAGGTCTTTGAACTGATCCATCTTTGATGATCATCGAGCTTTCTTTGAGATCATCGGTCCGATAAATCTCTGGATCACCCTTTATTGTGTTGCCATCATGTGAAGTTGTGACTTTCGGACCGACATGCTCACACTTTTGAATTATGACATCTTTCCATCGAGTAAGCGGAAGCCTTCTTGGTTCATGATATTTGCGGGCGAAGCGAAGCATAGTATGAAATATCGAGCCAGGTTATGTAGATAAGCACGATCATGATTTCTTCAAATTAAGTGTGGATCTTTGTGAGCATGCGCTTTGGATTGACTTCTCAATTACGATCGGTACAGCTGTCCAAATGTACTGCAAACAACGGTTAGCAATAAAACACACGAAAGTGTCTTTGTTCACTTTCGTTGAATTGAGGTACCGCGACCCACGGTTCCCACGTTGATCGGATACAAATCGCTGTGATCGGTAGAGTTCTAAGAACCTCCTTGACGAGGGTTTAGCGCAAATTGTTCTAGCTATTCTCAAACTGGAACATCTCAAAGACAACGAGGTGAGTGAACCGGCGAATTGAGATTCGATTGATGAAAATTGATTTGAAAACAATCGCGTATTGCATGAAGAAAGAGTTTTGCAATACGACGAAGGTATTATGAGAAAGATCAATTTTCAATCATAAATACTTTTTATATTTGAAAAGAATACACATTCGATGTGCTAGATAAAGAAGAGATTAGCACACAGCGGTTTTCCAAAAGTATTTTTCAATCGAGATACTTTTTGTGTTTGAAAACATAAGTACACATTCGACGTGCTAGAGAAAAGAAGATTTGCACATCGAATGGATTTTCCAAAAGTATTGATCAATTCATTTCTGGACCAAGGTTGATTACAAGTGAATCGCCCCATCGTTCTATCCAGTTGTCACAAGTTTGATCTTTAGAAAAGATCTCACATGTCACCCACCAAGAGCTTGTTTGATGTTGGCTCTAGAAGGATTTCCATCTTCATCGTGGATAATTTTACATATCACTTTCGGATGTTACGGCAATACCACAAGGATAATGCGTAGGACTCTCAATATATATACTTACTTTCCACATTGAGTGAAACAACAAGTCTTCATGAATTTAGTGTCCTAATGAGATATTGTGGATGATCTCTTGGCTCTAGACTCAATTGTGCACATTTGGTTCCTATTCCGGAGACTAGGGAGAGGGTCTCCTTCTTCAATATCAACCATCTCTAAGAGAAAGTCGATAGATTATGTCGGTTCCCCGTGAGAATGAAACAAGCCTTTTAAGAGGAACTTGAGTAGCTTGGGAATTTTAGTCCAGTGCGTCACTGGGTCCATGACGTCTTGTCTTCAATATCGGTGTTACCTTAGTAACCACCAGTAGCTTATGTATTGAACCCGGTTACTGCCCTAAGGTTGAATTATTGGAGGGCTATTTCTTTTCACCCTTTTCATATTCATTTCTTTTTAATTCTTCAACCCCTTGATGCTTAGAGACTTCATAACTAGAACCTTGTTGGGTTTATTCGATTACTAGCTGTCTCATCCGCACTCTTCCCATTTCTCATTTTTCTCCTTTTTTCATCATACCTAAGGACTTCTACACTATCTAGTGAATTGTCCCTGGGTAGATCCCTCCGGCTCTGGCGGGATCGTGGGAAAGAATACCTAACCTAACCATCCTTATAACTCCATGCATAAAACAAAATGGTCGGTCTTTTGGTACAGTTCATTCTTCCATGAAACCAATTGAAAAATCATTTGGAAAAATCAATCAAGGTACTTGTGATACGAGATCAAAGCATTTTGTACCTTAATAGTTTTGATCATTTAGAAATGCTCCCCCTCAACATGTGCATATGATCTTGAAATTGTTTAGCACATGGAGGCAAGAGTTCTTTGAAATGATTTCTTGATCACAATTTCCTTAGAAAAAGCCATTTGATTTTTTTTGGTAAATTCTCCCCTCAATATGTGCATAGGATATTTGAAATCATTTTATCACATAGAGGCAAGAGTTCATTTGAAGCACATCCACGATTACAAAAGCCATTTAGAAAACCATTTGCTCCCCACTCAATATAAAAAATCGATAACGAAAGAGTTTAGCACATATTAGAGAGAACTAGCACTTTTGAATCAAATAGATCATTCTTTATCAAATTTCATTATTAAATCACAAATTCTCCCCGATCAAAAATATCAAACCCTTTGAGATATTGGATCCCAAGTGATTAATCGGTTTAGAAAACATGGGAGAGTATGTGGCGGTTTAAATACTCATCATGTTTTTGGATAAATCCTCCTCCTCAACATGTGCATTGTGTATTTCAAATCGTTTGGCACATGGAGGCAGGAGTGCCTTTTGAAGGACAAAAACCAATTCCATTTAGCGATAAGAGATTTAAATCACGATCTCTCCCCCGATCAAAAATATCAAACCATTTGAGATTTGTGATCCCATCTGATTTAAATCATTTAGAAAAGTTTGGGGAAAGACGTGGCAAGATTTAATTTTGAAAAATGAATGATAGAGGACCAATTATAGACATTAAAGATTGTTAGTGTCAGGTATGATAGTTTTTAAGAGATCTTTTAAGTAAAACAAAACAATTTCACAATCAAATAAGAACAAAAAAAAATTCATTTTGAAAGACCTTGATTCTAAAGAAAAATCATACCATGCCATAACATTAAATCTTTAGATCACCACTTTTTAACGTACAAACGGACTCTTTTGAATATATATCGTTTGAAAATATTTTATTTTAAATCACACTCCCCCTCAATCGATGACCGTAGTCGTTGATTGAGTGACTTAAGTTTTGATAAAATAAAGTCCGGTGATTTTCAAAATTAAGTCCAACTTATTTTCAAAACAATATTTTCCATTTTCAAAACAATTTAATCAAATTTTCAAAATTGTTTAAAAATGGTATCTGCAAAAGATACGTTAGGTGGTTGAGAAGCTCTCGTTATTGTTGTAGGGCTTGGAAGAAAAACCGTTTCGCGATGAAGTGAGACTTCTTACGTTGCATTTTATAATGCCAACTGAGGTCCAATTAAGCTCCGTTTCTTCAATCACTTAGAATAAAACCATCTGCGATGCAAATGAGACCTCTTCGTTGCATTTATGCCAACTCTCCATTGAAGTCCAATTAAGCTCCGTTTCTTCATTTGTTAACCCAAGAAATAGTTACCCTTTCCTTTCGGCATCCAATCATCTTATTGTGGGATCGGATCGGGGAACATTCTTATACCAAAATACCCGCATACGTTAGTGAACACAAACAGATATATGGTGGTCGACATCACCCAAACAACAATCGACTAATAACAGTCAATTCAACATATTAATCAGATCATATAAGGCATGGGAAATGTGTTCATCAAACTCTAATCATATAATCCTAACAATCATATCCTAGATTCCTAGTCCTTCAACATAGGTCAACATCTTTTTAATTAAACAGCGTGGATAATTAGATAAGTTTGTTAGATGATATAGATTTGAAAACATTCTCCCCCTCAATCAATGACTCATTTTATAAAAGATTTAAAAGCGCTAAAGTCATTGATTGAGTTTTCAAATTATCTGAAAACTCGATTACGATTGATTTTTCAAGCAACTCATTTTCCACCATTTTGAAATACAACAAATATTTTTCAGAAGAATTTTAGACGGAAAAACATTTGTGTAGGAGCAAGTCCTCGACATACTTTCCTCAAATTTGTTTTAGGATAAGTGCGCGAAATATTTGAAAAATTGGTTTAGCGCAACACTTTCCTTTCATGAAGAACGGGTTGCTATCTGAAATAATAGCAAACCATGGTTTAAGCGCGGGTTACAGTCTGAAATAACTGAAAGCCATAGTTTTAGACATGTTTTGAAAATGAATATTTACACCTCCTGCTCGAACTTCATCTATGGTCCCGTGCCATTATTGAATGACATTTCTAAGACCGTAGATGTTATCGATACCAGAAGACATGTCTTGAGAAAACATATTTTTGGAATTTTCAAATTTTCTGATTTTTATGGGTTTTTGTTGGTTTTATATTTTTCTATTTTGTTTTGCTTGTTTTATATTTTTGTATTTGGTTTTAATAAATATATACAAAGATAGAAGATGATATAGTTAAAGAAGATGATGATCACGAGAATGCAGAGATAAGGATATCGAGCGTAGCGTCGTAGAAGATAGAAGTCATCAACTCTTAAACATTCACCACCAAAGCTTCTAGGGCTCTTGAATTGAAGAAAGAAATTGAACCATCTGAAAGTGAGACTTTGGGCTTCCCCAAACCGAAAATCCTTTAGGCGAAAGATTGAAGCTCTATTTCAAGCTTGCCTTAGCGGTGCCGAGAAGCACACCATTATCATAAATCCCGCTGCTCCTTTTAAGAATGATCATTGATTCTTCGTTCGGGGTTATATAATCCAATAGAAGAACATCAACGTTTCATCACACACTTAAATAATCTTCTCATATTTCTTTTCCACTGAAGTCTGAAGCAATCCATTCCAAAAGGTGTCAAGAGAACAATTCCCCCAAGTAGTTGAGTTGATGCAATCAGTCTCTTAGTATAATGCTCAAGAACTCTCCACGAATACACTTCATAGGGAATGAAGAACACCTTCCATGTTACATTTTCTTCCCCGATGAGCGTTATATGAAGCTCAAGAACCAAGTACACCATATCCAAGAACTCTCCCGAATACACATCATAGGGTAATGAAGAACACCTCCCTATGTTCATCTTTCGTCCCGATGAATGTGTATGAAGCTCAAAATCCGAAGTACACACATTCCCAGAGAGAATAAGCGTGATAACACCTCCTATTTTACAAATTTATCTCCCACGAATATGTCGTACTTGTGTACCTCTTTTATCTTCGAAAACTTTCTCTAACATCTCTTCCCCCACATAGTTGGAATAAGAACACTAAACGCCTTGATGAGTAAGACTTTGAGTTTCTCTGCGGTCATAAAATTTGTTTTCCCGGGATATCTTCAATCACTTAGAAGAATTAAGTTCATCAAGTTTACTCGCCATGAGTCAAACCTTGAGTTTCTCTGCTGTAATAACATTTGTCTTCCCGGGATATCTTCATTACTTAGTATTAAGTTCATCAAGTTTACTCGTTTAGATGCTTGTCTCCTTCCCATCTTTGGTTTTGACCAAGAATCGGCAACTCTTATAAGCCCAAATACTTGAAATCTTTTGAGAAGAACACTATTAGCACAAATATATCTGTGAGAATCAACTTGCTGAAGCATAATGTGAGCAAGTCTAATTGGGGATTAAATCTGACTTTTCACTCTCCCCCGATTAGTGCTCTCCCTAAACCGACAATGTTTGATAAACATGCCAGATTAAGAAGAAGTCTTTAGATCGATAAATGCAACTCGTCTTTAGTCTTCTAACATGCAGCAGAAAATGTAGAAACGGTAGAGCTTCGACCTTCTTCAAGATTGTCCAGTTGGGGAATAGATAGTTAACATCTTCAACTCACCAAAACAAGAACATCACCAAAAAGCATCCCAATCAACTTACATCTTGCAAATCCCGTTAACTAAAATCCCTCCCAATCAAACAAGACAGAGATGTTCATCAAGGAAATCACAATCGGGCAACTTAAACACAAGATGGTAACACCAAACTACCAATCACATGAAACAAGAACAAAGAGATTGTTCGGAATCATCATGTTGATGTATACGTGAAGCATTAACGGGAAGCACTTTGTCGATAAACTCATCAATCCGAGTGAAGATGTCAACCAACGACTCTTAGAAGAAAACTCCATGTGAAAGGCCGATAAGAAGAAGCTCGGTTCTTACATGAGTTTGGAGTCGTTTGACCATTAATTCTCAGAAATCAATCAACCATGCAGAATTATCATACTTCTTCTCCCCTCAAAATTGCATACGGAGATGCCATTCTTGATTGAATAAAGTGAAATCATCCAAATGTAGTCTATTACATACTTCTCCTTACATAAAATTAGCACATGATGTCGCCATCGTCATTATAGTTGAGCAAGTGGAATAAGAAAACAATCAACGGTAGCACGGTTCACTTGATGACTAAAGCACATGGAAAAAGCATGAAGCATGTTGATGAGAATGGTCATAATAGAGAAGATTTCTCTTCTTGAGAAGATAAAAGCGCTGTGACACGATACACTTTTCTTTTCTTTAGGTGTGAGGCTTGGCTATTGTATTGGCGTCATTAGATGAAGTCACGAGGCTGGGTGATGTGAGCAGACGTCATAATCTCTCTCTTTTCATCATCTCTTGTCAAAACTTGTAATCAATCCCATTATCATTCATGGAGGCTCTTTGTAGTGACGGTGATGGAGAAAACCGATATAATGAATTTGACCACGAAGTAAACTACCCGAACTTCGTGACTTAAACTTGCACATATGTAACAAAGAGCGGTGCCGATTTCCATTAGCATCTCTAAGTACTCTCTATGTACTCTATACTCTTCAACCAACCAACCATCAAGTATAAGACGTACATTACCTCTTGAAAATCAACAATTAAATGTGACGAAGCATTACAGCGTAACTCCTTAGTGCGTAATAGTTATTTTTGTAGTGGTATGAGCCCAATTCCCCCAAGTGGTAAAAGAAAAAGTAAAAGACACCCAACAATAACTAGATTTCCAAGTCTTCGTTTTTGATAATAAGCATCGAACAAGGATCATGAAGAATATTCATCCAACCATCCCGATACTTTCGGATACTAAGTACACTCGAGTGATATTTCACTTCAACCTCAAATAAATATCTTGAATTAACGCCGTTGTCACATCTTCTGAACTACTCAAATCTAGCCTTCTTTGACATTTAAATGAACTTTGATAATGGTTTCTTCCCGACCATGGTTAAAAGCACGTAACCAGTAAAACCATGTAATAACCAAAGCGCCATGAAGACAACCAAACACATACCCAATTTATGAAGTACATCCTTTTATCCCTTCTTTGAAATAGAAACCGTAGCTCGGCATCAAATAAGATCGAAATACACTTTCCATTTCTCCGGAATGGTTCCATCGATCACGGGATTTTACAACTCTATGGTTTAAACCAAAAATAGTTTCTTCGGCGGATTTTACAAGACCAAGAAGTAAACGTAAGATAGATCGAAATGCACTTTACTATTACGGGATATTTCCATTGTCCGGATTTTAAAGTCTATGATTTAAACGAGAAATAGATTCTTCGAGTTTTTACAAAATCAAGACAAAACCGTAACCAATGTCAGCTTGAATGTGTTGTGACAATTTTGGTTTCGGTGAATATCTGTTTTAGGGGAACATGCAGCGATTCATCAACGGTTCATTATCCAACGTCAACAACATCAACAACCATCCAATCAACACTTTGGTAAACACATCTTCCACATATTCTGACGGCTATTGCTGTGACTACTTGGTGAAGAAAAACCGATATACCAAACTTGATCATGAAGTGAAATTCCCCAGATTTGTTACTTAAACTTGTACTAATCCTTGTAATGAAGAAGCGGTGTATGATGTACAAAACCTCTTGACATATCCTCATTGCGTGAGACACCGAAGTGATAGTTATGTTGTGAGTTAAGCGAGAAAGAGTCACAACCGTAATTAAATAGCCAAGTCTTTATCACACTCTACAAAAGCCAAAACAAGTCATCTTCGCGGAAGGGTAGAAAGAAGGAAGACGAAATAAGTAATCGCGCCCGGAAAACCTCACTTCAAATACACATAAGTCATACCGTCCAATCATTTTCGTAGTCAACATTGTCCAAACATTAATTCAAGCCGTGTCATAATATTCTTCGTGAAAGTGTATACACAAAAGTAGCAAACCACATAACACACCGAATCTCCTCATCGTACCCGATCATTTATCATCAAATTTCATTATTAAAGCACAACTCGCAGTTCATATCCAAGACTAATCATCAATTGATCCGAATGATCAATTTAATCTTGACATGGTTCAAGAATTATATAAAATGAAAGTGATATTTTACCCGGTTCACAATAAGTTAACAACCTAAATCCACAAACACACAAGCCTGGTCCATTTGATAGGTCCAAAACGTCCATTATCAAAATTAGAGACAGATCCAATCTAAGTGATGCTTGGCCCATTTGAACATCTCACATTGCAAAATAACAATAAATCCGTTCAACCCCATGTGAAGATCAAATTCGATCCAACTCAAAATCCAGAATATCATTAACCAAAACATCACATAGATTGCCAACCATCATCAAAAATATGTATCTAAAAAATTAGATAACACATTTTGTTTAATGTGCACTAGACTATCACATTAGTCGTGTATTATGTGATCATTTCCAAGGCTAAACATGGGGAAACTTCTGTAACGTTAGTACCAATAATGTAAAGATCACTAAATCCCATTTAGTGTAAGACATAGTGGCCCACATCTCATTCCGAACTAGGATAATTAAAAAACTGATATTACTAGTCCATCCGGCCCAACAAAATTGATAAACAAACTAGGTCGGCCCATGTTAACAACCTGTTGCCCAAAAATTTTCGGGTGTATATAAAACCAACTAATCCCCTCAAACCCTAAAATTACTCACCTCATAACCCTAATAGATATAACCTCCACCCCCTTCTCCTAATATTTCTCTCAATGAAAACGCCTCATTTCTCCTGTTCCCAAATCAGATTCAACACTAAAACCATATCATATCCATCTTATTCCAAGCACATCTCAGACATCATCATACCATATAACAGAAAAACGTGTGTTCTTTACCTCGCCACAGGGATGGTTTTTAACCGAATCAAGATGCCACAGAGATAGCCGGAGGTTTAATATCAACGCCATAGGGATGGCACGAAGGTTTGAGACCTTCCAGAAGATCAAACCAAGGCATCAATGTAGGTGTATATATCTTAGTTTTGATTATGTATGAGGTCTTTTGACGAAATAATTGAATAAATTAACAAAGTTGTTAAATTTATTCCATTGACTTCGAAAAGAAATAAGAAGCTAGGCTTCGTCAGTTAAGATCAATGATGATAAATCAACTTCGTGTAAGTGACTCTTGATAGTTATGATGTTCTTATGTAGCACACGAAAAATGATAGTCTGAGATCTCGTTTGTTGTTTTTCCTTTACAATTAGAGTCTTGTTGAGTCGTGAAGGTTGTATGAGTTGGTGATGTTAGACAGTCTTGAAGGTTGTTGAGTCTTAAAGGTTGTATGAGTTGGTGATGTTATTTCGTGTTGAAGGTTGAAAGTTGTTGAGTCTTGTTGAGTCTAGGTCTAGGATAGATGTTGGTTTTGATTAGGATACATGGACTGATGATGTACAAATAAAACTGAGGTACATGGTATATTGTTGTGGTATATGTATAGATCAGTTTGGATGTTACGGTTGTGAGGTCATGGTCAGCTAGTCATACTTCTTCTCCTTCATTTCTGTCAAGTTGCTAAGTCTTCAAACTAAACAAGTCGCTACCCGTTTTTTCAAAGCAAGTCGCTACCCGTTTTTTCAAAAGCAAGTCGCTACCCGTTTTAAAACACACAAGTCGCTAACTTATAAATATAAGTCGCTAGGTCATTTTGTTTGTGCCAAGTCGCTAGCGATTATGTCAAGTCGCTATTGACTTGAGTTGACTAAAGAGTCAACTCGCTACAGTCTCAACTCGCTACTGTCTCAACTCGCTACTGTTTTTCTTTCACAAATGACAAGTCGCTACACTACTTTTGACCATACACTGAATCTGGACATAAATGAGGACAAGTCGCTAACTTGAAATTTGACATTTTTCCGGCGTTTTATTCCGACTATGTTTCCGACCATGTTCATACTAAACCCAGAAAAACATGAAAGAAATAGCAACAAATGACTTTTGAACCATTTGACAGTATTTTGACAAAGCAGATATGGTACTAAAAGAAATAGTGATATCTGCTTTGTCACATTGACACAAAACAGACAACACAGACAGATGCTGTTTGGACATTGACACAAAACAGACAACACAGACCATATGACATTTTGTTTTAGACCAATAGGATACAAAAAACTTGTTAAAAATTGTTTAGCCATAAGAAAGACATAATTTTTCTGACCAAAAAGTGATGAAAAACAGTTTTTAGACAAGATTCAAACCACCAAAATAACCACAAAAAGTCGACCAAAAAAAACATAACCGGTATCAATACCGCGTCAAATATAATCCGCATCAAACCATGAAGAAAACCACGAGAATCAACACACACAACAAAACCTGGCTCTGATGCCAATTGTAGGATCGATATATTTATTGTGTTGATGATTCGGGTGGTCTTAGATGATCAAAATACATGTTAAACATTGTAGAGAGAGAAAGTAGAGAGATGGTGTTCTTGGTAGAGAGTTGCTTCTATAAAAATGAAAGGTTAGATTGCCAAGCCACACCCCTTCCATGGATGGAAGGGGTATTTATACTTACAAACAATACGTCCTCTTATCGGACTGTGGATCAGGCATACAGTGGGTAAAGACCCGTCCTTCCTCCACGGTGTTACACTAAACTAAACTACGCTACAAACTAACTAATAAGCTACTAAATAACGTAACTAATGACAAGTCTACGAGCTAAACTATGCTAGATAATATTTGGGGTGACCGACACTTTATCATGGAATTTCCAATTCCTAACAAAAAGTTACAAAAATAATAGTTACAATACTGCTGTTTGGACAATAACAGATTAATGGACATAGACACAAAAAACAGATGTAACTTTTGTAAGGACCATTGGACTTTGACACAAAAACAGATGTAACTTATTGACCAAATCAAAGGAATAAGTAAACCAATGTTAAAAAAACTGTTTATCATGTAAATAAGGGAAAAACACAAATTTCCGACCAATAAAAGTGCCAAAAACAGATTTAACAAGGTATGAAAAACCACAACAAATCAACACAACACAATAACCTTGGCTCTGGTACCAATTGTAGGATCGTAATATTATTGTGTTGATGATTCGGGTGGTCTTGGATGATCAAAATACATGTTAAACATTTTAGAGAGAGAAAGTAGAGAGAGGGAGTTTCTTGGTAGAGACTTGGTTCAACAAATGTAAGGTTAGATTAAAGAAAAGCTCCACCCCTTCCATGGATGGAAGGGGTATTTATAGTTACAAAACATACCGTCCTCCTATCGGACTGTGGATCATGCATACAGTGGGTAAAGACCCGTCCTTCCTCCACGGTGTTGCTCTAAACAAAACTACGCTACAAACTAACTAATTAACTACTAAACAACGTAAATAACTAAAAGTCTACGAGCTAACTTATGCTAGATAATACTTGGGGTGACCGACACTTCACACTGGAATTTCCAATTCCTAACAGATCTACTTCCATGGTTCCAATGATTTGTCGGATATCTTCCCATCTATTGTCTTTGAGAACCACTAAGGCATTTGTACCAGCACTTCTTCGGTGTAGTGCATGTAGCCTTATCATGAATATACCCAAATGGATATGTTGAAGACCTGAAGTCCTCAAGTTTTGATAGCTTTGTTGGTTACATAATGGGAGATTCGTTTGGTTTTCACCGCATTAGGATTCTTTGTTGAGTAGTGTTGGTACACCCCGTGCCCCGTACTTCTATTGTTTGAATAAAGTACTTCTGCTGGGACGAGGTTTGCTCGCCTTTCTCTTGATAATTCTAGCTGTCTTTCTAGGTCTACAACTAATTCAAGGATGAGATTATAATTGTTTCTTCCAAACACTCTTCTTGTTGCTCTGGCTGCTTGATATCTACCCACGGTCATTGCTCGGTAGCACGTATTTGATCTTATTGAGTTGGGAGTTACGTTTGAGTGGAACTTCATTGAGGATGTTGGGCTCGGAAGCCATTTCTTGATTCCCTTCCAAATTACTCTTTAAAGATTTTGCTGGGATCTTCAAAGACGTATATTTGTCCGTTTGTCTTCTTTACTGGGAGTTTGCCACTAATGGAGAAATTATCAAGTCGTTTGGATAAACTTGATATTGAACCTTCAAGATTGGTTGGTTCTTGTTTAAGGATAGTGTGAACTTCTTGTTTGAGTTTGTCAAAATTTTCTTCAAGCTCAATTAATTTCTGACTTTGTTTGGTAGTTAGGTATAGCAAAGTGTTGTTTTGTTTTATAACAACGTTTACTTGGGTAGCTATTCCTGCTTTGTAGTCAGATGTTTTTGCAAAACCGACTGATGGTGATTCAAGGTCTTCAGTAGCTTGTATAGCTTCTTGGTACTCAGTAGTTGCCTTTTGATTGGCAAGACTCATCCGGTGATGAGCTTCTTGACTTCTTGAAGAAGGTGCTCAACCTCCTGGGTTCCTGCAGAGAGATCTACTTCCATGGTTCCAATGATTTGTCGGATATCTTCCCATCTAGTGTCTTTGAGAACCACTAAGGCATTTGTACCAGCACTTCTTCGGTGTAGTGCATGTAGCCTTATCATGAATATACCCAAATGGATATGTTGAAGACATGAAGTCCTCAAGTTTTGATAGCTTTGTTGGTTACATAATGGGAGATTTGTTTGGTTTTCACCGACGCATATGATTCTTTGTTCAGAGTAATGGGAGAGTGTTGGTTTTCACTGCTTTTCCTGAATATATCTTATTAGTTTAGTCTTCCATAAAGCTAAGAATGTTTTGATTCAAAGCTCTGATACCAAGATAAAAATTACGCTGCCAGGAATTTTTATCTTGTACTAAAGCTCAAAAACTAAAACTTTAAAGTACAAGTATTACTTAAAAAAACACTTTTTTTTATTAAAAACACACTTCGGAAGCTTGAATATTTTACAATGGTTGAGATGAGAGGTTTTTAGATGGGTTGTCGATGATCGATACAATGAAACACAATTGCCTTTTATAGGCAAATAGTACAATGATGAACATGTAGTAGGTGTGGTAGTACAATGATGAATCCGTTTTTCACATGGTGCATAATGCTTGAACTTTTATCACATGCGAGCCCTCTTAGCGTGTGGGCTATTGTTCACGGGACGATTCAATTTTTCCATTTGTAAGAAATAATCATCCCACCCGGGGTCCACGATCAAAATTGAATCGTCATTGCTTTCGTCATCTTCTAGAAATCCTTTTCTGTTGTAGCGACATTTGTTGTTTTTTGGTTTATAGTCTGGGGCTTTTATGGGCTTAGATGTTGTTGCGGCCCAGTCGTTGTGCGAGGGCTTCCAATTCAATGAGGATCGCCGGGCTTCTTTGTTTTGGATTCGGACGTCTTCTCTTTGGTCAGACCGATGGTTTGTCTCTTGTTGATAATCCAAAGCAAACTTGGGCTTTGCACTATATGATTGCTTGTAGGTTTCGCATTGCTTTGACTTCTTGTCTGTGATAATTCGATGTCCTGGGCGACTGATCTCCATGCATCAGATTTATCCATTCTGATCGGGTTTTGGTTGGCCTTAAGCTGGTAGTGTTTGTACATTGCTCCTGGTTCCTCTTACGTAAAGATGGTTTTAGTAAAGATCCTTGGGAGTGGTTGAAAGTCTTCATGATTTCTTCGCATGTGATCTTCATACTCTTTTGAGAGGCATGAGGGGACTGTAGAACTTCTTCCGCTAAGTAAAGGGCTGCTGCTGCTAATTGCTTCATATCTCATGTGCATTCTGCAAAACAAAGATTAACAAGTCTTGAAAGTGAATCAACTAGTGTATTATGTTTTCCTTCTATGTGTTCTATGTTAATCTTGATGCCTGTTCCTGTAATCGCATCCGCAAACTTGATCCACCTAACTCTTGAGGATTTATTGCTATTAGCTTTGTTATAAAAGCTAATAATGGCTTGGCAGTCTGTCCTTAGAATGATTTCTGGTTTATCAAGGTAGTAAATCTTTAGCTTCTCTAGAGTGTTGATGCAAGCATTGATTTCAGCATCGATTGTGGATTGGGTTGTTGAGAACTTGCCACTTGCATATGCGCAAATCCTTTCTGAGCTCCTTGAACCTTCCTTGTTGTTTTTCCATTTGACCACTCTTCCCCATCCTTCCATGCATCCATCTATTTCTAGTATGATGTAGGAATCCTCAAGTGGTATTTCAAGGTCTGGGAGATTTTGAACTTGTGTTTTGATTTTTTTGACTAGTTCATAATCAGAGGGCTTCAATCTTTTGTCTTCATGAGCATTCTTCTTTTCGTACAGTGGCCTTAGGAGTATCCCAAGTTTTGGGATATGACTACGAGCATAATTGAGGATTCCTAAGAATGACCTTAACCCCTTCTTTGTTTTCAATTCTTCTTCATTGAAGTTCACAATCTTCTTTATGATGTGCGGTTGTAATTTTATGGTTCCTTCCCCCACAACTGCTAACAATAGCCCACACGCTAGGAGGGCTCGCATGTGACAAAAGTTCAAGCATTATGCACCATGTGAAAAACGGATTCATCATTGTACTACCACACCTACTACATGTTCATCATTGTACTACTATACCTACTACGTGTGAATTATTAGGTACCATGTGAAAATTATCAAGTCATGTATCATAACCAATAATGGCTCGCACGAATATTCCGTGGAATATGCTATATGCTAAAGTATATTCCTAGTTTATTCCTAGACTATTTGCCTATAAAAGGCGATTGTGTTTCATTGTATCGATCATCGACAACCCATCTAAAAACCTCTCATCTCAACCATTGTAAAATATTCAAGCTTCCGCAGTGTGTTTTAATAAAAAAGGTTTGTTTTTAAGTAATACTTGTACTTTAAAGTTTTAGTTTTTGAGCTTTAGTGCAAGATAAAAATTCCTGGCAGCGTAATTTTTATCTATCTTTTATTTCATCACTTGTTATCACTTTGCTTGAGGTGAGTTTCATAGCCCCACTTTTACATGTTTTACTACTCATTTTGAAATTACTTTTGGATGAGAATACATTGTTTGCTTTTATATACGGACACAATACTTTAAACCATTATACATACATAATCAAATGTACCAAATACATAAACGAATAAACCGGCCAAACGCAAGGTACATACATGACCGAATGTACTGGTCAAACCATACATGTTCAGGACCGAACGTAACGGTCAAACAAACATTAAATATTGTGGTCCACAGTATGTTTACAACTACTTAAATATATGAAATCACCAACCTTGTGTTGACACTTTTAGCATTTATTTCTCAGGTCCATAAGGCATAACTTTGGCATGGAGCATTAGAGTTGCACATCATGTTTTGAAGACTTTTATGCACTCATATTTACCATTCAATGATGTTTTTTAAATGTTTATCTACCTTATCGCATTGGGACCTCTATTTTTTAACTTTGATATTACTTATCGAATGATATCTTTTAAAAACGTCCATTTAGTGGTCGTTTTGTATGACTTGAACTTTATGCTATGAAGTAACACCCGAGTTACATTATCTTCCATTGCGATATTTTGGGGGTGTTACAGATTGGTATTGGAGCTCCGGTTATACCGAAATAGGTTGCATTAGTAGGCCTAGACTATAACCATTGCATGACAAACATTTCGCTGCATCCCGCGCACATAATCATTGAACTGTCATACATGCTCATTCATTTTATATGGTCTCATTTACTTTCTCAGACATTGTGGGTTACACAATGGTCTTATTGACTTCCTAGACATTGTGAGTGATACAATGGTCTCTAAAACCTTTTTTCATAACTTTACATTATATCATTTTATATGATATCGAAACCCGACACAGTTTATCAATCTCACTAGCTATCTTACTATCCGTCTTCGAAGACGAGTTTGAACACCCGTCCTATACTTTTGGAACACTTACGTTGTCTCGTAATCCACCGTCTAGTAACATAGCGGTAGAGTATGAGTTTTATGTCGGGAATTCTTAAGGTATGATGATTTATAATATCCTTATTTGAATGGATTGTGATGTCTTTTCATTTAAATAAAGAAATTATAAATCGCCGAACCATAAGTTTATAATTTCTAACTTACATTAATTGGAACGCTTCTATATGTAAGTAACGAATTATAAATGAGTGAGCTTATTTGTATACGATATTACATGAGTGCGAACTCGAGCCCAAGGGTCACCAGTTTTCTCTAAAAAGGTCTAGAAACATACGATAGTGTCTTACAACTCAGCAAAAGACTTAAGACCTTATTTGAACTACTTGATTTCATTTTTAAGTTATCATACATGAGGTGACCTAAACTATTATCTTTGAAACAATCGTCTATTCCTTTACCTTATCCTATAGAAGTATTAGCTTGTTGGGTTCTAAAATTAATCAGAGTACCATTGCTCACCGAACAAAACTTTAAAAGAGTTCCTCATTTCACATGGGAGTGTGAAGATCAGAATTTGACACAAATACCCACACCCATTCCCAGACATCTCAACATCGAGTATCGTTATGGGATAAGCCACCTGACGAATCGAAGCTAAGACATAGACCTACAACTCTATATTTTTTTCCAAGTCCATTATCCTATTGATTTTCTAAATAAATCCGTTTTGCTACTGGTCTAATACAGTCCCATAAACATAACATGATTTTCAAGGCTTTTACACTATGTACATGGTATAATCAATCATTATAAATGTATGTACATGTAAATATGGATAAAAAGTACAGAGATGGCTATGAAATATTTTCCCTTACAAGGTTTGATGGTAAGAAAATGGACAAGAACAATAACCAAGAACAACTAAACCTGTCCCAAAATTCACCAAACAATTTTTACCCAACCTTCCAAATTAAGAACCAACCCTTGCAACCCTTTAAACCATCTTGAAAACTCTTGAAATGAGATGGGATTGAGAGAGTTTAAGTGTTTTTTGCTAAGAAAATGAGAGATAAAGTGTGGTGTCTTTGTTTTATATATGTTGTATTTGTAGTTTACATGTGTCCTAAGTGAGACCTCACCAAGACATGTGTCTTGATGAATTGGCTGATTTTTGGAGTAGTGGGGAGGGTTTAGGATTTATTTAGTGTAGTTTTGTGTTAATAGTGTGTATAAGAATTTAGGGTGTAAAGGTGGTGCGGGTTTATGCTAAAAGCGCAAAACGTGCTAAATTAACGTAAAAATGGAAAAGTAAAGGTATAACATGTAAAATTTTTATGTAAGGTAAATTAAAATGTATAAAACATGTAGACTAGACGTATTCTAGGGTCAGTTCAAGTTTAATGTACGTTTATAAACTAAAATGCTTAAAATGTAAGTTGAAACGCGTAAAATGCAAGTTATTTGAAAACAATAAATTTGAATGAAAATGATCATTTAGTTGAATATAAGTAGACTAAATATTAGTCTAGTCAGATGTAAATTGTTTAAAGGTGGTTCGTGTTATGCGCAGGATAACCTTCCGGTTATATGTAAAGTTAAAAAATTTACGCGATTTGGATAAAACGTTCAAGTTTAATGGTAAAAGTTAACGTAAAATTCCTGGTTGTTACATCAGTAAACTAGTTATTTCTTCTGGTTTGTTTCATTGCCAAATATAATCCATTAGATCTCGTTGAAGCTTTACGTGTGTGGTTTTATCATGCAATTATTTGGCTTTTCTAGGTTGCACTTCGCATCTCTTGAACCATCTCATTGTATATGTGGATGTGGACTAAAAACAAATCATTGAAATTACTTATCAAATACTTTTGATCTTTCAAAATCATGTTATGCAATATGATGTATGTGTACATGACTCTTCGTATCTTGTTCAAAGTCCAACCACGCGTCGGTTGTTGTACAATTCCCCAACATCATTGGAGGACACCATAGGCTCGTTCAACATTTTTTCGTGCACATTCTTGTCGCCTTTTAAAGAGTCCATGTTTCTCATCTAGTGCCACCGTAAATGATATGACAAAAGTGGCCCATTGTGAGTAAATATCGTTCGCTAGATAATACTATTTTTCATATATAACCTCATTTACTTCAAACGGAGCAATAGGGCGCTTTCTTCAAGAAGGTCGTTGAATAACATAGAATTATTTAAAACATTAATATCTTTGTTCGCACCGGCTACCCCAAAAAATGCTTGCCAAATCCACAAATCGCAAGAGGCAACAACTTCAAGCATTATAGTTGGGTGTTTTTTATCACATATGTGGAAATTGAACGTACCATCCTTTCGGGCAGTTTTTCCACTTCCAATGCATACAATTAATGCTTCTAAGTATACCCGAAAACCCATGAACCTTCTCATGATATGCGTATATATTTTGAATGTCATTTTAGTTGGGTTTTCTTAAATACTCTAGTAAAATGTTCAAGACAGTCGCGTGCACAATGTGATCTCATTTGTAAATATTCATCCAATGCATCGGATGTTGCACCGTATGCCAATTAGCGTATGCCGGAAGTGCATTTCATAATTACACTAAAACTCAATAGACCCGTAGCATCGGGTCTGACTACAAAGAAATCAAAATGCGCAGGAAGTTTATCATGATTTTCAATATAAGTTTCAATACCTTTTACTATTTTTAAAAATAGTTTCTTGCTCATACGATAGCGGCGTTTAAAATAGTACTCCAGATACTTTGGACCATCACTAAGATAGTAGTCCCACAAACGTTCTTAAGCAAGTTCACGATCACGGTATATCGAGTTACGCGTTCTTGAAGTTTGACCTTGCGTTTGAACAATTGCTGATACTGATAAGCTTGTGTTTATAAAGTAAATATCAGTTTCATCGTCGACGTCGGAAAAGCTAACATATTTTTCTTCAAAATTCATATTTGGTTTAGAGAATGTGTGTTGTGATAGAGAGAATTAAGGTGGAAAGTAAGTAAATGTGTGCATAATTTTAGTTTAAAAAATGTGTATGCTTATAGAGTGGTTAGTTTTAGTTTCTTGTTTTTTTATTAAAAAAAAAAGAAAAAAGAAAAAATAAATTGAAAACTAGCCGTTTATATTCAAACGGTCACAAAAATTCAAACAAAATTACTTTTAGCGTTGCGTGAGTATACTGGCGTCGAAAATAATGCAATGGTGGTGTGGTCACGCCTTTGGATGCCAAATGTGAATGGCGCAAGGCACAAAGCCACAAAGTGAACACAACCCCTCCTCTTAGAGCATAGGGTGTCGTGACAAACCTCAACTCTTCATCACCGTCACATCACCTCCACATCACTATAACAAACCTCTAAAACCAACCACAACTAACCCCAAAAAAACCTCAACTTACTCATTTGGAGCCCACCACTTACAACTTTATTTTTTTTATTCAAATTACTAAATAAATTACATTTATTTAATTAAAAATAAACATTATACAACACAATAAAAAAATATATGAACGTAAAATATACGATAAAAAACATACGTACTTTCAAATTTGAACACAAGTAAAATAAAAATATTAGTTTTACGCTTTTGAATTAAAAAAAAATTTCAAAACACCCTTTTTTAAAAACGCTACAGTTTTGAGCGAGATTATTTAAATTCATATTCAAATTCAAATTCAAAATCAGATTCAAATTGGAGCGGGATGATTCAAATTCAAATTCAAATTCAAAATCATATCTGCCTATATATACAACTCTACCAGAAGTTGAAGTTTCACACAACTCACATACACAAAAATGTCTACAAAGATTTCTCTCCACAATTCTCAAGTCCACCACAACTGCCAGAAACTACAACACAATTCCCAAGTCCACCACAACTGCCGGAAACTACCTTTCCAACTCCACCAGAAGATGTCTTTCCGGTTTTCCAACCGGAAAATGTATTTGTAAACACTCCACCTCTTAACAATCCAAATGTTAACACTCCACCTGTTAACACTCCACCTGTTAATAGTCTACAGGTGGAACTCCAAAACAATCCATTTGAGTATAGTTAGGCTTACCTTCGTGAACTTGAGCAGGACGAGGAAAATCTTAGAGAGATTAGAGAAAGCGAGACGCAGTACTTTCGTTTGGAACAAAAGCCATGGAAGTGAAATATCTTGCGGCCGGTTTGACATCATGGAAGGAAAGTATTATCTCATTGAGTTTAGATCCTCTTCGAGTGAGGAGAGTTACAACTCAGATGATTCATATTCTTAATTTGTTATTTCAATTAATTTGGTGGTAGTTTGTATTAAGCGTATTTTGTATTTGCTGTTTTCACTTTAATTTTCAATTAATTTAGTGTTTTAACTTAAATGTTTAATGTAATTTGTGTGTTTAATCTTTTGTTTGCATTTTTCTTACATATCTTCCATGTTAAACTACAACAAAATACATTTCATCTTTCATGTTTTTCCTCCAACAAAACACATTTTATCTTCCATGTTTAAAAAAAAAAACATACACTCGACCTCTCGTCGTGCAGACGAAGAGGTGAACGACGGCGTACCACGACAAGCTAAGGCGGTATCACGACGAGGCGAGGGCGAAGTGCTATATCGGACGGCGAGCTCCGACGACGAATCCACGCCTAGTGCTCTTATTTATAACAACTTGTATTATTGCGTGTATGAAATATCTTTCTCATAGTCGTATTAAATGTAGGTTTGAATATTTAGTATTTCTTTCTTACTTTTGTGTAAATATTTTTGGTTATGTTATATAATATTTGTTACAAATATATGAATAGATTGAGTTTTAAATGTATTTAATTCTATTATTTATGCTAATACTTATGCAAAAGGCAAAATATTTGAGATCAAAGTTGTAAAAGAAATACTTGAAAAGTTAACAGACATTTAATATGAGACGGAGGAAGTAATATAAAGTTTCTGCATAGAATTTACAAATCTAATCAGATAATATTTTTAAATCAGTAGTTGAAAAATGGTCGACAAGTGATACTATTAAATAATTATAGGCACTTGTGCGTTCAACATATATTTATGTATGAAAATTCTTTAGGTAGTTAAAAATTGACTTTCACGTGTGAATGCACATGCTTCTTCACAAGGCTTCAATGGAAACCAGTTTCTAGCAAATTGTTGGTAATTAATAACATCATGATGATTTTTCCATCCGTAGAAACCTTTGTTGTTTCTTTGTTTTCATTCATCATTTTGATAACAATATTGTATGGTTTTCGGCACATTTCACTTCATTCAAATACCAAAAAAAGCTTACCACCATCGCCACCGAAACTTCCAATCATTGGAAACTTACACCAACTAGGATCAAGTCCACACCGCTCTCCCCAAGCTATTTCGCAGAAATATGGTCCGCTCATGCTCATTCACCTTGGTAACGTACCGACACTTGTAGCTTCATCAGCTAAAGCAGCTCAAGAAATCATGAAAACGCATGATATATCATTCTCCAATAGACCAGTTTTAACTATGGCCACGATATTATTCTATGGTTATAAGGATATAATCTTTTCTCCTTATGGAGAATACTGGAGACAGTTGAAGAGTATTGTAGTAGTCCATCTTCTAAGTAATACGCGAGTCAAGTCATTTAGCCATGTGAGAGAAAAAGAGATTAGCCATATGATTAGTGTGATTGGAGAAAGTTGTGGTTCTTTGGTTGATTTGAGTGCTTTGTTTAATTCACTTACGAATAACATAATCTGTCTGGTGGCCCTTGGAAGGACATACCCTGGATTAAACTTCAAGTACTTGCTGACAGATCTTGTCAATATTGTGGGTAGTCTTTGTGTTGGTGATTATTTTCCATGGTTATCGTTTTTTGATAGATTAAGCGGGATGAAGGGAAGAGCACAAAAACTTGCTAAAAAGCTTGATGATTTTTTCCAAAGTGTTGTTGAAGAACATCAAAATAAAAGAACAAGAGAGAATTTCGAGAGTGATCAAAGTCCAGATTTAGTTGATATCTTACTGGATGTTCAAAAAGACAACGCAACCGGCTTCATTATTGACACAACGACCCTTAAAGCTGTCATATTGGTATGATTTCTCCATCTTCTTGCTTGCTATTGTATCGCTAAGTAGTTACCATTTCTTTCTTTCTTTCTTTATTCTCTTTTTAGAAGAAGTAACAGGGAATGATATTCGAGTCCATCATCTAAGGCGTAACGTCTGATATTCGAGTCATCATATAAGATACCATTGAGCACAATTTTGATGGTCTGTTCTATTACTATCCTTACACACAGTCCAATTTTTAAACTTATATCATATGAAATGCTTCTTCATGTCAAGTTGCATTTTATTCATTCAAAAGTATATAATACTCCTATCATTTTGGAACTTGAAGTTATATAGATGAAAAGAATTATCAAGTACAGAACAATTAAATATTGTGTTTCTTGTAGGATATATTTGGTGCTGGAACCGATACCTTATCAACTAGTATAGATTGGACGATGTGCGAGCTAGTAAGGCATCCAAGAGTAATGAAAAAATTGCAACAAGAAGTAACAGAAGTAGCACAAGGACGATCTTCGATTCTCGAAGAGGATTTAGAAAAAATGAAATACCTCAAAGCTGTCATCAAGGAAGCTTTAAGGTTGCACCCTCCAAACCCTTTGCTTGTTCCTCGTGAATCAACCCAAGAAGTCACACTCATGGGATACGACATTCCAAAAGGCACACAAGTGATGATCAATGCTTGGGCAATCGGAAGAGATCCCACTTTGTGGGAAGAACCGGAGAAGTTTTGGCCAGAGAGATTTTTGAACAATTCCATCGACTATAAAGGGATAAATTTCGAGTGGCTTCCATTTGGTGGTGGGCGTAGAGGATGCCCCGGCATATATTTTTCAACAGTCCTCATGGAACTTGCATTAGCGAATGTCGTATATAAATTTGATTTGGTGTTGCCAAATGGACTTGAAGAGAAGGATATGGACATGAGTGAGGCTAATGGCTTTACAATCCATAGGAAGTCATCGTTAGTGGTTATGGCAAGTCCAAGGTACTAGTGCCTAATTATATATGATATATGTGGCAAGTGCAAAACTTCTGGTATCATTATTTGTTGGTTCTGCTGATTCAAAAGATGTACTCCGTACTTAACAGTCTTAACTCACTTATTATTACAAGATGTCTTTCTTTGTTATCTTGCTCTCAACCATTCAAAGAATGATTAGCATGGAACTTCTAAATGTCGTCGGTTAATTAAATCAATGCAAGCTCCAATGTTTTATTTTCTTTTTAAGTTAGTCCATTCTACTTCAGTTAAATCATATTAGAGTTCCGTGAATGCTAAATCTTTGATTACATTTTGTTAAATTGGAATCAATCATTAGTACTGTTTATATCTCTTTAATTAGCCGTAAACACAACTTCAAAGGAACAGAGGCTGCAAATTCAGCCCATTCATATGCAACAGATATATTTAGGTTTTATAACACACTGCCTCACATCCATAATAGAGGCGGAAGTTTCAACACATACATTTAAAATATAAAAAGATTAATATAAGATGCCGTTTATTGTTAACCGGGTCAAATGTAGTAAATTACTCTAACTATGATAAAACGGGTCAAATTCGTTCAACAGGTGTTAAACAAGTTTATAGTTGCTTATAATGTTTTCATGTTATAGGATAGTAGCAACTAAGAAATTCTTTATTCTAATTCTTCTATTCTTAATTTAATATTGTTGTATATATATTGGTTGCCACATCACTTTCAGTTTCAATAATTCTTGCATCTTGATATCTCTAGAGGGTTAATATGAACCAGTCAGATTTTGTAGTTGGTGGCTTTTGACTTTAGTGGTGTTTTTATTTTTGAGAACACTTGTGTCATAAAACTAGGGGTGAAAATGATGAAGCCATTTCGTGAAAATTCCGGATCGGATCGATTAAAAGCTCAGTGGCCGAAATTAAGTAGGCTTTCGAGCCGGTTGGCTAAGTTCGCTTTCGTTATTCGAGAGCGAAAGCGAGCTTTTACATATATAAGTTTCGTTTGAAATTCATAGTACATTTCAAAAGAATTATAATATTTTAAGTATTAACATATATCTGAGAAAGCTCACATCTCTTGGGTCCCACCTTGGGTTTCTCCTTGCGTACTACGCGATTTGCAACCAGAACAATGACGAGACACGTTGTCAAAACGAATAAAGTGGGCGACGAAGGGAGAACGAGCCGACACCGGGTGCTCTAATTGACAACTGCTTCTATAAGTTCTATCTATGGTCATTGTTGTGTGAATTGTTAAGAGCTAAGAGCATCTACAATGCATCAAGTCTTTGAAGACGATCGTTTAATCGATTAATGCAAATCTCATTTAATAACTAAAGCTTTTTCAAAAGACTTGAGGTTCATCAAGCTTTTGTAAAAAGCTTTCCTAAAAGTCCTCAAAAAGTCCTTGTTGCAATGCATAAAACATTGTCAAAAAGCTTTTTTAAATAGTGAAAAGTCTTTCCCAACTAGTTTACCCATTGTAGATGATCTAATAAAGTAATAAGAGAAGATTCTAAATTAAGTAATAATGTACTAATATACTACCTCCGTCCCTAAATGAATGTCCACATTTGACTTTCAAAGTCTTACTTATTCAACTTTGACCTTAAGTATTTGTGTTTATCTTATATAATACTTGATACAAAATATATGAATGAATTGTGTTTTAAATGTACTTTAAGTTGGTATAATTTTTATCAAGTATTATATAACACAAACAAAAATATTTAAGGTCAAATTTGTGAAAAGACTTTAAAAGTCAAAAGTGGACATTTATTTAGGGACGGAGGGAGTAGTAGTCTGCTTTTGACTTCTAATGGCGCGCACCCACTCATAATAGTAAGATCAAGAAAAGTTGATTATTAAAACAAAGCCTTGAAAGTTTGTTAGCCATTACCATCATGATGATTTTTCCATCCGTAGAAACCTTTGTTGTTTCTTCGTTTACGTTCATCATTTTGATGTTCTTATTCCGTTTTAAATGGATTAAACTTCATTCAGCTACCAAAAAAAGCTTACCTCCATCCCCACCAAGACTTCCAATCATCGGAAACATTCACCAACTAGGATCAAGCGCACACCACTCTCTCCACGCCTTTTCACAGAAATATGGCCCACTCATGCTCATTCACCTCGGCAGCGTACCCACACTTGTAGCCTCATCTGCTGAAGCAGCCCGAGAGATCATGAAATCCCATGATGTATCATTCTCTAATCGACCAAGCTTAACTATGCCCAGTATACTATTCTATGGTTGTAAGGACATAGCCTTTTCTCCGTATGGGGAACACTGGAGACAACTAAAGAGTATTGTAGTACTCCATCTTCTAAGTAATACGCGAGTCAAGTCATTTAGCCATGTGAGAGAAAAGGAGATTAGCCATATGATTAGTGTGATTGGAGAAAGTTGTGGTTCTTTCGTTGATTTAAGTGCTTTGTTTGATTCACTTACGAATAACATAATCTGTCGGGTGGCCCTTGGAAGGACATATCCCGAATTAAACTTTAAATACTTGTTGACAAATCTTGGCCATTTTTTGGGTAGTTTTAGTGTTGGTGATTATTTTCCATGGTTATCATTGTTTGATAGAATAAGTGGATTGAAGGGAAGAGCACAAATACTAGCTAAAGAGATTGATGTTTTTCTTCAAAGTGTTGTCGAAGAACATCAGACCAAAAGAATAGGAGAGAATGCTCAAAGTGATGAATGTCAAGATTTTGTTGATATCTTACTGGATGTTCAAAATGACAATGCAACTGGCTTCATACTTGACACAAAGACCCTTAAAGCTGTCATATTGGTACGATTTCCCCATCTTTTTGCTATTGTATCGCAAAGTAGTATGTATATTTTACGGAAACAAACATCTCACACTACAAGATAGGTGCCATTTAGTGACTGAAAAAAAAGTGTCACAAATATCATAAAATCAGTCACTAAAGGCATTTTGGTCTTCTCCCACCGAAAGATAAATAGACACTAGAGGAACCATTACTAAAAGTCTTTTTTGACGCTTAATATCAGTCACAAAAGTTATGTTACATTTTGTGTCTGATTGTTATGTGTCGCTATAGGTTCCAAAAGAAAAACTTAAAACTATTATAATGGTAAGAATTATTCAGTCACTAAAAATTGAACAATAATTTTCCATTTCCACTGCATTTTTCCCATTTCTACTAGTGTACTAAACATTAGTCTGGTAACCAACTTACGAAAGCCTTCGAGGTGACATCTGAAAGGTTTTAATGGATATTTAAATAATAGTATGTCCGGATTCGAACTCGAGTCTTCGGGATTGCACACATGCGTGTGAGAATTGATGTACATAATTAATATAAATAAAGCGTTATTATTATTAATTATTAATCACTAAATAAAACATAACGATAGTTAAATTATTAACGAGGTTTGGTTAATTAGGTTAAATATTAACTACAAGGACTAAGAATGAAATTAGTGGTCGGGAAAGTTCTAGAACCCTTGTGGGTCTTTGGCCGATCGGTTAGGGTATTCCCAAACCCAAACCCACTCAAACTTGTACTCCAAGATATGTTAACTATAAATACAAATCAATGTATTCATTATTGACTAACCTTGGATCACTTTGATAACCTAATTTCTCTTCTCTCTCTCCCTCTTTCTTGGCGATCGTTAACCCCCTCAGGGATCGATTTTCAAGTGAAAGAAACTAGTGTTTGGTTTATTTGTGATTCAAGGAACTAGCTTTTCCACGTCAAATCCTATTGAATGCGTGTTACAAACGAAGAGCAAGCACACTTGAGCTTGTATTCCTTGGTGGTTGATTTAGGGTGGGACGATTTTGTATAAACCCTAATTTAGGGTTTTGGGTTTTGTTACCTGATCACATTATCGTTTGATTACTTGAATTGCTAAAAGGTGCGCACTTTCTTGTTTGGTTAATTAATTACATATATTATTCCTATTGTCTTCATTGCTTGCTTTGATGATGTTAATTGTTTTATGTATAATTGTTATGAGTATAAAATTCCAACGGTGGCATCCGCGAGCCGTTAATAGATGTAATTAATTAAAACATAAAAATTGAATCTTTATGATTATATGCATGTTTTTATGGTTTCTAGGGTTTTGAATTCGAAACCCTAATTTTTTCTATATATGGATTGATTACCCTAATATTTATATAATTAGGTTTTAATTTTGTAAAACTTGTAGAAACCCTAGGACTGCATGCTTATTTTATGTGGTTAATTAATGAATAATTGTTATGTGCCATGTAATATGCTTATCTTGGGTGATAATTGTTATGCGGAATCCATGGTGGAACATGCATGTTTTGCCATGGAGTATTGTTTATTGTATGATTGATTAATTGTTAAGTGATACACACATGTTTTATTTATTTAATAATTATTGAATTGGGAAAGACCTCAATTATAACTAATAAAATTAGTTTATGTGCTAATTGGTATACTATTAACTTCACATGTCGACTTGTCGATGTATGTAGCTCATCTACCTTCGAGATGAATCCTAGTTAATGTATAATTAACGCTACTAAATTGTTATTAGAGTTTATTGAAATAATTATGCATGTGGCTAATTGTTTTTACATATGTTAAAGTGTTAAGTTATATGTTTATATTATTTGAGTGTGTTTAATTTTTATTAAAATGCTTTTTGTTTATATATTGTTTGACATGTTAGTAAGCAAAAAGGGTTTTTTATGAATAGAAAATTAAATAGACTAAATAATAAGTAAACCGATTTGTTATCTAAAATTATTGAACTTTTTCGGTGAGTGTGTACTAAATGGTTAGAGCGGCTCACCCACTAGAACAAACTATAAAAGGGTATTTAAGAAGTGATCACAGTTTCGAGGATGTCTAAGGTTATGCTATTGCGCTTACCGGTCCTCGCCCTCTGTGAGTTCGATTGGAGCTACCTAGTATAACCATTCAATGTACGAAGCATCTTAGTGCAAAGTTGTAAGTTTCTCAACGCATCGATTAAAACTTTGTAGAATTCAATCTTAGCAATTAAAAATTTTATGTAAGTTTTTTCAAAAATATTATGTTATAAGTTGTATGCATGCTTTTATACATAAGTTTTGATTACGTCAAAAATTGTACCACTTTAAATTTAAGTTTATGCCATCTAATGATATGAAACACTTGAAGTTGTAATTTAGTTATGTGAGACCTTGATCTAAATTACAATAAAGTGGATTATTTGTTGTTGTGAGACCTCAGCTTTTATGATTTGAGTTTAAATTAGATAACTTAATTAAGTTGTTAGTGAGACCTAAGGCTTAAGGCATGAGATGGGATGAAACATGCTTACATTTTGCATTAATTGTTTTGGCAAAATTGTAAATCCCATAACTTTTGGAATTGAAAACTTATTTGTCAATTATCGTTCTTCAACGATTACCTATTCTATACTTTCACCACTAGGAGATCAACTGATGTGGTGGAACTATGATAATGAGGATCCAAAATTCAAGGAAAATTCTATTGTTAATATGAATATTGGGTATTTTATTTTCTTGAATGTTTACTTATCGAAAGTACTAACTTTTGAACTTTTATTTTTGTAGAAATGGCTCAAGGCGAATCTACACTAGCCTCGTCGTTCAAATCTATGTTTGATCGAGAGAATTATTGTGTAGCAATTTCAATGATTGGTATAGGCAACTAAGAATTGTCTTGAGTTGCCAAAGACTCAATTATTGACTCGCCTTCCTCGAACACAGGTGATGCTACTGCGAAGCACAGGTGCATGGCAAATGGAGTATGACAAGTATAATGAGGTCGCCTGCATTATGCTCGGGAGTATGAACTCAAGCTTGCAAAGCGGTTGTACTTCCCTAATCTCATGCTTGAAGAATTGCAAAGGTTGTTTGAAAACTGTGTTTTGAGTGATGATTGATAGATGCTCTTCATAGTTGCAAGCAAGGAGGCGGGAAACACATGGCATGGCCCTGCTGGAAATGATGAGTTACATGGACGGGTTAGGGCGTTTGAACTATGTCTACCCTAATGACATACAAATTGGCCTTATCAACAGATCCCTTAATAGGGAGTTTGATGGTTTATGCGCGCAATATATAATATTGCATGCGGGAAGACAGTCGATTGAGGTACATGCAATGCTCATTGATTGAAAAAGGTTTGCCAAGAAGGCTTCTACCTGCGGTTTTGACCATCCAGAAGGGTAGAATTTCTAAGCCTAATAAGCCGCTAGCGAACAAGAAGGGGAAAGGTAAGGGTAAAGGCGATAAAGGAAAACAAGTTATGACTTATCGACAAGAACCCAAAGTACCCTCCCAAGAAGCGTGAAAATCCGAAGAAGGATATGGCTTACATCTTTGAGGTTGGACACTGGAAGAGGAATTGTCCATTGTACCTTGATGAGTTTCGCAATAAGAGGTATAAATCAGCGATGCCGACTGATAGAAATTATTTTGCATAGCTTTTCCTCATAAAAATAAATTCTGGGTATATGATCTTTGGATGTGGTATTCACATATGTAATACCGCTGAGGGACTTAGAGAGCAAGGGCTTGCCTATGGACGACAATACACTGCGTGGGTAATGGAGCACATCGCGAATTGAAGCTATAGGCGTTTGATTTGTTTTACCTTAGGGTTTAATCTGTCATTAAGCGATTGACATTACGCACCTTCCATTGTTAGGGGTGTCGTTTATGTTTCCTTGTTAAAAGATATTTGTTTCGTTCATACATTTCTTGATTATGGAATTCGATTTCTTTAAATGATGTTTTTACTTTAATGTTATTCCAATAAATGGTGTGTTTGAAATTGATTTGCATGATAATGTTGTTGATAAAAAATAATTCTCTTTAGCATCAATAATAAAGAATCAAAGGTGATTTGGATTCTTCATTTCTTTGGCATTGTAGACTTGCACATATAGGCAAGAAAGCAATGCACAACGTGCAACGATGGGCTTTGCAAAACATCAATGATGAATCATTTGATAAATGCGAATCTTGCATATCCGGGAAGATGACCAAGAAACCTTTTACAAATAGTTTAGAAAGGGCTTCTGATCTTCTGGGTGTGATACATACTTGGCGTATGTGACCACTAAGACATGTCAGAAAGGGTGCTAGTACCTTTAACCTTGTTCGATTCGTTATGGTTATGTTTATTTACTTAAATAAACGCATGAAGTCTTTGAAACATTTAAGGTTTTAAGAGTGAAGTAGAGCGCAACTAGGAAAGAAGATTAAAACTCTTCGATCCGATAGAGGTGGTGAATATTTAAGCCAAGAGTTTAAAGATTATCTAGTAGGTGTGTGGTATTGTCAAACTATCTCCATACACACAAAATGGTATAGAGAGAATGGTACATTGCTAGACATGAATTAGATCTACATCTTAAACTCTTTCCATCCTGGATTATGCTTTAGAAAGCTGCTCGCATATTGAATATGGTTCCAACTAAGAAGGTTGATAAGACTCCTTATGAAGTGTGGTATGGTAAACCTCCCAACTTGTCTTACTTAAAGGTGCAGGGTTGTGAGCGTTTGTTAAACGTGACTCTGTGATAGTACAACCTAGATGCATTAAGTGTATCTTTGTAGGATACCCAAAGGAAACTATGGGTTACTACTTTTACTTTTCACTGAAAAACAAAGTAATTGTTGCTAGGTATGGAGAATTCCTTGAAAGGGATCTCATATTTCATGAATTCATTGGGAGAGTTTATGATCTGGAAGATGATATAGAAGATACAACACCTTCACGAAAACACTAGCCAACCTCAGTAGAACTCACGAAAGTCTGGGCGTTCCACTGAGATTGAAGTGGTTCCCATTCGTAGATCATGAGGACTACTGCGTGCACTGAGCATCTATGTCTCAATGTAGAGGCGAGGAATATATGTTGGGGATCTTGGTGAACCCTGTAACTATAAAGGCTGCCATGATGAGTCTTGAAAAGGAAAAATGGCGATTTGCAATGAATGGGGAAATGCAATCCATGAAAGATAAGAAGCGGATAGAGGTTGACTTACCTCCAAATGCTAAGGTAGTTGGAAGTAAGTGGCTCTTTAAGATAAAGATTGACATGGATGGCAATGCACACTATAAAGCTTCGTCTTGTAGCTCGGTTATACTCAAAACCTATGGGGTAGACTACGGGGAACATTTTCTCTGTGCTTGAACATTAGAGCTATTAGGATTCTTATAGCCATAGGCTGCGTACTATGACTATGAGATGGCAAATGGATGTCAAAAGCTGCCTTAAGGGTAAGCCTAGATGAGGACATCTATATGGCGCACTGAAGGGTTTGTGAATCCAAAGTTTCGGCGTGTATGCAAACTTCAAAGATCCATTTATGGGTGGAAGCAAGCATCAAGGCAATGGAACAAGAAGTTTGATGAAGAAATCAAGAAATTTGGTTTCACTCAAAATCTTGATGAGCCATGTGGTATCACAAAGCTAGTGGGAGTAATGTTATTTTCCTTGTCTTATGATGACATATTGATCATGGGAAAAGACATTCCAAGTATGCAAGATGTAAAGTCTTATCTTGGAGAGTGCTTTTCTATGCAGGACTTAGGGGAAGCGACATTTATTCAGGGTCAAGATCTACGAGATAGATCAAGGCGGTTAATTGGACTAAGCCAAAGTGCTTACATTGATAAAATATCTTGAAGATTTAGTATGCAAAATTCAAGAAGGGATATTTGCGATGCAAGTTGAACATGGCTTAAGTAATAAACTATGCAGCGTCAACACTGGCGAGGTGGAATACATGAGGAAGTTCCTTATGCTTCGGTACATGGGATCTATCATGTATCACGTAAGATGTACAAGGCACGATGTGGCGTTTGCCTGAGAACATTACCGGTCGGTATCAACGAGAACCAGTGTGAAACAACGGCAAGATGTTAAGAACATTCTTAAGTATCTAAGGGCTACTAAAGAAATGTTTCTAGTGTATGGAGGAAATCAGATGCAGAACTTGATGTTACGGGTTTTTGCGATGCATCTTTCCAAACGATAAGATGATCTGAAGTCTCAAACTAGTTGTATGCTGTCATTAATGGAGGAGCGATTATTTGGAAGAGCAAGAAACAAACAACGGTTATTCTATTCTGAAAGTGAGTACATAGCTGCCAGTACGGGAAAATTGTTTGGATTAGGAAATTCATTTCGGGACTGGGAGTAATGCCTCAATGAATTACCTTTAAATGTGTATTGTGACAACTCTGCTGCAATAAAATTTGCCAATGAGCACAGGTCATGAAGGGCGCCGGACATTTTCCTCGTCGATATCACTATGTTAGAGAACAAGTTGACATAGGTGAAATCAATCTACTCAAAGTTCATACGGATGATAATCTAGGATCCTTTCTGAAACCTTTGCCAAAAGAAAAACTTCGACCATGCGATGGGATAGGTCTTACGTTTAGCTAGTAGTTTCATGAGATCTGTGATTAGTATTTGGATAAAGGATGTTATGAACAAATATTACTTTAATGAAATAAAATAGTTGTTATGTTTATTTTTCATTTTCTTAATATTATATCCTATATTTGCATGTTTAATCCATGGATAACTTATGTTATTCTAAATAGTCTGTTGTCAATCAATGATATGGGAATATCATTGAATTAAGACAAATCTGAGTTTTGGTAGAATATACTTTTTAAAGTATATTGATCGTGGGACATACAGATTCACATGATATTCAATGAATTGAATATAGGACTCATCCACTTTACATGATGACTTTTGGATTTTATCATTAAGTATATCATGAAGTGTTTATCCTCAGACTTGAGATACGAATGCTGATATGAATGTAGTGCATTTGTGTAAGATAGTCTAACGCTATCCGTAGCTGGTAGTTATAAGGGCTATTTTCGGAAGTGTTGCAAAAATTCATGAGTTATGTTTGTAGTCAAGAGAATTTGTTCCTTTGAATTTGTTTTCAAAGCATAATACTATATTTGGGCCCCTCGTAGGGTTGACAAGATGTTTGTATGGCCATACCCAAGATCTATCTGGAATACGTTCAGATGATTTGGTAATCTTGTTCAATCATATACAACATGAAATGACTTGATCAAGCGCACACCGCTCTCTCCGCTTTCACGGAAATATGGCCCCTCATGCTCATTCACCTCCGGCGTTACACACTTGTAGCCTCATCTGAAGGTTCGAGAGATCATGAAATCCCATGATGTATCATTCTCTGTCGACCAAGCTTAACTATACCCGATATACTATTCTATGGTTGTAAGGACATAGCCTTTTCTCACTTATGGGGAACACTGAGCAGTTGAAGAGTATTGTAGTAGTCCATCTTCTAAGTATCGCGAGTCAAGTCATTTAGCCATGTGAGAGAAAAAGAGATTAGCCATATGATTAGTGTGATTGGAGAAAGTTGTGGTTCTTTGGTTGATTTGAGTGCTTTGTTTGATTCACTTACGAATAACATAATCTGTCGGGTGGCCCTTGGAAGGACATATCAGTTAAACTTTAAATACTTGTTGACAAATCTTGGCCATATTTTGGGTAGTTTTAGTGTTGGTGATTATTTTCCATGGTTATCATTGTTTTATAGAATAAGTGGATTGAAAGGAAGAGCACAAATACTAGCTAAAGAGATTGATGTTTTTCTTCAAAGTGTTGTCAAGAACAGGACCAAAAGAATAGGAGAGAATGCTCAAAGTGATGAATGTCAAGATTTAGTTGATATCTTCTTGGATGTTCAAAATGACAATGCAACTGGCTTCATACTTGACACAAAGACTCTTAAAGCTGTCATATTGGTACGATTTCCCTATCTTTTTGCTATTGTATCGCAAAGTAGTATGTATATTTTAGAAACAAACATCTCGCACTACAAGATAGGTGCCATTTGTGGTAGAAAAAAGTGTCACAAATATCATAAAATCAGTCACTAAAGGCATTTTGGTCTTCTCCAGAAAGATAAATAGACACTAGAGGAACCATTACTAAAAGTCTTTTTGGCTTAATATAGGTCACAAAAGTTATGTTACATTTGTGTCGATTGTTATGTGTCGCTATAGGTTCCAAAAGAAAAACTTAAAACTATTATAATGACTGAATTATTCAGTCACTAAAAGCCTTGAACAATAATTTTCCATTTCCACTGCATTTTTCCCATTTCTACTAGTGTACTAAACATTAGTCTGGTAACCAACTTCGAAGCCTTCGGGTGACATCGAAAGGTTTTAATGGATATTTAAATAATAGTATTCAGGATTAGAACTTCGAGACTTGGGATTGCACATTACGTATGAGAATTGATGTACATAATTAATATAAATAAAACGTTATTATTAATTATTAATCACTAAATAAAACATAACGATAGTTAAATAAATTAACGAGGTTTGGTTAATTAGATTAAATATTAACTACAAGGACTAAGAATGAAATTAGTGTGGTGGGAAAGTTCTAGAACCCCTTGTGGGTCTTTGGCCGATCGGTTAGGGTATTCCCAAACCAAACCAACTCGAACTTGTACTCCAAGATATGTTAACTATAAATACAAATCAATGTATTCATTATTGACTAACCTTGGATCACTTTGATAACCTAATTTCTCTTACTCCTCTCCTCTCTCTCTTGGCGATCGTTAACCCCCTCCAAAGGGATCGATTTTCCAAGTGAAAGAAACTAGTGTTGGTTTATTTGTTCAAGGAACTAGCTTTTCAAATCGCTATTAGTATGCGTGTGTACAAGACGAAAAGCAAGCACACTGAGCTTGTATTCCTTGGTGGTTGATTTAGGGTGGGACGATTTTGTATAAACCCTAATTTAGGGTTTTGGGTTTTGTTACACGATCACATTATCGTTTGATTACTTGAATTGCTAAAAGGTGCGCACTTTCTTGTTTGGTTAATTAATTACATATATTATTCCTATTGTCTTCATGCTTTGATGATGTTAATTGTTTTATGTATAATTGTTATGAGTATAAAATTCCAACAACATCTTCTAATGACCCATTTTAAGTTTAACACGCCAAATCACGAAACAAAAACTTGGTATAGCATAATCCAAAATTTGACGAAAATACATCATGGTAAACATGTTTCAGGCAATCGAAAATCTAAATTCCTACCAAGAACCTACAGCACCAGCTGTCGGGTTCTGAAAAGCAGCATAATTAACCTACCATCTCTTTAAAATTACTAGATTGTAGCTGCGCAGATGTGAAGATTAATCAACCTAAAACATCTAGACATGGTGTTTCTTGTAGGACATATTTGGTGCTGGAACTGATACATTGTCAACAAGCATAGATTGGACGATGTGTGAGCTAGTAAGACATCCAAGAGTAATGAAAAAGTTGCAACAAGAAGTAGAAGAAATAGCACAAGGACGACCCTTTATTCTCGAAGAGGATTTAGAAAAACTGAAATACCTCAAGGCCGTCATTAAGGAAGCTTTACGGTTACATCCTCCGAACCCATTACTTGTTCCTCATGAATCGACAGAAGAAGTCAAACTCATGGGATACAATATTCCAAAAGGCACACAAGTGATTACAAATGTTTGGGCAATTGGAAGAGATTCTGCTTTGTGGGAAAAACCAGAGGAGTTTTGGCCAGAGAGGTTTTTGAACAATTCCATCGACTATAAAGGGATAAATTTCAAGTGGCTTCCATTTGGTGGTGGACGTAGAGGATGCCCAGGCATTCAGTTTTCTGTAGTTGTCATGGAGCTTGCATTAGCAAACGTCGTATATAAATATGATTTGGCATTGCCAAATGGACTTAAGGAGAAGGATATGGACATGAGCGAGGCAAACGGCATTACAATTCATAGGAAGTCAGCGTTAGTGGTTAGAGCAAGTCCTAGGTTCTAGTTTTTATATATATGACACTTGCAGTAGGTGCAAACATATAAAGAAGCCTAGCTAATCGCTAATATAAACCGTACATGGAAGTTTGTCATGTCATAATTCGTATACTATGCATGTATCATTCTCTCATTTTCATGGCTCTTTCGATTAATATAAGTAGTATGATGATGTTCATGATTATTTCATTAACAAAATAGTTGTGAGCTTGATGGTTGCCGGGTCAGTGTTATGAACAATTTCAGGATTCACATGTGAGATGCATATCATGAAACTAATCAAGTTACTCATAGTTAACATTACAAATAGAGTCATTTTATTTTGCTTATCTATAAATCCATGCTTACCAAGGGAGAAATCCCCACCATCCATCTAGTTTGATCTAATGGTGGGGATTAACCTAAGATTTAATAGATAAACCAAAGTCTATGTTGTTTTTTTTTTTTTTGTCTTTCTTTTTTATTCACATTTTTTTTTTCTTATTCACGTTTTTTGTTTAAATTAACGTTTTTTTTTTTTTTTTTTTTTTCAGTTTTTTCATACGTTCTTATACGTTTCGTCGGTTTCTTTATGCTTTGTAGTTTTCATCGCGTTTCGCATTTCATCATTTTTCTTTCATTTTCGTCCATTTTTCATATGTTTTTATAAATGTTTTTACTCTTTCATACGTTTTCGCCCGTTTTCATACGAATTCGTCCGTTTTCTTACGTTTTCGTCCATTTTCTTAAGTTTTCGTTCGTTTTCATACGTTTATGACTATCACAAATGATTTATGTGATTATCTGAATATCACTTTGTGATATTCTGAAAAACACAAGTGATACTTTGTTAATACCACTTTGTGATTTTCTGAATTGTGATATTCATAATATCACAGAGTGATATTCAGAATATCACTAATATCACTTTGTGATTTTCTGAATATCACATTGTGATATTCTGAATATCACTCTGTGATATTATGAATATCACTTGTGATTATTTGAATATCACTTTGTGATATTCTGAATATCAATTTGTGATATTTTGAATATCGCTTTGTGATATTATGAATATCATTTGTGATTTTCTGGATATCACTGTGTGATATTTTGAATATCACGTGTAATTTTCATGTTACAAAACATTAGTTGAAAATCACTTGTGATATTCAAAAAATCACTTGTGGTATTCAGAATATCGAATATCTTAGAATATCACATAACATCACTTGCGTTATTCACAGTATCATTTGTGATATTGAAGATATCCTTGTGATATTACGAATATCACATAATTTCACTGTGCTATGAGGAATATCACTATTAGCCGAAACATGAAAGCGTTTTAAAGCGGTACGAAAACATTTAATAGCGGACGGCGTATAGAAACGATATGTATGAAAGCGTAAAACACGTATGAAAGCGGACGAAAATGAATGAATAATGGACGAAAACATAAACGAGGCATAATAACGTACAAAATGTAAAGAAAGCGGACAGCATTATGAAAGCGAGCGAAATATGGCGGACGAAAAATGAGATGGCCGACGGATGAAAACATATAGGGGAAGGAAAAAAGCAGCGAATTAAAAAAACATAAATAAGCGTGAATTAAAAAACAAAAGAAAACGTGAATATAAAAAAATGTGAATTTAGAAAAAACGTGAATACTAACAAAAACGTTTATAAAAGAAAAAAAAACGTGATTATAACCAAAAACGTGAATAATTAAAAAACACAAAAAAAGAAACAAAGAAAGACAAAAAAAAAATGTGTATACAAAACAAAAGACAAAAGAAAAAAGAAAAAAACATGGACTTAGGTTTAGACATATTAGGGATGAGCACGGTACCAGTCCCGTACCGATCTCGTACCGAATTAGTAGTGGATTTTTCCGAGCATAAATTAGTGGTACCGGTCTTTGTCGCAGAATGAGATTGATCCATGGTACGGTATGCGATGTCGTCTTGGTACCAGTACCAGGAAATCGGTTTTCCCATTTTTTACGGAATTTCGATTTGAATGCAGTCGTACCGAATTAGTGGTCCCGATTTTTTTTTCACCTTATTTCGTAGTCCCGGTATCGTACCGTATATAGAAAATCGGTACGGTTCCGGTTCGGTTTCGGGATTCGGGTCGAAATGCTCATCCCTAAGACATATTAAATCTTAGGTTAATCCTCACCATTAGATCAAACTAGATGTATGGTGGTGATTTGTCCCTTGAAAAACATCAAAATAAGAGTAAGCATTTGAAAATTTCTCGTGAATATAAACTTTAATGATGAAGTATATGTTGGTATGCTTAATAGTATTAGAGGATATGACAAAAGTTCAATATATATCTCAAATTTACTATATATCCAATGAACCAATCATAGTAATTTATTTAAAAAAAACAAAAAAATAAAATTCACCCTTTTATTAAAAATTAAATATCAAAACAAATGGTTGTCGTTACTGAAAAAATCGATGCAGCGGCGAATTAAATATCTTTCTATAGATATGCATTTTACTATATATTTTAACAATTTTTTTAAAAATTTACGGCCCAGAAAAATTATATGTGATTTGTGAAAATCACATGTGATTCGATTTTTATAAATCACATATGATTTTTGCAAATCATAATTTGAAAAAAAATTATATGTGATTTGTAAAAATCGAATCACATGTGATTTTTGAATATCATATGTGATTTTACGAGTGACTGAAAAAAAACAAATTGTGAAAATGAAGTACCAATACATGAAAAAATAATTAATTCTAAAATCATAATAATTTATAATTTAAAATTTACGTTTGCAAGATCGTTTTTTTTTTAATTTGTTTTTTTATTAATTTTGATAAAAGATAGAGGATATATATGCGAAGCCCGGTTTGCATGTGGGTTTAGGGTATACAGGGTTTTAACCCTCACCTCAATAAAACCCTAGAAAAGAAAGCCCGAAGTTGCGTCTTCTTCTGATTTCCAAGCTGTATGATGGCGACCGTTTAATAGCTAAGCGAGTATTCACTCGATCTCCTTACATCCTCTACTCGCGATATTACGTGATGTTGGAAGCGACCATTTTTAGGTTGCTAATAATGGCGATGCGGTTGATTGCGACAACACTAGGTTTTTCAGGAAAAAGTTAAAAATTAATAGCGTCTTTCTGAAAACTATTATCTTTCTCTACTTCACTTTGGTCTGCGTTATACGTTAACCATTTTTCATTTTATTCGTTTTAATAAGTGGTTTTATCAGTTTTCGTAAATCGTCCATTTTGCCGTTTTATTTGTATGTCAGGTATAAAACAGATAAAGCGGATAAAACCGATTTTGACATGGATAATAAAAGGTTTTAATCCGTTTTTGTTTTATCAGGACATATTAAAATAAAAACAGGATAGACATTGAAAGCGAATTTTCAGACGACAAATTTCCAGATAAAATAACGTTAATATGTATTCTGATTGGAAACAAATTAAATTATGGCGATAAAGTTGAAAGCCGTAGAGTTATTTTGATAAAGTACATTAAGCATTTATAGTTTTTTTCCTTTTTTTCTACTGCTCCAAAAGCTAAGCCTTCAATCCTTGAAGAATTCTTAAGTTGGGTAAGGAAAAAATCTTCAAAGAAAAGAGAATGCAAAATTCAAATGTCTTCGAGAGGGCTTGAAATATCGGTTAATGTGTCTGGGTTTGGCAAAGACGATATGAAAGTCGAAATTAAGAATGGAAAGTTGAAGATCAATGGGGTTGCAGAAGACCGAATGGGAAAGAGCATAGAGATTGAAGAAACATACCCGTCATCGATTTTCCTTTCAAATTTGACCCGGAGAATGTTTGGGCTGAGATATGTAATGATCTACTAACAGTCCGCTTTCCTTTTTCTGAGAACAAAGAAGACAAATATAAAAAGGGGAGGTATATAGTGTGAAGTGGATCTAGCCATGGAATTAGAACTGAGATTCTCGTTTTTAACATAATAGCTCATGCTGTGAGTCTTTAACTTTCAATGATGATTTTTTTTTTTTTTTTTTTTTTTTTTTTTTTGAATTTATTTATTTATTTATTAATATTTTAGGAAAAAAAGAAAAAAGTCTGATGATTTTATTATTTGGATTTTTAATTGTTACTTTTTTTGTTACTAGTCGACTAAATTCGATCGTTGATATTGTTGTTTCTGTTTCTTATTGGTATGATTATATTTAGGTTTTACTAGTATTCGTTA
>OU343222.1:83727240-83748144 GCA_910596185.1 Chrysanthemum makinoi
TAAATACTACTAAAAAAGATTGTCTTATGTTATTAATAGAGAAAGTAAAAAGTGAGGATGAAAGTCAAAAGATGGCTAGAAATGTAGAGTAAGGATCAAATGAGAAATAAAATTAAAATGAGAAGGGTGAGAAGAAACAATAACCGCACATTTTAGATGCACCTATAAACATAGATGCATTTCTCCTTAAATTTCTCTCCCTCATTTGAAATATGTGGCTCTAATTACTTCTCATTCTTCTCATTTCAATTTTTCTTCTCACTAGATGCATAAGTGTTGTAAACGAATTGGACGATCATGAACATAGCCTTGTTCATGTTCGTTCGTTTAGTTTTAAGACAAATGAACAGATACGAATGCTTAAATGGATAAATTTTCTTGTTCATGTTCGTTCATTAAGAAATGTGGTTGTTCGTGTTTGTTTATGCTCGTTCATTAAGTGATTAAACGAACATAATGAACGTATAAAAACAAATAAAAGAATGTACAAAACATTGTGTTTAAATATGTGTGTTCATCTGTTTGAGAGTACTAATTTTTAAAGACATGATAAAAGTATACGATACACGGTCATAAACAAATAAATGAACGTATAATCGGATGTTAATGAACATAAATGAACGGACGAGACTTTTGTTCATATTCGTTTATTTAACTAAACGGACATAAAATCTTGTTTATATTCGTTCGTTTAATAAATAATGCACATAAACGAACATTATAGTACGATTCATGAAATATTCACTGAACGTTCAGTTAATTTACAACTCTATTCATACCAACATTATATTTTTTTTTTCCAACAAACATATCTCAAATGTATTGCTCATTTATAATCTTTTGGCTGAAATATGTGTACTTTACTCGAATGCTATAGTTGGTGCCTTCTATCAAAATAATTTAGTGCCAGGTTCTAAGAGAGAGCTATATAACTTTATACATTACGCGTAATAGCTAGTGGTTTTAACTTTTAAGAGATGGAAAAATACAAAAGTGAGGATATATTAAAATTGGCGCGCATATAAAATAGATTAACTTACTTTATTTGACTCAATTTTTTGTTAACAGTGTTTATTGTTTGCCGGTATCAAAATTTTCTAATTACGAAACTTTGAAGTTCTTTTATGTAATGCTTAGTTATCTATCTATTTATATGAAAGAGGTAACTTGAACTTGCAGATCGTATTATTTGGATGCATAGTTGCTTAATTAGTTCACGTAATTCTTTTTTTACCAAGTGCGAGTTGCAACTACGTACTAGTATTTATCAAGTTGACAGTCGAAATAGCCAAATCTAGCTTAAAATATTTAACTCCAACAACGCAACAATCAATATCTCCAATTAAAAGATGGAGTTTGAATTTCAATAAGTAGCCAATCTGCAAAGATTACCTTGTTACCAAACAATTAATTTTTCTTTACGAAAGTCCATAATATCGGCCTAAACTACTACACTAAAGACTATTTAGACCTCCTCGCTTTAAAATAAGCTAAGCAAGAACGAAAGAAAGCCTTCTCGCAAGCAAGCAAGAAGGAAATACACGTCAAATATCTTTTCTTTTATGTTTGAAAAATGTTTCCCCTTGACGTTAATTGTAAGCTAATACACTTTATAGCTTAAGGCTATGTTTGGCGCGCAGCATTTTGGAGCTTTTTGGGGCGATGAGCGGTGAGCAATGAGCTTTTTCATTTTTATTGTTCGTTTGGCAAAGGAGCGGTGAGCTTTGCTATTTTTTAGGAAAGCTCATTTTTCCAATGCTTCTTTAAGAAGCTGTGAGCGGTGAGTTGTGAGCAGTGGCTACTGCTCACAGCTCACTGCTCACAGCTCACAGCTACTGCTCACTGCTACTTTTACCAAACACACCCTAAGTGTTTGGTTCATTGGAAGTATTTAATAGGAGGAAATGGATATACAACCTATAAAATAAGGGTTTTATAAAAACCAACTAAACATGTAGAGTATCAAAAAACTAAATCAAACCCATCTCCTAACGAAACGAGACAATAATATCAAGACATTCGATCTCCCTGTACATTGCCTCATTGGCGTCCCCCAGTCTAGTTCTTTCGATACCCTACTATTACATAGATCATTAAAATTCTTTGTTTCAAGAAGACCAGATGAGAAAGCGTATATTGCCAGATGATCTCATGATGAGGATGATTTCTATTAATGTATGATGTATGATATTGTTAGCCTATATTATGTAACGGGCCCAAGCCCGAGTCTAGAATATTTCATCTTGTGCTATTTATAGAGATGATGTAATTGTAAGAAATGAAATCAATTCAATTCAATCATAATTATATTCTTACATGGAAATGACCCGTTAAAATCACTGTGAAATGACGTACAAATTAGAAATTCTCTCGATGGGACTTTTACAGTTAGTAAAGAAAAGTCTACCAGATGTTCTAAAAATGACTCATTAATCGTATCCGAGATTTTAGTTAAATTTTTAGCTAATACTCACGTAATTAATGGTACAGTGTTGTTTTAAAATGCAAAGTGAAGAATCTTGCATATTCATGCAAAGTGAGAAATTATTTGAATTATATAAATTAGTATAATTAGCCCAAGTTTAATAAGTTTGCTTTCATCTTTTTTAATGGTTCGAACGTGGATGGATATACTTATTTAGTGCTTAGATTCTAAAGATTAACAAACCCCAACTTGATAATCTATAATACTATAAACTTGAGTCCCTTAATTTAATGTGCAAGAGTGAATGTGCACAACAATTTGTACGGTACAATCCGTGTAAAGCCATATGATTTAATACCAAGTAGTGAAATATGTAAGATTCAATGAAGTTTACAGAATTAATTCGGAATATCAAGTGATGCAGAATATGAATTGTTGCTACTGTTTCGAGTATATGAACCATCTTTGCACTTACAACACATAATGATCTCAATACTATAAATAAGAAATGTATTATGTGTGCTTTTGTAATATGGCAAACATGATGACATATGGGTATTTGTTTGTGATTGTATTGTTAATGATTGATTATTACTAATCTTATATGTGTTGTTGTTGTTGTTGAAGGATAGGTTGTATTTCCTCAGGTTTTTATCACCAATGAAATGTTTTTTACAATATTAGTTTCACTTAATAATTCCTCACTGATCAGTATGATTAATGTATCGTTTGGTTTTTATTTTGCAGCCTCCTTTTGATATCAATGTAGCTGATCCGCATCAGCAGGTACAATCAGTTCTTTTTCTTTCTCTCAAGCTGCAAGTTGTTCATGCATTTCTTAATTGCTAGATATCTAAACAGTGGGAAAATATTATGACAATCTATATGTTATTCCGTCTGCATCTGTTTCTTTTAAATCAAGATGGGATGATGTGGTTTGTGCACAAACTTAAACCAGAGTCTTTGTTTAATACAGTACTATTGTTTTATGTTGAATTAACATAAGTGGTAAGATGGGCAAGTTAGGTAGCGGGTCAAAAGGGATCGATATAAAATCTTCGCTTTGGTTCGTGTTGTTGAAGACTGCCACCCTTACTTTATGCTTAAAGAAATAGATGTCTATGGACTGTACAGGATATATAGCTTTTGCATTAGGACTTGGAAAAGCTGGAAGTGAGCTACTAATTTAAAGAACGTTGGAGTGAAATTATGGAACTCGTTAGTACTTCTGTTAATCCATTCAAGAAACATTCATGTTTGATCATATAATGGTGTTTCGTTAGGTGGTAATAGGTAGGCCATTATCTTCATATAAAGACCCGTTATATGTTTTAGTATCGCTTACATTAGTGGTTATTTAGACCATCTACTGCAAAAAACCCCAATATTTTTTTTGCTGGCGGTGAGGTTAACAATGAATTTTAACAGTGTCTGTAATAACATTTTTTTTTTCGGTGTGGGCAACGCTTATTATCTCTCATTTAGTTGTACACGACATGCATAAATTTTTAACTTATGCAAGAACTTCTGTTCTAGATATATAGTAATAGTAATAGTGAAAGTGAAACTCAAATACCAAACATAATCGCATTGTCATTAGTTCTGCATAGAATTCGTGCTATTTAACTTATACCATAATATAAAAAAATGGTGTTTCAGGTCCTAGAGCTAAGCCACCGGGTGAAAGTGAGGATGAGAAGCGACACACAATGGCGCATGCTATTGCCATGAGGCTGCTCTATAAGAAGCTGCTTATGCAGGTAACATATATTGTTTTATATCAGGTAATATTTTTGATGTGATGAGATTGATATGGGTAAACTGATGTCATGGGATTGATATGGGTTTCTGATTATTTGTTAATATTTTTGTCTTGTCAGTATGTCAGTATTTTAGATTTCCATTAACCTTTTATCAGCTAATGATTTGCGTTGGTGGTGCAAAACAGGATGTCACCCGGCAGATGAATTCGTTAGAGTGGACCGGAAGCAACAATGAAATATATGACAGGTGATTGAGTAGCATTTGGTGAAAATGAATTTTGTCTGTACTGGAAGCTGATGCAGCAAGGTTACGGTCGCATCCTTAACAGGAGGCACCAAAAGGTCTTAAACGAGTTTGTTTCAGGTATGCATTTTTTTCTCTAACGGACCAAAATATTACATGACAAATAGGTAAAGAAAGGGTTATCCGATACGACAACTTTCAAATACTATAGTCGCATACAGATGCTTTGATAAGTCTATTGGTAATCAAGGTTTACTTTTTTATCGTACGGAAATTGTAATTGTAAGGATGGCTTATTGTCACTGATGGTTTGTAGAAAATGTATGCGCTTACTGTTTGAACAAGCCAACAACAAATGAAAACCTGAAATCATTTTGAGGAAACACGTGAAATCTCTACAACTGATTTGATGAAACGAATCATCCGCGGCAGCCAAGAAATGAACCGGTTTCAAGAGTGAAACCCTAAAACATGAACGAAGAAGATAACACCAACACCCTAGAAAAACAAATCGATTGATTGAGGTAAAGAAGACAACAATCATCACTATCCATTTTGTGTGAAAATTATATCGTTGTAGCTTTTTTCAGGTAATTAACGTGCCTGAATGTCATATATATTTGGTTCCTCAATGACATATATATTTGTTGTAGCCAATCCAAGAACCGCAGCCGCAATACACAACTGCCACGAAGTATTCGACGATACGGTGGACAGTATCCGTGGCTCACTTCAGCAAATGAGGAAGCTAGATTGGTCGAGTGAGTGCTTCGTTTCCAGCTTAGCAACGTGCAAACATGTATGAATGCAGCTTTAACTAATGAAGAGACATTAGGAAGTTGAGGAAGTCTTTTGTCAAGGCTACAAGCAAGTCAAGGTGATAATTTGGTGTACTTTTTTGTTTTATTGTATTTGCTCTACATATGTATTGTGTTCCCCTTAAATCTGTTTATTTGAATATAGGCTCTCCATTGAGCATGAAGACAGACATGATACGATAGCGGCTCATAGGATAGATGGAGTTGATGATTTTATTAAGATACCTCAAGGGTGGCCAATGAAAATCAAGGACTGTAATCATAGTCATACTTTTATAATTACCATTTGGGGCTAACTATCTATGTTTCATTGGAGGGTATATTTTCGATGTGTCTATCCATATATGGTGGTAGAGTGATGAAGATGTGGATTACAATGAGTAAAATTACTTCGTGCATTCGGACCCGTGCGAATTTACTCGGTTACTTAACAACATAGTACGTGCATCGCACGGGTTAATATCATCTTTACAAGTTGATTACTTCAAATCACGAATGAAACTATTGTTATAATATATTCATGGGTTTATAAAATGATTGCATCAAATTTGCTACTGAATTTAAGTATCTATTGTCATTCATGTATATAAGTTTGACAGTGTAATAAACATGAATGTGTCAACTAGACAATATCTGATATCGAAGACAGTATATTACATTTCTATCACTAGGGAAATTTTAGTTAATGTTAACCTATTATATTTTGTTTGTAGACCTTAACATATGCATTAAATCAATATATAATAGTGAGCATATTAATATGTGAAAAATTAGTCACAATCCGGCATCGCACGGTTGAATACAATACAACCTCTCTCTATTAGCCATCTAAATACCGTCATATACAAACAAGTGCATCAACGTTACGAAAAAATAGTTAATTATTCGACCAATAACACGTGTATCGCACATGTTGTATAAAATACCATGAAAATAACACAAAAAATATATATATATATACAAAAAGCAATTTTGAGAATACATCGTCTTCACGTGCCTATTGCACAAACCATAAACGCATAAAATCATGCAATTTTAAAGGCAAAAACATAACAAAAGTGACAAATAAATATGGAAAATAGCGAATATATAAAATATATAGTAAAATAACAATACTTTAAATAAAATTATTAAATAAATTACTTTAAATACAAAACTTATGATAACATTATTTGCAATACCTTACATGTAACTACTTGCATACAATATTACAAAAAACATTATATATTCAACCCTACCCAATCGGTGCAACGCACAGGTTTTTGTAGTCATCTACAGTAGAACTGAAGAAGCAACTTTGGCAGATAATGAATGCGGTGGTTATTAATTTGCGAACCATGCAAATTTGCATAACGAAACCCACTTAGACATTACCCGACAAGGTTACAACAACATTTCGCAACAATAATTTACCTCCGACCTACGATTACAAATCTTATGATAACATCAATTGCAATATCTTACATGTAACTACTTGCATACAATATTACGTAAAAAAAACGTATACATTCAACCTTACCGAATCAGTGCAACGCACGGGTTTATGTAGTCATCTACAGTATAACTGAAGAAGCAACTTTTGCATATAATGAATGTGGTGGTTATTAATTTGCAAACCATGCAAATTTGCATAACGAAACCCAGGTAAACATTACCCGACAAAGTTACAACTACATTACGCGGTAAGAATTTACCTCCGCCCTACGATAACAAATCTTATGATACCATCAATTGCAATATCTTATATGTAACTACTTGCATACAGTATTACATAAAAAAAAAATTATACATTCGATCCTTACCAATACAGTGCAACGCACGGGCTTATAATGCTTCGTGATTAGGTATTATTAAGTTATCCAATTAAAAAATGTAAATTTTGTTCTTTTGTGGCGGCTAGATGTATAGTTGCACGATAATTTATTTTTTAAGAGTAAACTACACCATTTCTCTTTGTGGTATACGTTGACCATCAAGTACCATCCTTTGACCCAAAAATTTTGCCCGTTGGTTCTTAACTGCGAAACGTTACTCAGCGTTGGTCCTTTGCTTTAACGAGACACACTAACAGTCGTTAAATGTAGACATGTAAGGGTATTTTTGTCCTTTTATCATTTCTCTCTACTTAACTCATTAATACCTCAGCAGATCCGGTCAAATTTTAGCATATCCGGTCAAACATCAAAGAAAAACTTAAATATTTCTAAAAAACACATAAGAAACAAAACACACACTACATCAATCTAATATTAATCTGCACGAAGAGAAAATATGTCAAGATTCATTCACATAAAATCTTTATTTTCTCTACCAGTTTGAAAACCATCATCACTACAACTACAAATCCGACTAATGATATGCATCTAAATGAGTGAATGACATTCCACCAATTCCAGATCCGGTCAAACCACCCGCTACATCAATCTGAAGGGGAAAATACCTCCACCCTTTTTCACTACTGTCGCCACTATCATGACCACCTTATGTTGCTGCTACCGTCGCCACTGCGGTCGCTATCATCACAAACACCAAAGTCTTCGTTTGATTTTCTGATTTCAAGCAAACGGTAAGTGTTTTCATTAGATCCCTAATGAAGGACTTGGATGTTGGGTCTTGTTTGATTTTCTCAAATTAGGTGTCAACAGCTTCGTACCAAGCTTTGTGCGCTTTGTGATAATCAAATTAAGATATTTAATCATATTTTGCTTCTACTCAGAGTCAATTAAGTTGTAAGATAAGATCTTTCAATGGTGGGGGCTAGGATCAATTGATGTGTTTAACACAAAGGATATGATTAACTCTTGTGATGACAGCCGTGTTGGTTATCGTTTGTGAAAAAATGGGAAACTTTTGGGTATTCAAATGCGAAGTTAAGCCAACAGAAAAAGTGTTTAAAGAAGTTCAAGTCGTTTGAGTGGATATCACGAAGATGGACAAAGAATGGATTACAATTGCAACTACTAGTGGAAACATTAATTTTGGGTTTTGTTGGATAAAATATGTAAAGAAGTTTCAGTAGGTTGTGTTGACTTTGAGTATGTGAAAGACAAAGATTAGTGTTTCTGGTGAGGTTTTATTTGACATTTTTTGTGGTTTTATATAAAGTGGTGAATGAAAGAGGGTGGTGGTGGTTGGTAATAGCCGGAGATGAAGATGAATAAGAGAAGAAGTAGTTCAAGTTAAAGGGTAAAAAGACCAAAGTACCCTCATGTGTATAGGAATTAACGGCTGTTAGTGTGTCTCGTTAAAGCAAAGGACCAACGCTGAGTAACGTTTCGCAGTTAAGGACCAACGGTGTAATTTTTTTGGTCAAAGGACGATACTTGATGGTCAACGTATACCACAAGGACGAATGGTGTAGTTTACTCATTTTTGTATATTCAAGACAAAAACTTATGGATTTATATTTACAGATTAAGTTGATATTCGTGTTAGTGGTCACAAAGAACACTATCGGAAGAGATGCACAGCGATAAAGAGAACAATACCATGTTGTAATAATATTCCATGTTACCTAAAATTAAAGCTTTAAATTTAGGGTTAATAACCTTTTAAAGCATTATACTTGTCAAAAATGACAGTTCTGCGTAGCGATGTATAAAAAAATAACTCTTTTAAACATTAAAGTTGACATTTTTGTCTTTCTTTAAGTATTATGACCATATTATGACCATTTACCTTTTCTAAATTTTTTTCAAAATACTTTTTTTTCGAAATTTTTTTTCCAAATTTTTTTTTAATTTTTTTTTTCGAAATACTTTTTTTTTGAAATTTCTGAAAATTTTTTACGAATTTCTTTTTTTTTGAAATATTTTTTGAAGGGTAAAATGGTCATAATATGGTCATAATACTTAAAGAAAAATTATATATTTTTTGTGAAACTTGAATTTTTTTATATTTTTGCGATAAAAAGATCGAGAACGGAGAGAGCTTTTTAAAATTCCTTATTATTGTTCCTAAACATATAAAAATTATATAATCATTTATTTGAAAGTTCAAACATTAACAAGACAACAAAAATATCTATGGGCCCGTTTGGTTTGGTTGAATGGGAATGAGACTATGACTTTCAAAGTCATAGTCCATGTTTGTTTTGTTTTGTTTTGTGGGCCAAGTAATGAAATAGGTATATCATAGTCATAGATTCATTACACACCATTTTGGTGTCTATGAAATCCATTCTCATGGGCCCTTCTTTTTTCCACTACAAAATTCAAATATCTATACATTTTTTCATACCATATTTTATCAACCAAACATAAACAATCGTAATGATACACTTTTTCATACCCATTATCATTCCATCTCATTCCAAATCCGATACCCATTGTCATTCCTAGCAACAAACCAAACGGGCCCTATGATCTTTGGATATACATTGCTAAAGAATCTGTTCCCAGACTTTACAACCTCAAGGTATCTAAACAATGCAACGTAATGGATTTAAATGTAATCTTTTTTGGGGCCAAAGATGGCGTCAGCACATAAGAGATGGCCCATAACAAACACAATTAACAAGTCTCTTAAGTCTTTAACTCTTCTCAATTACTTCGACCTTCTGACGCTAGTGATTTTAAAAAAAGGTTTAAAACACATGAAAATGTTTATAATTTGTTTTAATCATATTGAATTGATGTTTCATGTCTATGTTGAATGAAAAAGTTTTAGACCTTTTCATAATTTAATGCATGTGTAATTATTACCCATTTTTAAAACTTGAAAAGATTTATACATAGTACAACAAGATTTATAAAATCAAAAGCTTTAAAAATTAATGATTTTATAAATGTTGATAAAAAAAATTAATGAATAAATTTTAACATCTCTTGGATTTCAGATTAGATGGAACAAGGCTTTACCAATCAAAATCAATACACACTCATGGTGTTTATACTCGGATTGTTGTCCCACTCGTTGTAACCTACGTGCCCGTTGAATATATATTCACACCAAACAATGCCCGGTTTGTGATGAAGGTTTGGAGTCTATTGACCATTTGTTTGTTTAATGTGAGATAGCGAATAAAATGTGGAAGATGGTATTGAAGTGATGGGATTTTAACAACCATCCCACAAATGTGAAAGGCATAATCTCATGAAGTGACTCAACCAATCTCAATAGTTTGCTGACGTTTTGCTTTGATGTGGTTGTTCATTCATGGATAGCTCACAGGTTTAAAAATTGACTCCTCTATGGACTAATTGGATTTTAGACTTGAAACTCGCTTGTAAAAACTTGTAATTCCTTTCTACTCTAGCGTCTTGCTAGAGTGCTCTTTTTAATGCAATTGCCTTTAAAAAAAAATTAGCAAGACCATTTTATTAAACCACTAGAATATAATCCAAAGCTCAAACTAATATAGCAAAGGATCAAAAAACTTAATCTAATGTTCAAATATGGCTTGCATACCCAACATCGCAAATCAACCACACGAAAAGTTCAGAATTTTAAAATCTAAATCGATCCAATTCTCAGACACACAAAAAATCAAACACTATTTCAGTTATGATCTTCAAGACCCCTAGTTTGAGGAGGGTTGATTGCAGGTACAATTAGGGAGGCGGTTCCCAATGTATGGACAAGATTGACCCCATCATGCAGATCCGTGATAGTTATACTACAAATGTTCCACAAAATGATGATGTTTTTTTAAGTTTCCATGGAAATTTTGCATGAGAAAAAGAATTGCTCTTCGGTCGCAACAATACACATGTGGCAAAGAATGCTATCAATATCAATTTCTCTATTATCAAGATTGGATCTTGAGGGAAGCCTCTTATTTATAGTTCTCCAAGTGAAGATGTTTACCTTAAGCGGAAGAAGTTTATAACATCTACGTACATGGTTTAGAATGAGATGCAGTAGACATAAGGGTGATTTATATCTCGCTAGTCCTTTCAATATAATTTATTTGCTCAAAAGTAAGCTTTTATGCATCTTTTTAGTCTAATAAGAATCACGTCACACTGGTGATCCCATTACCTACATTATAATATATAATAGCAAAATAGTTAATATGATCATTAGTATTATACTATATAACATTTTTTGATGTGGAGCTATGAAGCCGGTATTGTTGCGAAGCGGCTACGAGGGTGGCTACAGGGAGAATGATGGCTCAGGTGTATTGTGGAGCCGTGTCTTGAGCTGGCACTGTTCACACGATGAGCCGAGCCGTTAGCTAAGAGAATTATAAAAAAGATCTTCCCGTTTAAGTTGTCACTTAATTTTATGGGCTAATTACATGTTTTACATCTGTTTTCCATTATGAGAATAATATATTCCACTAATATGGTTGGGTGGGAGATTTCTAGAACTATTGTGGAATTAACATAATAAAGTTGGATGGGAGATTTCTAGAACTATTTTGCTGTTCATTTTTTTCTCCTAGAATTATTGACAAAAGAAATTTCGTACAAAGGGGATTTGTTACAAAAGGAGGTGGGTCAATGTGTTTCGACGTCTTTTAAGTTACATGTATGTGATGTTTAGTTTTTTTGGAGCTTTTAATTTGTTACTTCATTAGGGTTAGAGAAAGTGAAACTGACTAGGTGTTGTGTCAATGCCAGAATTTTGAACAAAAGGGATTTGGGTCTATTAAGTTACAGGCATGTGATGTGTTGTTTTTGAGGCAACTTTTAATTTTTGTTCCTCACTCCCTGCAAAAAGGCCGGAGATTTTCTGGAAGTAGACTCTCTACGTTCGGGTAGGGGTAAGGCTGTCTACATTTAACCTCCTTCATTACCCCGTGGAAGACAGGATTGGACAGCGTTGATTTTTATTAGGGTTAGAGAAAATAAAACCGAATAGGTGTTGTGTTAATGCCATTTGTTGTTACTTGTTACCGTATTTCTAATAGTTTGGTGAGTTTTTTTCTATTTAGCAGGTTTATCAAAGATCAAGGGCTGAAGTGTAACTTGGGTGTCTCATTATCCAGGTTTCACTCTTGTTATTCTCTCTCAAAATAAGCACACCGTTTTCTTATCTCGTATTAATCTTGTAATCTCTCTATAGATCATCTTGATCTCAAAGATAAGTATGGTATATTGTGAGGGTTTTGTAAGTGTCTTGTTGTATTTCTTCAGTCGCATCCATTTGGGGACGATTGTTTCTTTTGTATGCAGTGTAGCACTCGTTTGAGGACTACACAACTCATTTCTATTAGTATATAAAATAAGCATGTGGGGTGGTTGGCTGAGTGCAAATCTAATTTTGTGTGATTTCTTTGATATTTTTTACAGCCGGTCACCATTTGGGAAGGGTTGTGCGTGAGGACGGAGGGGTGTAATGGAGTCACTCATGGACCACGAGTCCACCTAACATCACATTAGGTGGTCACGTGTGAGGATGGCCTCCACAATGGGAAGCGTAATGGTATTACAGCATTTTGGTACTATGTTCCCTTATTTTGTACCATTTTACACTCACCCTGGACAATTAACTTATTATACATGTTGTACTTTAGATTGACAATCTGAATGCTTGATAAATTTTTGTTGTTGTTTTGCTACAAAATGTGAACTACTTATAACTTTGGGGGTGGGGGCACGGTGATGATCACGATGGCTGCATTTAGATGTTTGTTAAGATGGAGCAATCGAGCAAGTAGCAAAGACGCTGATGGAACGCAGGTGCAATAATACATGAGGAAGTTAATTGGTGTTATGAACCTGTCACGACTCACCATAGCTACATGTATTCACTTAACACATGTTTTACTACTATGTCTTTTTCTCATATGACCTATTTTACATCATACTTGATGTTACAAGCAAAAAAATCAGCACTAATTAATACAGTAATGTACTTTTTAGTCAATTTTAATCATCTATACTCCATACGAGGACTACTGCTGATGGATTTTTCAATGTACATAAAACTTGTATCAATTGATGAGCTTCTGTAAAACCCTCTACGTAAAATATCAGAAGCAATATGAAGTAAAAAGATAGGGGTTTAGCAATTGGCGATAATCTGGGCTATTTTTAAGCTTACTATGTTTAACATTACACTTAAACTAAAGCTTATCATTTACTGTACATTCTAAGCTTCAATAAGATATGTGTCAATATCAAAGGAATTCATATTTATCTACATGGTTAGCTCAACCATTTTCCTGAGAAATGTGACACAAAACTCAAAAGTTGTATATAAATCATTGCTACATTAAGTCACCCACACAAAAATTGCATATCACACCAGGTTACTCTAAGCTCGCAGTTGACTTAATAGAGTTACAAACTTAGCCTAGTTGGACTTTGCTGAATCAGTTGATTCAAAACAATGCTACAAAATATCACCTGCCAATATTTCTCTAAGCAATAACTTCTTTTTTGCGATACCAACATGATCACCACTTGTGTTAGCAACCACAGTGATAGTGGTGGTGCTTAACGTCTTTGGACTTTTCCGGCTTCTCAATTGGGCTAGACTTTGTACCATATCCACCCATATCGGATATCTAAAACTTTCCATTTTGGTAACGACTTCTGTCATTGATGGGCGTGATTCTTCATCTGACGACACACATTGTATAGCTAGAACTAGCATATTTAGTATCACAACTTCCATGTGCCGGGGCATGTTGACCCTTTCGTCGCATATTTTCATAATTTTGTTTTCTTTGATCAAACCTATAGACCATTCAACTAATGAAGCAGGAGTCCTAGAAACGTCAATTGCTTTTGTCCCACTAATGATCTCCAGCAACAACACCCCAAAACTAAACACGTCGTTTTTAGTGCTTAGCTTACACGGCGTAGTGTAACCAGGATCCAAGTATCCAATAGTACCAGCTGGTAGACTTGTTGGGTCAAAACTATTGATACACACGGACAGACCAAAATCAGCCAAACGGGCTCTTGACTTTGAGTCAAACAAAATGTTTTCTGACTTGATATCTCTATGAATGATCAAAGGTTTGGACTCGTGAAGGAACTGCACCGCCCGGGCTATTCGAATTGCCATTTTGGCTCGTTTACGCCATGATGGTGGAGGTGAACCAATATTATCTAAGTGGAGCAAGTTATGAAGCATACCACCGGGCATGTGCTCCATCACAAGGACCGTGTGACCGGTAGAGGCATGACTAATTCCCAGGAGGTTGACAATGAACTGGTTTGGTGAGATGGATGACAATATTCGAGCTTCGTTTTCGACCTTGGAGGTGTTTTGTACCTTGCAGAGTCCTAAAGAAGGTGTCTTAATAGCAACAACTTGCCCATTTTTTAGAGTGGCTTTGTAGATGGATCCATGGCTCCCTTTGCCTATGAGATATGACTTTGAGTAATTGCAAGTTGCTTCCTCAAGTTCTTGATGATTAAATTCTTTCATCACTCTTGTTGCAAGGTATTATGTATGATGGTTGATCAAGTCTTTAACATAGAGAGCCTCAAGAAAAGGAGATAAAAGCAACATGATATTGCAAAAGTAAAGCAACCATTTTATTTGAAGTCTTACTATAAACTAAGACACGAAAGGTCTTGAAAGTGATTTGTAATAACAAAATTTTATCTATAAACTATATATATTGACAGCTACATTGTCTTTATATAGAATTTTCTCAATTTTTATTTTGTTAAAGAAAAAGCAAAGTGTGTGAATCTTTAAAGCAAAGTGTTTTTGTGATTCAGGCATGAGATGCTCTCTATATTGGTTCAGTTTTGCCCCCCGGTGTTTCTGAACCTTTTCCTTTTCATTTTCTTGCTTTTATTGACTCCAAAGGATGAAAGGATGACTCAAAAGTTATCACATACTGTAGTTATTTTATAAATCATATAACTGATTATTATAATGTGTATGATTAAAGTTGAGATATTTTTATACAAAAATACTGGTTGGCAGTACAAAAATAATTGATTTTATAGATATGAATTGAAATCATACTACTATAGTACCTTCTGCATAAAAGTTGAATGACCAAAAAAGATGTGGTTAAGTTGGATTGCAGAGTGGTCCATAAAGCTCAAAAGTTTTCATTAACCAAAGAATAATAGGGGAGTTTCTAGCTTGCTATGCCAAAAGATTCTCTGATTCTCTCTTACTTTAGCATTGGTGATAATGTCCACCCATTAATTATACCAAGTTTTGATTAATTTGCTTGTACATAATGAAAGATATACTTACTTGAATTTAGAAAATCTATGACATGATAAACGAAGTGAGGCAAAAAAATCTGGATTTCTAATCTAGCTTAATAGGTTTAACATGTTACTAGCATGGCTAACTTTGCCAAATATGGCATACACACTGGTTGAGAACATTGAAAGTAAAAAGAATGATGTTAGGAATGAAAAAAACTATTAATAAACCATCGACTCTAGAACCACAATGTGCAAAATGAACATTGAAGACCACGAACATCTCGATTAGGACTTGGTTTCATTCTCTCAATGTGTATCGGAAGTCTTCACTCTTCAAGATCCATCCTAGACCTCAGCTGATGTCTTTGTTATGCCAAGGCCGTAAAACATATAAGGATGGAGCACCACAACTTCTAGTACAAAATAGCCACGTTTTATAGCATTAACAAATATTACCATGAACACATTGCTGAGCTAGTTTGTAACATAAGCTCAACAATACGTTCACCTACTATCTTAAGAGCAGGACATATAAACCGAAAAACATCGTCAAATACCAACGTTATGAAAAAAAAGAAAATGTTTAAAGATAACTAATCAAAAAGGCATTGTTCGGGCCGTACCATTTCCCCATTGCTAAACATCATTTGAAGTTGTCCTTTAATCAATCAGAAATGGGATGCCAATGGGGCGGGTTTGGGGTGCAGCGGTCATATCCATCCTCAAACCCGATTACCAAAGTCTTCTCCAAACGCGCCCCGATTTACATCGGGGCGTCTCAATGAGGCGTGATGCTCCCGAACCCGTCTCGTACTAGGCGGGGATCTTATCGATGTGTCCTTTTTTAGCGCGATTCTCAACTATAGTCGTACCATTTCACATTTATTATTATTTTACACCGTTAAAAAAAAGAAAAAAAAAAACCTATTAATAATCAACTAGGAGGCTACCCGCGCATTGCGTCAGCAGGTATACTATGATTAAAGTCTAGACACCAACAAATAACAATGATGAGCTGATTAACCTGAGAAAAATAAGAAGAAAATGATTATGACCCGATTAATCCGTTTTTACAGGTTCTCTCAGGTTCGTTTTCGGACGGCTTTTATTGGCTAGCTGAACCGGTGATGACTATGATTCCCGGTTAAACCAATATGTGAAAAACTAGAAGGGGATTGAATAGTTTTAACGTTTTTAATTCGTTATAAAATTTAGTTTTGAAAAATTTTGATTCGAGTTTCCATAAAATCAATCAATTGCAACATGAACACTATTGTAACAATTCTAGAGTAACCAAACAATAAATACTATGAGATATGAAAAGTGAAAGATGGAAAGATCAAACCAAGACACCGATATTTATAGTGGTTCTGTAACGAAGCTCTTTTTCACCCTACTTCACTCCCAGAGTACTAATCTAAATGTCGAGTACTAATCTAGCTAGTACAAATCTCACTCACGATCTACCCGATCTTCTCACAAATCACACACCTAAAAGATCTACCCAATCTTCGCACGATCAACACGGTCTACACATGATCTAACTACTATCAACACAAGATCTACCCAATCTCTACACGATCACAATGATCCACACATTCTGACAAGATATAATGACTAACAACTTGATGTATAAGAATATACAACAAGTGCGTAACAAGTGTTACGAGTGCACTAAACTAATACTATAACACTTTGTATCTTTTCGATACGGTGCGTTCTTCTCTTGCACTTGTAGAGGAATGAAGGTGATCACTTGATTGGATGAATTGATCACTCTTAAACAAAAACAAGCTAACTAAATGATCAAAGAATCAAGATTAGAAATGGTGGATTTAACTCAGAAAGTTCTGTATCAAGATTGGTAAGTTGGGAGTGAAATCTGATACACTATTTATAGGCAAAAAAAAACTAGCCTTTACAGGTGAATGGTACCGTTAAATGCTAGACGGTACCGTTAAATTTAATGGCACTTAACGGTACTATTGAGTTTAGTTGTACCGTCCAAGACAAAAACACTACTCTTTTTATTTTTAGTGGTGAAGGTTTATTTGAGGATTTTTAGAGCTGTATTGTGAGAAAAATAGTTGTTGTGATTTTTAAACTTATTTTTCTAAATAAAATTTTTCTTTTTAATTTAAAAACAATTTGTAAAATGTATTTTTGAAAAAATATTTTGTCACATAAAAAATTTGAAGTAATTGAACAAAAAGATTCATTCCTTTGATCATTTGTCAAATTGTAAATTTGTTTGTTCTTACTTCGAGTGATTTACGTCGAAATGAAATATTACGACTAAAAACTTGTTTACGTTAATTTTGACGTAAAACAATTTTACATTTTGTTATTATCAAAACGTAGAGATGTCGAAAAATATAAATAACATTTTTAGACATTATTTGTATTAACAATATCCCCCTTTTTTTAGATGACAAAATATAAAATCATTTTATGTAAAAATTATTTTTAACAAGTTTTTAAGTTGAGTTTATCCCATTTCTCCCCCTTTTTATCAAAGCTAAAAGATTGTTGAGACGAAGTCGAAGACGCTAAGGATCCCCTTTGATGTATGCTCCTCCTCGTTTGGAGGGCACCAAGGAATCGAGCAATGTTTTCTTGCTACAAAAACGAGTTAGACGACAAATACAATATATCTAACTAGTAGCAATTATCCAACTATAAAAACTAAAAAATATGGCTTAAAACAAGTAGCCAAAAATAAACAACCAATCACAACAAGATAATAACCAATCATAAATATTAATGTTAGGATTTAGAAAATCCATGTTAAAGTGTCGGTCACCCCAACTATAGTCTAATATAAGTTAGCTCGTAGACTCAACGTTATTTAGTTAGTTTATATTAGTATAAGTAACACCGTGGAAGAAGGACGAGTCTTTACCCACTGTATGCCTGATCCACAGCCCGAAGGTGGGAGTAGAATATTGTATAAATAGCCCTCTCCCCACAAGGGAGAGGGTTGGATGTTCACAAGTTAATCTAAGCTTGCCTTTTGTTTTCTCTCTCTAAAACATCACATTCTCTCTCTTTCTCTCTCTACACTTATACGTTCCATAGCATAATCTATTGTGGTGTTATGATAACCAATATCTTACAATTGGTATCAGAGCCCATGGTTTGATTAGCTAAGTTGTATGTGCGTTTATCTTGGTGGTTTTAGATTAAAAAGTTGGTTTTGGAAGGTTTTTGGACTCATGAGTGACTTTCTTTGATTCTCATGTTTGTGATGTTAAAGTAAGTGTTTTTAGCATAGTTATAACCTTCAAAGATCAAGTTGTGCAAAAGAAACCAAGCAAAAACGTTCAAAAGGGTGAATTTTAGGTGGTTTTAGGTGAAAAAGAAGCTTTGTTCTTGAATGCGATTTGATACTCGGATGGGATTCTTGGCTGCGATTTGTCTAGTTGAAGCAACGATTTGATCTGAGCTGAATGCGATTTGATTATTTTATTAATATCTGGCTACAATTTGTAGGAAAAGGACATAAGTACTGTACGGGTGAAAGCGACGTGCGGTTTGTCCCTGTGCTTTGTCAAGCATTGCGTTTTGTGTCTATGCGTTTTGATAGGCTGCGACTTGAGCTGACAGCGATTTGATTGTTGCGGTTTGGATATTCTGCATTTTGTCATTGCTTTTTGTCAAGGACTGCGACTTGGTATTCCTGCGTTTTGTCACTTCGGTTTGTCACTCTGCGTTTGTCAAAACTTGGGTTTTATCCCGCGTTTTGGTTTAACTACGATTTGTCAAGGGGTGCGTTTTGTCAAGGATTGAGACTTATAATTTGATTCAAACGTCACAAAATCACAATTAAACAACAATTCACCTAATCCAATCGTTCCAATATCTCTTTTAACATACAATCGCTAATCATTGAATCGATCCAACTTTTATCATAACACGTTCAAATTTACAACAACATCATGTCTTACACTCCTGATTCAGTGATTTCGGAAGTACTCAAACTGTACGATGCTGTAGACAACCATAAGAATATTAGTTATACTGAACGGTTAAAGATGATTGAATCAATCAATGAGGATGTGAGATCGCGTGTTCAGAATTCAAAGAGAGAAGAGCACCAGGTACAACTACATCATGTTCTTGCAAAGGAAAGTTGCATTGAACCTTTTCGACAACTTCATTCACACCTCACATTGCTTCAAACTGAAGGCAGATTTACATTGGGAATCGAATGAGCAGTTATTACACTTTTCCGTCAAGAATTATCAACGTTCATGGGTACATTGATCTTAAACTTAGAACAATTGGAACAACAACTTGACAGAGAAAAGGTTCAAAAATCCGGTTCTAAAGTTGCACTTCAGGTGATCAACAAATAATTTCAGTGTGTTAATACAAATAAGCCGTAAAAACGTTTATTTATGTTTTACGATCTTCTAATGTTTTGTTGATAACAAACGTAAAATCATTTTAACGAAACAAATAAAATACGTAAATGGTTTGAGCCAATAGTTTACTAACACACTTACGTTTTCACATAAAACAATAAACAAGTAAAAGTGATTTTATGATTTAGTAAATACATATGTACAACAACTAGTGTTTACATATTGGGCAAATATATACATAACTAGTATGTATATATAATGGGTAATATAAATGGGTAGAAGTTTAAGTATTTGACCCATTGACCATATACATTGAATGTAGTTGGGTAAAACCCAAAGTCCATGACCCATACCCATGAAGCATAACCCATAACCCATTGCATGACATCATGCATAAGTCATATATGGATATTATCCATGACCTATGGTTTTTAACCCATGACCCATGGACTAGATGCATTGCATCTTGTAGATATATTGTATCTACTTGGATACCCATGGTCCAATGTCTAGGACCCATGACCCATAGGCCATAACCAATGACCCATGACCCAAAACCCATGGGCAAAGAGGAGCGCCCCAGATCCCCAGAATATCTGGACGGATCCCTCAAGTGAGGGATCCGTGGGATCGTGGAGCAAAGTAGCTAAAATTCCTCTATAAATAGTGAGCCATTTCTTCATTTTGCTTTGCCACTCCACATCCCATACTTTCTCCTTATATTGTAACCCTTCTAACCTCAGATCCTAAGGATCTCTCTATGTAGTTTGTTTTGTTTTTTGTGTGATTCTCTAGGTTCCTCTTAAAGGCGAGATCACCACCTCTTGAAGTCGAGCAAGCTCAAGTCCATGAGTTGCCATGCTTCGTCATCATCAAGACTTCTGAGGTTCTTTTGTTGATACTTCTTTCTCCCTCAATAGAAGTGTTGTGTCAAAGGCATTAGTGAAGGATGCCGAAAGAGTCAAGACAAAAGCATTAGTGAAAGGTGCTAAACGTCCCGTTCAAAGGCATTAGTGAAGAATGCCGCAAGAGTCAAGACGCAGGCTTAGTGAAAGGTGCCGAACGTCCGTGTCAAGGGCATTATGAAGGATGCCTAGAGGGGGCAATTCAGGGGCATTAGTGAACAATGCAGTGGGGTGTGTTAATCGATGAGGTGCATCGATGGTACAATAGAGATAGGTTGTATCCAAGGGCTATTGATATCC
>OU343222.1:83748244-83790140 GCA_910596185.1 Chrysanthemum makinoi
AAGGGCTGAAGTGTAACTTGGGTGTCTCATTATCCAGGTTTCACTCTTGTTATTCTCTCTCAAAATAAGCACACCGTTTTCTTATCTCGTTTTAATCTTGTAATCTCTCTATAGATCATCTTATTGGGTTAATCACCATCGACCCACTCTGACCCATCACAACCCACTACGACCCGGTCAACGAAAGTCAACCAAACAAGTTAGACTTTAAAAAGTCAACGTATAGGCTTATATAAAACAGCTTATATGACAGTTATGAAGTAATCGCCATATCCCCTGAACCAACACAATGGTTCATTTGTATCTTTTCAAGATGTATAAATAGATAGGAATTATGTATGAACAAGAATGACAGATTTTATATATAAAAAGTAGTTTACGTTTATAAAGTTTAATCTTTTCTTGTATTTTGGTATATTTTGATTATAGATCCACAAACAAGGCCAACAATTGGTATCAGAGCCACAAATCATCATATACCAAGGCTTTTCAAACATTGTTCTTTGAATCAAACACCACCGAAGTCTCGTGCAAATCATTTTTGCAAAAACCAAACGAATCAAATCAAGAACAAAAAGAAAGAAAACTATATACCAAAGTCATCAAAGAGGCGAAAAATACGATTCACAATAAAGAACAAAACACACACGCTCTTGAATCAACCCGTAACATCACTTGAGTCACCAATCGACTCAATCTCATCTCCAAACAACCAAATCTCTCACGGATAGAAAAACCCCAAATCATTCGAAACCCTAGGTTTCAATTAAAGGGTTATTAGTGCTCGCGAAGAACACACAACACCGGAGAAGAAGAAGAGACAGTCAAACACAGCCATTAACAGGTGGTTAACCATCGATATTAGAGAAGGAGAAGACGGGATCATTCCCAGAAGAAGAATATAAGTCTCAATAAAAGAGACGTTCTCTTTTTTATCTCAGGAAAAGATAAGAGATACGGAGTACCAAACTAAATAAAAGGGGGCGTACAAAAATAGGGCAACACATAGGGTATTTTACCCATCAGGTTTCATATTTTTCAGAATCACACCCTCTATTTTATTTTTGTATTTATATATATAGTTTTGTATTTTGAAAAGTTTAGTTTAAGTTTTAAAGTATTTTTAGATTTAAGTTTATAAAGTAGTTTTAGATTTAAGTGTTTTTAAGTTTTTTAAGGAAAAGTTTTTAATAGTTTTAAAAGTTTAAGTTTTTTAAAGTTTTTTTTCTTGTTTGGTTTATGACAAGAAAATTCCAAGATTATTAAAGTTTTTAAATTTTCTTATTTGGTTTATGATAAGAAACAGGTTTTAAGTTTTTTCTTATTAGGTTTAAGATAAGAAATATATAAAGTTTAAGGTTTACAAGTTTTAAAGATTAAAGTTTTTAAGTTTTTATATAGTTTTAAAGGTTTAAAAGTTTTTAATTGTTAAGTTTTTTTAGGAATTATAAAGTTATTAACAAAATTTTATAAGAGTATTTTTATTAGATTTAAGACATTTAAAAAATAATTATGGGAAAAGACGACGATAATAGTAGTAGTTCAAACAACGATAAAACTAAGGGGATGGGATAGACAGCCTGTTTCCAATGCCCTTTGTTAAAGGTAACAAACTATATGATATGGTCGATAAGAATGAAGATCATTTTACAAGCAAATGGTCTATGGGAAACGATTGAGCCTACCATTACAACTCAAATCAATGAAAAGCAAGACAAGATCGCAATGGCATACCTATTCCAAGGACTATCGGAAGAAATGACATTACAAGTAGCAAATAGCAAAAGCGCAAAAGAAGTTTGGGATACATTAAAGACTAGAAATATTGGAGTGGAACAAGTGCAAAAGGCAAAACTACAAACACTCAAATCTGAATTTGCGATATTGCAAATGGAGAATGATGACACTATCGATTCATTCACCGCAAAGATGACAAGTATTACTTCAAAGATGACAAGTCTTGGATCAACACTTGATGAATCAACTCGCGTCTAAAATTGTGCCAATTACGTACACTGAAAGATTCATTCACATGGTCGCATCCATAGAGCACATTCCGATCTAGATAAAATGACTCTAGACGAAGCTATTGGTAGATTGAAAACCTTCGAAGAAAGAGTAAAGGCAAAGAAAGGAAGAACATTCCAAGATCAAGATAAACTATTGTTTACAAAACACAACAACAATGCTCAAAAACATAATCAAGGAAGAGGAAGATACATTCCACCACATAGTCAAAATCATGACAAAGAAGGAAATTTCTCACAAGATTATAATGAAGCAACGCAAAAGCCTGGAGATTTCAAAGAAAGTATAGTGTTATAATTGCAATGAATATAGACATTATGCCTCACATTGCCATAAAAGAGATCGAAGATATCAAAGACAAGAATAGACAAACCTCATCGAAGAAGATTTAGAACCAACCCTCTTATTGGCGCTTCAAGCACATCAAGATCTACGGCAAGCGATTGTGATTAAGGGGAGAATATTGGGTTAATCACCATCGACCCTTTCGACCCATCACAACCCACTATACGGTCAACGAAAGTTAACCAAACAAGTCGACTTTAAAACTCAAATGTAAGCGGTTATATAAAAACGGTTATATGACAGTTATGAAGTAACGCCCATATCCCCTGAACCAACACAATGGTTCATTTGTATCTTTTCAGTATGTATAAATAGATAGGAATTATGTATGAACAAGAATGACAGATTTTATATATAAAAAGTAGTTTACGTTTATAAAGTTTAATCTTTTCTTGTATTTTCGGTATATTTTGATTATAGATCCACAAACAAGGCCAACACATCTTGATCTCAAAGATAAGTATGGTATATTGTGAGGGTTTTGTAAGTGTCTTGTTGTATTTCTTCAGTCGCATCCATTTGGGGACGATTGTTTCTTTTGTATGCAGTGTAGCACTCGTTTGAGGACTACACAACTCAATTTCTATTAGTATATAAAATAAGCATGTGGGGTGGTTGGCTGAGTGCAAATCTAATTTTGTGTGATTTCTTTGATATTTTTTACAGTCGGTCACCATTTGGGAAGGGTTGTGTGTGAGGACGGAGGGGTGTAATGGAGTCACTCATGGACCACGCGTCCACCTAACATCACATTAGGTGGTCACGTGTGAGGATGGCCTCCACAATGGGAAGCGTAATGGTATTTCAAAGATTTTGGTACTATGTTCCCTTATTTTGTACCATTTTACACTCACCCTGGACAATTAACTTATTGATTTAAGATCATTTGAGGACAAAAGATTATTTACATACCAAGGGATCAATCTCCACCCTCCATTTTTATTTGATTTAATGGATGAGATTAATCCCAACAATTTAAAAAACTCACTTTCATCATTTTTTTTCAAATATTAATATCTTTCAAATCGTTAATCGTTAAACGAAAAAAAATATATCATTGCGACGAGCATTTAATTATCTTTCTATAGATAGGCACTTTGATATACTTTCGACAAAATTTTTATTTTCGTATTTTTCACGTTTTTTTTTTTTTAAGTTTTTTTTTTTTTTAAGCGTTACTGAAATTTGCATTGAAAAATCATATATAATAAAACACTAATTTGAATATGACATGTGATATTAGTGTAATATCACATATGATATTACATATAATATCACATGTGATATTACATACTCCCTCCGTCCCAATTTTATTGTCCACATTTCCTTTTTTGTATGTCTCAAAATAATTGTCCATGCTAAATATAGAAAAGAATGTTTAATCAAGTTTACTATATTGCCCTTGTTTGAAATTATTATTACAAACTTTAAAGAATAACTAAATTAATTACTTAAGGGTAAAACTGTCATTCTGTCAAAAAGTAAGAAAGAAAAGTCTGTAATAAATGCACTTTTCTTAAACTATGTGTTTTTTGTCGGGGGACAATTATTTTGGGATGGAGGGAGTATCATATATGATTTAACACTAATATCACATGTGATATTCGATTTAGTGTTTTATCATATATGATTTTTTTCATGTAAATTTCAAGAAAGACAAAACGAAAAAATAACGAAAACGTGAAAAAAGCGAGTTTTTTTCTTTTCTTTGAAAGTATATCAAAGTGCCCGTCTATAGAAAGATAATTAAATGCTCGTCTCGATGGTGTAAATATTTTCACTTAACGATTAACGGTTTAAGAGATATTTAAATTATAAAAATAGGTGAAATAATAAAATGTTTTTAATCTCAGCCATTGATTTTTTTTAGATGGATGGTGGAGATGAGTCCCTTCTGAATGCTTGTTAATTTTTTTTGTTGTTTTGCTACAAAATGTGAACTACTTATAACTTTGGGGGTGGGGGCACGGTGATGATCACGATGGCTGCATTTAGATGTTTGTTAAGATGGAGCAATCGAGCAAGTAGCAAAGACGCTGATGGAACGCAGGTGCAATAATACATGAGGAAGTTAATTGGTGTTATGAACCTGTCACGACTCACCATAGCTACATGTATTCACTTAAACACATGTTTTACTACTATGTCTTTTTCTCATATGACCTATTTTACATCATACTTGATGTTACAAGCAAAAAAATCAGCACTAATTAATACAGTAATGTACTTTTTAGTATATTTTAATCATCTATACTCCATACGAGTACTACTGCTGATAAATTTTTCAATGTACATAAAACTTGTATCAATTGATGAGCTTCTGTAAAACCCTCTACGTAAAATATCAGAAGCAATATGAAGTAAAAAGATAGGGGTTTAGCAATTAGCGATAATCTGGGCTATTTTTAGGCTTACTATGTTTAACATTACACTTAAACTAAAGCTTATCATTTGCGGTACATTCTAAGCTTCAATAAGATATGTGTCAATATCAAAGGAATTCATATTTATCTACATGGTTAGCTCAACCATTTTCCTGAGAAATGTGACACAAAACTCAAAAGTTGTATATAAATCATTGCTACATTAAGTCACCCACACAAAAATTGCATATCACACCAGGTTACTCTAAGCTCGCAGTTGACTTAATAGAGTTACAAACTTAGCCTAGTTGGACTTAGCTGAATCAGTTGATTCAAAACAATGCTACAAAATATCACCTGCCAATATTTCTCTAAGCAATAACTTCTTTTTTGCGATACCAACATGATCACCACTTGTGTTAGCAACAACAGTGATAGTGGTGGTGCTTAACGTCTTTGGACTTTTCCGGCTTCTCAATTGGGCTAGACTTTGTACCATATCCACCCATATCGGATATCTAAAACTTTCCATTTTGGTAACGACTTCTGTCATTGATGGGCGTGATTCTTCATCTGACGACACACATTGTAGAGCTAGAACTAGCATATTTAGTATCACACCTTCCATGTGCCGGGGCATGTTGACCCTTTCGTCGCATATTTTCATAATTTTGTTTTCTTTGATCAAACATATAGACCATTCAACTAATGAAGCAGGAGTCCTAGAAACGTCAATTGCTTTTGTCCCACTAATGATCTCCAGCAACAACACCCCAAAACTAAACACGTCGTTTTTAGTGCTTAGCTTACACGGCGTAGTGTAACCAGGATCCAAGTATCCAATAGTACCAGCTGGTAGACTTGTTGGGTCAAAACTATTGATACACACGGACAGACCAAAATCAGCCAAACGGGCTCTTGACTTTGAGTCAAACAAAATGTTTTCTGACTTGATATCTCTATGAATGATCAAAGGTTTGGACTCGTGAAGGAACTGCACCGCCCGGGCTATTCGAATTGCCATTTTGGCTCGTTTACGCCATGATGGTGGAGGTGAACCAATATTATCTAAGTGGAGCAAGTTATGAAGCATACCACCGGGCATGTGCTCCATCACAAGGACCGTGTGACCGGTAGAGGCATGACTAATTCCCAGGAGGTTGACAATGAACTGGTTTGGTGAGATGGATGACAATATTCGTGCTTCGTTTTCAACCTTGGAGGTGTTTTGTAGCTTGCAAAGTCCTAAAGAAGGTGTCTTGATAGCAACAACTTGCCCATTTTTTAGAGTGGCTTTGTAGATGGATCCATGGCTCCCTTTGCCTATGAGATATGACTTTGAGTAATTGCAAGTTGCTTCCTCAAGTTCTTGATGATTAAATTCTTTCATCACTCTTGTTGCAAGGTATTATGTATGATGGTTGATCAAGTCTTTAACATAGAGAGCCTCAAGAAAAGGAGATAAAAGCAACATGATATTGCAAAAGTAAAGCAACCATTTTATTTGAAGTCTTACTATAAACTAAGACACGAAAGGTCTTGAAAGTGATTTGTAATAACAAAATTTTATCTATAAACTATATATATTGACAGCTACATTGTCTTTATAAAGAATTTTCTCAATTTTTATTTTTTAAAGAAAAAGCAAAGTGTGTGAATCTTTAAAGCAAAGTGTTTTTGTGATTCAGGCATGAGATGCTCTCTATATTGGTTCAGTTTTGCCCCCCGGTGTTTCTGAACCTTTTCCTTTTCATTTTCTTGCTTTTATTGACTCCAAAGGATGAAAGGATGACTCAAAAGTTATCACATACTGTAGTTATTTTATAAATCATATAACTGATTATTATAATGTGTATGATTAAAGTTGAGATATTTTTATACAAAAATACTGGTTGGCAGTACAAAAATAATTGATTTTATAGATATGAATTGAAATCATACTACTATAGTACCTTCTGCATAAAAGTTGAATGACCAAAAAAGATGTGTTAAGTTGGATTGCAGAGTGGTCCATAAAGCTCAAAAGTTTTCATTAACCAAAGAATAATAGGGGAGTTTCTAGCTTGCTATGCCAAAAGATTCTCTGATTCTCTCTTACTTTAGCATTGGTGATAATGTCCACCCATTAATTATACCAAGTTTTGATTAATTTGCTTGTACATAATGAAAGATATACTTACTTGAATTTAGAAAATCTATGACATGATAAACAAAGTGAGGCAAAAAAATCTGGATTTCTAATCTAGCTTAATAGGTTTAACATGTTACTAGCATGGCTAACTTTGCCAAAGATGGCATACACACTGGTTGAGAACATTGAAAGTAAAAAGAATGATGTTAGGAATGAAAAACACTATTAATAAACCATCGACTCTAGAACCACAATGTGCAAAATGAACATTGAAGACCACGAACATCTCGATTAGGACTTGGTTTCATTCTCTCAATGTGTATCGGAAGTCTTCAAGATCCATCCTAGACCTCAGCTGATGTCTTTGTTATGCCAAGGCCGTAAAACATATAAGGATGGAGCACCACAACTTCTAGTACAAAATAGCCACGTTTTATAGCATTAACAAATATTACCATGAACACATTGCTGAGCTAGTTTGTAACATAAGCTCAACAATACGTTCACCTACTATCTTAAGAGCAGGACATATAAACCGAAAAACATCGTCAAATACCAACGTTATGAAAAAAAAGAAAATGTTTAAAGATAACTAATCAAAAAGGCATTGTTCGGGCCGTACCATTTCCCCATTGCTAAACATCATTTGAAGTTGTCCTTTAATCAATCAGAAATGGGATGCCAATGGGGCGGGTTTGGGGTGCAGCGGTCATATCCATCCTCAAACCCGATTACCTAAAGTCTTCTAAAGCGCCCCGATTTACATCACGGGGTCTCTCAATGAGGCGTGATGCTCCCGAACCCGTCTCGTACTAGGCGGGGATCTTATCGATGTGTCCTTTTTTAGCGCGATTCTCAACTATAGTGCATTACCATTTCACATTTATTATTATTTTACACCGTTAAAAAAAAGAAAAAAAAAAACCTATTAATAATCAACTAGGAGGCTACCCGCGCATTGCGTCAGCAGGTATACTATGATTAAAGTCTAGACACCAACAAATAACAATGATGAGCTGATTAACCTGAGAAAAATAAGAAGAAAATGATTATGACCCGATTAATCCGTTTTTACAGGTTCTCTCAGGTTCGTTTTCGGACGGCTTTTATTGGCTAGCTGAACCGGTGATGACTATGATTCCCGGTTAAACCAATATGTGAAAAACTAGAAGGGGATTGCATAGTTTTAACGTTTTTAATTCGTTATAAAATTTAGTTTTGAAAAATTTTGATTCGAGTTTCCATAAAATCAATCAATTGCAACATGAACACTATTGTAACAATTCTAGAGTAACCAAACAATAAATACTATGAGATATAAAAAGTGAAAGATGGAAAGATCAAACCAAGACACCGATATTTATAGTGGTTATGTAACGAAGCTCTTTTTCGCCCTACTTCACTCCCAGAGTACTAATCTAAATGTCGAGTACTAATCTAGCTAGTACAAATCTCACTCACGATCTACCCGATCTTCTCACAAATCACACACCTAAAAGATCTACCCAATCTTCGCACGATCAACACGGTCTACACATGATCTAACTACTATCAACACAAGATCTACCCAATCTCTACACGATCACAATGATCCACACATTCTGACAAGATATAATGACTAACAACTTGATGTATAAGAATATACAACAAGTGCGTAACAAGTGTTACGAGTGCACTAAACTAATACTACAACACTTTGTATCTTTTTTATATGGTGCGTTCTTCTCTTGCACTTGTAGAGGAATGAAGGTGATCACTTGATTGGATGAATTGATCACTCTTAAACAAAAACAAGCTAACTAAATGATCAAAGAATCAAGATTAGAAATGGTGGATTTAACTCAGAAAGTTCTGTATCAAGATTGGTAAGTTGGGAGTGAAATCTGATACACTATTTATAGGCAAAAAAAAACTAGCCTTTACAGGTGAATGGTACCGTTAAATGCTAGACGGTACCGTTAAATTTAATGGCACTTAACGGTACTATTGAGTTTAGTTGTACCGTCCAAGACAAAAACACTACTCTTTTTATTTTTAGTGGTGAAGGTTTATTTGGGGATTTTTAGAGCTGTATTGTGAGAAAAATAGTTGTTGTGATTTTTAAACTTATTTTTCTAAATAAAATTTTTCTTTTTAATTTAAAAACAATTTGTAAAATGTATTTTTGAAAAAATATTTTGTCACATAAAAAATTTGAAGTAATTGAACAAAAAGATTCATTCCTTTGATCATTTGTCAAATTGTAAATTTGTTTGTTCTTACTTCGAGTGATTTACGTCGAAATGAAATATTACGACTAAAAACTTGTTTACGTTAATTTTGACGTAAAACAATTTTACATTTTGTTATTATCAAAACGTAGAGATGTCGAAAAATATAAATAACATTTTTAGACATTATTTGTATTAACAATATCCCCCTTTTTTTAGATGACAAAATATAAAATCATTTTATGTAAAAATTATTTTTAACAAGTTTTTAAGTTGAGTTTATCCCATTTCTCCCCCTTTTTATCAAAGCTAAAAGATTGTTGAGACGAAGTCGAAGACGCTAAGGATCCCCTTTGATGTATACTCCTCCTCGTTTGGAGGGCACCAAGGAATCGAGCAATGTTTTCTTGCTACAAAAACGAGTTAGACGACAAATACAATATATCTAACTAGTAGCAATTATCCAACTATAAAAACTAAAAAATATGGCTTAAAACAAGTAGCCAAAAATAAACAACCAATCACAACAAGATAATAACCAATCATAAATATTAATGTTAGGATTTAGAAAATCCATGTTAAAGTGTCGGTCACCCCAACTATAGTCTAGCATAAGTTAGCTCGTAGACTCAACGTTATTTAGTTAGTTTATATTAGTATAAGTAACACCGTGGAAGAAGGACGGGTCTTTACCCACTGTATGCCTGATCCACAGCCCGAAGGTGAGAGTAGAATATTGTATAAATAGCCCTCTCCCCACAAGGGAGATGGTTGGATGTTCACAAGTTAATCTAAGCTTGCCTTTTGTTTTCTCTCTCTAAAACATCACATTCTCTCTCTTTCTCTCTCTACACTTACACGTTCCATAGCATAATCTATTGTGGTGTTATGATAACCAATATCTTACAATTGGTATCAGAGCCCATGGTTTGATTAGCTAAGTTGTATGTCGCTTTATCTTGGTGGTTTTAGATTAAAAAGTTGGTTTTGGAAGGTTTTTGGACTCATGAGTGACTTTCTTTGATTCTCATGTTTGTGATGTTAAAGTAAGTGTTTTTAGCATAGTTATAACCTTCAAAGATCAAGTTGTGCAAAAGAAACCAAGCAAAAACGTTCAAAAGGGTGAATTTTAGGTGGTTTTAGGTGAAAAAGAAGCTTTGTTCTTGAATGCGATTTGATACTCGGATGGGATTCTTGGCTGCGATTTGTCTAGTTGAAGCAACGATTTGATCCCGAAAGTGAATGCGATTTGATTATTTTATTAATATCTGGCTACAATTTGTAGGAAAAGGACATAAGTACTGTACGGGTGAAAGCGACGTGCGGTTTGTCCCTGTGCTTTGTCAAGCATTGCGTTTTGTGTCTATGCGTTTTGATAGGCTGCGACTTGAGCTGAACGCGATTTGATTGTTGCGGTTTGGATATTCTGCATTTTGTCATTGCTTTTTGTCAAGGACTGCGACTTGGTATTCCTGCGTTTTGTCACTTCGGTTTGTCACTGCGTTTTGTCAAAAACTTGGGTTTATCACTGCGTTTTGGTTTAACTACGATTTGTCAAGGGGTGCGTTTTGTCAAGGATTGAGACTTATAATTTGATTCAAACGTCACAAAATCACAATTAAACAACAATTCACCTAATCCAATCGTTCCAATATCTCTTTTAACATACAATCACTAATCATTGAATCGATCCAACTTTTATCATAACACGTTCAAATTTACAACAACATCATGTCTTACACTCCTGATTCAGTGATTTCAGAAGTACTCAAACTGTACGATGTTGTAGACAACCATAAGAATATTAGTTATACTGAACGGTTAAAGATGATTGAATCAATTAATGAGGATGTGAGATCATCGTGTTCAGATTCAGAAGAGAGAGAAGAGCACCAGGTACAACTACATCATGTTCTTGCAAAGGAAAGCTGCATTGAACCTTTTCGACAACTTCATTCACACCTCACATTGCTTCAAACTGAAGGCAGATTTACATTGGGAATCGAATGAGCAGTTATTACACTTTTCCGTCAAGAATTATCAACGTTCATGGGTACATTGATCTTAAACTTAGAACAATTGGAACAACAACTTGACAGAGAAAATGTTCAAAAACCCGGTTCTAAAGTTGCACTTCATGTGATAAACAAACAATTTCAGTGTGTTAATACAAATAAGCCGTAAAAACGTTTATTTATATTTTACGATCTTCTAATGTTTTGTTGATAACAAACGTAAAATCATTTTAACGAAATAAATAAAATACGTAAATGGTTTGAGCCAATAGTTTACTAACACACTTACGTTTTCACATAAAACAATAAACAAGTAAAAGTGATTTTATGATTTAGTAAATACATATGTACAACAACTAGTGTTTACATATTGGGCAAATATATACATAACTAGTATGTATTATAATGGGTAATATAAATGGGTAGAAGTTTAAGTATTTGACCCATTGACCATATACATTGAATGTAGTTGGGTAAAACCCAAAGTCCATGACCCATACCTATGGAGCATAACCCATAACCCATTGCATGACATCATGCATAAGTCATATATGGATATTATCCATGACCTATGGTTTTTAACCCATGACCCATGGACTAGATGCATTGTATCTTGTAGATATATTGTATCTACTTGGATACCCATGGTCCAATGTCTAGGACCCATGACCCATAGGCCATAACCAATGACCCATGACCCAAAACCCATGGGCAAAGAGGAGCGTCCCACAGATCCCCAGGAATATACTGGACGGATCCCTCAAGTGAGGGATCCGTGGGATCAGTGGAGCAGTAGCTAAAATTCCTCTATAAATAGTGAGCCATTTCTTCATTTTGCTTTGCCACTCCCACACATACTTTCTCCTTATATTGTAACCCTTCTAACCTCAGATCCTAAGGATCTCTCTATGTAGTTTGTTTTGTTTTTTGTGTGATTCTCTAGGTTCCTCTTAAAGGCGAGATCACCACCTCTTGAAGTCGAGCAAGCTCAAGTCCATGAGTTGCCATGCTTCGTCATCATCAAGACTTCTGAGGTTCTTTTGTTGATACTTCTTTCTCCCTCAATAGAAGTGTTGTGTCAAAGGCATTAGTGAAGGATGCCGAAAGAGTCAAGACGAAAGCATTAGTGAAAGGTGCTAAACGTCCGTGTCAAAGGCATTAGTGAAGAATGCCAAAGGAGTCAAGACGAAGGCATTAGTGAAAGGTGCCGAACGTCCGTGTCAAGGGCATTAGTGAAGGATGCCTAGAAGTCAATTCAAGTGGCATTAGTGAACAATGCCAAGGGTGTTTAATCGATGAGGTGCATCGATGTACAAATAGAGATAGGTTGTATCCAAGGATATTGATATCCTTGATGATGTTGTAACAAGGAGTGGGTCTCCTTTGTTATAGGTGTTGTGTAGTGTTGGGTAGTAGTTCCTCCATTGTAATGGAACTCGGTATCTAGCTTAGTACCGGATAAAGGGTAGGCGACGTTGTGATAGGTGTGGTTCTACCTTGTGGAAGAACCCGGTGTTTAGCCTAGTACCGGAAAAAGAGTAGGCGACGTTGTGAAGGCTTCTCCGCCATAAGGAGTTGGTGTCGTGTAGTGATTACGAACTCTCGAGTAGGTGACTCGGGGAGTGGAGTAGGGCAAGGAAGGTGTCCTTGTAGCCGAACCACTATAAATACTCGTGTCGTGGTTTTGTGCTTCTTACTCTTTATCTTCTCATTACATATTTATATATCTATCTATCAATTTCCAACATACACATTCAAATAGATTAACATAACTCAATCTAAATATCTTAAAACAAAGTTTTAATTGGTAAAACTATTCAACCCCCCTTCTAGTTTTCCACAATTGGTATCAGAGCTTCGTTACCAAGTTTCTTAGAGTATGTTGTACTTTAAAAACTTGATACGATCCATGTATGTTTGAAAACTACAAAGAATGAAATCTTTTAAAACAAATTATTTCTTTTATGTTGGATATTGATAGATTATTCTAACATTTTTCTTCTCAAGAAATCTTCATGCTAGGATCTCTCCAAAGTCTTCATTTCTATTCGGAGAATAATGAAGTCAACTTTCAAGGAAGAACCTAAAAGTAATCCCAACCTCTTACTCTTTGTACAACGGATTGCTTTAAAAGCTCATGAAATATTTTCGGTTTTATGGTCTCCATAAACCATACCAATAGCATAGAGGTATGTTTACTTATCATTAGCCAGTTTACATCTACATGAATATGTTGATACAAATATTTTATTTAGACGTTAATAAGTGCTAGTCTCTAAAAAGTCTCTCTTCGCTACTTTCCCGACTTACTCATCATCGGGAATAGTATTCCCTCTTGATTTCGTCAAACTAACACCGTCGTCACAAATAGATCCTTGATAATTAACTTATCAAATCCCGTTGATCAAACATCTTTTCAATTAGAAACCTCAAAACTATTTTTGTTCCATAAGCTAGTTGTACTAGCCGGATCTCTAATACAAGGGATCCAGAGGAACCATGTGACAGAAACTAGCTATACGCTTTTCAAAATCAAGTCTGCTCTTTTCCCTCTCCTCACAAAACACAAAAAACGACCCAAGTGTTGTTTTCATCTCCATAGGACTTCATACCCTCAAGCATCCTTCTCTAGAACATCATTGTATGTAATTACACTAACATGTTCTAATCTTCATCATCTTCATCCTAGGGTTTATGGTTTTCAATTTTTTGTTTCTTAGTCAATTGATAAAATTAGGTTTTGCAAAATTGATCACTAGAAAAGGTTTTTCACATAACTAAGATTACATTGTGCTTACAACATTGATAATACAAATCAAAACCATAAACCCATCTCAACAAATTTTACCTAATTGGAATATTTGTTTTTCTAGGATTAACCATGCCTAAAGCTACCCAACAAGACCACCATGATACCGTCCACTATCTCACCCAATACTATCAAAAAGAAGGGTTTTCAAAAACCGATCAAAAAATCTTCAAAAGACTTGAAAAACGACTTATCCACGAAAGTCGTGTGGCCAAGGAATGTCTCCTTGAAAATACCGACATTCGTCAAGTCTTCTCGGCAATCAACTTTGATTGTCTCCTTGATATTGATGAACAAATTTGTCCAGTTTTCATCTTTGAATTCTACAAAAGCGTTAGGATCATTCGAAATGGTGATGATAGCATCTTAATAGCCTTTATCATCAATAATCAAAACTTCACTCTACCCCTCAACACATTTGCTCAAATCCTTAGCATTCCTTGTGAAGGAATTTGTATGTACTCCCAAGATTGGGCAATATCCACTCAATCCTTTGCACTTGATTCCAAACCAATTTACCGTACTCTTCTTGATGATCCCGCAATTGTTCGAGACACCATTTTCCAAATTAGAGCCGACCAATCTCGCTTCAACCGCAACAAAGAGCTCATTCACCGTGATCCCTTTCAAATGGAACTTTTCAAAATGCATTCCATCTATAGAAAATGAGAATAAATTCTTAGGGAAAATGTCATTAGTTTGGTCGGAAACAATGTGTTAGTGCAAATATTAGAATATTTAATCTATACATTCTCATTTGTTTTGTTGATGACAAACATGTAACTTGTAATACATAACGTAAAATGTATAAGTTACTTGTAATTATATTTTGTCTCAACATACTCTCAACACCCCTCGACGACTCAAGTCCTTGTATGCTACAACACGTTGCAATGCATTAGCTTAGTAGTTTTTCTTAATTGAAGCCCTCACAAAGGGATGGACTCATCAAAGGGAGTTAAGACGAGAACTCTTCCCATCACTTGCTCTCTATATTTTTTTTCTAATTACATGTTTTTCTTATAACAATATGTTAGTTTCTTTTCGACGCTCTTTTTGTTTCGACAAAAAGGGGGAAAAGAGAGTAAAAACTCCAATTCAAACTTTTAAGAATTTTAGTTTTTTTCCTTAAGATAATTTTATGTTTTGTCATCAACAAAAAGGGGGAGATTGTTAATACAAATAAGCCGTAAAAACGTTTATTTATATTTTACGATCTTCTAATGTTTTGTTGATAACAAACGTAAAATCATTTTAACGAAACAAATAGAATACGTAAATGGTTTGAGCCAATAGTTTACTAACACACTTACGTTTTCACATAAAACACTAAACAAGTAAAAGTGATTTTATGATTTAGTAAATACATATGTACAACAATTAGTGTTTACATATTGGGCAAATATATACATAACTAGTATGTATTATAATGGGTAATATAAATGGGTAGAAGTTTAAGTATTTGACCCATTGACCATATACATTGAATGTAGTTGGGTAAAACCCAAAGTCCATGACCCATACCCATGGAGCATAACCCATAACCCATTGCATGACATCATGCATTAGTCATATATGGATATTTTCCATGACCTATGGCTTTAACCCATGACCCATGGACTAGATGCATTGCATCTTGTAGATACATTGTATCTACTTGGATACCCATGGTCCAATGTCTAGGACCCATGACCCATAACCCATGACCCATGACCCAAAACCCATGGGCAAAGAGGAGCGTCCCACGGATCCCCAGGAATACACTGGACAGATCCCTCAAGTGAGGGATTCGTGGAACAGTAGCTAAAATTCCTATATAAATAGTGAGCCATTTCTTCATTTTGCTTTGCCACTCCCACACATACTTTCTCCTTGTATTGTAACCCTTCTAACCTCAGATCCTAAGGATCTCTCTATGTAGTATGTTTTGTTTTTTGTGTGATTCTCTAGGTTCCTCTTAAAGGAGAGATCACAACCTCTTGAAGTCGAGCAAGCTCAAGTCCATGAGTTGCCATGCTTCATCATCATCAAGACTACTGAGGTTTTCTTGTTGATACTTCTTTCTCCCTCCATAGAAGTGTTGTGTCAAAGGCATTAGTGAAGGATGCCGAAAGAGTCAAGACGAAAGCATTAATGAAAGGTGCTAAACGTCCGTGTCAAAGGCATTAGTGAAGAATACCAAAGGAGTCAAGGCGAAGGCATTAGTGAAAGGTACCGAACGTCCATGTCAAGGGCATTAATGAAGGATGCCTAGAAGTCAAGTCAAGTGGCATTAGTGAACAATGCCAAGGGTGTATAATCGATGAGGTGCATCGATGTACAAATAGAGATAGGTTGTATCCAAGGATATTGATATCCTTGATGATGTTTTAACAAAGAGTGGGTCTCCTTTGGGATAGGTGTTGTGTAGTGTTGGGTAGTAGTTCCTCCATTGTAATGGAACTCGGTATCTAGCTTAGTACCGGATAAAGGGTAGGCGACGTTGTGATAGGTGTGGTTCTACCTTGTGGAAGAACCCGGTGTTTAGCCTAGTACCGGAAAAAGAGTAGGCGACGTTGTGAAGGCTTCTCCACCATAAGAAGTTGGTGTCGTGTAGTGATTACAAACTCTCGAGTAGGTGACTCGGGGAGTGGAGTAGGGCAAGGAAGGTGTCCTTGTAGCCAACCACTATAAATACTCGTGTCGTGGTTTTGTGCTTCTTACTCTTTATCTTCTCATTACATATTTATATATCTATCTCTCAATGTCTAACATACACATTCAAATAGATTGGTATAAGTCGATCTAAATATCTTAAAACGAAGTTTTAATTGGTAAAACTATTCAACCCCCCTTCTAGTTTTCCACAATTGGTATCAGAGCTTCGTTACCAAGTTTCTTAGAGTATGTTGTACTTTAAAAACTTGATACGATCCATGTATGTTTGAAAACTACAAAGAAGGAAATCTTTTAAAACAAATTGTTTCTTTTATGTTGGATATTGATAGATTATTCTAACATTTTTCTTCTCAAGAAATCTTCATGCTAGGATCTCTCCAAAGTCTTCATTTCTATTCGGAGAATAATTAAGTCAACTTTCAAGGAAGAACCTAAAATTAATCCCAACCTCTTACTCTAAGTACAACGGATTGCTTTAAAAGCTCATGAAGTATTTTCGATTTTATGGTCTCCATAAACCATACCAAGAGCATAGAGGTATGTTTACTTATCATTAGCCAGTTTACATCTACATGAATATGTTGATACAAATGTTTTATTTAGACGTTAAAAATTGCTAGTCTCTAAAAAGTCTCTCTTCGCCACTTTCCCGACTTACTCATCATCGGGATTTAGTCAAACTAACGGCGTCGTCACAAATAGATCCTTGATAATTAACTTATCAAATCCCGTTGATCAAACATATTTTCAATTAGAAACCTCAAAACTATTTTTGTTCCATAAGCTAGTTTATAACTTATTACAAAAATAACGCCAAACACCCTTCTTCTGTCCACAATAGCTGGATCCCTCTAGTTGTACTAGCCGGATCTCTAATACAAGGGATCCAGGAGAACCGTGTGACAGAAACTAGCTATACGCTTTTCAAAATCAAGTCTGTTCTTTTCCCTCTCCTCACAAAACACAAAAAACAACCTAAGTGCGGTTTTCATCTCCATAGGACTTCATACCCTCAAGCATCCTTCTCTAGAACATCATTGTATGTAAATACACTAACATGCTCTAATCTTCATCATCATCATCCTAGGGTTTATGGTTTTCAATTTTTTGTTTCTTAATCAATTGATAAAATTAGGTTTTGCAAAATTGATCACTAGAAAAGGTTTTTCACATAACTAAGATTACATTGTACTTACAACATTGTTAATACAAATCAAAACCATAAACCCATCTCAACAAATTTTACCTAATTGGAATATTTGTTTTTCCAGGATTAACCATGCCTAAAGCTATCCAACAAGACCACCATGATACCGTCCACTATCTCACCCAATACTATCGAAAAGAGGGGTTTTCAAAAATCTATCGAAAAATCTTCAAAAGACTTGAAAAACGACTTATCCACGAAAGTCGTGTGGTCAAGGAATGTTTCCTTGAAAATACCGACATTCGTCAAGTCTTCTCGGCAATCAACTTTGATTGTCTCCTTGATATTGATGAACAAATTTGTCCGGTTTTCATCTTTGAATTCTACAAAAGGGTTAGATCATTCGAAATGGTGATGATAGCATCTCAATAGCCTTTAGCATCAATAATCAAAACTTCACTATACCCCTCAACACATTTGCTCAAATCCTTCGCATTCCTTGTGAAGGAATTTGTATGTACTCCCAAGATTGGGCAATATCCACTCAATCCTTTGCACTTGATTCCAAACCAATTTACCGTACTCCTCTTGATGATCCCGCAATTGTTCGAGACACCATTTTCCAAATTAGAGTCGACCAATCTCGCTTCAACCGCAACAAAGAGCTCATTCACCGTGATCCCTTTCAAATGGAACTTTTCGAAATGCATTCCATCTATAGAAAATGGGAAGAAATTCTTAGGGAAAATGTCATTAGTTTGGTCGGAAACAATGTGTTAGTGAAAATATTAGAATATTTAATCTATACATTCTCATTTGTTTTGTTGATGACAAACATGTAACTTGTAATACATAACGTAAAATGTATAAGTTACTTGTAATTATATTTTGTCTCAACATACTCTCAACACCCCTCGACGACTCAAGTCCTTGTATGCTACAACACAGGTTCGTACACGTTTGTTATGTTGCGTTATGATCAAACCCCCAACAAAATATTAAAACATGTTTAGTTAAATACTTTATGTATGGGGGAATTTCATATATACCCAAGGAAACTTCAAAAATTACATATTTCCCCAAAACACAAGTTTCTAATGCATGATGTACAATGCTATTAAAGCATGCTTTGGGGAAATATGTAATTATTGAAGTTTGAGTGGGAATGTATGTAAATGCCCCTTTATGTATAACAACTAGTGTTTACATATTAGGTAAATATATACATAACTAGTATGTATTATAATGGGTAATATAAATGGGTAGAAACTTAAGTATTTGACCCATTGACCAAATACATTGAATGTAGTTGGGTAAAACCCAAAGTCCATGACCCATACCCAATGTCTAGATACATTGTACCCTTGGTAGGCACTCAAACCCCATGGATCATATCCATAACCCATGGTATTGACCCATACCCACTTGACTAGATACAATGTACTCATTAGATACATTGAATCTAAAATAATACCCATGGACCAACCCATAACCCATGACCCATAACCAAAAAACCCATGGGTAAAAGGGAGCGTCCCACGGATCCCCAGTAATACACTGGACGGATCCCTCAAGGGAGAGATCCGTGTGGCTAGTTTCTTCTATAAATAGAGAGTCATTTCTTCATTGTAACACACACCTTCACACATAGTTTCTCTCCACCATTTCTAGGATAGTTAGATCATTAGAAAACATGTAAACCACCCTCATATCATATGATCATAATGCTTCTAATTTTCATTTGTTGTAAGCATACTCCCGAAGTGATCCTTCATAGCAAGCTTAGAGATCTTGCATCCTTACCTACTGAAGTGATCACCAATCACAAGATACAAGCACATGATGATCTTATAGAACAAGCTTGGGAAACTTGTCATCTTCATTCATAGAAGACTAATTACATCATGCTTTGTGTCCTTGATGTTTAGTTTAGGATTCATATCCTTTAGACATATTGTCTTGGATATTGTCTAGTATCATTTTCTTGTATCTATGACTAGACTAGATGGTTTATGTGTTTGTGGCATAAAACACAAGGTTTGTTATGTTGGGCCACAAAACATAACGGGTATCATAGAAGTCAAGTCACAAGGCATTAGTGAAGGATGCCTAGAGATCGAGTCAAAGGCATTAGTGAAAGGTGCCTAAGGTGTACATTCGATATGGTGTGATTCGATGTACATGATAGATTAGTATTGGGTCCAACGATGGTGATATCCTTGAAGGTGTTGTAACAAGGAGTGGATCTCCTTGAGATTAGGTGTTGTGTTGTCATGGGTAGTAGTTCCTCCATAGTAATGGAACCAGGTGCTTAGCCTAGTACCTAATAAAGGGTAGGCGACGTTGTGTAGGTGTGGTTCACCTTGGAGTGAAAGAACCCGGTGGTTAGCCTAGCACCGTAAAAAGGGTAGGCGACGTTGTGTAGGTGTGGTTCACCTTGGAGTGAAAGAACTCGGTGGTTAGCCTAGTACCGGAAAAAGAGTAGGCGACATTGTAAAGGCTTCTCTGCCATAAGGAGATTGGTGTAGTGTTTACGAACTCTCGAGTAGGTGACTCGGGGAGTGGAGTAGGGCAAGGAAGGTGTCCTTGTAGCCGAACCACTATAAATCCTCGTGTTGGTTTGTCTATCCTTTTACTTATCGCATTACGTTTATTCTTGCATTACATTGTGGTTGATGTCTATGTTTGTGATACATACTTGGTTTTTCATATAGTCATAAACTATATTTAACACTTTACATATTATGACACGCTTGATCAAGAAAAAGCAACCAGACTAATAATGGTGAAACTTGATTTATAATGAACCATTAATCTTGCGGAATCTTATGTGATATTAAGGGGTTGGCCTTACATGCCGTAATGCGTTAAATGCATCCTCGCATCGAGATTAGCAAATGCAATGGTTTATACTATAATTGATACAAAAGTTTTAAGTTTGAAACGGAAACGTATTCACCCCCTCTACGTTTTCACAATTGGTATCAGAGCGGGTTGGCTCTAGTTTTAAAAACAAATGTTTTTCAAAACGAGTAAGGTCCTTGTATCAAATTTTTGATGAAGTCAAGCATAATATGAAAAGTGTTTTGTCGATTTTTTTTTGAAGTTTTGTTGTTAGATATCTTGTTAATCAAGCTTGAATAAAGGTAAAAATGGTTAATATAACTTCACTAAAAAGTCTACAAAGGTTAAACCTTTTCGTCGGGTCAAAACGTACATTTTTGTAATTCTGTGTCAGATCCGCGGATCCCTCAAGTTACACTGGACGGATCCCTCAAGCAAGGGATCCGTGGGATCCGTGGTACAGAAAACAGTTTTTGTCTGAATTTCAAAAATTCATAACTAATTAACTGTAAGTCATTAGAAGTCGTGCCACCTATCGTTTTAAAGGTATTTGAGTCTACTTTCATTTAAAAATGATTTCATAAACTGATTCAAAACAAAATTTTACATAATCATTGATTTATAATAGAAAGTCATTTTTCGGTCATAACTTTTGCACAAACTTTTGATCTAATTGGAGACGGATGTTTTCATCTTTGAATAACAATGTGTCCTCCTTTGAAATTAAGGTTTTGATCATATTTATAAAGAAAACTAATCAATCTTGGTATACATGTTTAACACAAAGCGATGAAAAGAACTTTCGTATGCTATGCTAAATGATAAATTGTTTCCCATGCATTACTTGATTATTTGCTTATCTCAAATAGCTTTTGTGCTTGTTTGATTGATTAACATATGTGGTTTCCTTACCTTTCTATTCATTCTCTTGCTTGTCGATTTAGTAATTTTCTACTAATCAATATGCTACTTGAAGGAGTGTTTGGGATAACATCTAGTTGTGTCGAAAATGTTAGTCTTATAAGTTGAAAAATGTTTAAAACATATAACACACTAAAATGGCTTTTTGATTGAGTTTGTCATGTGTGAAACATAAATGTTTTATGTTCCTATATGATTTCTTGATTTCATATTTTCTTGTATCGTTTTCTAAAAACAACAAGAATGTACATCGGATCATAACCTACACTTGTGTTGATGATGTACTCTCCCGTTTTCCGTTTTATGATCGCTCTCCAAGCTTCATAGTAGGATTGACAACTTGATTATTTCATCCGATATACTCAAGTAAATTATTTTGCAACGCAAATATAATTGTTCATATCCGAAAGTTCAAACTCGAGTTTTCCAACAACATATGTTGAACTAGCTCATCTAACAATTTTTTTTTGTTCACCATATGGACAACTTTTAATTTTTTGACACCTTCGTCACCTTAGTTGTTTCAAGTATAATATTAATATAAACGAAGCAAAGTATCATCATTGTTACTCTTCGATAGGCCATTGTAGGAATATAAATTTTCCTAACTTGAGAATGAATACTGGAGAACTTATTGTACTAGAAACTCAATTTGACCTAACGGTTGAATTGCTTCCTTGAGAGAAGTTGGGTATGTGGAATCGCCCATAAAAATGGTCGTGTTTAGCCGTAATTGAGTACCGCTAGTAATAGTCTCATATTCATTCTCTCACTTGAGAAATTTATACTCCTATTTTTTCCTAAAGTAAGTTTACAATGGAAATACTTTGCATTGTCTTAGGATTACTAATCAAACCAGTTTTAAAATTAATTTTTCTTTTAGTTAATCACAACCACTTGCCTCATCAAGCGATTATCTTGCTTTGATCGAGAAGAGCTACATGACTTCATGGACGAAGCTCATTGTATACTAATCACCATCCATAATGACTTGATTGTCCTAAACTAGCACCTCACAACTCTTTTGTCTTGAACACCATCATGTGCTCTTTTCTTTCTAGACACATACCTTGCATGTCATTGTTAGTGTAAATGATTTACTAATCTAGATCGTAAATCTGTTTTGGGCTTCTTAAATAGTGCTTGTTAAGTTTGCTAAATCTTTGTGTCATTTATGAGCTCGATCTCATTTGATTGCCTATATGTTATCTCTACATGCTCTCCTTGCTTTTCTTAATGTGTATACATGTATACTTGCTGTAGAAATCATTAGTTTCATAATTCGAAACATAGAGCAAAATTGCAACTATTACATTAAGAAAATTCGGCCGAATCCCTTAGATGTAACTAGACGGATCCCTCAATTGAAGGATCCGTGGGATCCGGGTGGACAAAAGTTCCTTTTTATCCTCCTTGCATCAATCCAACATTCTAGAACTTATTGGACTAGTTAAACATGCTACATTAGGATCACTTAAACTTTCCTTAGGCTCAGTTGATCTCACATTCACTCATGGATGATTTAGGATCACATTCAAAGTATTTTTTGATTTATCATTACTTCAAAACTCACCATCTTTCTGCTCCAATGTTTACACATTGTTCCTCTCATCTCAAAACACCTAGTTTGACATTTCTCTCAATTTTAGCCAATTGATTTTTGTCATCCTTACCTCAAAATAGGCCAAAAACTAGGTTTTAATTTCTTATGATTTTTAAGGAATTTTCCAAATCTCTCTTAAGTCATCATCTGATCTCTAAGATCATTTAACACCACTTGACACTCTTAAATTTCTTAGTGTCATCTTTGATCATCCACTGGTGCTCATAAAGCCCCATTTTCCATAAAAGGCAATCATTAGCTACCATCAATCATTCTCTCTTGATCATTCAAGTCTATCTTCATATAAGACACTTAATAGACTGAGTAACTTAGGATATGTAGGTGTTAGACCTTGCTAGAACCCAATCACCTCTTTTTCACCTCATCTGTTAGCCGGATCCCTAGACTTAAGTTAGCCGGATCCCTCTAGATGAGGCAGGGGAGGAACCGTGGAAAAGTAGGTACATTATCTCTTTAGATAATCATTTCAAATTTCCTTTTTCCACACAAGCACTTGTTCAACACTTAGGATTATCAGTTTCTTATATGTTTATAAATGAGTTGCATTCATATGATTCTTTACGTGTTCTTTCTTTTCGTTTCATGATTTTATGTGAACAATTTATCCATTTATATAAATGTTTTCTTTTTGTACTAACTCTTTTGGATTCTTGTAGGATAACAATGATCGATTTCATCATCAAGTCAAGTTGTGCTCATTCGCACATTTTTTTGTTCCTAATCTTGCATCATCCTAACCATTTTACTCCACTTTGATCACTACTCACAAAGTCATCATGTCTACCGCGTCTATTGAGTCATCAACCAAGTCAATGATTTACCTTGATACCTCTTATCACCTCTACCACAACTTCCATACCTCTAAGTCATAATGATGATTTCTATCATTATCAACGTGTCCAAAGATCTAGTTCATGAACTACGTGATGAAGTATGTCTCATGTTCTACCACATCCTATTTGTGTCAACCACATCCTACAAGTGTCTCACTACCACTACAATTCATGGTCGCTCAACCATCCTCCATAAACATCTATGTTGTCAAAAGCCAAGAGAATTTCGTAATGAAATGCGTCTCATCCCTAAGCATATTTTTCTTACCTTGAACAAACCTTACAACCTCTAAACCAACCATGATGATGCAAGTAGTAGGATTATTCTCTTTTTGACACTAATCCTTTCTTTGTAGGTCCATATATATACACTTTGATGTGTATGGGATTCTCGTCTATTTATGGATGAACTTTTACATTATTTTTTTGTAGGTTCTTCTTGACGCCCTCAAGCTAGGGGGAGCTTCCGTCGAGCATTTATAAAGTGCATCATATGACTTACTCGTCCGAGGACAAATATAATTTTGCACTAAATTTTTGTTTTGTAGATTTTCAAAACACACTAGGAGTACTTGACACTCTCAATAAAGGGGAGTTTTTCGTCAAAGCTAAAACATTGCAAATTTTGCAATAATTTCGTCTTAGCCTTCCTAAAATACTTGACACCTTTAACAAGGGGGAGCAATCGTCAAGGGGGAGCATGCACACATTCATCCTTAAAAATTCCTTTATGTTTCAACAAAAAGGAGATTTCTTTCTCATCATATATTTTTCCTTTTTTTTTCTTCTTAACACTAACCTTGATGTAGGTTAAGCCTCAAAAATTTGATCCATAGAGCCGTTGGAAATTATGGTTATAATTCAAAGGATCTTTCTATTTTTTTGTGTGTGATTCTCTAGGTTCCTCTTAAAGGCGAGATCACCACCTTTTGAAGATGTGCAAGCTCAAGGTCATGAGTTGCTAAGCTTCGTCATTTGTGTTTCGTGTTGAAGGTATTGGCGTGATTTGCCAATTGGAGCAATAAGGTGTTTTTATTTTAACTTCACTAGGGATGATGCAAACTCGCCATTCTTGGGAGAAAGGACACACCCTTTTTGTTTCGACAAAAGGGGGAGAAGAGTGTAAACGAAGAAGGTAATGTATAGGAAGTACGGACACAAGTAACTTTGACATTTTACCTATCAATTATGTTTACATATATTTTGTCATCATCAAAAAGGGGGAGATTGTTAGTGCAAATATTACGATATTTAATCTATACATTCTCATTTGTTTTGTTGATGTCAAACATGTAACTTGTAATACATAACGTAAAATGTATAAGTTACTTGTAATTATATTTTGTCTCAACATACTCTCAACACCCCTCGACGATTCAAGTCCTTGTATGCTACAACACAGGTTCGTGCATGTTTTTTATGTTGCGTTATGATCAAACCCCCAACAAACCATTAAAACATGTTTAGTTAAATACTTTATGTATAACAACTAGTGTTTACATATTGGGTAAATATATACATAACTAGTATGTATTATAATGGGTAATATAAATGGGTAGAAACTTAAGTATTTGACCCATTGACCAAATACATTGAATGTAGTTGGGTAAAACCCAAAGTCCATGACCCATACCCAATGTCTAGATACATTGTACCCTTGGTGGGCACTCAAAACCCATGGATCATATCCATAACCCATGGTATTGACCCATACACACTTGACTAGATACAATGTACTCATTAGATACATTGAATCTAAAAGAATACCCATGGACCAACCCATAACCCATGACCCATAACTAAAAAACCCATGGGTAAAGGGCTCCACGGATCCCAAAGAATAATACGGGACGGATCCTCAAGGAGAGGATCCGTGGGATCCGGGAACGTGGGCTAGTTTCTTCTATAAATAGAGAGCCATTTCTTCATTGTAACACACACCTTCACACATAGTTTCTCTCCACCATTTCTAGGATAGTTAGATCTTTAGGAAACATGTAAACTACCCTCATATCATATGATCATAATGCTTCTAACTTTCATTTGTTGTAAGCATACTCTCGAAGTTATCCTTCATAGCAAGCTTAGAGATCTTGCATCCTTACCTACTGAAGTGATCACCAATCACAGGATACAAGCACGTGAAGATCTTATACAACAAGCTTGGGAAACTTGTCATCTTCATTCATAGAAGACTAATTACATCATGCTTTGTGCCCTTGATGTTTAGTTTAGGATTCATATCCTTTAGACACATTGTCTTGGATATTGTATAGTATCATATTCTTGTATCTATGACTAGACTAGATGGTTTATGTGTTTGTGCCATAAAACACAAGGTTTGTTATGTTGGGCCACAAAACATAATGGGTATCATAGAAGTCAAGTCACAAGGCATTAGTGAAGGATGCCTAGAGATCGAGTCAAAGGCATTAGTGAAAGGTGCCTAAGGTGTACATTCGATATGGTATGATTCGATGTACATGATAGATTAGTATTGGGTCCAAGGATGGTGATATCCTTGAAGGTGTTGTAAAAAGGAGTGGATCTCATTGAGATTAGGTGTTGTGTTGTGATGGGTAGTAGTTCCTCCATAGTAATGGAACTAGGTGCTTAGCCTAGTACCTAATAAAGGGTAGGCGACGTTGTGTAGGTATGGTTCACCTTGGAGTGAAAGAACCTGGTGGTTAGCCTAGCACCGTATAAAGGGTAGGCGACGTTGTGTAGGTGTGGTTCACCTTGGAGTGAAAGAACCCAGTGGTTAGCCTAGTACCTAGAAAAGAGTGACGTTGTGAGGGCTTCTCCGCCATAGGAGATTGGTGTAGTGTTTACTAACTCTCGAGTAGGTGACTCGGGGAGTGGAGTAGGGCAAGGAAGGTGTCCTTGTAGCCGAACCACTATAAATCCTCGTGTTGGTTTTTCTATCCTTTTACTTACCGCTTTACGTTTATTCTTGCATTACATTGTGGTTGATGTCTATGTTTGTGATACATACTTGGTTTTTCATATAGTCATAAACTATATTTAACACTTTACATATTATGACACGCTTGATCAAGAAAAAGCAACCGGAGTAATAATGGTGAAACTTGATTTATAATAAACCATTAATCTTGCGGAATCTTATGTGATATTAAGGGGTTGGCCTTACATGTCGTAATGCGTTAAATGCATCCTCGCGTCGAGATTAGGAAATGCAATGGTTTATACTATAATTGATACAAAAGTTTTAAGTTTGAAACGGAAACGTATTCACCCCCTCTACGTTTTCACACAATGACCATCCAAATGCATGTATTGTGCAAATGATTTATTGCATCATTCACCAAAGGCCATTTAATCTCGCCTATTACATGGTAAAGAGAATGGCCGGGGTATTCAAAGTTGTTCCGTATGGTATGCTCCTAACACGACTCCGTGAGTATGTTAGTGCAATGCAACCATCTCCAATCAATGATGATCATTTCCTCTCCGATCACGTCATGGTACCATTTACTAAACAACCCTCTAAACGGTTCATGGTCAATGGAAGAATACCTAAGGCTCTCCCAGACTCCTCGGATGAAGAAGAAGTAGATGTCAACCCCGAAGCCAACGTCAACTTGGACCCCATTACCTACTTTTAACAACTTCCAACTCTTCCAAACGAGAGCGCGGAATTCAAAAAATTGAAGGGTATGATCCAATGCCTAACTAACTACGTCGTGAAGTCGGGAAAGAGGAAGAGAAAAGATTGACAAAAGAGACATTAGGACTATGGTTGATTTTAGACATTTTGTTTAACTATTTACAATGAATGCTTATGTTTGTGAAGCACTTTAGTTTGGTTGTTTGGATATTATCATTACTACTCTTATCTATGATATGGTTTATGAGATATCATGCTTGTTTTGCTGTTCTTTGGAGTAGAGATTAGTAGAAATTAGTATACATAGTAAAGTGCAAAATCTACATTCCTTTATGTGATGCTTCTGATCTGCAGTTGCCGGATCCCTAAGAATGTGCTAGTCGGATCCCTCCTTCTTGAGAACCGTGGGATCCGTATTGACAGATATGCAATCTGAGAATCCCATACACCAAAACAGATCACTAGATCACTTCACACTAACTTAGCATAAAGCCTTAGGACCACTTAAGTCTTCTTCAAGCTTCTTCAAGCTTCACACTCACTCATAGCTCTTTTGGGATCACACTCAAAGTGCTCTTTAACTTGTCATATCACCAAAACTTATCATTTTTCCGCTCTTATACTCCAACATCATCCATCACATGTCAACACACCTAGTTTTGTAAATCTCTCAATTTTAACAAATTGATTTTAGTCATCTCTACCTCAAAATGGGTTAAAAACTAGTTTTTCAAATTCTATGATTTTTAAGGATTTTTCAAATTTTATCCCAAGTTGTCATCTGATCTCTAGGATCATTTAACATGACTTGACACTATTTAAATTCCTAGTGTCATCCTTGATCACCCATTGGTGATCATAAAGTCCCATTTTTCTTCCATAAAAGGTAATAATTAGCTACCACCACTCATTACCCTTGATCATTTAAGGCACACCTCATTTAAAACACTTAAGAAGACTAAGACACTCAAGATGTATAGGTATTAGATTGTACCAACATCATTTTCTTCTTTTCTTAACGACTGCCGAGCGGATCCCTAGGATTAGCCTAGATGGATCCCTCATAGAAGGGAACCGTGGGAACTGGCTGGCAGATTCAGCAAATCCTGTCTAAAACAATCATTTCAAGCCTCTTTTGGCTAACTTGAACACTCCATCCTCCCTTAAATAAACTCATAGATCAGTGAACATCTGTGGTTGATCCTTGTGCATGCAAATCATCACATTTCCAAGGATTATAGTGGCTTAAGTCTTTAATGAACTTCCCAAATCCTTCCCTTTATAAGTCATCTTGTTAGAATCTCTTAATCATCAACCATCACATAATTCTCAACATTTATAAACCTTCTCCTTAGTCATTTCATCATGAGGAAAGCTCCTAGTGCTAACTCATCTACCAAAGAACCACCCAAGAAACTTGCTCGTGTTGTACACGAAATTTAGTCAACCGAATCATCTCCCGTTAAGTCCACAAATGTTAGGATTTCTCCTCCACCAACTCAACCAATCAAACCAATCTCCAAGAGGATTGTTCCCACAAAAATATCATCACCAAACTCCACAATTCCTACTAAATGAAACACACCCTTTTCCACCCAACCATCATCATTGGTGCCTAGAGCCATATCATTTACCACCTCACAATCATCTCCACATCCCTACAACTTAGAAGACTTACCTCCTAGGCCGTCTCATCCTCCACCATTACCGACACAGTCTTCAATAGAGAAGATTGTGCAACAAAATCAAGGTGTTGAATCAACACTTGCACCTGTATCCTTTTCTCCATTTCCCTCAAATGGTCCATTTTGGATTATGAGGAATCATCAAAAAAAACCACCCCGACCACATGGAAGTTGACACCTCTCTACCTCCACCATCATCCTTTGTTGAGCCATCATTGAATGTGCCTCCACCAATCCCTCCTTAATTTGAGGATCCCCAACCTCCTTCACTTGAACCTCCACATCAAGCCGCTCCATTTTTACCACCACCTTTTCCAAGCCATGACAAGGATTGTTATCATTGTCAACACGTTGAAGGCTTTATACATGAACTACGTGAAGAGCAATGTTTCATGTTTTATCACCTCCTCGAACGTTTCGATGAGGTCAACAAACCTAAACAACCGTGAGCTTAAGGATTCAAGTGGTGTTCTAGTCTTAAACTTAACTTAGATCGTTTAGGAATCACATTACATGGCTAAATCATTCTTTTAGTTTTAGAGATTTGCAGATCATCTCTCATATTTTATTGAATGAAATTTTATATGCCATATTGTTTTGAGTATATGTTTGTTGCTTGAATACATATCTCACTTTCATGTTAACACTATTTGTTACATCACCATTGCTGGATTCTGTTTCTCACAGACGGATCCCTCCATTTTGCCTAGACGGATCCCTCCAAGGAGGGAACCGTGGGATCCGTGCAACTGAAGACTTTTTTTCTACTAACTTGAGTCTTATTTGCAGGAAATTATGCATTATATACTTGTTTTCTAACCTTTGTTTTGTTGATTTTCAATATACACATGAAGACTTTGACACCCTAAGCTAGAGGGAGTTTTATGTCAAAGCGTTATATTGTAAAATCATTTGCAATATATTTTAGGATCACGTTACATAATGTCCCTTTGCAAACTTGTAATCATCAAGGGGGAGCATTATCGTCACAAAGACGAAACAATTTGTAAACATAGTTGCAATGCATTAGCTTAGTAGTTTTTCTTAATTGAAGCCCTCACAAAGGGATGGACTCATCAAGGGGGAGTTAAGACGAGAACTCTTCCCGTCACTTGCTCTCTATATTTTTTTCTAATTACATGTATTTCTTAAAACAATGAGTTACTTTCTTTTCGACGCTCTTTTTGTTTCGACAAAAAGGAGGAGAAGAGAGTAAAAACTCCAATTAAAACTTTTAAGAATTTTAGTTTTTTCCTTAAGACAATTTTATGTTTTGTCATCAACAAAAAGGGGGATATTGTTAATATAAATAACTCGTGAAAACGTTTATTTATATTTTACGATCTTCTAATGTTTTGTCGATAACAAACGTAAAATCATTTTAACAAAACAAATAAAATACGTAAATGGTTTGAGCTAATAGTTTACTAACACACTTACGTTTTCACATAAAACACTAAACAAGTAAAAGTGATTTTATGATTTAGTAAATACATATGTACAACAACTAGTGTTTACATATTGTGTTAGATATTGGATTTCACAAACACTCTAAACCATGATCAAACTAGGCGTATAAGAATGTTAGAGAGAGAGAGTTCTAGTGAGAGAAAGGAAGATCTTATTATGAGCTCCAACTCTCTACCTTGGAAGGTAGAGAGTATTTATAGTCTTACAATAAAACGCCACACAACGGGCTGTGGATCAGGCAAACAGTGGGTAAAGACCGTTCCAATCCTCCACGGTGTTACAAAACTAAATACTACTTAACATAAAAGTACTTATGACTACGAGCTTTCTAACGATTACATATACTTGAGGTGAACCGACTTTTAATACTGGAATTTCTAATTCCTAACAATCTCCCCTAAGGGAGGTCACCTCAAACATATACTAAAATGACATTGAATACAATCTGATATTACATTAACAATTGATTTTGCATTCTTGATGTTAGTACTTTGCTCAAGCTTCGTAGTCATTGATTCCACTCATTGCATGTTTGGTTAATCCAAGTGGAGGTCTTTTCCTGATCCACGTGATAATAATGTTGAGCCGACTTTTGAGATCATCACTAATAGAAAATCTCGATACATCCATTGTGTGTTGGTATTATGTGATGTTGTGACTTTCGGACCGACATGCTCACATTATGGATTATGATATCTTCTCATCGAGTAGGAAGCATCGTTGATTCATGATATTGGCGGCCAGCGTGAAGCATGGAGTTAGAATATCGTGAGTCATTGATGCACCAATCATGATATCTTTGATATGAATGTGTGTGAGCATGCGGCTATGGCGGATATCGCTACATTCCGATCACTGCAAACGTCGGGTGTACCCGCATAAGATAGTTAGCATAAAGTGCTTAAAGTGTCTTTGATCACTTTCGTCAATTGAGGTACACGCCCACGGTTCCCCGTTGATCAGATTACAAGTACCGCCGATGAGGATCGTATAATTCGAAGAATTTCCTTAGCGATGGGTTTCGGAGCTGTTATTCTAGTTGTTCTCAAACCGAACGTCAAAGAAGACAACACGAGTGAGGGAACCAGCGAATTTCGTCCACCGATTGATGAAAAGAGATTTGAAAAACAATCGTGTATTGCTCAATAGAAATTGTTTTGCAATATAACGAAGGTTTTAATGAAAATCAATTATCAATCATAAAACACCTTTGATTTGAAAAATTAGTACACGGTCGACGTGCTAATGAAAAGAGTTTTAAAGCACAAAGACCGGTTTTTCAAAGGTATCCATCAATCCATAACTTGAACCAGGATTGATTCAAAAGATTGAATCGCCCCATTGTTTACATTCGGTTGTCACATGGTTGATCTGTATAATAGATCTCACATGCCACCTACCAAGAGCTTGTTAGATGTTGGCTCCAGAAGGCTTTCCATCTTCACAGTGAATATGTAAACACATCACTCCGATGTTCTGGCAATACCACAAGGATAATGCGTGAGGACTCAAGATATAATCTCTTCCACATTGTGTGAAAGAGAGTCTTCATTGAAAGTGTCCTAATGAGATTTATTGATGATCTCGTGGCACTAGACTCAATTTGTGCATTATTTGGATCCTATTTCTCGAGACTAGGGAGAGGGTCTCCTCCTTCAATATCAACAATCTCTAAGAGAAAGTCAATAGATAATGCCGGTTCCCGTAAGAATGAAACAAGTCCTTTTAAGAGTAACTTGAGTGGTTTGGAAAGTTGAAGTGCAGTTGGGCCACCGTGTTTGGGTCCATGACGCGTCTTGTTTTCAATACCCGATGTTACCATCGGTAGCATATGAATTGAACCGGTTTACGCCTAAGTTTGAATAAATGGAGGGCTATTTGTTTCACCTCTTTTCTCATTCAATTCTTTTAATTCTTCAACCCCTTGCTTACGAGACTTCATAGCTAGAACCTTGTTGGGTTTATTCCAGACTAGCTGTTCAGCCCCACGCACTCTTCCCATATCTCATTTTTCTCCTTTTATCATCATACCTAAGAACTCTACAGTAATTAGTGGATAGTCCTCGGTAGATCCCTCCCGAGTTACGCGGATCATGGGAACACATACCTAACCTTATCGTCCTTATATCACCATACATAATGTAAAGTTGGTCGGTCTTTTTGATATTGTTCATCTGCCATAAGAACCAATTGAAAACCATTTGAAAATCAATCTAGATACTTATGATATTTTCTCAAAGCATTTTGTACGAATTTTTTGATATTTTAGAAGAAGAACTCCCCTCAACATGTGAATCAAGTATTTGAAATAGTTTTCCACACGGAGGCAAGAGAAAGAATTAACTTCTTTGATTACCATTTTCAAAAAATATCAACATCACTTCCCTAATCGAATCAAGTAGATAAAGCATTTTGGAGAAGGATGAGGTTTTCATGATTTTGCTCCACCTCAATATGTGCCTCGAGATTTGAAAAGAGTTTTGCACATACTAGAGGGAACTGCGCAAGGAGATAAGTTATCCGCGTTTCAAATCATAGGTTTAAGATAGATGCTCCCCATCAACATGTGCATGGAAAATTTGAAATCGTTTGTCACATGTGGGAAGAAGAGCATGTACATCCTTATAAAACCATTTACCGAATTATCAATTTAAATCCAATTTAAATCACACATTCTCCCCTATCACAATTATTAAATCATTTGAGATTTGTGATCTCTTATAGATTTAAATTGATTTTGAAAGCTTTTAGGGAGAATTGTGACTTGATTATGAAAGCGTTTTAACCGATAAGGATCGGATGTTAAGACTTTAAACTCCATTGATAAAACATGCATGTATATCTTTTGAAAACAATTGAATGCCAAATAACTTTTTAATTTAATTGAAATCATTCTCCCCTCAATCAATGACATAGGTTGTTGATTGAGAGATTGATATTTTGACAAATAAGTCTAGATGATTATCAAAAATAGAAGTGAGTTATTTTTCAAAGCGTTAGTTCAGCGGATAAATGTTTAAAATTGAAACATGGAATTTTGAAAACATGATAAAGTATGGATCTTTCTTTCTTTGATAAAGCGGTTCTTGACGAAATAATAAATAATACCTCTTCTCATTTTTTTTTTTTTTTTTTTTTTTTTTTTTGAGAATTGAACAACATCTAAAGTCAGTGTCATTCTTTGAATGACACAAACGAAAGTAGATATTATCGAAGAGAAAAACAAAAAAACAATATATATATATATATATATATATATATATATATATATATATATATATATATATATATATATATATATATATATTTTCAAATTTTTTTATGGATTTTGAAAATATTATATTTTTTTCTATTTGATTTTGAATAGATATATACAGGATATAGATGAAGATAGACCTTTACTCCTCGTCTTCCTCACAGAAGGCGTTTGAGTGTTTGGTTGAAGGCTTTTCATGCCCGATGGGTGGAAGAATAAACTCAAAGTGTTCTCTTGGAAGAGCTTTGGTGAAGATGTCTGCTGATATTGAGACTCACAAAATAGAGTTCCACCACACCTTTTTCCATTTGTTCCACGATGAAATGATGTGAATGTCGATATGCTTTGCTCTTGAGTGTTCGCGTTGTTGCATGATAGAGCAATAACACTTTTTATCCTGTCTGGAGGTTTTTGTTGAATTCAAAGCCATAGTCGGATAATTGAGATCTCATCCATAAGATTTGAGCACAACAAGATGACATGGCTATGTATTCAACCTGCGTAGAGAAATAGAAGTACTCATTTGCTTTTTACGCCGACTCACTAGCTTCCCTTAAAAATTGACTCCTCGGGCGTGCCGACATGTATCTTGACAACTGCATGATGTTCATAGGCCGTTAGTGACATACGGTGTCTTTGGTACCATAGTCCCATATTGATGGTTCCTTGGAGATACGAAAGACCCGTTAACGACTTCAAGGTGCTTTTAGTAGGCTTAGCACGGTATCTGCACCACATGCACAAACAGAGAACAAGATGTCTAGTCTGGTGGCAGGGTACATCGGATCAATCATGCCGTATTTTTTGTTTGGTCTACCATGATTCACAGTTGGTCCTCATCTAGTTTGGTTCGATCAATCATGGGGGTGTCAACGGGGTCACTTGAATCAAATCCAAATTTCTTTAAGATTTGTTTGCATATTTAGATTGATTTATGAAAATGCCTCAGGGACTTTGTGAAATTTGTAATCCCAAGAAAAATGACATTTGTCCCATCATTGACATTTGAAATTTTGAACTCATTTCATTAGAAAAAAGATCACATTCCATTGGATCGATTGGCAAAAAATATCATCAACATAAATTTGAGCGAGAGATTAAATGTTTTTGACTTCACGGTGAACAATGTTGGATCAATCTTTTCCTATCAATCCGGTGGATGAAAAACTTTGATAGCGTATCATACCATGCCCTTGGAGCTTGCTTTAAACCGTATAGAGCCTTCTTCAACGATAAGCGTGAGGTAGGATGCTGGGATTCACAAAGCTTCCAGGGTTGGGTGACATAGCGACTTCTTTAAGATCTCGTTGATGCGTGCTTACATCCATCGATGAATAGACTACCATGTTCTTACTACAGACGCCGAAGATTCACGATTGCTTCGTCTGAGCAGGGAATAGCGATTCCTCAAAGTCAATACCCCTCCTCTTGGCGATATATTTTATGAGCCTTGTTCTTTAACACATCACCATGCTCATCAAGATTTACTTTGAAGATCCACTTTAGAGCAATGATCATAATGGAAGCGAGTACTAATTCCCATACATCAAGTCGATCAAACTCATGAATTTCTTCTTGCATGGCAATATCTTCATTCATGGCGGTTTTGACATCTTTTAGTTCGATCTTAAGTAAAGTAGAAGAAGCACCACAAGGCATCGGTTTGCAAGTTGTTTATTTGGGAGGACGAGAGGGATTTCCAATGATGTTGTCTAATGGATGATCATGAGTCCATTTTAGGTGTTCATGTCAGGTGGTTGAAGATGTAAGAGTTGATGTCTTCGAAGAAGATGGTTACGATGAAGATTGAGAACAAATATGTTTTCAAATGGAGCATCTTGATGAGTTAGCAAAGGATTATCTTCATCATTGATGCGAGCAGTCCATGATGTACATTGAAGATTGATGATTTATTCGATGAGATAGAGTGATCGGCATTGGGCGCTTCTTGGCTTAATAATATTGAGGCGGAAGGATTAACTTCATTCCAGGGAATATAGCGACCTCTTTGTAGGAATCGACCGTTCATTAGCACTTGGCTCATCTTGTTCATCAAACAGGATCAAACAATTTCTTTAAATCATCTTGGATGGGGGTACATATGGGTTTCTTGAGAATTCCAAATTACTTCTAGATGGTGAACCGATTGAGTCAATAAGCTGGAGCATGAGCTTGGAAATTGGATGATCAACATGCATCGAGAGTTGAAAGTACTCATCAAACATATCTTTGAAAAACAATGAATCCCATTTATCCTTAGTATATTCACTCTTCATCAAAAAAATATACACTCATCATCATCAAAATTAAAACGTATAACCATTATTCAAACATCCATCATCATGTAGTATATTCACTCTTCTCCCCTCAAAAATTGCATCCGAAGTTGCCATTTTTGATTTAACAAGTGAATAAAAGTATACACCAATGAGCATGTAGATCACTTGATGGTGAATGGCGTGGAAAAACATGAAGCTTGTTGACGAAGAATGTAGATGAGTATGGCCATTTATGATAGAATTTCTCTTTAGGCTGAAGATAAAAGCGCCTGAAACACTTTTCTTTTCTTTGAAGAACGGGGCTGAAGAGATATCTGAAGGCATATAGTGTTGAAACGAGGCTGAGCCGATGAGAGCAGCGATCATTGTTTAGAGCCAGTTATATATTTAGTAGCCGAATCCAAATACCAAGGGGCGACTTATGCGACACGCTTTGGACAACAGGACGAAGGCAGGAGGTGGAAACATTGGATCCCCGTGCTCATGGGGTCCTTTTGGTTAACACAAACAATCTTTGAATCGTGAGAAACCTAGGTGCAATGTCATTGTCACTGGAGCTAAACTAGTAGAAGCATCAGACTTAGTCGAGGGACATTTTGTGCTTAATGGGATTATTCTACAAGTTGGCTTCCAAACCTTGAGGCACTACTCTAGGCATAGTGGATCTAGTTAAGGCAAGGTTTGCCATTCGTGAATATTACGACCGTTGACTTCAGAAATCCTACATTGGTAAAAACCTTCCAGGTTTCGGGATTTCTTAATCTGTTTAAGCTCTCAAACTTTCTTAGCTGGGTTATGAATCTTAGACCTCAGAAATAACACATCACATTTATCATGATTACCAGAAATTAAACATTTTGTGCATGTTTTGCAGAAGAAGTTAGGCCCAGATTAATTTTAGTAGCTTGGAGCTAATACTAGAACTAACCGCATTCTTTTGTTCAAATCAAACTTCTTGTCCCTATGGTGTTCTTTTCACTTATCATGAGTCTTTTAGTTTCGTAATCTTATCCTTCTTTGCATTGCTTCTAGGTTTTGACCCGCTAACTTTAGTATCAATCTTAACATCTGCAGATGTGATGGGAACACATGGCTTCACTGCTACGCATTCACGATTCAGAAGTCTGCAGTTGGCATCCGAGTTCTAGGAGGCACATCCGGGTTGTTTGCTTGAATTTTGACATGGAACAAGGCATATCCAGGGTCACATGCTTGGCTTTAGGCATAGAACAAGGCACCACTATTCTATCTCTTTGCTAGATGTGGGACTTGTGACAATTACATACTCTAAGAGTTCACGAGATCGTTTGGCATCCATGCAAGCATAGGCTATAGTACTATCAAAAGGTTTTCTAATCTTTCATCTTCAACCATCTCACGGAGACCCTTCAAACTTTCCTTAAGGTATGAGAATATGCTTTAGCATGTGAGTTCATTATTCCTAATGGGGGGAATATATACCATATGATAGCATATTATCATCGAAACCTTAGAGAAGAATATTTGCAATTGGGGGTTAGCTTTTCTTTCACCTCCTTGATTCTCAATCTCGTTAAGTAAAGAAGTTATCTTTTCAATTTGTTTATCATGATTAACTTTAAATGAATCACATAACTCTTTGTGTTGATCATTAACCTTTGAAATTTCAGCTTTAAAACAATTATTTTTTTTTTGCAAGTTATCAATAATGTTTTGAAGTTGGAAATTCTGAGAATCTAAAGGTGGAGGCATATGGGAACCAGTCACATCCTTCTTTTCACCTTTCAGTTGTGAGACTTGGGTTCTCAATCTTCTGATCGTGTTACAATGAGCTCGAATATGTTCATCACGTTTGCTAATTTCAAAAACTGCATCAAATTCAGGAGCATCCAAGGATGTCTTGATATTTGAGGTTTTTAATTAAGAAATTAAACATAAATTAATTGATTAATTTTGGTTTTGATATTTGAGGTTTTTAATTAATTTAATTAAATTAGTTGGAAGAAATGAGGTTTTTAATTAATTAATGTATAATTTAATTAAATTAAACATGTTTGAAAACTCAATCAATGACTTCAGCGCTTTTAAACTTTTCATAAAATGAGTCATGGATTGAGGGGGATAATGTTTTTCAAATCTATATCATCTAACGGGCTTTCTTAATTATCCTACGTGCTTAAATAAAAATGATATTTGCCTATGTCGAAGGACTAGGAATTTAGGATATGATTGTTAGGATTAGATGATTATAGTTTGATGAAACAAATTATTCCCATGCTTATATGAAGATTGATATGTTGAATTGACTTTTATTAGTCGTTGTTGTTTGGGTGTTGTCGAACCACCATATATCATTTGTGTCCACTAATTATGCGGTATCTTGGTATAAGAATGTTCCCGTCGGATCCACATAATATGATGTTTGGATGCGAATGGAAAGAGTAACTAGATCTTGGGTTGACAAATGAAAGCGGAGCTTAATTGGACTTCAATGGAAGTTGGCATAAATGCAACGTAAGGGTCTCCTTTGCATCGTGAGATGGTTTTCTTAAGTGATTGAAAGAAGCGAGCTTAATTTGACCTCGGTTGGCATTCAAAATGCAATTAAGAAGAGAAGTCTCAATTGCATCAATGAGCGGTTTTCTTCAAACCCTCGGCCAACAACGTGAAGCTTCTCAACCACCGCGTATCTTTGTGCGGGATAACATTTTTAAACAATTTTGAAAATTATATTGTTTTGAAAATGGAAAAATATTGTTTTGAAAATAAATTGGACTTAATTTTGTGGGACTTCATTTTTTACCAAAACCTAAAGTCACTCAATCATCGACTACGGTCATTGATTGGGGAAGTGATTTAAAATAAATTATTTTCAAGCGATATTTCTTCATAATAGTCGGTTATACGAAATTAAGTGGTGATCTAAAGATTTAATGTTATGTCATGGTATGATTTTCTTTAGAATCAAGATCTTTCAAAATGAAATTTTTTCCGTTCTTGTTTGATTGTGAAATTGTTTTATTTTACCTAAAAGATCTCTTAAAACAATCATACATGACACTAACAATCTTTAAAGTATTAAAATGGTCCTTATCTATCATTTTTCAAAGTTAAATCAAACCACGTCTTTCCCCAAAATCTTTTAAATGATTTAAATCAATTGGGATCACGAATCTCAAAAGGTTTGAAATTTTGATCAGGGTAGAGATGGTGAGTTAAATCTCTTATCTGTTTAAATGGAATTGGTTTTAGTCCTTTAAAGGCACTCCACGCCTCCATGTGCCAGCGATTTCACACAAATGCACATGTTGAGGAGGAGGATTTATAAAAACATTGAGTATTTAAACCAGACACATATTCTCCAAGTTTTAAACCGTATTAAATCACTTGGGATCAAAATCTCAAAGGGTTTGATATTTTTTGATGGGAGAATTTGTGATTTAATAATGAAATTAAAGGTGATCGATTTGATTTAATTATGCGGCTATTTCGCATGTGCTAAGCGCTTTGAATCTGAAGCATATATTGAGGAGCATTTTAAAGAAAATAAACTATCGAGGTGCAAATGCTTTTATGTTTTAACATAAAGTACCTTTATTGAGTTTTAAACGGTTTCTTAATGGCTTGTGTGTTCGTGGATGTGCTTCAAAAGAGATGCCCTCTATGTGTTAAAATGATTTCTCTTATCCTATGCACATATTGAGGGAGAGAATTTTACCAAGAAAATCAAATGGCTTTTTCATATGAAAATTGTGATCAAAAAAATATTTCAAAGTCCTCTTGCCTCCTTGTGCTAAACAATTTCTAAATCATACTTATGTTGAGGAGGTTTTCTAAATGATCAAAACTATTAGGGTACAAAATGCTTTGATCTAGTATCACATTACCTTGATTGTTTTTCCAAATGATTTTTCAATTGGTTTCAAGGAAGAATGAACTGTACCAATAGACCGACCATTTTACTTTATGCATGGTGTTATAAGGATGGTTAGGTTAGGTATTAGCTCCCATGATCCGCCAAATCCGAGGGATCTACAGGGATCCACAGATAGTGTAGAGTCCTTAGGTATATTGAAAAAGGAGAAAAGTGAGATCTCGGGAAGAGTGCGGACTGAGGCGAGGCAATGCTTTGGAATAAACCCAACAATGTTCTAGTTATGAAGTCTGGTAAGCACTGAAAGTTGAAGAATGAAAAAAATGAATATGAAAAGGGTGAAAAGAAATAGCCCTCGATAATTCAACCTTAGAATGAAGCGGGTTCAATACATCTTTGGTGGTTACCAAGGTAATGCGGTGTGAAGACAAGGCGTCATGGACCCGATGGCCTTAGCACTAAACTTCCCAAACCCTCAAGTTCCTCTTAAAAGGCTTGTTTTCATTCTCAGAGGCAGAGCATAATCTCGACTTTCTTTTAGAATTGTTGATATTGAAGAAGGAGACCCTCTCCCTAGTCTCCGGCACAGGAACCAAATGTGCACTATTGAGTCTAGAGCCAAGAGATCATCCACAATATCTCATTAGGACACTAAATTAATGAAGACTTGCTGTTTCACACTATGTGGAAAGTAAGATTATATATTAAGAGTCCTACGCATTATCCTTGTGGTATTGCGGAACATCAAGTGATATGTAAAAATATTCAGAATGAAGATGGAAATCCTTCTAGAGCCAACATCAAACAAGCTCTTGGTGGGTGACATGTGAAATCTTGCAAAAGATCAAGCTTATGACAACTGGATAGAAACAATGATTCATTCTTGAATCCCTTGGTCCCGAGGAAGGAATTGTGAGTACTTTTGGAAAAACCGTTTGATGTGTCTTCTTTTCTCTAGCGTCAGAATGTGTATTCATTTTCAAACACAAAAAGTATCTCGATTGAAAAATACTTTTAGAAAAACGTTCGATGTCTTGAATCTCTTCTTTTGCTTACGTCGAATGTGTACTCATTCTCTAATACACAAAAAGTATTTTGATTGAAAATTGATCTTTCTCAAAACCTTACCGTATTGCAAAACTCTTTCTTCAAGCAATGCAGCGATTGTTTTCAAATCATTTTTCATCAATCGATTGATCTCAATTCAATTGGTTCACTCTCCGTGTTGTCTTCTTTGAGGCGTTCGGTTTGAAACGACTAGAGCAGTTTGCGAAACCACCAAGGAGCCGGAATCCTACGATCCACGAGGCGGTGCTTGTCGCGATCAGCAGGGCAACGTGGGCGTGTACCTCAATTCAGCGAAAGTGATCAAAAGACACTTTGTGTGTTTTAATACTAGCGTTGTTTGTAGGTACTTTTGGGCGGTTGCGGCGGTCAATTGAGGAGTCAATCAAAGCCGCATGCTGCACATCCATACTTAATTGAAGAAATCATAGGTGCATATCTACATAACGGCTCGATATTTTTTATCTGCTTACGCTTATTGCTTTGCAAATATCATGAACGGTGAAGGCCCAGCCTCGATGGAAAGATGTCATGATTCAAAGTGTGAGCATGTGGTCCCGAAAGTCACAACTTCGCATTGGCAACACAATAAAGGGTGATCAGAGATTTCTGTGATGATCTGAAAGAGCTTCGAAGATCATCAAAGATGTGGATCGATTAAAGGCCTCCACTAAAAGTACAAATCAATGCGGACTTTGAAGAATGGCTACAATAGCACAAAATTGCAAAATG
>OU343222.1:83790240-83826261 GCA_910596185.1 Chrysanthemum makinoi
GAGAATTTCCTGAAGACTTACCGGGACTTCCACCAGCCCGACAGGTCGAATTTCAAATCGATTTAGTGCATGGAGCCACTCCTGGCAAGAGCACCTTATCAACTGGCTCCAACAGAACTACAAGAGCTATCAAACCAGTTGTCGGAACTTGCGGAAAAATGATTCATCAGACCGAGTTCTTCACCATGGGGAGCACCGGTTCTATTCGTCATGAAGAAGGATGGAACTTTTCAATGTTCACGACACCGAGTTGAATAAATGACCATTAAGAACCGTTACCCACTTCTAAGGATCGACGATTTATTCGATCAACTTCTGAAAGGCTTATTCAAAAATTGACTTAAGGTCCGGATACCATCAACTAAGAGTTCGGGAAGAAGATATTCCCCAAGACCACCTTCGAACTCGCTGGACATTATGAGTTCCAAGTCATGCCTTTGGGTCGACCAACGCACCGTGGTTCATGGACCTCATGAACCGAGTGTGCAAACCATACCTGGACAAATTTGTAATCGTTTTCATTGACGATATCTTGATTTATTCCAAGAGCATGAAAGAACACGAGGAACATCTTAGGTTAATCTTAGAATTGCTAAAGAAAGAGGAGTTGTATGCTAAATTCTCGAAGTGCGAGTTTTGGATAACAACTGTGCAATTTTCGGTCACGTAATCTACAAATGGTATTCATGTAGATCCCGAAGATCGAGTCAATTAAGGATTGGCGACACCTACAACAACACCTACTGAAATACCAATTCTTAGGACTCACTGGATACTACAAGGTTTATTGAAGGCTTCTCAAAGATCGCTAAGTCCTTAACCAAACTAACCCAGAAAAACGTCAAGTTTGACTGAGGAGAAAAGGAAGAAGAAGCTTTTCAACTCCTTAAGGAAAAGTTGTGTAGTGCACCTATCTTGGCCCTACCCGAGGGTAGTGAAGACTTTGTTGTTTATTGCAACGCTTCACACAAAGGGCTAGGAGCGTGTTAATGCAAAGAGAGAAGGTAATAGCATATGCCTCGCCATTGAAAACCCATGAGAAGAATTACACAACACACGACCTGGAATTGGGATCAGTTGTGTTCGCACTCAGAATTTGGAGACATTATTTGTATGGCACAAAGTATATCGTGTACACCGATCACAAAAGCCTACAACACATTTTGGACCAAAAAGAAATGAACAACGCCGATGGTTGGAATTACTCAACGACTACGACTGCGAAATTCGTTACCATCCAGGTAAAGCAAATGTAGTTGCTGATGCTCTCAGTAGAAAAGAGAGACCAAAACCCCTTAGAGTCAGATCTTTGGGTATGACAATCAGTTCACCTCTTCCATCCAAGATTCTTGAAGCTCAATCGGAAGCACTCAAAGAAGAGAATCACCTAAATAAGAACCTTTACGGAATGCCAGAAAGTGAAAATGGATTCGTAAAAAGGTCGGATGGAACCTTATGTTTTAAGGATCGAAGTTGGATTCCACGTTATGGAGGAATTCGTGATATCATTATGCACGAATCCCACAAATCTAAATACTCCATACACCCAGGGTCCGACAAGATGTATCTAGATCTGAAGAAATTGTATTGTTGGCCAAACATGAAGGCCGACATTGCGACATATGTTAGCCAATGTTTAACCTGCTCAAAAGTCAAAGCCGAACACTAGAGACCCTCAGGTCTACTGGTGTAACCCGAATTCGAATGGAAATGGGAACGCTTAACGATGGACTTTATTACCAAGCTACCTAAGACCTCCGGTGGCTATGACACTATTTGGGTAATAGTTGACCGTCTCACCAAGTCAGCTCATTTCCTACCGATAAAGGAAAAAGACGGTATGGACAAACTTGCACGATTGTACCTGAAGGAAATCATCGCATGCCATGGTGTCCCAATATCCATCATCTCGGATAGAGATAGCCGTTTCACCTCAAATTTCTGGAAGTCACTTCAAGATGCTTTAGGATCTAACCTTGACATGAGCACCGCTTACCATCCTCAAACTGATGGGCAAAGCAAAAGGACCATTCAAACTCTGGAGGATATGCTAAGAGCATGTGTGATTGATTTTGGAAATGGCTGGGATAAACATTTGCCATTAGCCGAATCCTCTTACAACAACAGCTATCACACAAGCATCAAAGCTGCACCATACGAAGCACTCTTCGGTCGAAAATGCAGATCAATTGTGTGTTGGGCGAGGTCGAAAAGTCAACTTACCGGTCCAAACTAATTCAAGACTACTGAGAAGATAGTGCTAATCAAAAACCGGCTGCAAGCAGCACGTGATCGTGAAAAAAGCTACGCGGACAAGAGACGAAAGCCACTTGAGTTTCAAGTGGGAGATAAAGTCATGCTAAAAGTTTCGCCATGGAAAGGCGTAATCCGTTTCGGAAATTCTCGCAAGAATCGGGCCAGTGGCCTACCGACTTGAGTTACCACAAGAACTCAACTCCGTGCATAACGTGTTTCACGTATGCAACTTGAAGAAATGTCTTTCTGACGAAACTCTTGCTATTCCCTTGGAAGAAATCCAAATCAATGAAAGGTTGAATTTTGTCGAGGAACCCACTGAGATCATGAATCGAGAAATCAAATGGCTCAAGCAAAGCTGCATTCCTATTGTTAAGGCCCGTTGGAACTCTCAAAGAGGTCCATAATACACGTGGGAACGTGAAGATGAGTTCAAGCGAAAATACCCACACCTTTTCTCAACTTCAGCAAGTAACTCTAACTGAAAACCTAGGACGGTTTTCCTTTTAAGGCAGGGAGGATGTGACACACATTAATTTTTCACTTATTATTAAATAATAAATGGTAATTTATTATTACTAAGCATATTCATTAAGCATACATTAGCTTGCCTGAGCATTTTGAGTGGATAACTCATACATTGTAGCATATTGTATAACCTTTTGCATAATAATTTAATTAGGAAATTATGATATTTTAGTCCTGGAATTCTCTTATGATCATAATTGTAAGACGAGAGGTTATCTCGTTTTCCCATTGAGACCGACACCGCACGCGTACCGACACTATGATAAGGGCAAAATAAACCTATGGTAAATCTCCGGAATAGAAAACATTATAAACATAATACTATATCAGAAACGTATTCATAAAGCGTTTCAGTATAAAAATTATCAAATCATAATACTTCCACGGTATATCTGTATGACACAAAAATACATAATACAATTATAATCTACTTACAATATTTAACAACTTACAATACCCAATAAATTAAAATGATACATTTTATTTAAAGTTAATTAAAATTTCTCTCTTTTGTCTTACTCACCCACGCCTCACACTCTCACACAACTTTGATAATCTGAAACCTGTTTCCCCTAAAATCCTATCTTCTTTTCCTGATACCACTCCTTCGATGGGTCATCATCTCAAAAAGGAAAATTTATATATGTGGTATCTGAGAAACTACTTTCTTCCCCACCTCTCCTATCCAAGACTCATTTGGGTGAATGTTTTTGTTCCTTCTTCTTTTTCTGTCATCGTTAACGCCTCCCAAGACAAAAAGACAAGCCACCCTCAAGAATCTATGAAGCTATAGTATCTTTCCTTTATTCACAGAAGCTTTATTGTTTCACCCTACATCATTCCCAGATGTCAACGAGGAGGGAGAAGGTTGAGAGCGAGTTTTGCTGAAAGTAGATACTCCTCATCTCCCAAGATTGGAAAGCCTAATCAAAACTACTCCTCATCTTTTCCTTTTATTTTCTGTCGAGGCAACCCAAGGAGTATCACACTCCAAATCTCACCACAAAGGATAAGAAAAATTAGGAGCATTGGAAGACTTTACTTGGGTGTTGCTTCGGATCGATTGGGTTGTTTGTGGTGTTAGATTTTCGGGTTGGCCTTCGACTCCATTGTAATCACACTTCTTTTGTAAGAATTGATTTCAACCCTATACTTTGTTAAAATTCATAAAATTGTTGATTATGAAATTGATAAATTCGATTACTTTTTGTTGTTTCTAAGTCTTAATCTATGAAAGTGGTGATGTGAATGTATTTTCTTTCTTTCGTCGATAAAGTGCACCCAAAGAGTTAGAAATTTGGTTTCAGATAATTGATATCATGGTGTAGTTAGGTGCTCATCATGATGAGGATATTGTCTAGTGTCATTCTTTTATTGGTCCTTGTTGGTGAAGTCAAAATGGTCGAAAACCCACTGTGGTTATCACCACAGTGGTGATGTTTAAAAACTTAAGTGGAAGGTTGGTATCGATGTTGATGGATTTCGACCTTAGGACTCATGTGTAGGAAGTGTTTTGGTTGTAAAAGAACCTTGTCATCTATGCACTTTTCATTTTCTATCTCGAATAGGAGCACTTGACTCGTGTGTTTTCCGTTTTGAAAGCTTTCCCACATAAAGTACCATTTACAAACTCCCTCCCAACTCCCATTTTTGTCTAGGAATTTTTCCTGTGGTCGTATGACTAGTAGTCAATTTGTAAGTAGAGATCGAGGATCATTGTAGTAATGGTCAAGTCGAGTTATGAGGGGCGAAGGGTTGTCGACCAGTCACGAGACTCGAGACAGAAATGTAGTAGACACGTAGGTGTCGAACCTGGAACCCTCGACCATTTTATTATGTCTAAGTCGTGCTACAAATTCTTTTTGGTGCAAGTAATTTCGTCGTCAAAATTTGCAGCAAACCTTTCTATTGCATTGGGCCACAGCCCAGATTTACCTTCCAAGAAAATCTCTTCCTAAAACCATCAATGGGCCGAGCCCTTTCTTATACATATCCCACTTCGAGCCTAAGCCCAAGCCTAGTACCCTTGACGCGGGGCCACAGCCCACCGTGGCTTTGGAGTGTTCGTTTAAGTGAATTAAGCAAATCAACGAGATAAAACCCGAGGTGTTTAATCGGAAGTCAAATATAAACCAAACTCGTTTCCCGCATATTCATTTCCTTTCACTTCGTTGTATGCCGTCATAACATCAAGTGTAAAATTCTTAATGCAAGTCAACCTAAATAGAGAAACAAGTGCTAAAAGTATAATTTACTTAACAAGTTTCATATCAAAGTTTTAACGTCAATGTGATTGGTTAGTTCCATTTATACTAAGTAAGATTTTTACTCATTAAATTCTAATGCTAAAAACCAATTTTTGACAAATAACCATTGTCTAACTATATTATTGTAACATATGATAAATTTGAAAGTCTTCAAATTTAAAATGGGTATACTTTAAAACAAGAGATATTAGAAAATAAATCAACCTTGTTTGATTTCGACAATACCATTATGTGTCGACATGAATAAGTATATATATACATGTATATACTTACTAGTATAACATTATGATTATTTTACAAGCCAAATTCGGTCTTAATACCATTATAAGAACAAGATTAAATTAACCATTCTAAGTAAGTCCTACTTAAAATAATGAACTAAAATGTTGCCCTACTTATCTAGGTCGCGTGTCGGTGCAGTTCCATAACATTCATTGAAGTCCCACCTTTGGACTACTTATTGCTAAAGTGAGTTTATAGCCTCATTTTTACTTGATAAGTTGTTTTATACATTTTGGGGTGAGAAAATATGAAAAACCTTTTTATGGACCTGAACTATTGCATGATTACTATTACGTGGTTTAGCCTAAGCCCTTATGTCCCTAGAAATGCCCCATTCATGAACCGTCAGTTCCTGCTGGGAAGCGCGAATGTTATAAATAGATCTATTGAGGGTGACTCCTCCATTCGGTTGGCCATACTTAGGCTAAGGCGAAACGTATACCATGTCGGAATCAAGTGTAAAGGGACAAAACACTCGCATTGGGCCCCATAAATTGTATGACTTCATTTTGCATACAGAAACTGTTGTAGCATCGGTTGCATGAACTTAGTGCTAGCGTAATAGACTTTCACCCATATATCATTATATTCGTTTTAATGATTATATGCCTTTGATTATGGTCCATGTTTACTGTTGTAATATATTGGATTTCACAAACACATCAAAAACATATTAAATATGGGGCGTATGTTTTGAGAGTTTAGAGAGAGAAAGTAGAGAGAGAGGGAACTTGATGAAATAAAGAAAAATGGTATTAAAGCTCCAACCCTCTACCTTGGGAGGTAGAGGGTATTTATAGTTTCTTACAAGACTCGCCTCCTACGGGCTGTGGATCAGGCATACAGTGGGTAAAGACCCGTCCGTCCTCCACGGTGTTACTTAACTAACTACTTATTAACATAACATGACTACGTCTACGAGCTTTCTAATGAATACATATACTTGAGGTGACCGACACTTTAACTAATGGATTTTCTAAATCCTAACAATCTCCCCCTAAGGGAGGTCACCTCAAATTACATTGAATACAAACTGATATTATATTTTGATTGTTCTTGGATTCTTGATTAAGTTCTTTGCTTAGTAGCCCGTGGTCTTTGATTCTTCATGTTTTGCATGTTTGTTTAATCCAAGTGGAGGTCTTTAACTGATCCACGTGATGATGAGTTTTGAGCCAGCTTTGAGATCATCAACTACCATAAATCTCTGACTCTTCCTTTGTTAGTAGAGTTGACATTATGTGATGTTGTGACATTGGACCGACATGCTCACATTCTGGATCATGATTTCTCCTCATCAGAGTAGCGGAAGCTTTAGATGATTCATGATATTTGCAGCAGCGTAGCAGAAGCATGGAGTGAAAATATCAGAGTTGTTGATGCTTTCATCATGATTTCTCTAGATGTGAATGTGTTGTGTGAGCATGCGGCTATGGATTGACTCCTCAATTGTGAACAACTGCACTCGTCGGGGTGTTCCTGCATACAACAGTTAGCAATAAAATTACACGAAAGTGTCTTTGATCACTTTTGTTGAATTGAGGTACACGGCCACTGTTCCTCCGCTTATCAGACAGTACGCTGTGATCGGTAGTATTCCTAAGAATCTCCTTGACAGGTTTAGCAAATGCTCTAGCCCGTTCTCACACCGAACGTCTCAAAGAAGACAACACGGAGGGAGTGAACCAGCGAATTGAGATTCACTGATTGATGAAAAATTGATTTGAAAAACAATTGCTTAATATAAAGTGTTTTGCAATACAACGAAGGTTTTAAGGAAAATCAATTATCAATCATAAATATCTTTCATTTTGAAATACTAATACACAGTCGATGTGCTAGAGAAAAATGATTTTTGCGCACAACGACTGGTTTTTCAAAGGTATCCGTCAATCCATAACCTGGACCAAGGTTGATTCATGGTGTGAATCGCCCCATCGTTTCTGTCCAGTTGTCACATGTTTGATCTATTGGATAGATCTCACATGCTACCTACCAAGAGCTTGTTTGATGTTGGCTCTAGAAGGTTTTCCATCTTCATTGTGAATATGTGAACATATCACTTAGATGTTCTGGCAATACCACAAGGATAATGCGTAGGACTCTTAAGATATATTCTCACTTTCCACATTGTGTTAAATAGTGAGTCTTCATTGACAGTGTCCTTAATGAGATTTATTGATGATCTCGTGGCTCTAGACTCAATAGTGAACATTTGGTTCCTATGTCGGAGACTAGGGAGAGGGTCTCCTTCTTCAATATCAACAATCTCCAAGAGAAAGTCGATAGATAATGTAGGTTCCCCGTGAGAATGAAACAAATCCTTTTAAGAGGAACTTGAGTAGCTTGGGAAGTTGTAGTGCAGTGCGTCACTGGGTCAATGACGTCTTGTCTTCAATACCGGTGTTACCTTGGTAACCACGAGTAGCATATGTATTGAACCCGGTTTCTGCCCTATGGTTGAATAAATGGAGGGTTGTTTCTTTTTACCCTATTCACATTAAATTCTTTTTCATTCTTCAACCCCTTCAGTGCTTACCGCGACTTCATTACTAGAACCTTTTTGGGTTTATTCCAGTTCTAGCTCAATCTCAGTCGGCACTCTTCCCATTTCTCATTTTTCTCCTTTTTCAGTATACCTAAGGACTCTACACTATCTAGTGGATTGTCCCTGGGTAGATCCCTCCGGCTCTGGCGGGATCGTGGGAACGAATACCTAACCTAACCATCCTTATATCTCCATGCATAAAGTAAAATTGGTCAGTCTTTTGGTATTATTCTTCCTCCTCGAAACCAATTGAAAACCATTTTAAAATCAATCAAGGTACTTGTGATATAAAATCAAAGTATTTTGTACCTTAATTGGTTTTGATATTTTAGAAAAGCTCCCCATCAACATGTGCTTCAAGTATTAGAAATTATTTTAGCGCATGGAGGCAAGAGGACATTTGAAATCTTAGATTGAGCATGAAAGATCCAATCTTTTGATTAACATTTTCTAGAATAATCATCATCACTTCCCAATTAAATCTAGTATTTAAACACTTTTGGAAAAATCAAATTTGGGAAGGATGAGGTTTTCTTATGATTGCTCCCCCTCAATATGTGCATCGAGATTCGAAAGAGTTTTGCACATATTAGAGAGAACCTGCACTTTGAGACAAATCAATCACGATTCAATTCCTTAAGGTTTAAGATAAATGCTCCCCCTTAACATGTGCGTGGAAAATTTGAAATCGTTTGGCACATGTAGGGAGGAGAGCTAGTTCATATATTTCTAAACCACTTATCGAATTATCAGTTTATATCCAATTTAAATCACAAATTCTCCCCCGATCACAATTTTCAAATTCTTTGAGATTTGTGATCTCTATTGATTTAAATTAATTTAAAAAAAAAACTTTTGAGGAGAAATGTGACTTGCTTTTGAAAAACATTTTAAGCGATAAGGATCGATTTTGAAACATTAAACTCCATTGTTCAAAAATGCATATCATTAGCCAAGGTCTTGAACCAATTGTATAAAACATTGTAAAACATTATTCTTTTAGATTATCCAAAAGTAGACCTTGCTCGATTACGTGCCAATTGTTTGAAAAATAACTTTTTGATTTGATTGAAATAATTCTCCCCCTCAATCAATGACATAAGTTGTTGATTTAGTGTTAGAGATTTTGACAAATGATAAGTCCAGATGATTTTCAAAAATGTAGTCTGAGTTATTTTCAAAGCAATTTTGTTTTCATTAGATGACAAATATTTTTCAGAAGAATTTATAGAAGGAAAAATATTTGGAAGGAAATGTTTGTCTTTTTGGTGACAAACATTTGTTTTAGAATCGAGCATGAGATTTGAAAAATAATATTAAGCATGGCTCGTTTTTTAAAACGTAAGTACTGTCTGAAATAACAAGAAGCCACCATTTTTCTCCATCTCAATTTTTGATAAAAAGGTTTATGTACATTCGAACTTCATCTAAAGACCCGTGCCATTCTTTGAGTGACAATTCTAAGTCCGTAGATGTTATCGAACAAGGAAAACATGACAAAAGAAACAATATTTTTGGAATTTTTTCAAGATTTTCTAATTTTATGGATTTTGAAAATTTTATATTTTTCTATTTTCTTTTTGTTGGTTTTATAATTTTGTATTTTTCTTTTTGAAAAAATATGTACAAAAAGGATAATTTAGTTTAAGAGAATGATGAAATGTGTACCGAGATAAGGATATCGTTCAAAGTTGTAGAAGAAAGAAATCAGATCTCTAAACTTTCACCACCAAAGCATTCGAGGCTTCTAAGAAAATCGTCTAAACATGAGCCTTCTAAATGTGAATCTTTGGTAGCTTCCCCCTAAACCGACAATCTTAGAATTAAGACCATTTCCCCCGAAGATGAAGAAGCAAACAGTCTAATTGTATGAAGCTCAAGAACCCGAAGAAGACGATAACAACGAAGTAGCAAGTTAACACGGATCATCTCTGCGATTATCAAACCCAGAATAAATGATTAAGTCTGATCACATGAACTTGTTGTGCATCCCTGATGTATACGTTACTCTTCGAGTTTGGAGTTGTCAATTTAGAGGAATAATATATCAACATCTTTATTTTACCAAGTGCATTCTAGTTATCTTACTTATAACCAATCAGCCCAAGATGTACACTTGTACCCAACAAGAGTAGAGACGATGACATCCAAATAACATGTTGAGTCACTGATGATATCTGCGGATGTCAACTCCGGAATAACTGATTTAGCTCGATCAAGTGAACATGTTGTGCGTTCCTAATGTACACATATCTCTCCCCCATGATGGTTGCGATCTCATCGGAATCATCATAACAATGTGTACATGAAGCAATAACTGGAAGCACTTTATCATTAAATATATCGAAGATGTCGATAAGCAATTTCATCTTACATTCCAAATATCCTTCTCATATTTCTTCCTACTGAAGGCTGAGTTAACACATACCAAGAGTATCCAGAGACCACTTCCTCCCAATTGGTTGGAATAATACATCCTTCCCCCAAATAGTTGGAATGATACATCCTTCCCCCAAATAGTTGGAATAATAACACCAAACGCCACGAATTAAACACGGAGTTTCTCTGCGGTTATGACATTTGTCTTCCCGGAATAACTTCAATTAATCAGAAGTATTAAGTTCATCACGTGTACTCGTTGTGCATTCAGATGAATGTCTCCTTCCCCCTTGCTGGTTTTGATACCTCAGAATCAGCAACACATTATTCAAACCAAATATTCTTGAAATAGAGAAGAACCGAATTTGCTCAAATGTATCTTGTGAGAATCAACTGCTACAGAAACTCTCTCTGACTATCTTTATTAACCCATGTGTAGAAAATTTGAAGTGACCACTAATGAAGAAAACTTGATATACCAAACTTGAAACTGAAGTTGAATTCCCTACATTTGTATCTTAAGCTTGCACTTAATGATGGAAGAACAGTGTCGAGAACCTATGCTTCAAGCAAATCTCTAAGTACTCACTACTCAAACAAAGTATGAGACATTAACACCTCTTGATATTATCCACATCGTCGGTCTTTAACCATCCACCCCGACTGCTGGTAACTAGATAAACCAAGTCTTCAACCCAAATTCTTAAATCCGAGCAAGTTATCAAACAAGAACACGCCTTTGTGAAAGTCAACTTCAATCTCAAATAAGTGATAAATGATTAACTCCGAAGTAATCAACTTGTGTCAAACACGTGAATAAACATACAATGAGATGTACATTGACCCACTGAATGAACAGGAACAAATGATTCCTCAACATCAATGCATTCTTCCTAAAGGTATACATGTAGAGACTGATATGGAAGATTCACCGATAATGTCTTCGAGCGGATGAGGTAGTCATTTTCCTTAATGTTCATGTGGTTGATTTATAGCGTGCACAATGAGAGGAACAATAATCCGTGAAGATTTGGCAAAGGAATACCAAAGAGCGGATCATTATTCATGAACAATAATCCGTGAAGATTTGGAAAATGAATACCAAAGAGAGGATCATTATTCAATAGTGCAACTATAATATCATGATAGTCATTATCAACGCCTTGTGAAGTAACTAGAGATAAGGTTTCTTGAGAATTCCGAGAAGTACTTCTTAGATGGTATCAGAGCTCCAACCCTCTACCTTGGGAGGTAGAGGGTATTTATAGTTTCTTACAAGACTCGCCTCCTACGGGCTGTAGATCAGGCATACAGTGGGTAAAGACCCGTCCGTCCTCCACGGTGTTACTTAACTAACTACTTATTAACATAACATGACTACGTCTACGAGCTTTCTAATGAATACATATACTTGAGGTGACCGACACTTTAACTAATGGATTTTCTAAATCCTAACAACTGTTTTAATTATAAACCTATGAACTCACCAACTTTTAGCTGACCATTTAGCATATTTTCTCAGGTGTTTGATTTGTGATCATGGTTCAAGGCAAGGAGTGGCAATGGTCGTAGTTATCCTAAAAGAAGTGTTTTAACACATGTTGATGTTTTAATTGGGACCACAAAACTTATGGGTTGTGCCCTTTTAATTAAACAATGTTTGTAAAACAATGTTTTTAAAACTATTTTATGAAATTAAATGGAGTATGTATTCCGTTCTTTTTTACTTGTGTTATGATCTCCGATTTAGTAGCACCCCATGACCCGTATGCTTCCGCTAAACCAGATTTGGGGGTGTTACACAACCTAACAATAATTAACAACTAGGTTTCATAGATCTAAGCAAACACACAAGAAATTTAGCTAGACATGTTAAACAAGCAAGTATACACACAATCAATCAAACATGGGGTAGACATAATGATAAATTGAAGATATGGATTAAGATATAATCAACAAACCATTACAAAATATTTTTGGAGTGATTAAAACCTTCAAAGTTGCTGGAAAAACACTGTCTAAGCCCTGAATCGGAGTTAGGGTTTAGAGCCAAAAAGTGAAGTTATAATGTTCTATTTATAGGCGAGATTTCTTCGGCAAAGGGTGACGCGGTCACATCTATAGATTGACGGCGTTATGAAGACTTTTTCACCAAACTGTATATTTTCTCGTTCTGGTCGCGTGGGCTTTTGAATCACCTAAATCCGAGTTCGTATGCAAACGTTATGGCCAAAACAAAGATCAGCTACTTCGCGCGCGTGTTGTGACAATCTTGATCAGCTTGTGACGACGTCAGTTGAGACGTGTGACGCCGTCGTTCTTCATTAGTGACGTCGTCAGAAAGTCTACTGAGCCGTCACAATTATAAGGACGTCGTCGCTCTTTGTTTGTGATGCCGTCGGGTGCACTTCTAGCAGCTTGATTGTCTTGATCTTGACTTTGGCAATTTTCTTCACATATTCATGCCTTTTCGTCCAAATAAGCATCATTCCAGAATTTAAGCATTTTGCCTTCAAGAGACCTAAAAAGTGAAAAGGAACGAAATTAAGCTGTAACGGATATAAAAGTGGTTGATTAAAGGCTTAAATGACCCCTCAAAAGTGTACCTTTTAAATCCTTATCGTTTCCTCAAACGTGACATGACGTGAGATGATGATTTTGTTGGTGGAAAGGTCTAAGCATCGATAACCCCATTGGTTAGAGGGATATCCAAGGAAGATACATGGTGTGGATCGCGGGGCTAGTTTGTGAGAGCTGTCGATATGGGGGCAGCATAAACAACCAAATATGAAGGAATGAGTAGTTAGGTTTTGTCTTGTAAAGACGGTTAAAAGGTGTGTCGTTACTAATTGCAGTTGAGGGGAGTATGTTAAGAAGGTATGTGGCCATATATAGTGCTTCAACCCAAAAATGTAGGGGTAAGTGAGCTTGAAATAAGAGGGTGCGTATGAGATTGTTTATGATTCGTATCATTCTTTCGGATTTACCATTTTGTTCAGATGTGCGAGGACATGAGAAGCGCATGTGAATCCCATGTTTGTCAAATAAATTGTGGAAAGTATGATTATCGAACTCACCTCCATGATCACATTGAAAATCCTTTATTTCAGTATTAAATTGTGTTTTGACGTGGTTACGAAATTGAACAAATTTATCAAAAGTGTCGGATTTGTTACGCAATGGATATACCAAAAAAATGAGAATAATGGTCTAAAAACAAGACATAATATTTAATCCCACTAAGACTCGAAAGTGGAGAAGTCCACAAATCAGAATGAACAATATCAAAAATAGAAGTAACTACAGAATCAGAACTAACAAATGGAAGTTTCACGTGTTTGCCAAGCTGACAAGCATGACAAAGAACGGGAGACTTTGTTTTATTACAAACAATTGAACTACTTGAAATAAGAGTACGTAACACATCACTTCTAGGGTGACCTAGACGTTGGTGCCACGTGTGATGACCGGTGGTGAAGGCTTGAGAAAACCGCTGACTCGTAGGTAGGTTTGGTGGCATGATATAAGTCGCCAGAGCTGTCACATCTGAGAAGAAGTTTGCGAGTCGAATAGTCCTTCATGGAAAAACCAAACTCGTCAAATTCGATGGAAACTTTATTATCACGGGTAAATTTACAAAAGGAAAATAAATTTTTTACAATGGTAGGTGTAACAAGAACATGATTAAGATGTAAGGCTTTATGGGGGGTGGGCAAAATGCTATGGCTAGTATTGGTAACGGGAATAGATGCCCCGTCACCAACAAAAACATATGGAAATATGCTCTTATTAAAAACGGAACTCAAATTATTTGCATTGGAATTAAGATGTAGAGACGCACTTGTGTCCATATTCCACCCGTCATTAGCAAAATCTTGTAAGGTAAGGGTGCTAAATGCTTGAGGTAGTGCAGTCTCCTGTGTGTTAGCCCAATTACCAGACGAGGACCCAACATGTGCTTGTAACTGTTGTGCTAGACCTGTCCCAGACCCAGTTCGAGACTGAGGTGTCTTTCGCGGTGTATGTGAGCCTCGTTGGGCCTAGCCTGATTGTGTAAGTAACCTGTTATGGGCCTGCAACAAATGGGTATATGCTTGTACTAATTGGGCCTGGTCTATATTAGCAATATTACTGGACTGCATGGAATTTTGCATGGAACGAATGGGATTGGAACAAGTAGCATACATGTGTCTGCTAGTATTGTTATTATTATTTTGACCATTAGAATGCACAAACTTGCACCTATCCGCGTACCAATAGTGACCTCGTGTGAAATTACGACAAACGGAAGATGAGTTGGAGCCATTAACTGATTTTCGAGAGTTAGACATAGAGCCTCGTGTGTTCGCGATGAGGGCAGTTGGTGAAGAGGAAGTAATACGCGAGGAGCTCGATGAGGTGTGTCGACGGTTCATGCGAGACTCGGCTAAGGACAACATGCTTCGAACTGTTTCCAAGTTCGGGAAGGGCTCCTTGTTTAGAACGACATGCGCAACTTGGTCATATTTTTCGCTAAGACCGTTTATTGCGTATATAACAACATCTTCTTCCGAGATAGTAGACACAAGGTTGCTTAAGCGAGATGCAATCGAGTCTATTTTTCGAAAGTAGACGTCAATGGATAGATCTCCAATATCTGGGCTACGCAATTCACCTAGGAGTTCAACTGTTTTAGAGTCTCCCATGCATCCTTAGACATTTTGGGTTTGGTTTTCAACACACGTTCAAGGAGGGGTTCAAATATGGTTTGGAATATCCACGACTTGATGAGGAGTCGCATGAACATCCATTCGGTTGTCTTGGGAGTGGGAACGGCTGCAACACCGGTGCTAGTCGATGTCTCCTCATCGATTAGGTGATCCGCAACCTTGAAGCCATCAAGTTGGTTTAAGAATAAATCACTCTAGTAAGTGTAATTGAGTTTATCAGCTCAAGTTGACAGGTATGAGGGTCTTGAATGGTATTTGGGATAGTTTATCTGATGTCGGTGGTGCAGTGGGAGGGATTGTATCATTGGTCATGATGCGTGATCTTGGATGGAAGAGGTTAATGAAGCGGCAGATTTACTATTTTTGGAAGCGGCAAATTTAGGGTTTGTGGGATGTACTTTGGTAATCTCTTGATACCATGTAAGATTATTGTTTTCCCATATCATAATAATAAGTCACGAGCCATTTAAATACATGAGGAAACATAAACGGGCTAGGCCTCTACAAACAATAAACCGGGCCTGAGATCTAAACTAATAAACATAATACAAATACTCGCTAACATCTACTATTCGTCTACCTCTGTTTGGACATGCATGTTTGAATATGTTCTTTATCGTTGGTTTTTCAGTTTTCTTGTCAAACTCTCAATGTAGCATTTTGAGTTTGAGGGGGAATGTTAGTTTAATAAAGGCTTAGGCCCGTTGGTTTTAACATGTTTGTGAAAAACTAGAAGGGGGGTTGAATAGTTTACCATTTAAAATCTTTGTTTTGAAACTTATTGTAAGATCAATTGATATTGATCAAAGATATGTTAGTGAAGAATAAACAATATGCAAGCAATATATAATGAGTAAATAAGGAAAGAAATAATCAAACCACGACAAGTTGTTTATAGTGGTTCGGTCTACAAGGACTCTTTTTCCTTGCCCTACTCCACTCCCCGAGTCTCCAACTCGAGAGTTATCTTCACTAATCAACAAGCTCCTTTAACCGGCGGAGAAAACCTTTACACGTCGCTTACACAATATTTCCGACACAAAGCTAGATGTCGAGTTCTTTTACAAGGGTACAACCACTCCCACACACTATGTATTTTGAGGACTAAAATACTAACCACTCACACTCAGAGGTTTAAGATGGTTTGGTACAACAATGATGTATGAACAAGACTAGATCATACAACAACAAAACAAACAAGCCTTCCAACTATTTGTTGAAGCTTGATTATGCCTTGATCTTCTTTGCTACAAAAGATGATCACTATAATGATATGAAACTGAGTTAGAAACAATAGAGATAAGGAATGTATGTTATTATGCTAGAAAGGGATGAGAAAACAACTTGGGTTGGCTTGCTATTTATAGGTTAAAGTGTTCTGCTGTCACCACGGACCACGAAACCAAAAATGGGTTCCGCCCTTGTACGTTTTTGGTTCCGCCGGTCTGACAGTAAGATTACAAAGATCTTACCAAAGTCAATAAAATCTAACCAAGATCATGTAAGATATGTAGAACCCAAATCTAAACAAAATATCTTATGAAATCTTCTAGAGATTTCAATGTGATGCAAGCCATGATGTCATGTGTTGTTTTCTATTTTTAGAAGTAATATGTTAAAAGTAAATACATATGTAATGTTGTGTTTTAAGAAACTAGAACATACTTGTTCTAAAAATGTTGACACACATTATGGTTTAAAAGGATATCTAAGTTAATTGATACATGACTAATCAAAATGTAAATGCTTGAGTGATGAAGACTTTATTTAAATAAATCTTGTTTTAATATCTATTAATCTTGACAAGCTTTATACTTTACAAAAATAAAATTTACTTTTGTCGTTAACAAAACTTAGGTAAAGATCATAAAATATAAATAACGTTTAATGACGATATTTGTATTAACACTGTTTATCTTCTAGGGCTCTCTTATTTGTAGTCTATTTAATATCTTGTATTTTCATGTTCCGTATTACATTATTAATAATACAAATCATTGTTCGATCTTTAGTTTCAACACATTTATCATAAGAAGCACATCGTTTAAAGTTTGAAGAACTTTTGGCAGCTCTATTCAAGGGTTTTTTTTAAGGATTAATTTCATATATCACCATACTTTCATGATTAATTTCATATATACCTAAAGTGCAAGTATTAAATGCATAATGTACAATGTTTTTAATGCATGTTTGGGTATATACGAAATTTCTAACTAAAAGGATTAGAGATATAAAATTGCCCCTTTTTTATAAAAAAGATGGACGAAAAAACAAAAAATTCAAAAGTTTGTGTGTAGCAGAACTATTAGTTACTTTTATCTACTTAAATTCGCATTTACCATCTCTGTGTTATTTGTTACTTTTATGCCTTTAGCAAAACTGTTAGTTGTTACACTTGATTCACAAATGAAACACTCAAATCCTTCGTGAAAGACCTCGGCTTTACCAATCCAAACTAGTTACACGCTATAGGGTATACGTGGCCGAATGTGTTCTTAGCTTAATCTCGGTAATCATTGTTTATAAATTTAATGCTCCGCGTTAACAAGTCACATGCATAGCACCACAAATTAGTTAATCCAATCAATAATCTCAATTAAATCAGAACTAAACCTAATAATAAAATATACTACTGCAATAGCAATATTGACAACTTCACTTTGCATATCTTCCTTCACATCAAATATTGTTTTATACGTTTCACACTAAAATTTCATATTTTAAACATTTTCCAGAGACCTTAATTTTTTCCTAGAAATGAAAAAAATAAAAATTATCAAAATTAAATTAACAACAAAAAACACCAAACCTACAAGCTAATCCACACAAAATTTTCACTTCACATTACAATTTAAAAAAACCCCAAATATATTTTTTTTATAAAAAGTAAAAACAAACCTCATAAATTCTACTAATATGAACACCCCTCGGTTATGGTTTATAAACTTACAATTTGGATTAGAAATCAACCTCCTACATGAAATTGAAGCTTTGTGTGTCTAATCTTCTTCTTCTTTCAATCCCGAAATTAGGCGATGTTTAATCTTGTTGTTGAGGGCTTCTTTTTTTGTGTGTAATTTTGTTGGTTTGAAAGTAACCCGAAACATTAGATTTTATCACACAATATTTTAAACCTCAAAACCTGTAAAATTAGGAGTAGAAAGTTGGTAGGTTCATCAATTTTCATTAGAGAAAAAGATGATGGAATCCAACAGATCAACATCGAATTGATGTGTTAAGAAAGTGGAGAAGGTTCCAGCAGATCAGTCTCAAATTGATATTTAAGAAAGTGGGAAAAGTGGAGTTTAGTTTGGGAAAAAAGAAGGCCCAATCCCTTAAATGTCGTCGTTTATGTTGCTGTTCAAACCGATGTAGTTTTGTCTAAATTTTCTCCAAAACGACGTAGTTTTGTCCTTTTTGTGCAAAACGACGTAGTTTACATGTCAAATGTATAAAAAGGTGGTTTAGTATCTAACATAAATGTTAAAGTTGAACATAACATTTTATTAACCGCACTACTTAATTTCACTTTTAAATCCGCTGCATAATAATACGTAATAAATACACTACTAGTTTAGCATCCAACATAAAAGTTAACCTTGAACAAAACTTTTTACGAATCATAGTAACTTAATGATACTTTTTAATCTACTGCCCACGAATTCACGGGTTAACAAGACTATGTCTTTCTATAAAAGCAAACTTATTATTACAATACATAAATTGATGGCATTATCCTAAGCTATAATTAGCTTTTTTGGGTATATGAAAGCTTGAAAAATAATACGGAGTAAATAAATTGATTGCATTATTATAATTAAATTTATTTTCCATATTTTTGTCTATCCATACAAAAGAATTTAGTTATCCAATTCTCTTTAGTCTTATGAGTTATTCCAAGATTTACGGAGTCTAGAAAATCTAAGCATGCTTATGTGACTATCAAACAATCGTAGCATCAAATGTTTGTACATTATATTGCTTTTGGTATATAAAATGACCCAAACATAAAGCATTAGAATTCACAAAATGTTGGTTCAATGGACAATCCAAACATGAGTCTTTTTAGACCTGACGCGACTCCTTTTTAAGAACCGCAATTCAAACAATGTTAAAAATGTTTCAGACAAATCAATAGAAGTTAAAATTAAACTCATGAATTATTTCACAAAGTCCACATTTTCCAAATAAACTGACCACACTAGTACATTTGCGCGGATGAAATATGTCCCTGAAAACTGACCTGAAGTTGCCATAGGTATGTTTGGCGAAATGGGTTGGAGCTGGGCATCGAGCTTATATTATAAGCCGGATGGAGCTTATATTTTTATAAAGCTCTTTGGCGAATTAGTTGGAGTTGAAACTTATTAATGTAAAATCGCATAAAAATACATCAAATTAAATTCAGATATATTTTCAGCTTTTGCATAATAATCCATTATATTTGAAAGATATTTAAGTAATTTGACTAAGGGTATTGATTGTACAATAATCAGTACGACCAGGCCTTGCAATGGTTATCGAATGATTGAGGGGTGTGTGATCTAGCCAAGCTTGCTCGTAACCCGGAATAAGAAATACGAAGACACTACGTTAAGTGATTGCGCAAGGTTGGACCCTGAACCACCTCGACATGCGAATAAGTATGTGATATGATAAGTAAGTAGGTTTAAGAAAGATTTTAAGTGTTTTGTGAGCATACCTTCAAGTAGTAACCGACCAAACTACTTATAGGGGAACGAAAATAACTTGGGCAAGTCTTAGCACGTTTTTAGGAGGTGATGGGGATGTTCCAAGATTTGTGGTAACCGCCGGCCTTAGTGCCCATGCCCTCTTCCTTGGTGGGAAAGTCAAGGTCGAGTGGTGAATGTGGGGAGGAGATCAAGTCAAGGCTTCTATATAATAGTTATCTTCAAAGTATACACCTCGAGGGTGTGAGGCTCGAATGACGAATTTCCAACTGGTAACCATTGCGTGTAAATGATTTGACGCCAATAGAGATTTTAAGAGTTTGACGTTAACCTTCGAAATGTAGCTTTCGAGATAGTTCGAAGGGGAGGCCTCGAACTGACGAGGTATGCTTGTCGGTATGTTTGATTAAATGGGTTGGAGCTGGGGCTTGAGTTTATATTATACGACGAAGTTGGAGCTTATATTTTTATATAGCTGTTTGGCGAATTAGTTGGAGTTGAAACTTATTAATGTAAAATTGCATTAAAATACATCAAATTAAATTCATGTATATTTTTCAGCTTTTGTATGATAATTTATTATATTTTGAAGGGTATTTAAGTAATTTGATTAGCTATAAGCTCTCATAAGGCTCTTTCAATGCGCTTAAGCTTATGGAGGCTTATTTTATAAGGTAGCTTATTTTAAAAGTTCAAGCCCCTATAAGCCCGTTGCCAAACATAGCCTAACTATAAGCCCCCATAATCCCATTTCAATTGGCTTGGGCTTATAAAGACTTATGACTTATAAAACTTTTAAAAACCTGTCTAACAAATAAATTTTAGATAATTAAAAGTCCTTGGTTTTAATTACATCCCTATACTTTTTTTTCATGTTTCCCTCGTGGTTTACAAATCTTACGGATCTTGTCCTGATTCAACCCGGTCCCAGGACCTCCCTTGCAAATACTCTCTAGCGTGAGGGACTAACATCATAGTTTTAACGATCGGAGTTAATTACATGTCCTTGTGGTTTGAAAGTTCCTCGCTGGGTTTATTATAATATTTTAAAAAAAACTGTTTTTCTTTAAAAAATTAATTTTATTAAAAAAAAATTAAAATAAAAAAAAAAACAAAAACTTTTTTATTTTATTATAAAAACGGATGAAGCGATAAAAAACGTTTTATAATGTTTTCTATTTTTAGGTTTCATTGTCGTTCGTTTTTTGTATGAAAATGTATGAAAACATTTTTGTATTAAAATGTATGCTTTTTGTATGAAAATATATGAAAACATTTTTTCATACAAAACGCATTTTTGTACAAAAACGCATATTTTGTACAAAAATGTTTTCATACATTTTTATACAAAAACGAATCTAAACCATATAAAACAAATGAAACGTAAAATAGAGAAACCGTATAAAACTTTTATACTCATCCGTTTTATAATAAAATTAAAAAAGTTTTTTGTTTTTTTTAATTTTTAATTTTTTTAAAAGAAAAAAATTTTTTTTTTAAATATTATAATAAACCACGAGGGACAAGATGCGAATTTTACCAAAACCAAGGACGATTTATGTAATTAACTTCGATCGTTAAAACCAAAATATGATGTTAGTCCCTCACGTTAGAGAGTATTTGCAAGGGGAGGTCTTTGACTGGCCGGGATCGGACAAGATCCGTAAGATTTGTAAACCAGGGACTAAACGCACCAAAAAAAGTATAGGGACAAGATCCGTAATTTTGACCAAACCACAAGGACGATTTATGTAATTAACTCTAAATTTTATTTTATAAGCTAGATTATTTAAAAGGGTGTTGATACTCACACAATTTTTTTTATGCATACAACACACTATACAACATTGTAATGCATTATTGTAAATATTGTAATGCACAAATGTGATGTATGTATAAAAAAGAATGGTATGAGTATCAACACCCTATTTAAAAGCTCAAAACCTTTATAAAATCATATAAGCTCAAGCAAACACAATATATGTAACACATTTAAACTTAGAGGAGAGTTATTTTACATACAAAACTTTTCTTACACCACCATCTATCTAAAAAGAAATCAATGTCGGAGATTAAAAGCATTTTATTATTTCACCTATTTTTATAATTTAAATATCTCTTAAACCGTTAATCGTTAAGTGAAAATATTTACACCGTCGCGAAGAGCATTTAATTATCTTTCTATAAACGGGCACTTTGATATAATTTTAAAAAGTAAAAATTTCATTTTTCACGTCTTTTTTTTTACATACTTGAAATTTGCATGAAAAAAATCATATATGATATGTGATATCACATGTGATATTACATATCATATATGATATAACACTAATATTGTAACGCCCCGACCCGACAAGGGTAAAGGAATCACAAATAATGGTGTCATATTAAAGCAAACATAAATATCCAAAAGAAGTCTTAGCATAAATGTGGAATAAATCAAGTCAATATGACTTCAATACATAGGTCCCAATGGAAGATAAATTCAAATGAAATAATCAAATAGTAAAGTCTTAAATAGCATCATAAGATCAAAGCTAAATGTCTCTAAGGTAAGTCCACTCATGCACTCATCCCAAAGCAAAACCCAACTCCATTGCTTAGATACCGTCAGGAAGAAAGAAATGCGGCTGAGCTTCAAAAGCTCAGTGAACAGATATAAAAGCAAAGCAAATACGAAACGATATCGAATACGGAATATAGTGAACGAAAGATAGCAAAACCATAATTATTTTCTTAGTATATAAAACAGAATTATCGAATAAGGCTTATAGTTAACTACCACGAGCCCGAAACATATATCGATCATAATCATATTCACATAAGGCAACATTTGTAGGGGAGACCTACCGAGTTATGAAGGGACGTGCATGCACGTAGCATCAATCATCGAGAATGAGATAACATATAACAGATAACAGATCTAGGATGCATCCATACCCCAGCACAAATATTGGTCATATAACATAATTTGAGCTCATAAGATAAGATAAGGACGCAAGAACATCACTCTATCGCCCTAGAGTCATGTCGAGGTGCATCACACACGGACATGGAACCCCATGACTAGTGAAATATTTGGCTCGGGTGTCAAACTATCTTAGCTAAACGAGAGAAACTTTCAACAAAACGTCTGTAGTAATCCGCCAGAAGTCCTAGAAAACTCCTAACCTGGTCATCGTCGAGGTCTTGGCCATTTAGTGATAGCCTCAACCTTAGACGGATCCATGGTGATACCATCGGCAGATACAATATGACCAAGGAAAGCGACTTGTTTTAACCAGAACTCACACTTCGAAAATTTAGCGCATAACTTCTTCTTCTTCCTCGAATCTCCAAAACTATCCGGAGATGTTGCTCATGCTCTTCTTCAGAATTGGAGTAAACCAAAATGTCGTCGATGAAAACGATAACTAACTTATCGAGGAACTCATGGAAAACACGATTCATTAAGTCCATAAATACCGCAGGCTCATTTGTCAAACCAAAAGGCATAACGAGGAATTCGTAATGACCATATCCGGTATGAAACGCGGTCTTAGGAACATCTTGCTCCCTCACACGTAGCTGGTGGTAACCGGATCTTAGATCAATTCGAAAAGAACTTCGCTCCTTGCAGTTGATCAAACAAATCATCAATACGCGGAAGAGGATAACGGTTTCAAATGGTAATACGGTTGAGTTCACGGTAGTCGATACATAGACGCATGCTTCCATCATTCTTCTTCATAAACAAACAGGTGCACCCCATGGAGAAACACTGGGTCGAATAAATCCATTTTCTATCATCTCTTGCAACTGCTCCTTCAACTCCTTCAGTTCTACAGGTGCCATACGATACGGAGCTAAATCGGTTCAAAGACCGTGAATTAACTCAATGCTAAACTCAACTTCTCTAGCCGGGGAAGACCGAAGTTCATCGAAAAAACGTCGGTGAATTCACAAACAATGAAAGGTTTTCAATGTTAGGACTCTCCAAAGATGTGCCTTAACAGACGCTAAAACCTTGGCACCCATGAGCAATCATGATCCGTGCCTTCATAGTGGAAATGAGCTTAACAGATTTGAGGGTTGAGAACCATAATAAACAAATTCAGGATGTTTTACGTCTCCAAAGAGCACAGTTCTAGCATAGCATCAATGGAAGATCTATGGTAAGCCAACCAATCCATGCCTAGAATGATATCAAAGTCGACCATATCGAGAGGATACATATTTGCAGGGTGAATACGATCATCAAAACGAAGAGGGCACTTAACGTATTTATGATCAATGATCGTGTGGTTTTTCATAGCGAGAAATTGATAAGTGGTTTGTTAGTGGTTTGGGGGTCATATTAAGTTTCTTAGCAAAATGCATTTATATAATGGAGTGTGTGGCACCGTATCAAATAAAACGAAGACAGAAAAATCACCAATGTAAAGAGTGCCCGTAATGGTACTGAAGTGCGCCCGCCTGATTCCGAGTAGTAGCATAAACGCGGCCCAAAGAGTAGGTGGCGCTTAATGTAGTTTCCAGAATCGGGTTCCTTAGGGAAATCCTTGATCTTGTGAGTAGTGGAACCACAAGAGAAACATCTACCATGGCCCTGAAACACGCCCGGATGAGCCTTTCCACAAGTAGTACGAGAGTGGGGAGGCAAACCTGTCCTTTGTCGACCGCAGAAGATCCCAAGCATCTAACCTCGATATGATCCTCGAGTGACCGATCCTTGTTGTAACCGTTATTGTTACCTTGATTCCGACGATCATTTCCATTTCCACCGCCAGCCTCCGCTATCCCCGACTCCCTCGCAAGCACCTAGAGTCAACATTTCTTCCTGACCGACCCACCGATCATAACTCCTATCCACCTGACCCCCAATCGTAACTCCTACCAAAGATTTCCTTATAATCACTACTTTGAGTCCTAGCTTGAACCCGATCACCATCATGGGTTACGTTTGTTGGAACCCGACACCTCATGAAAGATCTCAATGTTACGAAATAACATTGCAGGCCGCACATCCTCATACTCAATATTCAGAAATCGGTCCAACACCCACTTCTTCAGCCCACTGAAGTGCTTGGCTTGACGCTTACCATCCCCAGAATCGTTCCCACAAAATCGACCAACCTCATAAACCTCGCCTATGTACTCATTTGAGTTCTCATGATCAAACCGTAAATCGCCTGATAGTCCCTTTTCATACCTTTTGCCGGCCAAAGATCGGGAAGTAACGGTATAGAAGATAGTCCAAATCAAATTTCAAGTATAAAGCATAGCAAAGGCATCTCCTCCTCTTGCCTGTTTGAGTGCCTTCCACCAATTTAATGCATCACCTTCCAACTTAAATGTAGCCAAACCGGTCTTAAACTCGCTCCACAACCCAATACTTCAAATTTTCTATGTGAGTGATTGATGCGCCAAATACCAAGCTAAATCACTCTCAAGCCCGCCATCTTGTGAATGGCGAATCAATCGCCTTAAAACCGCTCAAGCACGAATGCAATGAAGATCCGAGGAGTATGAGTCTCCCCGTGTCGTTATGTCCCAATGAGCTATGCAATGAATTATCAAACGTATAGTGATCGCGAGATTTGAACGGGAAAAGGATTTTGAGATTATTATAACTACGGAAAAGCCAACAAATTACAATGGCTTAAATGCAAATTAAAGGAAATTAAAAAGATAAAATCTATTAAATAAACGCTATCACTATAATTAAAATGATGTTATTGTTTTTATGTTTTATAAACTGAAATTAAAAACTACGTTAACGTAAAAATGAAAACGTGAAACTAAATCAATATTAATCCTAAAAATATGAAAATGATGTTTTTACAAACCTAATGATAAAATAAAATATTTAGAAAAAGAAAATTATTTTTACAACTATTTAATTAATTATTATTAATTAAAAACTATTTTTAACTATTAAATAATTACCTAAAATACAAGAAATCAGGAAATAAAGCTAGAAAAATAAAATTAAGACTTAGAAAAATCTAAAATATCTAAATAGAATTTTCAAACTATTTTGTAATTTTCGATTATTTTTCTATTTTTATGAATTAAAACTATTAAAAACTAATTAAATTACTAAAAATTACAAAATAAACTATGAAAAATCTGGAAAATTACTTTTTTTACTTTTTATATTTATCTAAACTTAAGAAAAATGAAAAATTATTTTTTTTTTGAACCTTTTCCTAATTTTTGTATTAAAGCTAATTAAAAATGCTTAAAAACTAATTTAAATTAAGAAAAATAGCAAATCAACTTAGAATAATCTGAAACTTTCAGGAAAACTCTAAAATATTATTAGGAAGCTAGAAAAATGTAAAACATAGGTTGTATGGAGGGATTTGAAATCGATGCAAGTGCTTATTATTAAGCACTCCAAATAAGCCAAATGAACACCAAAAGCTACCAAACTGATACACAAGCTACAATATGCTAAAGGAACTCAAAAACAACCAATCTCAACTGCTCTTAACCACTGGAATAGCAATTTACTCGTGATTTGATGATTATGAGCTAATGCTAAGCGCTTTTAGGTGGGCTACTTTGGACACAAGCACAAGCTACCAATTAAGCTAAAAATGAAAACTAGCAATTAGAACCTATCCTAGACCTGGTTGAGATCAAGTACACCAAAACTCAGACCTTGGGAAGCTCTTGTGAGCCCTGGGCAACCCTGGACAGAATCAGAGAAAACTCGAATGTTGAGGTGGAGCAGCAACGGAAGCCCAAAAGATAAGCTGGTTGGAGCTTTTGAAAAATTTATAAAATTCTACAAAAATGCTAATAAGAATGAAGACCAGTTGAAGTTTTTAGAATGCAAAGTTTCACTGAAAATGGCTAAAAAATGAAGCCATGAAAAATCCTTGCAGCTTGGCCCCAAACAAAGTTTTTGCAATTTTGACTTTTGAACAAATCGAATTTTGACTTTGTTGAGATTTGGACACAATTTAAGCACTGATTATGAAGTAATATGATGTAATAACACTAATGCAAGCTATGTTAATGACTTCTAAACACAAATCAAGAAGTTGCCAATCCAAAACTCACAAAGCTTGAGACATTGAGACAGATTTGGTAATGTTTGACTTTTTAGTGGTTGCAGCTCAATATTAAGACAGTATGGGGTGTACATTAGCTAAACAAACATAAACCAAGAATCCTTATCCACTGCACATATCCAAAAGACAGCTAAAACAGTTGATCCAACACACCTTTTAACTATTGTTTTGTAAACTAAATCTATACTAATGACTGAACAAACATGTAACTTTGATCAAACTAAGTTTAAATCACCATAATACTACTATTCCAAAGATTTTAAACTGATTATGACTACAAATAACATTATGCTAAGAACTTTGAAATGACTTTACATAACTTGTCCAAAGCCACAATGGCTTGCAAACTAGTGAACCCAAGGACCATTATCTATCCTAACCAACCCATGCCTAAATCAACCCATTCTCATTCTCCTAATCACCCATTTCCGTCCGCATTACTTTTGCTCCATTTTGACTTTTTGACCACCAATACAAAATAGCTTGAAACTTAATTACAAGCTTATAGAAAGCTATGATAAGCTCAGATAAACCTGTTTTGACTTGGAAATAAGCTGTTTGAAGCTTGAGAAGCAGAGTTTGAAATTGCAATTTTCAACAGTTAACATAAAATTTTGAAAATGAAATCAAACTTGAATTGATGCTTTAAACTAGTTGCAATACACTTTAATACAGTAATTTGTTACAAAGAAACTTGAAATAATAACTGTTAATCTATTTTAAGACTTGATAACTAAAAACGACATACATTGCTAAAAAAAATAAACTAAGTCCCCTTTCTTGTTGCTTCCTCTTGCCTTTTATACACTCAAATCTTCTTCTCTCACCTCTCTCTTCAAATCCCACTAATAAAACTGACCCTTGGATTAGTAAAACAGATTTTGGCCCTTGGATGAAGTTTTGGCGCCAAAAGCTTTTAACAAATGGAGAGGGCAGAGGGTAGGTAGTGGTGCATTAAATGTATCTTTGGAGGGGTGAGGTGGAGGGTAGAGTAGGATGATGGTGGAGTGTAAAGAAGGAGTTGCAGGTTTTGATATGATGAAGAAGGTGTTACCCGTGACTTAGGAGGGAAAAAGCAGTAACCGGGTTTGACTTGGGATATTAAATAATGGGGGTCCAAAATGTGTTAATGACTGGGTCCAAATTGGGAAGGCAGGGTCCAAAGTAGTTGTGACAAGTCCAAGTTAGAATTAATACAAGGACTTAATTTGTAATTTCAAATCAGAGGGCCTAGGCGCCAATATCTCAAAGTTGCTCCAAGGACTGAAATTGACAAGTGTTAATAGCACAAGGACCAAAGCTGACATTTTCACATTTTCCAGGGACCAATTTTGCCAATTTTCAAAGTTGGAGGACCAAACTTGTAATTTTCTCAAACTTTTATATTTTTCACCAAAGGACTAATTTTGACAAGTTATGATATTAAAAGGACCTTTGGTGATTTTACTTTTGAAATTAAGGCTCAGGGACTATTTTTGACAATTTAAGAAACTTGGGGACTAAACTCCAATTATGCAAACTTTGCTCATTTTTCATCCGATTTTAAACATTTTGCATCTGAAACATATAAAATGCAATTTTGGAATATTTTCAATATTTTGATGCATTTGTGAGCCTTTTAAGCGTTTTGCGTTCAGATTTGACTAAAAATGATGAGTATTTACACACTCATCGGTGATCCATCCTCGCCTCGCTGGGAGTAGCGGCAGTGCTAAAAGAAAGAGGCTTGAGCTTACCAAACGCCGAGCCAAGTATGAATGCCGACGGGTTGATTTCCTCCACCACTACCCAAGTACCACCAAGGCGAATGTTGTTGATCACCTGTGTCATCATCTCGTGTGGTAAGACCAAGGGAAAAGAGTGTTGAGAGCATTGGCAATCGCAGCATCCAAGTTAGGAGCATCATTGTCTCCATCCAAGTTAACAGTACGACGAGTTTGAACCATCTGAACGATATTCAAACGATTAGCAAAATGAACAAAGGTGAGATATGAAATGGAAGTACGCAGAAGGAATCCTAAAGTCTACCCAATCCTCACAAGTCATAGCCTAAGCTCTAAGGGTCTCAAAACCTGGCTCTGATACCATAAATTGTAAATCCCCGACCCGACAAGGGTAAAGGAATCACAAATAATGGTGTCATATCAAAGCAAACATAAATATCCAAAAGAAGTCTTAACATAAATGCTGAAATAATTCAAGTCAACATGACTTCAATACATAGGTCCCAATTAGAAGATAAATTCCAAATGAAATAATCAAATAGTAAAGTCTTAAATGGCATCATAAGATCAAAGCTAAATGTCTCTAAGGTAAGTCCACTCATGCACTCATCCCAAAGCAAAACCCAACTCCATTGCTTAGATACCTGCCGCGGAAGAAAAGAAATGCGGCTGAGCTTCAAGCTCATGAAGTGATATAAAAGCAAAGCAAATACTAAACGATATCGAATACGGAATATAGTGACCTAAAGATAGCAAAACCATAATTATTTTTAGAGTATATAAAACAGAATTATCGAATAAGGTTTATAGTTAACTACCACGAGCCCAAAACATATATCGATCACAATCATATTCACATAAGGCAACATTTGTAGGGGAGACCTACCAGAGTTATGAAGTACGTGCATGCACGCAAAGATCAATCATCGATAACAGATAACATATAAATATATAAATGCATCTAGGATATAACATAATGATAAGGACGGCATCACTTCATCGCCTTCTAGAGTCATGTCGAGGTGTCACGCACACCGGATTACGGAACCCCATGACTAGTGAAATATTTGGCTCGGTGTCAAACTATCTTAGGTCAAATCGAACGTCAAAATCGACACGATCATACTTTATCGAAGATTAATCATATTTTCAAAATCAGAGTTTTCATATCAACATAGTTCAAAATCAGATGTTTCATAATTCGAAATCGAGTTCGAGATAAGCAAATACTCAAACAAACAGAATGGGGTTCATAGCAAAGGCTTAGGAAACCCTAATATAAAAGCAAACGAAAAGAAAACGTTATAAGGAACCTTTCTGAAAAGGTCGAATATATGTACCTTATTCCAAAGCGAATGACCAAAAAGAAAAAATACGGAAAGCAAATGATCACTCCCTTCTTCACGAACCTATACACATTAATGATCGTACATATTATTTATGATTCCATAATTGTCGAAATGATCTTTTAATGTTTGGTGTTTATATTTAATGTATTTAATGATCCTAATACTTTAGGGTTTTATAATTAAATGAGACTTAAGTGTTTTATAACCAATATTGTAAATTAAGGTTCATTATGTCATTTATTAGAGTTTAGGGTTAAATGTGAAAATAGTTTAAAAGTCATAACTCACACAACTCATTAACTCTTGTTTATTTACTCAACACCTTCATGACTTTAACCATACGTTACTTATATACATATTATACGTCGACTTTTATACCCATGCACGTTTATGATTTCATGTGACAACACAAGTCACTCACCATCCGGATTAGATACACATCGACACACACACATACACATGGTTTCATAAAAGACCCGAACACGTAATATATTTAGATATCGACAAGCTCCTTTGACTTACAACACACGCAAGATAATACACGGTTCACACATCACTTAGGGTTTAGGTTTTGCATGTTCTTTATTCATTTAACACACGTTTACAAACATTCATATGGTTCGGCTAATATATATGTTTCGGCTTCCATGCTTTACTAAACCCTAACTCCTCTACGTACTTTACATATTCACGTTTGCATGTTACCTTGGCCGATTTTATTATATATGTGGTTCGGTTTTTATGTGGCTCGACAAAACACAAGCTCCGATTAAACAAGACATGTTACAACATATAATAACGTTAGGTGTATCAAAGTGAGACGAGAAGAATATGTTTATACCTTAGCCTTGCTCGTTGGAAACAAAGCTTCGACACCAAGGACAATGGCGAAAAAAAAAGAAGAAAAGAAGAGGCAAAGAAAATACCAAACTTGCAAACTAGGGTTCCAATTTGTGTTAATGTGTTTGTATTTATAGGTGGTACAATCAGTTAGGGCTTGAGGGGGTGGGCTCTCGGCTTGATCCAACCGAACAAAAACACACGCCCATCAGATCATAAATAAACAAAAGCAGCCCAAACGAACGGTCCAACTATTTACGCTGACGTTTAACTTTCGTCATACAATGTCGATTTCTTAAATATATTCGTTAGGTTTTAATTATTCATAAGTTAGATTTTAATTTCGTTAAATGAACATAAATGTATTTTACGTATTTTATAATTTCGATTTCAAGGGTATTTTAGTCATTATTCATGTTTTAGATTTCCAGGTTTTACAACTCTTCCCTCTAAAGAAGAAATTTCGTTCGAAAATTGAAATGAATCTAAACGAAACGAAATGAGAACATACCAAACTATTCAAAGAAATGAGGATAACTAGCTCGCATCGACTCTTCGGTTTCCCAAGTAGCCTCACGCTCCCGGTGATTTTTCCAAAGAATCTTAACGAACGGAATGACTTTATTTCTCATGACTCTTTCTTGCCTATCTAAAATAGCTTCCGGTTCTTCAGATAAAGACATATCGGATTGAATTTGATCAAACGGATAAGAAGCAATGTGTAACGGATGATAGTTGTATCCTCTTAGGAGAGATACTTGGAAAACATCATGAACATGCGATAACCGAAGGAGTGCTAACCGATACGAAACTTCTCCTATACGCTCCAAAATTTCAAACGGACCGATGAATCGAGGAATGAGCTTGCCCTTGATTCCAAAACGTTTCACACCTCTAAACGGCGAAACTTTCAGAAATACACGATCTCCAACCCGAAATTCTAAATCACGACGATGCTTGTCGGCATAACTTTTCTCACGAGACCTAGCCTCCTTCAACTTTTCTCTAGCAATACCACTTTCTCATACTGATCTCAATCATTTCCGACCTTCATTTTCACCTACTTCATCCCAACAAGTAGGTGCTCTACATTTCCTCCCATAAAGAAGTTCAAACGGTGCTGCCTTAATGCTAGCATGCCAACTGTTGTTGTATGCAAACTCTACTAAACACAAATATTCATCCCAATTGCCCGTCCATTCTAAAGCACAAGCCCTTAGCATGTCCTCTAAAGTCCGAATAGTCCTTTCCGACCGACCATCCGTTTGAGGATGAAAGGCAGTACTGAAATTAAGTCGAGTACCCCAAGCTTTTTGCAAACCTTTCCAGAAACGGGAAGTAAAACGCGAATCTCTATCGGACACAATATACCGGAGTACCATGAAGTCTAACTATCTCTTGCTGAAAAATTTCCGCCAATCTACCAATACCATAATCCTTTCGATTGGTAAGAATGAGCAGATTTGGCTAGTCGATCAACAACTACCCAAATCGCATCATGCTTCTTCCGAGTAAGAGGTAGCCCAGTCACAAAATCCATAGATATCTTATCCCACTTCCATGTTGGAATATCCAATGGCAGTAACAATCCACTAGCCCTTTTATGTTCAATCTTAACCTGCTGACAAATCATACACTTCGACACAAACGTCGCCACATCTTGCTTCATGCCATTCCACCGAGTATCGCTTCAAATCCCTATACATCTTGGTAGAACCGGGATGGATAGTGAAAGGAGAACTATGAGCTTCAGTCATAACTTTCTCGCGGAGTACCGGATCATTAGGAACACAAAGCCTATCTTCATACCATACAATTCCGTCATCATCAACCTTAAACTCCGTCTACTTACCTTCTTCAACATTTTGCGCCACGCCCACACTCACCATCATCTTTCTCGAGCTTTAATTTGCAGATAAGGTTCGACTCCACCTTCATACTAGCCCAATATCCATCAAAACCTCGTACGCACAACTCAACATCCAAACGCTCTAAGTCACGAAGAATCCTAGGTTCAATCTCAATACTTGCAAGAATGCTTGATTTCCGGCTAAGGCCAAAGAACTACATTAGCCTTACTTGGATGGTACTGAATGTTGGTGTCATAATCCTTAAGGAGTTCTAACCATATTCTTTGTCTCATGTTAAGCTCTTTCTGAGTGAAAATATACTTGAGACTCTTATGGTCAGTGAAAATATCACACATCTCCCCATACAAGTAATGCCTCCAAATCTTCAACGCGAACACCACTGCAGCTAACTCAAGGTCATCAGTTGGGTAATTCTCCTCATGAGGTTTCAGTTGTCTTGAAGCTAAGCTATCACCTTCCATGTTGCATCAAAACCCCAATCCTTTCTTAGATGCATCATCAGAATCTGAATCCTCCAACCGGATGGAAGAGTCAAAATAGGAGCGGACACCAATCTCCGTTTCAACTCTTCAAAACTCTCTTCTCGTTCATCCGTCCATACAAACTTTTCTCCTTTTCTCATCAGTTAGGGGCAAAGATAAACGAGAGAAACTTTCAACAAAACGCCTGTGTAACCAAAGAAGTCCTAGAAAACTCCGGCTCAGTCACTGTGAGGTCTTGGCCATTTAGTGATAGCCTCAACCTTAGACGGATCCATGGTGATACCATCGGCAGATACAATATGACCAAGGAAAGCGACTTGTTTTAACCAGAACTCACACTTCGAAAATTTAGCGCATAACTTCTTCTTCTAATCTCCAAAACTATCCGGAGATGTTGCTCATGCTCTTCTTCAGACTTGAAGTAAACCAAAATGTCGTCGATGAAAACGATAACTAACTTATCGAGGAACTCATGGAAAACACGATTCATTAAGTCCATAAATACCGCAGGCGCATTTGTCAAACCGAAAGGCATAACGAGAAATTCATAATGACCATATCCGGTAACGAAACGGTCTTAGGAACATCTTGCTCCTTCACACGAGTGGTGGTAACCGACCTTAGATCAATCTTCGAAAGAACTCGCCCCTTGCAGTTGATCAAACAAATCATCAATACGGAAGAGGATAACGGCGAATGGTAATACTGGTTGAGTTCACTAGTCGATACATAGACGATGCTTCCATCCTTCTTCTCTTCACAAACAAAGTCAGCACCCCATGGAGAAACACTGGTCGAATAAATCCATTTTCTATCATCTCTGTACTGCTTCCTTCAACTCCTTCAGCTTCTACAAAAGCCATACGATACGGAGCTAAATCTGGTTCAAGACTGTGAATTAACTCAATGCTAAACTCAACTTCTCTAGTTGGGGGAAGACCGGGAAGTTCATCGGGAAAAACGTCGGTGAATTCACAAACAAACGAAGGTTTTCAATGTTAGGACTCTCCAAAGATGTGTCCCACCGCGCGAAAAACCTTGGCACCCATGAGCAATCATGGTCCGTGCTTTCATAGCGCGAAATAAACTTAACAGATTTGAGGGTTGAGAACCATAATAAACAAATTCAGATGTTTTATGTCTCCAAAGATCACAGCTTCTAGCATAGCATCAATGGAAGCTCTATGGTAAGCCAACCAATCCATGCCTAGAATGATATCAAAGTCGACCATATAGAGAGGATACATATTTGGTAGTGGCTTAATATCATCAAAACGAAGAGGGCACTTAACGTATTTATGATCAATGATCATGTGGTTTTTCATAGGCATTGATAAGTGGTTTGTTAGTGGTTTGGGGTCATATTAAGTTTTAGCGAATGTGATGTATATAATGGAGTGTGTGGCACCTGTGACAATAAAACAAGACAAAGAAAATCACCAATGTAAAGAGTGCCCGTAATGGTACTGGCGCGCCCGCCTGAGTAGTAGCATAAACGCGGCCCAAAGAGTAGGTGGCGGCTTGATGTAGTTTCCAGAATCACCGTTCTCTAGGCAACTTGATCTTGTGAGTAGTGGAACCACAAGAGAAACATCCACCGGCCTTGAAACACCGCCCGGGATGAGCCTTTCCACAAGTAGTACAGAGGTGGGGGAGGCAAAACCTCACTGTCCTTTGTCGACCGTGAAGATCCCGGCACGACCCCGATATGATCCTCGAAATGATCGATCCTTGTTGTAACCGTTGTTACCTTGATTCCGACGATCATTTCCATTTCCACCAGAAATTGCTTATCCCCGACCGCCAGTGGCACCTAGAGTCAACATTTCTTCCTCGACCGACCCCGCGATCATAACTCCTATCCACTGACCCTCGATCGTAATCCTACCAAAGATTTCTTTATAATCACTACTTTGAGTCCTAGCTTGAACCCGATCACCATCACTCGGTACGCTTGTTGGAACCCCACACTCATGAAAGATCTCAATGTTACGAGCTTGCCATTGCAGGCCGACTACATCCTCATACTCAATATTAGCTCGGTCCAACACCCACTTCTTCACCCCATGAAGTGCTTAGCTTGACGCCTACCATCCCAAAGAATCGCTCCTGCACAAACTGACCAACTCATAAACCTGCCCATGTACTCATTTGAGTTCTCATGATCAAATGTAAATCGCCTCGATAGTCCCCTTTCATACCTTTGTCACAAAGATCGTGGAAGTAACGGTTATAGAAGATAGTCCAAACTCACCCAAGTACAAGCAATAGCAAAGGCATCTCCTCCTCTTACCTGCTTGAGTGCCTTCCACCAATTCAATGCATCACCTTCCAACTTAAATGTAGCCAAACGGGTCTTAAACTCGTCTCCACGACCCAATACTTCAAACGCCTTTTCTATGTGAGTGATCCAAGTCTCTACTCACCGGAGAGTAAGAAGCAGAAGGTTAAAGAAAGAGGCTTGAGCTTACCAAACGCCGAAAGCCAAGTATGAATGCCGACGGGTTGATTTCCTCCACCACTAACCGGGTACCACCGTTATGTATGTTGTTGATCACCAGTCCATCTCGTGTGGTGGTAATTCCGGGAAAAGAGTGTTGAGAGCATGGCAATCGCAAAGATCCAAGTTAGAGCATCATCGCCTCCATCCAAGTTACCGCTACGACGAAGTTTGAACCATCCGAACGATATTCAAACGATTAGCAAAATGAACAAAGGTGAGATACTTAAAATGGAAGTACGCAGGGAATCCTAAAGTCTACCCAATCCTCACAAGTCATAGCGCCTGCTTCTGCGGTCTCAAACCTCGCTCGACACCATAAATTTGTAAATTCCTAATCTCGAAGCCAAGGTAAAGGAATCACAAATAATGGTGTCATATCAAAGCAAACATAAATATCCAAAAAGAAGTCTAACATAAATGTCAAATAATTCAAGCCAACATGAATTCAATACATAGGTCCCAATGGAAGATAAATCTGTCGTAAATAATCCTAAATAGTAAAGTCTTAAATGGCATCATAAGATCAAA
>OU343222.1:83826361-84007539 GCA_910596185.1 Chrysanthemum makinoi
AAAAAAACGTCTGGAGGACGTGCCCATAGTGAGAGAATTTCCTGAAGACTTACCGGGACTTCCACCAGCCCGACAGGTCGAATTTCAAATCGATTTAGTGCATGGAGCCGCACCTGTGGCAAGAGCACCTTATCAACTGGCTCCAACAGAACTACAAGAGCTATCAAACCAGTTGTCGGAACTTGCGGAAAAATGATTCATCAGACCGAGTTCTTCACCATGGGGAGCACCGGTTCTATTCGTCAAGAAGAAGGATGGAACTTTTCGAATGTTCATCGACTACCGTGAGTTGAATAAACTGACCATTAAGAACCGTTACCCACTTCTAAGGATCGACGATTTATTCGATCAACTTCAAGGTTCGAGCGTTTATTCAAAAATTGACTTAAGGTCCGGATACCATCAACTAAGAGTTCGGGAAGAAGATATTCCCAAGACCACCTTCAGAACTCGTTATGGACATTATGAGTTCCAAGTCATGCCTTTTGGGCTGACCAACGCACCAGCTGTGTTCATGGACCTCATGAACCGAGTGTGCAAACCATACCTGGACAAATTTGTAATCGTTTTCATTGACGATATCTTGATTTATTCCAAGAGCGTGAAAGAACACGAGGAACATCTTAGGTTAATCTTAGAATTGCTAAAGAAAGAGGAGTTGTATGCTAAATTCTCGAAGTGCGAGTTTTGGATAACAACTGTGCAATTTATGGGTCACGTAATCTACAGTCAGGGTATTCATGTAGATCCCGCAAAGATCGAGTCAATTAAGGATTGGGCGACACCTACAACACCTACTGAAATACGCCAATTCTTAGAACTCGCTGGATACTACAGAAGGTTTATTGAAGGCTTCTCAAAGATCGCTAAGTCCTTAACCAAACTAACCCAGAAAAACGTCAAGTTTGACTGAGGAGAAAAGGAAGAAGAAGCTTTTCAACTCCTTAAGGAAAAGTTGTGTAGTGCACCTATCTTGGCCCTACCCGAGGGTAGTGAAGACTTTGTTGTTTATTGCAACGCTTCACACAAAGGGCTAGGAGCGGTGTTAATGCAAAGAGAGAAGGTAATAGCATATGCCTCTCGCCAGCTGAAAACCCATGAGAAGAATTACACAACACACGACCTGGAATTGGGATCAGTTGTGTTCGCACTCAGAATTTGGAGACATTATTTGTATGGCACAAAGTATATCGTGTACACCGATCACAAAAGCCTACAACACATTTTGGACCCAAAAGAAATGAACAAACGCCGATGGTTGGAATTACTCAACGACTACGACTCGAAATTCGTACCATCCGTAAAGCAAATGTAGTTGCCGATGCTCTCGAGAAAAGAGAGACCAAAACCCTTAGAGTCAGATCTTTGGGTATGACAATCAGTTCACCTCTTCCATCCAAGATTCTTGAAGCTCAATCGGAAGCACTCAAAGAAGAGAATCACCTAAATAAGAACCTTTACGGAATGCCAGAAAGTGAAAATGGATTCGTAAAAAGGTCGGATGGAACCTTATGTTTTAAGGATCAAAGTTGGATTCCACGTTACGGAGGAATTCGTGATATCATTATGCACGAATCCCACAAATCTAAATACTCCATACACCCAGGGTCCGACAAGATGTATCTAGATCTGAAGAAATTGTATTGTTGGCCAAACATGGCCCGACATTGCGACATATGTTAGCCAATGTTTAACCTGCTCAAAAGTCAAAGCCGAACACTAGAGACCCTCGTGTCATGTAACCCGAAATTTCGAATGGAAATGGGAACGCTTAACGATGGACTTTATTACCAAGCTACCTAAGACCTCCGGTGGCTATGACACTATTTGGGTAATAGTTGACCGCTCACCAAGTCACTCATTTCCTACCGATAAAGGAAAAAGACGGTATGGACAAACTTGCACGATTGTACCTGAAGGAAATCATCGCATGCCATGGTGTCCCAATATCCATCATCTCGGATAGAGATAGCCGTTTCACCTCAAATTTCTGGAAGTCACTTCAAGATGCTTTAGGATCTAACCTTGACATGAGCACCGCCTACCATCCTCAAACTGATGGACAAAGCAAAAGGACCATTCAAACTCTGGAGGATATGCTAAGAGCATGTGTGATTGATTTTGGAAATGGCTGGGATAAACATTTGCCATTAGCCGAATCCTCTTACAACAACAGCTATCACACAAGCATCAAAGCTGCACCATACGAAGCACTCTACGGTCGAAAATGCAGATCACCTGTGTGTTGGGCCGAGGTCGGAAAAAGTCAACTTACTGGTCCGAAACTAATTCAAGAGACTACTGAGAAGATAGTGCTAATCAAAAACCGGCTGCAAGCAGCACGTGATCGTGAAAAAAGCTACGCGGACAAGAGACGAAAGCCACTTGAGTTTCAAGTGGGAGATAAAGTCATGCTAAAAGTTTTGCCATGGAAAGGCGTAATCCGTTTCGAAATTCTCGCAAGAATCGGCCAGGGCCTACCGACTTGAGTTACCACAAGAACTCAACTCCGTGCATAACGTGTTTCACGTATGCAACTTGAAGAAATGTCTTTCGATCGAAACTCTTGCTATTCCCTTGGAAGAAATCCAAATCAATGAAAGGTTGAATTTTGTCGGGAACCCACCGAGATCATGAATCGAGAAATCAAATGGCTCAAGCAAAGCTGCATTCCTATTGTTAAGGCCCGTTGGAACTCTCAAAGAGGTCCATAATACACGTGGGAACGTGAAGATGAGTTCAAGCGAAAATACCCACACCTTTTCTCAACTTCAGAAGTAATCTAACTGAAAACCTAGGACGGTTTTCCTTTTAAGGCAGGGAGGATGTGACACACATTAATTTTTCACTTATTATTAAATAATAAATGGTAATTTATTATTACTAAGCATATTCATTAAGCATACATTAGCTTGCTCGAGCATTTTGAGTGGATAACTCATACATTGTAGCATATTGTATAACCTTTTGCATAATAATTTAATTAGGAAATTATGATATTTTAGTCCCGAATTCTCTTATGATCATAATTGTAAGACGAGAGGTTATCTCTTTTTCCATTGAGACCGACACCACGCACTACCATTACCACTATGATAAGGGCAAAATAAACCTATGGTAAATCTCCGGAATAGAAAACATTATAAACATAATACTATATCAAAACGATTCATAAAGCGCAAAGATAAAAATTATCAAATCATAATATACTACCACGTATATACTGTATGACACAAAAATACATAATACAATTATAATCTACTTACAATATTTAACAACTTACAATACCCAATAAATTAAAATGATACATTTTATTTAAAGTTAATTAAAATTTCTCTCTTTTGTCTTACTCACCCACGCCTCACACTCTCACACAACTTTGATAATCAAACTGTTTCCCCTAAAATCCTATCTTCTTTTCCGATACCACTCCTTCGATGGGTCATCTCAAAAAGGAAAATTTATATATGTGGTATCCGAGAAACTACTTTCTTCCCCACCTCTCCTATCCAAGACTCATTTGGGTGAATGTTTTTGTTCCTTCTTCTTTTTCTGTCATCGTTAACGCCTCCCAAGACAAAAAGACAAGCCACCCTCAAGAATCTATGAAGCTATAGTATCTTTCCTTTATTCACAGAAGCTTTATTGTTTCACCCTACATCATTCCGGATGTCAACGAGAGGAAGGTGAGAGCGAAGTTTTCTTGAAAGTAGATACTCCTCATCTCCCAAGATTGGAAAGCCTAATCAAAACTACTCCTCATCTTTTCCTTTTTATTTTTCTTCGAGGCAACCCAAGGAGTATCACACTCCAAATCTCACCACAAAGGATAAGAAAAATTAGAGCATGGAAGACTTTACTTGGGTGTTGCTTCGGATCGATTGGGTTGTTTGTGGTGTTAGATTTTCGGGTTGGCCTTCGACTCCATTGTAATCACACTTCTTTTGTAAGAATTGATTTCAACCCTATACTTTGTTAAAATTCATAAAATTGTTGATTATGAAATTGATAAATTCGATTACTTTTTGTTGTTTCTAAGTCTTAATCTATGAAAGTGGTGATGTGAATGTATTTTCTTTCTTTCGTCGATAAAGTGCACCCAAAGAGTTAGAAATTTGGTTTCAGATAATTGATATCATGGTGTAGTTAGGTGCTCATCATGATGAGGATATTGTCTAGTGTCATTCTTTTATTGGTCCTTGTTGGTGAAGTCAAAATGGTCGAAAACCCACTGTGGTTATCACCACAGTGGTGATGTTTAAAAACTTAAGTGGAAGGTTGGTATCGATGTTGATGGATTTCGACCTTAGGACTCATGTGTAGGAAGTGTTTTGGTTGTAAAAGAACCTTGTCATCTATGCACTTTTCATTTGCTATCTCGAATAGGAGCACTTGACTCGTGTGTTGTCCGTTTTGAAAGCTTTCCCACATAAAGTACCATTTACAAACTCCCTCCCAACTCCCATTTTTGTCTAGGAATTTTTCTTGTGGTCGTATGACTAGTAGTCAATTTGTAAGTAGAGATCGAGGATCATTGTAGTAATGGTCAAGTCGAGTTATGAGGGGCTTAAGGGTTGTCGCATCACCAGACTCGAGACGTAAATGTAGTAGACACGTAGGTGTCTAACCGGAACCCCTCGACCATTTTATTATGTCTAAGTGCTACAAATTCTTTTTGGTGCAAGTAATTTCGCGTCAAAATTTGCAAAAACCTTTCTATTGCATTGGGCCACAACCCGTGATTTACCTTCCAATAAAATCTCTTCCTAAAACATCATCAATGGCCGAGCCCTTTCTTATACATATCCCACTTCGAGCCTAAGCCCAAGCCTAGTACCCTTGACGCGGGCCACGCCCACCGTGGCTGGGTGGAGTGTTCTTAAGTGAATTAAGCAAATCAACGAGATAAAACCCGAGGTGTTTAATCGGAAGTCAAATATAAACCAAACTCGCTTCCCCGATATTCATTTCCTTTCGTTTTATGCCGTCATAACATCAAGTGTAAAATTCTTAATGCAAGTCAACCTAAATAGAGAAACAAGTGCTAAAAGTATAATTTACTTAACAAGTTTCATATCAAAGTTTTAACGTCAATGTGATTGGTTAGTTCCATTTATACTAAGTAAGATTTTTACTCATTAAATTCTAATGCTAAAAACCAATTTTTGACAAATAACCATTGTCTAACTATATTATTGTAACATATGATAAATTTGAAAGTCTTCAAATTTAAAATGGGTATACTTTAAAACAAGAGATATTAGAAAATAAATCAACCTTGTTTGAACCCGACAATACCATTATGTGTCGACATGAATAAGTATATAGACACATACATATACTACTAGTAAAACATTATGGTTATTTTACAAGCCAATTTTGGTTTTAATACCATTATAAGAACAAGATTAAATTAACCATTCTAAGTAAGTCCTACTTAAAATAATGAACTAAAATGTTGCCCTACTTATCTAGGTCGTGCCGTTTGCAGTTCCATAACATTCATTGAAGTCCCACCTTTGGACTACTTATTGCTAAAGTGAGTTTATAGCCTCATTTTTACTTGATAAGTTGTTTTATACATTTTGGGGTGAGAAAATATGAAAAACCTTTTTATGGACCTGAACTATTGCATGATTACTATTACGGTTTAGCCCCTGCCCTTATGTCCCTAGAAATGCCCCATTCATGAACCGCCGCCTGCTGGGAAGCGCGAATGTTATAAATAGATCTATTGAGGGTGACTCCTCCATTCGGTTGGCCATACTTAGGCTAAGGCGAAACGTATACCATGTCGGAATCAAGTGTAAAGGGACAAAACACTTATTGGGCCCCATAAATTGTATGACTTCATTTTGCATACAGAAACTGTTGTAGCATCGGTTGCATGAACTTAGTGCTAGCGTAATAGACTTTCACCCATATATCATTATATTCGTTTTAATGATTATATGCCTTTGATTATGGTCCATGTTTATCTTGTTGTAATATATTGGATTTCACAAACACATCAAAAACATATTAAATATGGGGAAGATGTTTTGAGAGTTTAGAGAGAAAGTAGAGAGAGAGGGAATGATGAAATAAAGAAAAATGGTATTAAAGCTCCAACCCTCTACCTTGGGAGGTAGAGGGTATTTATAGTTTCTTACAAGACTCGCCTCTCCTACGGGCGTGGATCGGGCATACAAGGTAAAGACCCGTCTGTCCTCCACGGTGTTACTTAACTAACTACTTATTAACATAACATGACTACGTCTACGAGCTTTCTAATGAATACATATACTTGAGGTGACCGACACTTTAACTAATGGATTTTCTAAATCCTAACAATCTCCCCCTAAGGGAGGTCACCTCAAATTACATTGAATACAAACAGATATTACATTTTGATTGTTCTTGGATTCTTGATTAAGTTCTTTGCTCAGAGCCGTAGTCTTTGATTCTTCAAGTTTTGCATGTTTGGTTAATCCAAGTGGAGGTCTTTAACTGATCCACGTGATGATGAGTTTTGAGCCAGCTTTGAGATCATCAACTACCATAAATCTCTGACTCTTCCTTTGTTAGTAGAGTTGACATTATGTGATGTTGTGACATTGGACCGACATGCTCACATTCTGGATCATGATTTCTCCTCATCAGAGTAGCGGAAGCTTTAGATGATTCATGATATTTGCAGCTGCGAAAGCGAAGCATGGAGTGAAAATATCGAGTTGTTGATGCTTTCATCATGATTTCTCTAGATGTGATGTGTTGTGTGAGCATGCGCTATGGATTGACTCCTCAATTGTGAACAATCTGACTCGTCGGTGTTCCTCGATACAACAGCTTAGCAATAAAATTACACCAGTGTCTTTGATCACTTTTGTTGAATTGAGGTACACGCCCACGTTCCCGTTATCACAAGTGCACTGCCGTGATCGGTAGTATTCCTAAGAATCTCCTTGACAGGTTTAGCAAATGCTTAGCCGCTTCACACCGGAACGTCTCAAAGAAGACAACACGGAGTGAGTGAACCAATAATTGAGATTCACGATTGATGAAAAATGATTTAAAAAACAATCGTGTATTGCTTAATATAAAGTGTTTTGCAATACAACGAAGGTTTTAAGGAAAATCAATTATCAACCATAAATATCTTTCATTTTGAAATACTAATACACAGTCGATGTGCTAGAGAAAAATGATTTTTGCGCACAACGACTGGTTTTTCAAAGGTATCCGTCAATCCATAACCTGGACCAAGGTTGATTCATGGTGTGAATCGCCCCATCGTTTCTGTCCAGTTGTCACATGTTTGATCTATTGGATAGATCTCACATGCTACCTACCAAGAGCTTGTTTGATGTTGGCTCTAGAAGGTTTTCCATCTTCATTGTGAATATGTGAACATATCACTTAGATGTTACCGCAATACCACAAGGATAAAGGACTCTTAAGATATATTCTCACTTTCCACATTGTGTTAAATAGTGAGTCTTCATTGACTGTGTCCTTAATGAGATTTATTGATGATCTCGTGGCTCTAGACTCAATAGTGAACATTTGGTTCCTATGTCGGAGACTAGGGAGAGGGTCTCCTTCTTCAATATCAACAATCTCCAAGAGAAAGTCGATAGATAATGTAGGTTCCCCGTGAGAATGAAACAAATCCTTTTAAGAGGAACTTGAGTAGCTTGGGAAGTTGTAGTGCAGTGCGTCACTGGGTCAATGACGTCTTGTCTTCAATACCGGTGTTACCTTGGTAACCACGAGTAGCATATGTATTGAACCCGTTTCTCTATGGTTGAATAAATGGAGGGTTGTTTCTTTTTACCCTATTCACATTAAATTCTTTTTCATTCTTCAACCCCTTCAGTGCTTACCGCGACTTCATTACTAGAACCTTTTTGGGTTTATTCCAGTTCTAGCTCAATCTCAGTCGGCACTCTTCCCATTTCTCATTTTTCTCCTTTTTCTATATACCTAAGGACTCTACACTATCTAGTGGATTGTCCCCGGTAGATCCCTCCTGCCGGGATCGTGGGAACGAATACCTACCCTAACCATCCTTATAACTCCATGCATAAAGTAAAATTGGTCAGTCTTTTGGTATTATTCTTCCTCCTCGAAACCAATTGAAAACCATTTTAAAATCAATCAAGGTACTTGTGATATAAAATCAAAGTATTTTGTACCTTAATTGGTTTTGATATTTTAGAAAAGCTCCCCATCAACATGTGCTTCAAGTATTAGAAATTATTTTAGCATGGAGGCAGAGGACATTTGAAATCTTAGATTGAGCATGAAAGATCCAATCTTTTGATTAACATTTTCTAGAATAATCATCATCACTTCCCAATTAAATCTAGTATTTAAACACTTTTGGAAAAATCAAATTTGGGAAGGATGAGGTTTTCTTATGATTGCTCCCCCTCAATATGTGCATCGAGATTCGAAAGAGTTTTGCACATATTAGAGAGAACCTGCACTTTGAGACAAATCAATCACGATTCAATTCCTTAAGGTTTAAGATAAATGCTCCCCCTTAACATGTGCGTGGAAAATTTGAAATCGTTTGGCACATGTAGGGAGGAGAGCTTGTTCATATATTTCTAAACCACTTATCTAATTTATATCCAATTTAAATCACAAATTCTCCCCCGATCACAATTTTCAAATTCTTTGAGATTTGTGATCTCTATTGATTTAAATTAATTTAAAAAAAAAACTTTTGAGGAGAAATGTGACTTGCTTTTGAAAAACATTTTAACTGATAAGGATCAGATTTTGAAACATTAAACTCCATTGTTCAAAAATGCATATCATTAGCCAAGGTCTTGAACCAATTGTATAAAACATTGTAAAACATTATTCTTTTAGATTATCCAAAAGTAGACCTTGCTCGATTACGTGCCAATTGTTTGAAAAATAACTTTTTGATTTGATTGAAATAATTCTCCCCCTCAATCAATGACATAAGTTGTTGATTTAGTGTTAGAGATTTTGACAAATGATAAGTCCAGATGATTTTCAAAAATGTAGTCTGAGTTATTTTCAAAGCAATTTTGTTTTCATTAGATGACAAATATTTTTCAGAAGAATTTATAGAAGGAAAAATATTTGGAAGGAAATGTTTGTCTTTTTGGTGACAAAAATTTGTTTTTAGAATCAGAGCATGAGATTTGAAAAATAATATTAAGCATGGCTCTGTTCTTTCTTTTAAAACGGGTATCAATTCAAATAACAAGTAGCCACCATTTTTCTCCATCTCAATTTTTGATAAAAAAGGTTTATGTACATTCGAACTTCATCTAAAGACCCGTGCCATTCTTTGAGTGACAATTCTAAGTCCGTAGATGTTATCGAACAAGGAAAACATGACAAAAGAAACAATATTTTTGGAATTTTTTCAAGATTTTCTAATTTTTATGGATTTTGAAAATTTTATATTTTTCTATTTTCTTTTTGTTGGTTTTATAATTTTGTATTTTTCTTTTTGAAAAAATATGTACAAAAAGGATAATTTAGTTTAAGAGAATGATGAAATGTGTACCGAGATAAGGATATCGTTCAGCACGTTGTAGAAGAAAGAAATCAGCATCTCTTAAACTTTCACCACCAAAGCATTCGAGGCTTCTAAGAAAATCGTCTAAACATGAGCCTTCTAAATGTGAATCTTTGGTATTTCCCCAAACCGACAATCTTCGAATTAAGACCATTTTAAGATGAAGTGAAGCAAAACACCTAATTGTATGAAGCTCAAGAACCCGAAGAAGACGATAACAACGAAGTAGCAAGTTAACACGGATCATCTCTGCGATTATCAAACCCAGAATAAATGATTAAGTCTGATCACATGAACTTGTTGTGCATCCCTGATGTATACGTTACTCTTCGAGTTTGAGCAGTTTTCAATTTAGAGGAATAATATATCAACATCTTTATTTTACCAAGTGCATTCTAGTTATCTTACTTATAACCAATCAGCCCAAGATGTACACTTGTACCCAACAAGAGTAGAGACGATGACATCCAAATAACATGTTGAGTCACTGATGATATCTGCGGATGTCAACTCCGGAATAACTGATTTAGCTCGATCAAGTGAACATGTTGTGCGTTCCTAATGTACACATATCTCTCCCCATGATGGTTTGATCTCATCGAATCATCATAACAATGTGTACATGAAGCAATAACTGGAAGCACTTTATCATTAAATATATCGAAGATGTCGATAAGCAATTTCATCTTACATTCCAAATATCCTTCTCATATTTCTTCCTACGGAATCGAGTTAACACATACCATAAGTATCCAGAGACCACTTCCCCCCAAATGGTTGGAATAATACATCCTTCCCCAAATAGTTGGAATGATACATCCTACCCCCAAATAGTTGGAACAATAACACCAAACGCCACGAATTAAACACCGAAGTTTCTCTGCGGTTATGACATTTGTCTTCCGGAATAACTTCAATTAATCGAAGTATTAAGTTCATCACGTGTACTCTTGTGTATTCGCATGAATGTCTCCTTCCCCTTGCTGGTTTTGATACCTCGTAATCAGCAACACATTATTCAAACCAAATATTCTTGAAATAGAGAAGAACCGAATTTGCTCAAATGTATCTTGTGAGAATCAACCGCCATGAAACTCTCTCTGACTATCTTTATTAACCCATGTGTAGAAAATTTGAAGTGACCACTAATGAAGAAAACTTGATATACCAAACTTGAAACTGAAGTTGAATTCCCTACATTTGTATCTTAAGCTTGCACTTAATGATGGAAGAACAGTGTCGAGAACCTATGCTTCAAGCAAATCTCTAAGTACTCACTACTCAAACAAAGTATGAGACATTAACACCTCTTGATATTATCCACATCGTCGGTCTTTAACCATCCACCCCGACTGCTGGTAACTAGATAAACCAAGTCTTCAACCCAAATTCTTAAATCCGAGCAAGTTATCAAACAAGAACACGCCTTTGTGAAAGTCAACTTCAATCTCAAATAAGTGATAAATGATTAACTCCGAAGTAATCAACTTGTGTCAAACACGTGAATAAACATACAATGAGATGTACATTGACCCACTGAATGAACAGGAACAAATGATTCCTCAACATCAATGCATTCTTCCTAAAGGTATACATGTAGAGACTGATATGGAAGATTCACCGATAATGTCTTCGAGGATAGGTAGTCATTTTCCTTAATGTTTATGTGGTTGATTTATAGCGTGCACAATGAGAGGAACAATAATCCGAGAAGATTTGGCAAAGGAATACCAAAGAGCGGATCATTATTCATGAACAATAATCCGTGAAGATTTGGCAAATGAATACCAAAGAGCGGATCATTATTCAATAGTGCAACTATAATATCATGATAGTCATTATCAACGCCTTGTGAAGTAACTAGAGATAAGGTTTCTTGAGAATTCCGAGAAGTACTTCTTAGATGGTATCGAGCTCCAACCTCTACCTTGGGAGTGAGGTATTTATAGTTTCTTACAAGACTCGCCTCCTACGGGCTGTAGATCAGGCATACAGTGGGTAAAGACCCGTCCGTCCTCCACGGTGTTACTTAACTAACTACTTATTAACATAACATGACTACGTCTACGAGCTTTCTAATGAATACATATACTTGAGGTGACCGACACTTTAACTAATGGATTTTCTAAATCCTAACAACTGTTTTAATTATAAACCTATGAACTCACCAACTTTTAGCTGACCATTTAGCATATTTTCTCAGGTGTTTGATTTGTGATCATGGTTCAAGGCAAGGAGTGGCAATGGTCGTAGTTATCCTAAAAGAAGTGTTTTAACACATGTTGATGTTTTAATTGGGACCACAAAACTTATGGGTTGTGCCCTTTTAATTAAACAATGTTTGTAAAACAATGTTTTTAAAACTATTTTATGAAATTAAATGGAGTATGTATTCCGTTCTTTTTTACTTGTGTTATGATCTCCGATTTAGTAGCACCCCATGACCCGTATGCTTCCGCTAAACCAGATTTGGGGGTGTTACACAACCTAACAATAATTAACAACTAGGTTTCATAGATCTAAGCAAACACACAAGAAATTTAGCTAGACATGTTAAACAAGCAAGTATACACACAATCAATCAAACATGGGGTAGACATAATGATAAATTGAAGATATGGATTAAGATATAATCAACAAACCATTACAAAATATTTTTGGAGTGATTAAAACCTTCAAAGTTGCTGGAAAAACACCTGTCTAAGCCCTGGAATCGGAGTTAGGGTTTAGAGCCTACAAAAAGTGAAGTTATAATGTTCTATTTATAGGCAGATTTTCTGTCGGCAAAGGGTGACGGCGTCACATCTATAGATTGACGGCGTTATGAAGACTTTTTCACCAAACTGTATATTTTCTCGCTCGTCGCGCTGGCTTTGAATCACCTAAATCCGAAGTTCGTATGCAAAAGTTATGGCCAAAAAAAGATTACCACTTCGCTGCAGTTGTGACAGTCTTGATCACTTGTGACGACGCCGGGTTGAGACGTGACGCCGTCGTTTCTTCAAGAGTGATGACGTCGTGAGAAAGTCTACCGAGCCGTCACAATTATAGGGACGTCGTCGCTCTTTGTTTGTGACCTCGGGTGCACTTAGCAGCGCTTGATTGTCTTGATCTTGACTTTGGCCATTTTCTTCACATATTCATGCCTTTTCGTCCAAATAAGCATCATTCCAATTTAAGCATTTTGCCTTCAAGAGACCTAAAAAGTGAAAAGGAACGAAATTAAGCTCAGAACGGATATAAAAGTGGTCAATTAAAGGCTTAAATGACCCCTCAAAAGTGTACCTTTTAAATCCTTATCATTTCCTCAAACGTGACATGACGTGAGATGATGATTTTGTTGGTGGAAAGGTCTAAGCATCGATAACCCCATTGGTTAGAGGGATATCCAAGGAAGATACATGGTGTGGATCGCGGGGCTAGTTTGTGAGAGTCGTCGATATGGGGCAGATAAACAACCAAATATGAAGGAATGAGTAGTTAGGTTTTGTCTTGTAAAGACGGTTAAAAGGTGTGTCGTTACTAATTGCATTGGGGAGTATTAAGAAGGTATGTCCATATATAGTGCTTCAACCCAAAAATGTAGGGGTAAGTGAGCTTGAAATAAGAGGGTGCGTATGAGATTGTTTATGATTCGTATCATTCTTTCGGATTTACCATTTTGTTCAGATGTGCGAGGACATGAGAAGCGCATGTGAATCCCATGTTTGTCAAATAAATTGTGGAAAGTATGATTATCGAACTCACCTCCATGATCACATTGAAAATCCTTTATTTCAAGATAAATTGTGTTTTGACGTGGTTACGAAATTGAACAAATTTATCAAAAGTGTCGGATTTGTTACGCAATGGATATACCAAAAAAATGAGAATAATGGTCTAAAAACAAGACATAATATTTAATCCCACTAAGACTCGAAAGTGGAGAAGTCCACAAATCAGAATGAACAATATCAAAAATAGAAGTAACTACAGAATCAGAACTAACAAATGGAAGTTTCACGTGTTTGCCAAGCTGACAAGCATGACAAAGAACGGGAGACTTCGTTTTATTACAAACAATTGAACTACTTGAAATAAGAGTACGTAACACATCACTTCTAGGGTGACCTAGACGTTGGTGCCACGTGTGATGACCGGTGGTGAAGGCTTGAGGAAAACTGGCTGACTCGTAGGTAGGTTTGGTGGCATGATATAAGTCGCCAGAGCTGTCACATCTGAGAAGAAGTTTGCGAGTCGAATAGTCCTTCATGGAAAAACCAAACTCGTCAAATTCGATGGAAACTTTATTATCACGGGTAAATTTACGAAAGGAAAATAAATTTTTTACAATGGTAGGTGTAACAAGAACATGATTAAGATGTAAGGCTTTATGGGGGGTGGGCAAAATGCTATGGCTAGTATTGGTAACGGGAATAGATGCCCCGTCACCAACAAAAACATATGGAAATATGCTCTTATTAAAAACGGAACTCAAATTATTTGCATTGGAATTAAGATGTAGACGCGACTTGTGTCCATATTCCACCCGTCATTAGCAAAATCTTGTGTGTAAGGGTGCTAAATGCTTGAGGTAGTGCAGTCTCCGTGGTTAGCCCATTACGCATCGAGGACCCAACATGTGCTTGTAATGTTGTGCTAGACTCGCCCAGCACCAGTTCGGAACCGAGGTGTCTTTCGCGGTGTATGTGAGCCTCGTTGGGCCTAGCCTGATTGTGTAAGTAACCTGTTATGGGCCTGCAACAAATGGGTATATGCTTGTACTAATTGGGCCTGGTCTATATTAGCAATATCGACAGCATGGAATTTTGCATGGAACGAATGGGATTGGAACAAGTAGCATACATGTGTCTGCTAGTATTGTTATTATTATTTTGACCATTAGAATGCACAAACTTGCACCTATCCGCGTACCAATAGTGACCTCGTGTGAAATTACGACAAACGGAAGATGAGTTGGAGCCATTAACTGATTTTCGAGAGTTAGACATAGAGCCTCGCGCGATGCATGGCATGGTGAAGAAGAGAAGTAATACGCAGGAGCTCGATGAGGTGTGTCTCGGGTTCATGCGAGACTCGGCTAAGGACAACATGCTTCGAACTGTTTCCAAGTTCGGGAAGGGCTCCTTGTTTAGAACGACATGCTAACTTGGTCATATTTTTCGCTAAGACCGTTTATTGGTATATAACAACATCTTCTTCCAGATAGTAGACACAAGGTTGCTTAGCGAGATGCATCGAGTCTATTTTTCGAAGTACGTCAATGGATAGATCTCCAATATATGGGCTACGCAATTCACCTAGGAGTTCAACTGTTTTAGAGTCTCCCATGCATCCTTAGACATTTTGGGTTTGGTTTTCAACACACGTTCAAGGAGGGGTTCAAATATGGTTTGGAATATCCACGACTTGATGAGGGAGTCAGTGAACATCCATTCGGTTGTCTTGGGAGTGGGAACGGCTGCAACACCGGTGCTAGTCGATGTCTCCTCATCGATTAGGTGATCCGCAACCTTGAAGCCATCAAGTTGGTTTAAGAATAAATCACTCTAGTAAGTGTAATTGAGTTTATCAGCGTCAAGCTTGACAGGTATGAGGGTCTTGAATGGTATTTGGGATAGTTTATCTGATGTCGGTGGTGCAGTGGGAGGGATTGTATCATTGGTCATGATGCGTGATCTTGGATGGAAGAGGTTAATGAAGCGGCAGATTTACTATTTTTGGAAGCGGCAGATTTAGGGTTTGTGGGATGTACTTTGGTAATCTCTTGATACCATGTAAGATTATTGTTTTCCCATATCATAATAATAAGTCACGAGCCATTTAAATACATGAGGAAACATAAACGGGCTAGGCCTCTACAAACAATAAACCGGGCCTGAGATCTAAACTAATAAACATAATACAAATACTCGCTAACATCTACTATTCGTCTACCTCTGTTTGGACATGCATGTTTGAATATGTTCTTTATCGTTGGTTTTTCAGTTTTCTTGTCAAACTCTCAATGTAGCATTTTGAGTTTGAGGGGGAATGTTAGTTTAATAAAGGCTTAGGCCCGTTGGTTTTAACATGTTTGTGAAAAACTAGAAGGGGGGTTGAATAGTTTACCATTTAAAATCTTTGTTTTGAAACTTATTGTAAGATCAATTGATATTGATCAAAGATATGTTAGTGAAGAATAAACAATATGCAAGCAATATATAATGAGTAAATAAGGAAAGAAATAATCAAACCACGACAAGTTGTTTATAGTGGTTCGGTCTACAAGGACTCTTTTTCCTTGCCCTACTCCACTCCCGAGTCTCCAACTCGAGAGTTATCTTCACTAATCAACAAGCTCCTTTAACCGGCGGAGAAAACCTTTACACGTCGCTTACACAATATTTCCGACACAAAGCTAGATGTCGAGTTCTTTTACAAGGGTACAACCACTCCCACACACTATGTATTTTGAGGACTAAAATAATAACCACTCACACTCAGAGGTTTAAGATGGTTTGGTACAACAATGATGTATGAACAAGACTAGATCATACAACAACAAAACAAACAAGCCTTCCAACTATTTGTTGAAGCTTGATTATGCCTTGATCTTCTTTGCTACAAAAGATGATCACTATAATGATATGAAACTGAGTTAGAAATAATAGAGAGAAGGAATGTATGTTATTATGCTAGAAAGGGATGAGAAAACAACTTGGGTTGGCTTGCTATTTATAGGTTAAAGTGTTCTGCTGTCACCACGGACCACGAAACCAAAATGGGTTCCGCCCTTGACGTTTTGGTTCACGTCTCCGTAAAGAAGATTACAAAGATCTTACCAAAGTCAATAAAATCTAACCAAGATCATGTAAGATATGTAGAACCCAAATCTAAACAAAATATCTTATGAAATCTTCTAGAGATTTCAATGTGATGCAAGCCATGATGTCATGTGTTGTTTTCTATTTTAGAAAATATGTTAAAAGTAAATACATATGTAATGTTGTGTTTTAAGAAACTAGAACATACTTGTTCTAAAAATGTTGACACACATTATGGTTTAAAAGGATATCTAAGTTAATTGATACATGACTAATCAAAATGTAAATGCTTGAGTGATGAAGACTTTATTTAAATAAATCTTGTTTTAATATCTATTAATCTTGACAAGCTTTATACTTTACAAAAATAAAATTTACTTTTGTCGTTAACAAAACTTAGGTAAAGATCATAAAATATAAATAACGTTTAATGACGATATTTGTATTAACACTGTTTATCTTCTAGGGCTCTCTTATTTGTAGTCTATTTAATATCTTGTATTTTCATGTTCCGTATTACATTATTAATAATACAAATCATTGTTCGATCTTTAGTTTCAACACATTTATCATAAGAAGCACATCGTTTAAAGTTTGAAGAACTTTTGGCAGCTCTATTCAAGGGTTTTTTTTAAGGATTAATTTCATATATCACCATACTTTCATGATTAATTTCATATATACCTAAAGTGCAAGTATTAAATGCATAATGTACAATGTTTTTAATGCATGTTTGGGTATATACGAAATTTCTAACTAAAAGGATTAGAGATATAAAATTGCCCCTTTTTTATAAAAAAGATGGACGAAAAAACAAAAAATTCAAAAGTTTGTGTGTAGCAGAACTATTAGTTACTTTTATCTACTTAAATTCGCATTTACCATCTCTGTGTTATTTGTTACTTTTATGCCTTTAGCAAAACTGTTAGTTGTTACACTTGATTCACAAATGAAACACTCAAATCCTTCGTGAAAGACCTCGGCTTTACCAATCCAAACTAGTTACACGCTATAGGGTATACGTGGCCGAATGTGTTCTTAGCTTAATCTCGGTAATCATTGTTTATAAATTTAATGCTCTCGTTAACAAGTCACATGCATAGCACCACAAATTAGTTAATCCAATCAATAATCTCAATTAAATCAGAACTAAACCTAATAATAAAATATACTACTGCAATAGCAATATTGACAACTTCACTTTGCATATCTTCCTTCACATCAAATATTGTTTTATACGTTTCACACTAAAATTTCATATTTTAAACATTTTCCAGAGACCTTAATTTTTTCCTAGAAATGAAAAAAATAAAAATTATCAAAATTAAATTAACAACAAAAAACACCAAACCTACAAGCTAATCCACACAAAATTTTCACTTCACATTACAATTTAAAAAAACCCCAAATATATTTTTTTATAAAAAGTAAAAACAAACCTCATAAATTCTACTAATATGAACACCCCTCGGTTATGGTTTATAAACTTACAATTTGGATTAGAAATCAACCTCCTACATGAAATTGAAGCTTTGTGTGTCTAATCTTCTTCTTCTTTCAATCCCGAAATTAGGCGATGTTTAATCTTGTTGTTGAGGGCTTCTTTTTTTGTGTGTAATTTTGTTGGTTTGAAAGTAACCCGAAACATTAGATTTTATCACACAATATTTTAAACCTCAAAACCTGTAAAATTAGGAGTAGAAAGTTGGTAGGTTCATCAATTTTCATTAGAGAAAAAGATGATGGAATCCAACAGATCAACATCGAATTGATGTGTTAAGAAAGTGGAGAAGGTTCCAGCAGATCAGTCTCAAATTGATATTTAAGAAAGTGGGAAAAGTGGAGTTTAGTTTGGGAAAAAAGAAGGCCCAATCCCTTAAATGTCGTCGTTTATGTTGCTGTTCAAACCGATGTAGTTTTGTCTAAATTTTCTCCAAAACGACGTAGTTTTGTCCTTTTTGTGCAAAACGACGTAGTTTACATGTCAAATGTATAAAAAGGTGGTTTAGTATCTAACATAAATGTTAAAGTTGAACATAACATTTTATTAACCGCACTACTTAATTTCACTTTTAAATCCGCTGCATAATAATACGTAATAAATACACTACTAGTTTAGCATCCAACATAAAAGTTAACCTTGAACAAAACTTTTTACGAATCATAGTAACTTAATGATACTTTTTAATCTACTGCCCACGAATTCACGGGTTAACAAGACTATGTCTTTCTATAAAAGCAAATCGTTTATTATTACAATACATAAATTGATGGCATTATCCTAAGCTATAATTAGCTTTTTTGGGTATATGAAAGCTTGAAAAATAATACGGAGTAAATAAATTGATTGCATTATTATAATTAAATTTATTTTCCATATTTTTGTCTATCCATACAAAAGAATTTAGTTATCCAATTCTCTTTAGTCTTATGAGTTATTCCAAGATTTACGGAGTCTAGAAAATCTAAGCATGCTTATGTGACTATCAAACAATCGTAGCATCAAATGTTTGTACATTATATTGCTTTTGGTATATAAATGACCCAAACATGTGCTAATAGAATTCACAAAATGTTGGTTCAATGGACAATCCAAACATGAGTCTTTTTAGACCTGACGCGACTCCTTTTTAAGAACCGCAATTCAAACAATGTTAAAAATGTTTCAGACAAATCAATAGAAGTTAAAATTAAACTCATGAATTATTTCACAAAGTCCACATTTTCCAAATAAACTGACCACACTAGTACATTTGCGCGGATGAAATATGTCCCTGAAAACTGACCTGAAGTTGCCATAGGTATGTTTGGCGAAATGGGTTGGAGCTGGGCATCGAGCTTATATTATAAGCCGGATGGAGCTTATATTTTTATAAAGCTCTTTGGCGAATTAGTTGGAGTTGAAACTTATTAATGTAAAATCGCATAAAAATACATCAAATTAAATTCAGATATATTTTCAGCTTTTGCATAATAATCCATTATATTTGAAAGATATTTAAGTAATTTGACTAAGGGTATTGATTGTACAATAATCAGTACGACCAGGCCTTGCAATGGTTATCGAATGATTGAGGGGTGTGTGATCTAGCCAAGCTTGCTCGTAACCCGGAATAAGAAATACGAAGACACTACGTTAAGTGATTGCGCAAGGTTGGACCCTGCGAACCACCTCTGACATGCGAATAAGTATGTGATATGATAAGTAAGTAGGTTTAAGAAATATTTTAAGTGTTTTGTGAGCATACCTTCAAGTAGTAACCGACCAAACTACTTATAGGGGAACGAAAATAACTTGGGCAAGTCTTAGCACGTTTTTAGGAGGTGATGGGGATGTTCCAAGATTTGTGGTAACCGCCGGCCTTAGTGCCCATGCCCTCTTCCTTGGTGGGAAAGTCAAGGTCGAGTGGTGAATGTGGGGAGGAGATCAAGTCAAGGCTTCTATATAATAGTTATCTTCAAAGTATACACCTCGGAGGGTGTGAGGCTTCGAACGACGAATTTCCAACTGGTAACCATTGCGTGTAAATGATTTGACGCCAATAGAGATTTTAAGAGTTTGACGTTAACCTTCGAAATGTAGCTTTCGAGATAGTTCGAAGGGGAGGCCTTCGAACTGATCGGAGGTACGTTGTCAGGTATGTTTTATTAAATGGGTTGGAGCTGGGGCTTGAGTTTATATTATACGACGAAGTTGGAGCTTATATTTTTATATAGCTGTTTGGCGAATTAGTTGGAGTTGAAACTTATTAATGTAAAATTGCATTAAAATACATCAAATTAAATTCATGTATATTTTTCAGCTTTTGTATGATAATTTATTATATTTTGAAGGGTATTTAAGTAATTTGATTAGCTATAAGCTCTCATAAGGCTCTTTCAATGCGCTTAAGCTTATGGAGGCTTATTTTATAAGGTAGCTTATTTTAAAAGTTCAAGCCCCTATAAGCCCGTTGCCAAACATAGCCTAACTATAAGCCCCCATAATCCCATTTCAATTGGCTTGGGCTTATAAAGACTTATGACTTATAAAACTTTTAAAAACCTGTCTAACAAATAAATTTTAGAGTTAATTACATAAATCGTCCTTGTGGTTTGGTCAAAATTACGGATCTTGTCCCTATACTTTTTTTTCAGTGCGTTTCATCCCTGTGGTTTACAAATCTTACGGATCTTGTCCCTGATCCAACCCGGTCCCAAAAAAAGGACCTCCCTTGCAAATACTCTCTAACGTGAGGGACTAACATCATATTTTGGTTTTAACGATCGGAGTTAATTACATAAAGCGTCCTGTGGTTGGTAAAGTACGCATCTTGTCCCTGTGGTTATTATAATATTTTTAAAAAAAAACTGTATTTTCTTTTAAAAAAATTAATTTTATTAAAAAAATTAAAATAAAATTAAAAAAAAAACAAAAAAAAAACTTTTTTTTATTTTATTATAAAACGGATGAAGGCGTATAAAAAAACGTTTTTATACGGTTTCTCTATTTTAGGTTCATTTGTTTTTATAAGGTTTCGTTCGTTTTTGTATGAAAATGTATGAAAACATTTTTGTACAAAAATGTACGTTTTTGTATGAAAATATATGAAAACATTTTTTCATACAAAAACGTACATTTTTGTACAAAAACGTACATTTTTGTACAAAAATGTTTTCATACATTTTTATACAAAAACGAACGAAACCGTATAAAAACAAATGAAACGTAAAATAGAGAAAACCGTATAAAAACGTTTTTTTATACGCCTTCATCCGTTTTATAATAAAATTAAAAAAAGTTTTTTTTTTGTTTTTTTTTTATTTTATTTTAATTTTTTTAAAAGAAAAAACAGTTTTTTTTTTAAATATTATAATAAACCACAGGGACAAGATGCGTAACTTTTACCAAACCACAAGGACGATTTATGTAATTAACTCCGATCGTTAAAACCAAAATATGATGTTAGTCCCTCACGTTAGAGAGTATTTGCAAGGGAGGTCCTTTTTTTGGGACCGGGTCGGATCAGGGACAAGATCCGTAAGATTTGTAAACCACAGGGACGAAACGCACTGAAAAAAAAGTATAGGGACAAGATCCGTAATTTTGACCAAACCACAAGGACGATTTATGTAATTAACTCTAAATTTTATTTTATAAGCTAGATTATTTAAAAGGGTGTTGATACTCACACAATTTTTTTTATGCATACAACACACTATACAACATTGTAATGCACATTGTACAATATTGTAATGCACAAATGTGATGTATGTATAAAAAAGAATGGTATGAGTATCAACACCCTATTTAAAAGCTCAAAACCTTTATAAAATCATATAAGCTCGCGTCAAACACAATATATGTAACACATTTAAACTTAGAGGAGAGTTATTTTACATACAAAACTTTTCTTACATACCAAGGGACTCATCTCCACCATCCATCTAAAAAGAAATCAATGGATGAGATTAAAAGCATTTTATTATTTCACCTATTTTTTATAATTTAAATATCTCTTAAACCGTTAATCGTTAAGTGAAAATATTTACACCGTCGCGAAGAGCATTTAATTATCTTTCTATAAACGGGCACTTTGATATAATTTTGAAAAAAGTAAAAAATTTCAATTTTTTCACGTTTTTTCGTCTTTTTTTACATTACTTGAAATTTGCATGAAAAAAATCATATATGATATGTGATATCACATGTGATATTACATATCATATATGATATAACACTAATATTGTAACGCCCCGACCCGACAAGGGTAAAGGAATCACAAATAATGGTGTCATATCAAAGCAAACATAAATATCCAAAAGAAGTTTTAACATAAATTCTGAAATAATTCAAGTCAACATGACTTCAATACATAGGTCCCAATGGAAGATAAATTCCAACAGAAATAATCTGAAATAGTAAAGTCTTAAATAGCATCATAAGATCAAAGCTAAATGTCTCTAAGGTAAGTCCACTCATGCACTCATCCCAAAGCAAAACCCAACTCCATTGCTTAGATACCTGTCGCGGAAGAAAAGAAATGCGGCTGAGCTTCAAAAGCTCAGTGAACAGATATAAAAGCAAAGCAAATACGAAACGATATCGAATACGGAATATAGTGAACGAAAGATAGCAAAACCATAATTATTTTCTTAGTATATAAAACAGAATTATCGAATAAGGCTTATAGTTAACTACCACGAGCCCAGAAACATATATCAGATCATAATCATATTCACATAAGGCAACATTTGTAGGGGAGACCTACCAGAGTTATGAAGGACGTGCATGCACGTAGCATCAATCATCAGATAACAGATAACATATAACAGATAACAGATCTAGGATGCATCCATACGCCCCACAGACAAATATTGGTCATATAACATAATTTGAGCTCATAACAGATAACAGATAAGGGCCGTGGCAGAACATCACTCTACTGCCCTAGAGTCATGTCAGAGGTGCATCACTGACACGGACATGGAACCCCCATGACTAGTGAAATATTTGGCTCGGGTGTCAAACTATCTTAGCTAAACGAGAGAAACTTTCAACAAAACGTCTGTAGTAACCAGCAAGTCCTAGAAAACTCCTAACCTCAGTCACTGTCGTAGGTCTTGGCCATTTAGTGATAGCCTCAACCTTAGACGGATCCATGGTGATACCATCAGCAGATACAATATGACCAAGGAAAGCGACTTGTTTTAACCGGAACTCACACTCAGAAAATTTAGCGTCAACTTCTTCTTCCTCCGAATCTCCAAAACTATCCGGAGATGTTGCTCATGCTCTTCTTCAGACTTGAAGTAAACCAAAATGTCGTCGATGAAAACGATAACGAACTTATCGAGGAACTCATGGAAAACACGATTCATTAAGTCCATAAATACCGCAGGCGCATTTGTCAAACCGAAAGGCATAACGAGGAATTCATAATGACCATATCTGGTACGAAACGCGGTCTTAGGAACATCTTGCTCCCTCACACGTAGCTGGTGGTAACCAGACCTTAGATCAATCTTCGAAAAGAACTTCGCTCCTTGCAGTTGATCAAACAAATCATCAATACGCGGAAGAGGATAACGGTTTCGAATGGTAATACGGTTGAGTTCACGGTAGTCGATACATAGACGCATGCTTCCATCCTTCTTCTTCATAAACAAAACAGGTGCACCCCATGGAGAAACACTAGGTCGAATAAATCCATTTTCTATCATCTCTTGCAGCTGCTCCTTCAACTCCTTCAGTTCTACAGGTGCCATACGATACGGAGCTTTCGAAATCGGTTCAGCACCAGGAATTAACTCAATGCTAAACTCAACTTCTCTAGCTGGGGGAAGACCGGGAAGTTCATCGGGAAAACCGTCGGTGAATTCACAAACAACAGAAAGGTTTTCAATGTTAGGACTCTCCAAAGATGTGTCCTTAACAGACGCCAGAAAACCTTGGCACCCATGAGCAATCATGGTCCGTGCCTTCATAGCAGAAATAAACTTAACAGATTTGAGGGGTTGAGAACCATAATAAACAAATTCAGGATGTTTTATGTCTCCAAAGATCACAGTTCTAGCATAGCAGTCAATGGAAGCTCTATGGTAAGCCAACCAATCCATGCCTAGAATGATATCAAAGTCGACCATATCGAGAGGATACATATTTGCAGGGTGAATACGATCATCAAAACGAAGAGGGCACTTAACGTATTTATGATCAATGATCATGTGGTTTTTCATAGGCGTAGAAATTGATAAGTGGTTTGTTAGTGGTTTGGGGGTCATATTAAGTTTCTTAGCAAATGTGACAGATATAATGGAGTGTGTGGCACCGGTATCAAATAAAGCGAAGACAGTAAAATCACCAATGTAAAGAGTGCCCGTAATGGTACCTGAAGTGCGCTCCGCCTGATTCCGAGTAGTAGCATAAACGCGTCCAGTAGTAGGTGGCGGCTTAATGTAGTTTCCAGGAATCATCGGGTTCCTCTTAGGGAAATCCTTGATCTTGTGAGTAGTGGAACCACAAGAGAAACATCTACCAGTGGCCTTGAAACACTGCCCCGGATGAGCCTTTCCACAAGTAGTACAGAGAGGTGGGGGAGGCAAAACCTCAGCTGTCCTTTGCTGACCAGAAGATCCTGAAGCACGACCCTGATATGATCCTCGAGCTGACTGATCCTTGTTGTAACGCTGGTTATTGTTACCTTGATTCTGACGATCATTTCCATTTCCACCAGCAGCTCTGCTATCCTGACTCCTCGCCTCAGGGCACCTAGAGTCAACATTTCTTCCTGACTGACCCCGCTGATCATAACTCCTATCCACCTGACCCCTCGAATCGTAACTCCTACCAGCATTTCCCTTATAATCACTACTTTGAGTCCTAGCTTGAACCCGATCACCATCACGGTTACGTTTGTTGGAACCCGACACCTCATGAAAGATCTCAATGTTACGAGCTGCGTCATTGCAGGCCGACACATCCTCATACTCAATATTCAGCAGTCGGTCCAACACCCACTTCTTCAGTCCCCACTTGAAGTGCTTGGCTTGACGCCTACCATCCCCAGCAATCGTTCCCACAAAACTGACCAACCTCATAAACCTGCCTATGTACTCATTTGAGTTCTCATGATCAAACTGGTAAATCGCCTGATAGTCCCTTTCATACCTTGTGCTCAGCATCAGGGAAGTAACGGTTATAGAAGATAGTCCGAAACTCAGCCCCATGTACAAGCAATAGCAAAGGCATCTCCTCCTCTTGCCTGTTTGAGTGCCTTCCACCAATTTAATGCATCACCTTCCAACTTAAATGTAGCCAAAAGGGTCTTAAACTCGTCTCCACAACCCAATACTTCAAACAGCTTTTCTATGTGAGTGATTGATGCGTGCCAAACAGTCAAGCTAAATCACTCAAGCCTGCCACTTGTGAATGGCAGACCGTAATCAGCTTAAAACTGCTCAAGCACGAATGCAATGAAGATCTGAGGAGTATAGAGTCTCCCCGGGTCGTTATGTCCCAGCGAGCTATGCAATGAATTATCAAACGTATAGTGATCGAGAGATTTGAACGGGAAAGGAGAATTTGGATTATTATAACTACAGGAAAAGCCAACAAATTACAATGGCTTAAATGCAAATTAAAGGAAATTAAAAAGATAAAATCTATTAAATAAACGCTATCACTATAATTAAAATGATGTTTTTGTTTTTATGTTTTTATAAAACTGAAATTAAAAACTACGCGACGTAAAAATGAAAACGTGAAACTAAATCAATATTAATCCTAAAAATATGAAAATGATGTTTTTACAAACCTAATGATAAAATAAAATATTTAGAAAAATAAAATTATTTTTACAACTATTTAATTAATTATTATTAATTAAAAACTATTTTTAACTATTAAATAATTACCTAAAATACAAGAAATCAGGAAATAAAGCTAGAAAAATAAAATTAAGACTTAGAAAAATCTAAAATATCAAAATAGAATTTTCAAAACTATTTTTGTAATTTTCTGATTATTTTTCTATTTTTTATGAATTAAAAACTATTAAAAACTAATTAAATTACTAAAAATTACAAAATAAACTATGAAAAATCTGGAAAATTACTTTTTTTACTTTTTATATTTATCTAAACTTAAGAAAAATGAAAAATTATTTTTTTGAACCTTTTCTGAATTTTTTGTATTAAAAGCTAATTAAAAATGCTTAAAAACTAATTTAAATTAAGAAAAATAGCAAATCAACTTAGAAAAATCTGAAACTTTCAGGAAAACTCTAAAATATTATTAGGAAGCTAGGAAAAATGGAAAAACATAGGGTTGTATGGAGGTATTTGAAACTGATGTGCAAGTGCTTATTATTAAGCACTCCAAATAAGCCAAATGAACACCAAAAGCTACCAAACTGATACACAAGCTACAATATGCTAAAGGAACTCAAAAACAACCAATCTCAACTGCTCTTAACCACTGGAATAGCAATTTACTCAGATTTGATGATTATGAGCTAATAAGCTAAAAGCAGTTTAGGTGGGCTACTTTGGACACAAGCACAAGCTACCAATTAAGCTAAAAATGAAAACTAGCAATTAGAACCTATCCTAGACCTGGTTGAGATCAAGTACACCAAAACTCAGACCTTGGGAAGCTCTTGTGAGCCCTGGGCAACCCTGGACAGAACTGAGAAAAACTCAGTGAATGTTGAGTGTTGGAGCAGGGCAACTAGGGCCCAAAAGATAAGCCAGTTTGGAGCTTTTGAAAAATTTATAAAATTCTACAAAAATGCTAATAAGAATGAAGACCAGTTGAAGTTTTTAGAATGCAAAGTTTCACTGAAAATGGCTCAAAAATGAAGCCATGAAAAATCCTTGCAGTTGGCCCTAAAACAGGTTTTTGCAATTTTGACTTTTGAACAAAAACTGAAATTTTGACTTTGTTGAGATTTGGACACAATTTAAGCACTGATTATGAAGTAATATGATGTAATAACACTAATGCAAGCTATGTTAATGACTTCTAAACACAAATCAAGAAGTTGCCAATCCAAAACTCACAACAGTTGAGACATTGAGACAGATTTGGTAATGTTTGACTTTTAGTGGTTGCAGGCTCAATATTAAGACAGATGGGGGTGTACATTAGCTAAACAAACATAAACCAAGAATCCTTATCCACTGCACATATCCAAAAGACAGCTAAAACAGTTGATCCAAACACACCTTTAACTATTGTTTTGTAAACTAAATCTATACTAATGACTGAACAAGCATGTAATTATGATCAAACTAAGTTTAAATCACCATAATACTACTATTCCAACAGATTTTAACAGATTATGACTACAAATACTGATTATGCTAAGAACTTTGAAATGACTTACAACTTGTCCAAAGCCACAATGGCTTGCAAACTAGTGAACCCAAGGACCATTATCTATCCTAACCAACCCACTGCTTCCAAATCAACCCATTCTCATTCCTGAATCACCCATTTCCTGTCCTGCATTACTTTTGCTCCATTTTGACTTTTTGTTGACCAATATTTCAAAATAGCTTGAAACTTAATTACAAGCTTATAGAAAGCTATGATAAGCTCAGATAAACATGTTTTGACTTGGAAATAAGCTGTTTGAAGCTTGAGAAGCAGAGTTTGAAATTGCAATTTTCAACAGTTAACATAAAATTTTGAAAATGAAATCAAACTTGAATTGATGCTTTAAACTAGTTGCAATACACTTTAATACAGTAATTTGTTACAAAGAAACTTGAAATAATAACTGTTAATCTATTTTAAGACTTGATAACTAAAAACGACATACATTGCTAAACAAAATAAACTAAGTCCTCTTTCTTGTTGCTTCCTCTTGCCTTTTATACACTCAAATCTTCTTCTCTCACCTCTCTCTTCAAATCCCACTAATAAAACTGACCCTTGGATTAGTAAAACAGATTTTGGCCCTTGGATGAAGTTTTGGCGCCAAAACTGTTTTTAACAGCTGGAGAGGGCAGAGGTAGGTAGTGGGTGCATTAAATGTATCTTTGGAGTGGGGTGAGGTGGAGGTAGAGTAGGATGATGGTGGGTGTAGCGAAGGTGCAGTTTTGATATGATGAAGAAGGTGTTACCCGTGACTTGGGAGGGAAAAAGCAGTCAACTGGGTTTGACTTGGGATATTAAATAACAGGGGGTCCAAATGTGTTAATGACAGGGTCCAAATTGGGAAGGCAGGGGTCCAAAAGTAGTTGTGACAAGTCCAAGTTAGAATTAATACAAGGACTTAATTTGTAATTTCTGAAACTGTAGGGGCCTAGGCTGCCAATATCTCAAAGTTGCTCCAAGGACTGAAATTGACAAGTGTTAATAGCACAAGGACCAAAGCTGACATTTTCACATTTTCCAGGGACCAATTTTGCCAATTTTCAAAGTTGGAGGACCAAACTTGTAATTTTCTCAAACTTTTTATATTTTTCACCAAAGGACTAATTTTGACAAGTTATGATATTAAAAGGACCTTTGGTGATTTTACTTTTGAAATTAAGGCTCAGGGACTATTTTTGACAATTTAAGAAACTTGGGGGACTGAAACTGCCAATTATGCAAACTTTGCTCATTTTTCATCTGATTTTAAACATTTTGCATCTGAAACATATAAAATGCAATTTTGGAATATTTTCAGTATTTGATGCATTTGGAGCTTTTTTAAGCGTTTGCAGTTCAGATTTGACTAAAATGATGGTATTTACACACTCATAAGTGATCCAGTCCCGGCCTCAGTGGAAAGTAGCAGCAGTGCTAAAAGAAAGAGGCTTGAGCTTACCGAAACGCTCGAGCCAAGTATGAATGCCGACGGGTTGATTTCCTCCACAATACCCGAAGTACCAGTCTGGTTGCGAATGTTGTTGATCCCCTGTGTCATCATCTCAGGTGTGGTAAGACCAGGGAAAAGAGTGTTGAGAGCATTGCAATCGCAGCATCCAAGTTAGGAGCATCATCGTCTCCATCCGAGTTACCGTTACGACGAGTTTGAACCATCTGAACGATATTCAAACGATTAGCAAAATGAACAAAGGTGAGAACGAAATGGAAGTAACGAGAGAAGGAACGAATCCTAAAGTCTACCCAATCCTCACAAGTCATAGCCTAAGCTCTAAGGGTCTCAAAACCTGGCTCTGATACCATAAATTGTAACGCCCCGACCCGACAAGGGTAAAGGAATCACAAATAATGGTGTCATATCAAAGCAAACATAAATATCCAAAAGAAGTCTTAACATAAATGCTGAAATAATTCAAGTCAACATGACTTCAATACATAGGTCCCAATGGAAGATAAATTCCAACAGAAATAATCTGAAATAGTAAAGTCTTAAATGGCATCATAAGATCAAAGCTAAATGTCTCTAAGGTAAGTCCACTCATGCACTCATCCCAAAGCAAAACCCAACTCCATTGCTTAGATACCTGCCGCGGAAGAAAAGAAATGCGGCTGAGCTTCAAAAGCTCAGTGAACAGATATAAAAGCAAAGCAAATACGAAACGATATCGAATACGGAATATAGTGAACGAAAGATAGCAAAACCATAATTATTTTTAGAGTATATAAAACAGAATTATCGAATAAGGTTTATAGTTAACTACCACGAGCCCAGAAACATATATCAGATCACAATCATATTCACATAAGGCAACATTTGTAGGGGAGACCTACCAGAGTTATGAAGGACGTGCATGCACGCAGCATCAATCATCAGATACAATAACATATAACATATGACAGATAACAGATCTAGGATGCATCCATACGCCCCACAGACAGATATTGGTCATATACATATAATTGAGCTTATAACAGATAACAGATAAGGGACGTGGCAGAACATCACTCTACTGCCCTAGAGTCATGTCAGAGGTGCATCACTGACACGGACATGGAACCCCCATGACTAGTGAAATATTTGGCTCGGTGTCAAACTATCTTAGGTCAAATCAGAATGTCAAAACTGACACAGATCATACTTTATCAAGATTAATCATATTTCAAAATCGAGTTTTATCAACATAGTTCAGAATTAGATGTTTCATAATTCAGAAATCAGAGTTCAGATAAGCAACAGCTCAAACAAACAGAATGGGGTTCATAGCAAAGGCTTAGGAAACCCTAATATAAAAGCTAACGAAAAGAAAACGTTATAAGGAACCTTTACTGAAAAGGTCAGAATATATGTACCTTATTCCAAAGCGAATGACCAAAAAGCAAAAATACGGAAAGCAAAGGATCACTCCTTCTTCACAGAACCTATACACATTAATGATCGTACATATTATTTATGATTCCATAATTGTCGAAATGATCTTTTAATGTTTGGTGTTTATATTTAATGTATTTAATGATCCTAATACTTTAGGGTTTTATAATTAAATGAGACTTAAGTGTTTTATAACCAATATTGTAAATTAAGGTTCATTATGTCATTTATTAGAGTTTAGGGTTAAATGTGAAAATAGTTTAAAAGTCATAACTCACACAACTCATTAACTCTTGTTTATTTACTCAACACCTTCATGACTTTAACCATACGTTACTTATATACATATTATACGTCGACTTTTATACCCATGCACGTTTATGATTTCATGTGACAACACAAGTCACTCACCATCCGGATTAGATACACATCGACACACACACATACACATGGTTTCCAAAAGACCCGAACACGTAATATATTTAGATATCGACAAGCTCCTTTGACTTACAAACACAGCGATAATACACGGTTCACACATCGTTTAGGGTTTAGGTTTTGCATGTTCTTTACCCATTTAACACACGTTTACAAACATTCATATGGTTCGGCTAATATATTGTTTTCGGCTTCCATGCTTTACGCAAACCCTAACTCCTCTACGCACTTTACATATTCACGTTTGCATGTTACCTTGGCCGATTTATTATATATGTGGTTCGGTTTTTATGTGGCTCGACAAAAACACAAGCTCCGATTAAACAAGACATGTTACAACATATAAAAACGTTAGGTGTATCAAAGTGAGACGAGAAGAATATGTTTATACCTTAGCCTTGCTCGTTGGAAACAAAGCTTCGACACCAAGGGACAGTCGACCGAAAAAAAAGAAGAAAAAAGAAGAGGCAAAGAAAATACCAAACTTGCAAACTAGGGTTCCAATTTGTGTTAATGTGTTTGTATTTATAGGTGGTACAATCGGTTAGGGCTTGAGGGGGTGGGCTCTCGGCTTGATCCAACCGAACAAAAACACACGCCAATCGGATCATAAAAAACAAAAAGGCGAGGCCCAAACGAACGGCCCAACTATTTACGCTCGACGTTTAACTTTCGTCATACAATGTCGATTTCTTAAATATATTCGTTAGGTTTTAATTATTCATAAGTTAGATTTTAATTTCGTTAAATGAACATAAATGTATTTTACGTATTTTATAATTTCGATTTCAAGGGTATTTTAGTCATTATTCATGTTTTAGATTTTTCAGGTTTTACAACTCTTCCCCTCTAAAAGAAGAAATTTCGTCCTCGAAAATTGAAATGAATCGAAACGAAAACGAAATGAGAACATACCAAACTATTCAAAGAAATGAGGATAACTAGCTCGCATCGACTCTTCGGTTTCCCAAGTAGCCTCACGCTCCGGGTGATTTTTCCAAAGAATCTTAACGAACGGAATGACTTTATTTCTCATGACTCTTTCTTGCCTATCTAAAATAGCTTCCGGTTCTTCAGATAAAGACATATCGGACTGAATTTGATCAAACGGATAAGAAGCAACGTGTAACGGATGATAGTTGTATCCCCTTAGGAGAGATACATGGAAGACATCATGAACATGCGATAACTGAGGCGGAAGTGCTAACCGATACGAAACTTCTCCTATACGCTCCAAAATTTCAAACGGACCGATGAATCGAGGACTGAGCTTGCCCTTGATTCCAAAACGTTTCACACCTCTAAACGGCGAAACTTTCAGAAATACACGATCTCCAACCCGAAATTCTAAATCACGACGATGCTTGTCGGCATAACTTTTCTGACGAGACCTAGCCTCCTTCAACTTTTCTCTAGCAACAGCTACTTTCTCATTAGTGATCTCAATCATTTTCGGACCTTCAATTAAGCGTTCACCTACTTCATCCCAACAAGTAGGTGCTCTACATTTCCTCCCATAAAGAAGTTCAAACGGTGCTGCCTTAATGCTAGCATGCCAACTGTTGTTGTATGCAAACTCTACTAAACACAAATATTCATCCCAGCTGCCCGTCCATTCTAAAGCACAAGCCCTTAGCATGTCCTCTAAAGTCTGAATAGTCCTTTCCGACTGACCATCCGTTTGAGGATGAAAGGCTGTACTGAAATTAAGTCGAGTACCCCAAGCTTTTTTGCAAACCTTTCCAGAAACGGGAAGTAAAACGCGGATCCCTATCGGACACAATATATGCCGGAGTACCATGAAGTCTAACTATCTCTTGCTGAAAAATTTTCGCCAATCTACCAATGCCATAATCCTTTCTGATTGGTAAGAAATGAGCAGATTTGGTTAGTCGATCAACAACTACCCAAATCGCATCATGCTTCTTCCGAGTAAGAGGTAGCCCAGTCACAAAATCCATAGATATCTTATCCCACTTCCATGTTGGAATATCCAATGGCTGTAACAATCCACTAGCCCTTTGGTGCTCAATTTTAACCTGCTGACAAATCATACACTTCGACACAAACGTCGCCACATCTTGCTTCATGCCATTCCACCAGAAGTACTGCTTCAAATCCCTATACATCTTGGTAGAACCAGGATGGATAGTGAAAGGAGAACTATGAGCTTCAGTCATAACTTTCTCGCGAAGTACCGGATCATTAGGAACACAAAGCCTATCTTCATACCATACAATTCCGTCATCATCAACCTTAAACTCCGTCTGCTTACCTTCTTCAACATTTTGCGCCACGGCCCACAGCTCACCATCATCTTTCTGAGCTTCTTTAATTTGCAGTATAAGGTTCGACTCCACCTTCATACTAGCCCAGTATCCATCAAAACCTCGTACGCACAACTCAACATCCAAACGCTCTAAGTCACGAAGAATCCTAGGTTCAATCTCAATACTTGCAAGAATGCCTGATTTCTGGCTAAGTGCGTCAGCAACTACATTAGCCTTACCTGGATGGTACTGAATGTTGGTGTCATAATCCTTAAGGAGTTCTAACCATCTTCTTTGTCTCATGTTAAGCTCTTTCTGAGTGAAAATATACTTGAGACTCTTATGGTCAGTGAAAATATCACACATCTCCCCATACAAGTAATGCCTCCAAATCTTCAACGCGAACACCACTGCAGCTAACTCAAGGTCATGAGTTGGGTAATTCTCCTCATAAGGTTTCAGTTGTCTTGAAGCGTAAGCTATCACCTTTCCATGTTGCATCAAAACACAGCCCAATCCTTTCTTAGATGCATCACTGTAAATCTGGAATCCTCCAGAACCAGATGGAAGAGTCAAAATAGGAGCGGACACCAATCTCCGTTTCAACTCTTCAAAACTCTCTTCTCGTTCATCCGTCCATACAAACTTTTCACCTTTTCTCATCAGTTGGGTTAGGGGCAAAGATAAACGAGAGAAACTTTCAACAAAACGTCTGTAGTAACCAGCAAGTCCTAGAAAACTCCTAACCTCAGTCACTGTCGTAGGTCTTGGCCATTTAGTGATAGCCTCAACCTTAGACGGATCCATGGTGATACCATCAGCAGATACAATATGACCAAGGAAAGCGACTTGTTTTAACCAGAACTCACACTTCGAAAATTTAGCGTACAACTTCTTCTTCCTCAGAATCTCCAAAACTATCCGGAGATGTTGCTCATGCTCTTCTTCAGACTTGGAGTAAACCAAAATGTCGTCGATGAAAACGATAACGAACTTATCGAGGAACTCATGGAAAACACGATTCATTAAGTCCATAAATACCGCAGGCGCATTTGTCAAACCGAAAGGCATAACGAGGAATTCATAATGACCATATCTGGTACGAAACGCGGTCTTAGGAACATCTTGCTCCTTCACACGTAGCTGGTGGTAACCAGATCTTAGATCAATCTTCGAAAAGAACTTCGCTCCTTGCAGTTGATCAAACAAATCATCAATACGCGGAAGAGGATAACGGTTTCGAATGGTAATACGGTTGAGTTCACGGTAGTCGATACATAAGCGCATGCTTCCATCCTTCTTCTTCACAAACAAAACAGGTGCACCCCATGGAGAAACACTGGGTCGAATAAATCCATTTTCTATCATCTCTTGCAGCTGCTCCTTCAACTCCTTCAGTTCTACAGGTGCCATACGATACGGAGCTTTCGAAATCGGTTCAGCACCAGGAATTAACTCAATGCTAAACTCAACTTCTCTAGCTGGGGGAAGACCGGGAAGTTCATCGGGAAAAACGTCGGTGAATTCACAAACAACAGAAAGGTTTTCAATGTTAGGACTCTCCAAAGATGTGTCCTTAACAGACGCCAGAAAACCTTGGCACCCATGAGCAATCATGGTCCGTGCCTTCATAGCAGAAATAAACTTAACAGATTTGAGGGGTTGAGAACCATAATAAACAAATTCAGGATGTTTTATGTCTCCAAAGATCACAGTTCTAGCATAGCAGTCAATGGAAGCTCTATGGTAAGCCAACCAATCCATGCCTAGAATGATATCAAAGTCGACCATATCGAGAGGATACATATTTGCAGGGCGAATACGATCATCAAAACGAAGAGGGCACTTAACGTATTTATGATCAATGATCATGTGGTTTTTCATAGGCGTAGAAATTGATAAGTGGTTTGTTAGTGGTTTGGGGGTCATATTAAGTTTCTTAGCAAATGTGACAGATATAATGGAGTGTGTGGCACCGGTATCAAATAAAACGAAGACAGTAAAATCACCAATGTAAAGAGTGCCCGTAATGGTACCTGAAGTGCGCTCCGCCTGATTCTGAGTAGTAGCATAAACGCGTCCAGTAGTAGGTGGCGGCTTGATGTAGTTTCCAGGAATCACCGGGTTCCTCTTAGGGCAATCCTTGATCTTGTGAGTAGTGGAACCACAAGAGAAACATCCACCAGTGGCCTTGAAACACTGCCCCGGATGAGCCTTTCCACAAGTAGTACAGAGAGGTGGGGGAGGCAAAACCTCAGCTGTCCTTTGCTGACCAGAAGATCCTGAAGCACGACCCTGATATGATCCTCGAGCTGACTGATCCTTGTTGTAACGCTGGTTATTGTTACCTTGATTCTGACGATCATTTCCATTTCTACCAGCAGCTCTGCTATCCTGACTCCTCGCCTCAGGGCGCCTAGAGTCAACATTTCTTCCTGACTGACCCCGCTGATCATAACTCCTATCCACTTGACCCCTCGAATCGTAACTCCTACCAGCATTTCCCTTATAATCACTACTTTGAGTCCTAGCTTGAACCCGATCACCATCACGGTTACGTTTGTTGGAACCCGACACCTCATGAAAGATCTCAATGTTACGAGCTGCGTCATTGCAGGCCGACACATCCTCATACTCAATATTCAGCAGTCGGTCCAACACCCACTTCTTCAGTCCCCACTTGAAGTGCTTGGCTTGACGCCTACCATCCCCAGCAATCGTTCCCACAAAACTGACCAACCTCATAAACCTGCCCATGTACTCATTTGAGTTCTCATGATCAAACTGGTAAATCGCCTGATAGTCCCTCTCATACCTTTGCTGCTCAGCATCAGGGAAGTAACGGTTATAGAAGATAGTCCGAAACTCAGCCCAAGTACAAGCAATAGCAAAGGCATCTCCTCCTCTTGCCTGTTTGAGTGCCTTCCACCAATTCAATGCATCACCTTCCAACTTAAATGTAGCCAAACGGGTCTTAAACTCGTCTCCACAACCCAATACTTCAAACAGCTTTTCTATGTGAGTGATCCAGTCCTCGGCCTCAGTGGGAGTAGCAGCAGTGCTAAAAGAAAGAGGCTTGAGCTTACCGAAACGCTCGAGCCAAGTATGAATGCCGACGGGTTGATTTCCTCCACCACTAACCGAAGTACCAGTCTGGTTGCGAATGTTGTTGATCACCTGTGTCATCATCTCAGGTGTGGTAAGACCAGGGAAAAGAGTGTTGAGAGCATTGGCAATCGCAGCATCCAAGTTAGGAGCATCATCGTCTCCATCCAAGTTACCGTTACGACGAGTTTGAACCATCTGAACGATATTCAAACGATTAGCAAAATGAACAAAGGTGAGATACGAAATGGAAGTACGCAGAAGGAATCCTAAAGTCTACCCAATCCTCACAAGTCATAGCCTAAGCTCTAAGGGTCTCAAAACCTGGCTCTGATACCATAAATTGTAACGCCCCGACCCGACAAGGGTAAAGGAATCACAAATAATGGTGTCATATCAAAGCAAACATAAATATCCAAAAGAAGTCTTAACATAAATACTGAAATAATTCAAGTCAACATGACTTCAATACATAGGTCCCAATGGAAGATAGATTCCAACAGAAATAATCTGAAATAGTAAAGTCTTAAATGGCATCATAAGATCAAAGCTAAATGTCTCTAAGGTAAGTCCACTCATGCACTCATCCCAAAGCAAAACCCAGCTCCATTGCTTAGATACCTGCCGCGGAAGAAAAGAAATGCGGCTGAGCTTCAAAAGCTCAGTGAACAGATATAAAAGCAAAGCAAATACGAAACGATATCGAATACGGAATATAGTGAACGAAAGATAGCAAAACCATAATTATTTTTAGAGTATATAAAACAGAATTATCGAATAAGGTTTATAGTTAACTACCACGAGCCCAGAAACATATATCAGATCACAATCATATTCACATAAGGCAACATTTGTAGGGGAGACCTACCAGAGTTATGAAGGACGTGCATGCACGCAGCATCAATCATCAGATAACAGATAACATATAACATATAACAGATCTAGGATGCATCCATACGCCCCAAAGACAGATATTGGTCATATAACATAATTTGAGCTCATAACAGATAACAGATAAGGGACGTGGCAGAACATCACTCTACTGCCCTAGAGTCATGTCAGAGGTGCATCACTGACACGGACATGGACCCCCATGACTAGTGAAATATTTGGCTCGGGTGTCAAACTATCTTAGGTCAAATCAGAATGTCAAAACTGACACAGATCATACTTTATCAGAAGATTAATCATATTTTCAAAATCAGAGTTTTCATATCAACATAGTTCAAAATCGGATGTTTCATAATTCAGAAATCAGAGTTCAGATAAGCAACAGCTCAAACAAACAGAATGGGGTTCATAGCAAAGGCTTAGGAAACCCTAATATAAAAGCTAACGAAAAGAAAACGTTATAAGGAACCTTTACTGAAAAGGTCAGAATATCTGTACCTTATTCCAAAGCGAATGACCAAAAAGCAAAAATACGGAAAGCAAAGGATCACTCCTTCTTCACAGAACCTATACACATTAATGATCGTACATATTATTTATGATTCCATAATTGTCGAAATGATCTTTTAATGTTTGGTGTTTATATTTAATGTATTTAATGATCCTAATACTTTAGGGTTTTATAATTAAATGAGACTTAAGTGTTTTATAACCAATATTGTAAATTAAGGTTCATTATGTCATTTATTAGAGTTTAGGGTTAAATGTGAAAATAGTTTAAAAGTCATAACTTACACAACTCATTAACTCTTGTTTATTTACTCAACACCTTCATGACTTTAACCATACGTTACTTATATACATATTATACGTCGACTTTTATACCCATGCACGTTTATGATTTCATGTGACAACACAAGTCACTCACCATCCGGATTAGATACACATCGACACACACACATACACATGGTTTCATAAAAGACCCGAACACGTAATATATTTAGATATCGACAAGCTCCTTGACTTACAAACACCGGCATAATACCGGTTCACACATCACTTAGGGTTTAGGTTTTGCATGTTCTTTATTCATTTAACACACGTTTACAAACATTCATATGGTTCGGCTAATATATATGTTTCGGCTTCCATGCTTTACGCAAACCCTAACTCCTCTACGTACTTTACATATTCACGTTTGCATGTTACCTTGGCCGATTTTATTATATATGTGGTTCGGTAATGTGGCTCGACAAAACACAAGCTCCGATTAAACAAGACATGTTACAACATATAATAACGTTAGGTGTATCAAAGTGAGACGAGAAGAATATGTTTATACCTTAGCCTTGCTCGTTGGAAACAAAGCTTCGACACCAAGGGACAGTCGCCGAAAAAAAGAAGAAAAAAGAAGAGGCAAAGAAAATACCAAACTTGCAAACTAGGGTTCCAATTTGTGTTAATGTGTTTGTATTTATAGGTGGTACAATCGGTTAGGGCTTGAGGGGGTGGGCTCTCGGCTTGATCCAACCGAACAAAAACACACGCCCATCGGATCATAAATAAACAAAAAGGCGAGGCCCAAACGAACGGTCCAACTATTTACGCTCGACGTTTAACTTTCGTCATACAATGTCGATTTCTTAAATATATTCGTTAGGTTTTAATTATTCATAAGTTAGATTTTAATTTCGTTAAATGAACATAAATGTATTTTACGTATTTTATAATTTCGATTTCAAGGGTATTTTAGTCATTATTCATGTTTTAGATTTTCAGGTTTTACAACTCTTCCCCTCTAAAAGAAGAATTTTCGTCCTCGAAAATTGAAATGAATCGAAACGAAAACGAAATGAGAACATACCAAACTATTCAAAGAAATGAGGATAACTAGCTCGCATCGACTCTTCGGTTTCCCAAGTAGCCTCACGCTCCGGGTGATTTTTCCAAAGAATCTTAACGAACGGAATGACTTTATTTCTCATGACTCTTTCTTGCCTATCTAAAATAGCTTCCGGATCTTCAGATAAAGACATATCGGACTGAATTTGATCAAACGGATAAGAAGCAACGTGTAACGGATGATAGTTGTATCCCCTTAGGAGAGATACATGGAAGACATCATGAACATGCGATAACTGAGGCGGAAGTGCTAACCGATACGAAACTTCTCCTATACGCTCCAAAATTTCAAACGGACCGATGAATCGAGGAATGAGCTTGCCCTTGATTCCAAAACGTTTCACACCTCTAAACGGCGAAACTTTCAGAAATACACGATCTCCAACCCGAAATTCTAAATCACGACGATGCTTGTCGGCATAACTTTTCTGAGAGACCTAACCTCCTTCAACTTTTCTCTAGCAAAAAGCCACTTTCTCATTACTGATCTCAATCATTTCGGACCTTCAAAAGCGTTCACCTACTTATCCCAACAAGTAGGTGCTCTACATTTCTCCCATAAAGAAGTTCAACGGGCTGCCTTAATGCTAGCATGCCAATTGTTGTTGTATGCAAACTCTACTAAACACAAATATTCATCCCAGCTGCCCGTCCATTCTAAAGCACAAGCCCTTAGCATGTCCTCTAAAGTCTGAATAGTCCTTTCCGACTGACCATCCGTTTGAGGATGAAAGGCTGTACTAAAATTAAGTCGAGTACCCCAAGCTTTTTTGCAAACCTTTCCAGAAACGGGAAGTAAAACGCGGATCCCTATCGGACACAATATATGCCGGAGTACCATGAAGTCTAACTATCTCTTGCTGGAAAATTTCCGCCAATCTACCAATGCCATAATCCTTTCTGATTGGTAAGAAATGAGCAGATTTGGCTAGTCGATCAACAACTACCCAAATCGCATCATGCTTCTTCCGAGTAAGAGGTAGCCAGTCAAAATCCATAGATATCTTATCCCACTTCCATGTTGGAATATCCAATGGCTGTACATCCACTAGCCTTTGGTGCTCAATTTTTACCTGCTGACAAATCATACACTTCGACACAAACGTCGCCACATCTTGCTTCATGCCATTCCACCAGAAATACTGCTTCAAATCCCTATACATCTTGGTAGAACCAGGATGGATAGTGAAAGGAGAACTATGAGCTTCAGTCATAACTTTCTCGCGGAGTACCGGATCATTAGGAACACAAAGCCTATCTTCATACCATACAATTCCGTCATCATCAATCTTAAACTCCGTCTGCTTACCTTCTTCAACATTTTGCGCCACGGCCCACAGCTGGTGGAGATTGATCCCTGATATGTAAATAATCTTTTGTCCTGATCTTAAATCTTAAACTTAAAAAAAATTATTTGACACATTTATAAATTTGATTGAGACACTCAATATACAAATAATTAAAATAATTTATACTTACAGTATAAGTGTTTATTGCACGTTTCGGTGGATTAAAAACAACTAAGAATCTTAAACCAACTACAACTTTTAAACCAATAATGATGAATACCTACGCTAGTGGCTAAATCAATTATAAATAGTACTAGTAGTAGTTACAAACTTACAACATACAAACATAAACCCAAACATATTATAATAATATTTTAATTTTAATAATAAAATAATTAGCAAGTTATAGGTGCAATTAACCCAAATAGAATCTGATTAAAAAACAAATCAAAAGTAGCAAATCCAATGATTCGTATCCTATGCGATGATCTCTCCCTCACTGTTACTATTTGACACTCACATTCACACCAACAGTCACAGTAAAAAAAAAAAATCATATTCATATATATACGTATATATACATACATTGAATACAGTGTGTGTTTGTGTGTGTTTTCTTGCATACCAACACACACACATCTTGTCATTTTCTTGATCTCAAAGGTGGTCCAATTAGAGCCGAATACTTGAAACAAGATCCATTTTCAGATACCCTTTTCACTTCTCTAAAATACCCATAAATTAAATAGACCGTAAGTTTATCATTTTATCAATCTCTGTGTGTGTTTTTGTAGGTGTTTTTACTGCGTGTAGCTGTATTAATAGTAGGAGTACTAATTCAGATACCCTTTTCACTTTTCTAGAAAACCCATAAGTTTTTTTTAAAGATTTAACTCAGTAAGGTGTTTTATCTATGAATCTTTATGTGTGTTTTTGTAGGTGTTTTTACTGTGTGTAGTTGTATAATAGTACTAATTCAGACACCCTTTTCACTTTTATAAAAAACCCACAAAGTAAAAGTCAAGATTTTACACTGTAAGTATTTTTAGCTGTCTATCTGTCTGTGTGTTTTTTATGGTGTTTTTACTGTGTGTAGTCATCTAGTGGTACTAAAACTTGGAACAAGATCCCTTTTCAGATACCCTTTTCACTTCTTTAAAAAGCCCACAAATTTTATTAAGATTAGACTTAGTAAGCTGTGATATCTATCAATCTCTGTGTGTTTTTTTAGGTGTTTTTATTGTGTGTAGTTATCCAATAGTACTGACAGTACTTTTGTAATGAACTAATGATAAAAAGGGGTTTGGTTTTATGTGTAGTTATTGATGGATAATAGGATACCGCCAGGAAGTTACTTCCAGTATTCGCCGACTGGAGTTCATGGTCCAATTCAGAGGTCTTCATCGCCTTCAGATCGTGAAAGGTTGTAACTTTACGATGCTTTTTCAAGTTTTGGATCTTGGGTATTTGTTGTTTTGTGATATTGTTGGTGTTTAATGTTTGTTTGGGGATCTGGGGTGATGTTAATTTGGCTGTTTTGTGATGTTATGTCAATGTTTAGCTATTTGTACGGTTAATTCGCATATGGGTATGGCTTGTTTGCAGTTTTTGATGTTGGTTTTGTTCAAGCATTAAGAAGTGTGGATTTGTTGTTTAGCCATTCTTTTGATGAGGTTTGATTCATTTTCGGAATCTTGTGTTAGTGTTTAGTTATTTATACGGTAAATTCGCATATAGGTATAGCTTGTTTGCAGATTTTGATGTTAATTTTGTTGCAAGCAGTAAGAAGTGTTGATTCTGTTGTTTTGCACTTCGTATGAGCTTTGGTTTGTTTTGCAATATTGACATGTTAGTGTTTGGCTGTATAAACTGTTAATTCACATATGGGTAGACCTTTTGCAGTGTGATCATAATTTTGGTATAAACATTTGTTGCTTGCTGTTTTTAGCGTGAATTTGTTGTTCGTTGCAGATAATAGTTGCTTGGTCAGCATTGCCGAATTGATAAATTAAGGATATAATAGGGTTGATGTTGCGTTTCTATTTGATAAGTAAGCTGTCTATTCATGATGCCTTAAAGTCTTAGATGCCATTATTGGTAGATTGATTATGACATTTGGTCGACATCAGTCTTTAATTAAGTAGGTTAACATAATCATTTGATTCAGTCAGTTTGATTCGTTTCATGCTCTACACCTGAGAAACAATTTATAAATCCATGGGTGAAAATTGCAATCATTTTATTTTTAGGAGGTTGCGTAATTCAAGTGTGAAGTGAATACGTATATCATGTGTGGAATTATTGTCAACTGTGAATGAAATACCTATCAGCTCTTGTGTGTTCTTGGATTTTAAAAATTAATAAAAGTTTTGGAACGGGAAAATGTGTTAACTAGGAGCAATTCTCTGGTTGTTGATACATTATATAAATTTGGTTTCACCGTCATGCTTTCATATACTCTCTTAGAGTTGTTAGCTACATATTTTGATATTCCATTGATAACCTATGCATCACAGTCCCCTTTTTACTTCCATTAATTCTATAAATGCATATATAGGAGCTTTGGTCCTTGCATCATTTTTGGTTGTTAAATATATAATTATTGATGGTGTATTAGTCATCAAAATTGATTTTGGTTAAGACCCACATTAGTCACGTGAATTGGGGCCATTAATAGGTTTTCTATCATAATCAGTGATGAGTGGAAAAAGAGGCGGGTCGAGCTGGTTGCGTAACGGGTCAAAACTTTTTCTGGTTCAACCAAAACACCTTTTGTTTGGCATTTTGTAATCTTTATAATGATTTGTATTAAATATGATTACCAAAATTATATAATAACAAAAGTAATACCAATTTTTTTTTATTTTTTATATATGGGGGTTTTGTAGATTTGTATGCAAAAAGTTACGCTTTGGGTCCCTTTGCCTGGTTTCTTATCTCGCAGAACGTTTAGTCATGAGAAAAACATGACCAGAATCAACCCATATAAATGGGTCGAAATTTCCTTTGACAATCATATTGAAGACAATTGTTAGTACTATAATCGACATAACGACATTTATTACAGACGATCATCTACATTTTAAGGACAATGCTCTTAGATTCTTGGGTTTCATACTTAAGTCTCACAGTGCTATCATTTTCTTTCTTTTGTAAATGTATTTGATTATTTATCCTCTTTTACATTAATTTATAAAGTAATATAAGCCAGAGAGCTGTATGTCTCCCTATTGATTCGGGTTTACCTTTCTAAAGTTGTTCAGGTCCAATTCTTTCTGATTATAATTGTTTGGTTGGAAATTGGCCGACAGATATCTAGCAGAATTGCTTGCAGAGAGGCAAAAGTTGGCACCATTTATGCAAGTCATGCCAGTATGCAGTAGACTCCTAAATCAAGGTTTCTTTTAATCCTATTGTTCTGTGAATAAATTAATGTGGTTACGACGGCTGTATACTTGCACTAGGGGTGTCAAATGGGTCAACCCGACCCGAACCCGATAAGGCCTTATAGGGTCGGGTTGATTCGGGTCCAACTTGGCTTATCGGGTCAACCCAATAAACCTGATAGCCTAATAGGGTCGGGTCAGGGTCTCAATTAGTTCGTTATCGGGTTATCGGTTGGACCTTTTGAACTAATTCTTTGTTTTCATAGTCTGTTAGTCACATTTCTTAATCAATAATCTTGCTACACGAAATATGATAAAATGCATCTTTAAATTTGGTTCTGGTGCATTGCATTTGCATGTTTACATCAGTACTCATTTTTTTTGAGTTTTGCTGCTACATGAGATATAAAACTACATGCTACTGCCCAAAAATCCAATGCTTTTTTATAATCTAATTCTTTCTTTCGTTATATATTGTGACATAGGGAATACTAGTGCCGTATTAGTTCAATGTTTAAGTTAATTTCGTGTTAGGTGATATGTTAATAAATGAAGCAAATTGTGGGATGAGAGATTAACATGTAACCTGATAACCCGATAGCTTATCGGGTTGCGTGTTAGTTTTTTTTCCCTTTCAAAACCCGATAGATCCGACCCGATAAGCCACAAACCCGACCCGATAACCCGATTGACACCCCTACTTGCACTTATTTGTTGCATGTGCTCTTGCTTGCGTTTCCAATATATATTTCAAATAAAAAGGTGTTATATCAGTGCAATAAAATAAGTGGCTAATGTGAAATCTGAAATGAAAAAACTTTCCGAAAGGTAATAAATCGAACATGCATATTAAGAATGAAGACTATAGTGATACAATAGTACGTCATGCATAACTAAACTAGGTGGCTTAGGCTAGAGGTAGAAAAATGGGTGATATGTGTAATGGTTCATAACAGCTTATCCTTTTGGTACAGGTTGGTGACCTGAAACACTTATTGTTCAAAGTTTCTATAAATTGTTAGTGTGTCAAATATGATTAAAAAAAAAAAAAAATAATATTATATCAGTAAAAATATATTTGTTTTTATCAAATGATTCCGCAGTTACATGAACTATAATTAAACTTTGGTGACTTTCGACCCTTTTGGCCCCGTTTTGAGCTGTAAAAATCAATCTGGTAATGTGGCATATGTTGTTGTTTGTGCAAGTTTTATATGACTCTGGAAAATATTGGATTGATGTGGCATAAATATTGTCACTATCTCTATCATGTAAATTATATGCGAATTGGACCATAGTCCTTTGGCATTGATTTACCTCAAGTAACCTTGAAGTCAAGAGTTCATTTTTTATAAACTACGGAGTATGTATATTACTTGATTCCTCCGTAAAAGATTATTTAGGTTACACGAGATATTAATTTGCTTCTTTTGTTTGTCATCTTTATGAAGAGATAATGAAGACATCGGGACTTGTTTCAAACCATAATTTTGTGGATCATGAAAGAATGATGCGTGAGAGGTCATATAGATCGTTTGGTCAAAAACCTAATGTGGGTCCAATGGATGTGGAGGCATGGCCCTCAATGCAACCAGAGGTATTAACATCACTGTTTTCTATTTGCACCGCAAGTTCACATGGGAAGTTTGTCTTTTGAAGATTTCTAGTATGCTAACATTGTCTTAAAATTTTCAAAATGACTACAATTTCAACCTCTGAACTAGAAGGAATTTGCAAAATCGTCATTGACTTTTCCTAATTTCCGAATGTGGTCCTATGATATTTACAACTGAAATACAGAACCTCCAATATTAAAGCAGAATAGGTCCACAGACCCCAAAACCATTACTTTCCTGCTCACAGATATGCATTTGCATTTCAATGTTGGTGTTTGATAACCTGATTTGATTACTGACAAGTGATAATGGTATTGGTTCAGGGTAACCGGCTTCTCCAAAGGATGGCCTCGTTTCAAGCTTCTGCTATGGGCTGGCCTGCATCGCCAGGAATGGGGAATCCTACTGTTGTAAAGAAAGTTATCAGACTTGATGTACCCGTTGAGAAATTCCCAAATGTAAGTATAATATTATACCATATGCAGTTAACACTTGCTCTTAGTCTTCGGGCCATTTTTTTCTATTGTTCCTAGCGGTGGGAATTTCGACCTTTTAGTTATGGATGATTTTATTGGGGTTATATTTACGTCAAATGGGTAAAAAAATGAGCTCGATTGGTAATGGGTCAAAAGACACGCAAAGTGTATATTTATGGCAATCCCGCCTAAAATATGTTATTTTCAAAATTGAATATGTATTGAATCAGTATAATATTTGTTTTCATATTTGATTTGACAGTTCTTTAATTATTTGACAAACAATGTTTCGGGTCTACTTGACCAGATCCACGTAAAAATACCCGTTACTTAACCCACCCTTTTATATACCTCTAGCTTGTGTTTCAATATTAGCTTGTTCTAACCTGATATCATATGGCAGTATAACTTTGTTGGCCGTATTTTGGGTCCACGTGGAAATTCCCTGAAAAGGATAGAAGCCATGACAGAGTGTAGAATATATATCAGAGGTCGGGGATCGGTGAAGGATACTGTTAAGGTATGAAATCTTTTCTTAAACATTATAAAAAGTTTCTAGTAATTATAGCAACACTTGAATTTCTGGTACACAATGATACATCGTACCCTGCTTTCTTTTTCATCATGAATTTTTGGTCTTTAAATGCTGATGGGTGTGTAGTGTACTTTGTTGTGTTTGCTCAAGAGCTTATTCATCCTGAAAATAGCATACAAAGACTGGTGAATTCTTAGGAACAAGCTGCTCCATATAAGTTAGCACTTACATTCTGTTTTGCACAAATAGGAACTATCACTCTCTCTTAAAATACAATAAAAAAGATTTCACTTGCGATATATAAAACTAGTTTCCCTTTTTGGCAAAATTTCAAATTAGCATCAGTCATGCGTGAAGAATTCTAGATATTTGACTGATTATTAGACTGTCAGTCAGGAGTTACAATTATTTTGAGGTGAATGCAGTATAGAAGCTATAGCTCCCCTTAGTTGGACTTGGAACGTTCGATTTGCTATTTTGGCTATATAGTTTTTGGAAGTGTTAGTGAATTTCTCATATATCTAAAGCACTCTTACATAGTGATGGAGTTTCTAAGTTTCCATGGAACATCCAGAAATGGAAATCGTTACAGTTAGTATATTTTGTTCTTGGATGTGTAGTAGTTTCTTAGACATGTCACAACTCTCAAGATTTTTGTACGAAAAACATTTTATGTTCCGGCAAGACTGTGTGCACTACATATAGACACTACAAAATCTTATTAGATGTTTTCTTGTATATGTTGCTCTTTGTGTTGTGTATTTCTTTTTTCAGCTATTAAAATAGCTCGTATTGAACCCTTTTTTGAATACATTCATGAACATTGCATGGATGGTTAAATATGAGCCACTTGCTTTCCTACCCAATGTTGACCATGGGGCCAGTTGGTGGGGCCGTGGGGATGCCCAAGGGTGACTCATCCTATTTTTCTTACCTATTGCATGTATGGTGTTTATGACATGCTCGTTAAAGCCACCTGTCTTTTGCCTTGAAAACAGGAAGAGAAGTTAAAGGACAAACCAGGATATGAACACCTCAATGACCCACTTCACCTATTGCTTGAAGCAGAATTTCCTGAAGATATAATAGACTCACGGTTGGATCATGCTGTGGCACTACTAGAAAACCTCCTAAAGCCAGTGGTATGAAAAAACCTTGGTCAATATCGACCCATTTATGAGTAAATGGGTCGATTTGGGGTCCTTTTTATCTCAAACGGGTTAAACTAGTTCAATCATAAATTTAGCCAATGGAGAAACTGGTCAAATGGATCAAACGGGTTGAAAATTGCTAAATTCTATTTTAATGCGTATAACTATCAGATCGTATACTTAAAGATTTGTCTTATTATTTATAATAATATTGGTTTGTAACTATCAGTAACTCATTACGTATTTATAAAAAGTGCAAAAATGTATTACCGGTCAATTCAACCTGACCCAAGCCCAACCTGGGCTCTCTTTTAACCCATACAAAAGACCTGGACCTGTTTGACCCGTTGCCTGACCTGCCCACATCTCGAAAGCCCGTGATACAGTTTTTTTTCTTTTATTTACATCGTTAACTCTTTGTCACCAGGATGAGTCGATGGATACGTATAAGAAGCATCAATTAAGGGAACTGGCTATGCTGAATGGTACACTGAGAGAGGAAAGTCCTAGCATGAGTCCTAGTATGAGCCCAAGCATGTCTCCCTTTAACAACAACAATGGGATGAAACGAGCCAAAACAGGAAAATGATTGTGAACCATCAACGGAATACAGTTCTATATAGATGCTGGGATCACTGGCATCAATGTGATTGTGTGAACCGCAACCAGGTTTCACCCATGAGTATATGGCCAGAAGATGTGACCAAAAATCCTTGAATGCTCAAGAGAAGTAAGGTTTGCTTTTGTAGCATATGGTAATGGCTCCGAACTAATGTCTGGCTCCACAACCAAAACTGCTTTCGTAACTTAGGTTTAAAAGATTACTACTTATCATATTCTTTCGTGTGTGGTTGGCTTCTAATGTTTTTTAGTTGAGTATAATTTATGAAATAAGCACCAATAAGTGTATTGCAGTAGTCTAGATTATGATTGTGACCAAAGGATCTATGGAAAGAAAGAGCTTTGTATAATAATAGTTTGAATGTTTGAATCACCCATTAATTCAATAGTATTAAGTTGCTCTTTTCTTTGAACGTGGCATTCAGTATTCTTGTAAAGTTTTGTTTATTTGATCAAGATTTTGGCTAAACATAACAAAATTTCTAAGGAGATGTTGATGTGGGTTTGAGAAAGGATACAAGTTTTTATCTAGTTCACATAGGATAATCAGGTATGGTAAAACAAGTATTAGATGTGTTAAAATGATAAAAATAATCAATTTTACAAATATATTTTATCAAATACTAAATTTTTATCCAAAAATCAAAACTACTGATGAAACTAGCAAGGTGTTACTATATTTTGCGAATTTTTAAAAAATCTACAAGACTTTGCTAATGTTTTTTATAAAATCACAAGGTTGACATTGCTAGTTTTTAAACCTTTTTAGTTTTTAGAAAACTAGCAAGGTTTATCTTCATCTTGCTACCTTGCTATTTTTCAACCTCGCGATTTTTTTAGAAAAGTTAGCATGGTCTTGAGATTTTTTAAAAAATCCACAAAATGTAGCAAGACGTTGCTAGTTTTATGGTAAGTTTGGCTTTTTGAATTAATTTTAAGTATTAGTGAATATCGCTAAATATAAATGTAAATAAATATAATAGTGAAGCTATAAATACTCTTATATAAGAGTGACACTGTGTTTTTGTGAACTTTGAGGGGAAACGAGTGGGTTGGTGCTCGCGCGTTGCTGCGGGAGGCGTGCGTGTCGTAGTTTTATCTGTATTGTTACGCAACGCATGATTGTGTTCGATAGTAGAAATACACACCCATAAATCTAATGTTCGGACAAATTTATTTATATATAATAAAAACTTTCATAAAACTGGACGTCTTTGGCCGTTGTAGTTTAAAAAATTTCTATGAGAATTTTTAAAGTTATTTGATAGGTTAAGGGTGCATTTTGAAAGTTTTTTTATTTAAAAACTATATATAGATATTAAACTTCAACAATTTTTATAAAATCGTACGTATGTCAAAAGCATATCAATATTGGGCTCGTTTTGTTCGTTATCGAGAGATCTTTTTGACGGTATTTTTTTTATTCAAGAAATCGTGAAGTATATATAAGCTACACGATAAATAAAGTTTGTTGTATAAAAAAATCGTAAATAATAAAAAGTTTATGGGCTGTTTCATAATTTCCTTCCTTAACTTTTATATATATAATAATTTTTGAATATAATATGCGGTTAATGTTCATGCATTTTCTTAGACCAACCATTTGCCAAATGAGTATACATATGTATAATAAAAAGAAAAATAATGTTTTTTTTTTGTTTTTTTTTTATTTAGTTTTTTTAAGTAAAAGAAAGTGGAAAGAAAGACGGGAGAAATTTTTTTACAAAAATATTCCTCTCATTTTTTTTAGGAAAGGAAAGGTAACTAAAGAGTTTCTTTTCTTCTTCCAACAACATGTAATTTCCATTTCATTTTCTCTGTGTCAATATTCCTTTCTTTAAACAAAGACCCCTAAAAGTAACACCCAAATTTGATATCAATACTTGTTATTGCTGGAAACATAAACCGTAGATAAGAAAATTAAAGTTGAACCATCATGCCAGACAATATCCCTTTTGAAATCCAAATGGAAATCATGAAACGGCTCCCTGTAAAGCCTTTGATTCAGTTCAGGTCCGTTTCGAAACCTTGGAAGTCTTTTATTGACAGCTCCGAGTTTATCAAAGGTTACGGCGCCCGCCATACGCAGCCACATAGTCACATTCTAACTTTATCTTCGGGTTCTGAGGACAGGTTTATTTGTTTGGTAGACGATGATGAAACTTTTAAACAAGAGTTTGCTCCATTCGTTGTGTCTCATTTGCTTAAACAATATCATGTTTCGTACGTTGTTGGTGCGTGTCATGGATTACTGTGTTTGTCTTCATAAAAAATACACTAGTAATGAATCAAGGACCCACAGAAAAGAATCAGGACCCACAAAAAAAATCAGGGACCCACATTATATAGCACAAAATTGTAGCCAATTGTCTACAATAAATTGTAGCTAATATATTCCCTTATAGAAATATGCTTGTTATTTGGAACCCTTGTATCGGGAAAATCATTTGGTATTGCTCTCCTTAGTTTTTTGTCGAAGAGTGAGGCTTACTCTCGGAAACCAGCTGTTTTTGGTTTCGGGGTGTGTCCTGTTGACAGAGATCCTACGGTTGTCAAAATAAAATATAGAATTGGCATGCCTTGGCATGTTGAAGTTTTTACATTGAGTTCGGGTGTTTGGAATGTGATTCCAAGTGGTGATTTGCCTCGTCAATCGGTTAAACTCAACCCATCAACTCAGGTTGTTATAGATAGGTTTATCTATTGGGGTGCTCGTGAGAAGACTTTTAGTGATGATGGTGAATCTACCATGAAACATATGGTTGTGTCATTTGATTTGATTACCAAGGAATTTAAAGTGGTAGACCTACCGGATAGCTTGACAAACGAGCTGTACTCACCTGTCTCCGTCTCCAAGCTAAGGGAATCTCTTGTTGTGTCCGGATACATTGTGGCCGAGGAAGCAGTTCATTGTGGTGTATGGGTGATGGAGCGTGATTCGTCTTTTAGAAAGCTATTTTCAATTGGCGCATCATTTTGTAAAATATTGGGGTTTAGGAAGAATGGTGAACCTATATTTGAAATTCGAAAGGCAGATGGAGAAGATGGACAGTGTACCACACTTAATGTTTATGACCCATGCACACAAATCAAGAATCTTGGGATTTCTGGAGAAGACGGCTCATTCTTCATGGGCTCTTACAAGGAATCGCTACTTTTGCTTGATCACTTGGATTCACATATATATTATGACCATAACTGATCAAAATGATGCCGACCACCTATCAAGGGGCCTATTTTGTAGTTAAGTTTTAGAAAAATCACTTTCATTTATTTTAGTTTTTATCACTGATTTAATGTTGTTAAGTAATGTCATTTATGGAATCTAATGCGTTTGTAAATGCAATATATGCTGCATATATTTCAGATATGTGATTTGTAGAAAGGTAAGGGATAGTGAAATCGGTATTATCAAGTTTAATGTGATTTTTATTATTCCATGGATAGTTTTACTTCTACTCCTTATCTTTGATGGCTTTTTTAGAATGGGGAATGTCCTTTATACAGTAGATACCTTATTACTTGTGTAATTAATGATGACAAGCCTTTTAGATGTTCATTACTTATTGAAATCTTGTTAGTGTTCTTTGCTTCGTTACATTCTCATTTCATTATGCTTGGCGGTTACTTTGGATACTCTGTAAATACAAACAGGAGTTCATCAATCTTTGAATATGCATAATCTGAACATGTAAATACTTATGTGTGAACTAGAAATGATTTTTCATTTACTTTGACTCAGGACTAGAGTAGTGAAGGCATTAGTAGCGGTTAGGCGATGTTTGGAGAAAGTCATGAGTTTTTCCTAAGAAAAAAACCTTATCTTCAAGACTGAAAGGATTTTATATATAAAACATGAAAGTGTTTGGATTGTGTGGGTCAGATGGCTATGTATCTTGGTGTTGAACTCATTTCTGCTTGAATCTCATTCCCTTGTGATTGTGTATCTTGAAAAATAGTTATCCTATAGACCTGTAGTTAATGATAGTAGCTCCATAAGGATGGTTTCCTGTACCTAAGCGGCTAAGTTTGCCATTTCTGAGATTTTATGTCTGATTAATGAGCTTTTGCTCTGTTACCACAAACTCAGGGAGTGTTTGGATGTTTGGGTTAGTTAGGGACGGATGGCTATGTACCTTGGTGTTGAACTCAGCATTGTTTGATCCTCTTCTCCCTTGTGATTGTGTACTTTGAAAGATTAGGTAACTTTGTTTAAGAGTTTTGGTTTGATAGTAGCTCTATAAGGATAGTTTCCTAGTCCTAGTGATTGAGAATGTAGAATCTTGAACTGGTTGAGTTTTGCTTGTTTGGGGATATGGTCTTGATTACTGGTATGGATTCTGGCTGCTGATATGGTTCTTTACTGGCATGGATCATTTGACAGTTTCCTATTGATTGTGGCCTATGGATATATCCAGTGACGGACCTAGAAAAATGGGATGTGGGGGGCAAAATTTTTTTTTTTACGATAGCAACAAAATGTGAAAGAAAAAACTAGAAACGTAATGATAAATCGAATATTTTTACTTAGACATGAAAGATTTATAAGGCTTTAAAAAGTTAAATGTTGAATTTTAGTATGTAAGTGGGGGGCAATTTGAGTTTTTGGCGGGGGTCACTTTCGAAAAAAAGTCAAAATTACATAAAAATTACACTAAAATATCAACTTTTTCGGCTAGCCATGGGGGGCGCCTGCCCCCCACTCTAATATGCTAGGTCCGTCCCTGGATATATCACATTTGATCTCATATGCTGCTGGTACTGGTGTATTCAAAGGCGTTTTATTTGTTTTTCTGTCAGTCTTTTGTTCTGTCTTGCCGTTAGTATTGTTTGGCTTTTTGGATAAAAATTGAGTATTTGGTGAAATATGTTTGCAAAATTGGTTATTTTTGTCGTTTTCCCTTTTTTTTTATGTTCTGAAGATTATTTGTAACAAAATGCGATGCAGATTACAAAAAAAATACCAGGATGTGTGTGTTTGCATATTCGTTGAATGATCAAAACAACATTCAGCTAAACCCAAAAGAGTAAATGAATGAGTAAATGTCTATTAGTTTAAGTTAAAAAAACGTAGATATGGTTGTTTTACTATTAAAACATCTCCTAAGTTATGTATTGATCTCTTACGTTCACAGGTATTTTCTTCGACAATCGTCTTTGCATCTCGTCGTGCCACTACTTGGTATGATTGTGTGGATGTAACTGTTGTGTGACAGTTGACACCCATTTTCACACTTTCTATCGGGTGACTGCCTTTAAATGGTTCTACGTATGTTAGGTTTCAAAGGCGAGTCTTTTACTTTGTTTGTTAGGATCGTCACATCTGTAATTCCTAAAATTGTAGTTTCAGGGTCAAATGGTCAGATTCGTTGTCGGTCTGTATAATATCCTGGGTCATGATCGCTTTAGGGTCGTGTTAGCTATAGGCTCATTTGGTTGGAATTATTGTTGTGTCGTTGTACTTTCTGACTTCTTGTTAGTTTGCTATTTATATACTTTCAATTGTCTTTTGAAAAAATAAAATAGTACGATATGTTTATTCAAACTTTAAGGCTGATAACTGCGACTACATAACAAGTCCCCCATAAAACTTTTAAGAAGAGAAAGCAACACCAAAATGGAACAAATCTGTATCTACATGATCTCTTGGTCAATTTTAACAATCTGCAGGTCCATTACATATTTACATAAAAAGATATCAATAAGCGCTTAGCAACTGAATCTAGTTACTTTTTTCCTACCAAACAATGCTCTTCCTATATACAAATGATGCAAAACTCAGTATAATATGTTAATTAATTAGGTCTCTGTAATTCTATGCATGCTATTAAAACACTGGCTAAATTCACCAAGTGAATAATCATATATAAACAATTGCACAAAATAAGGAAAAGAAAATATAAATAAATTGAAATCCTACAATTAGAAAAGAGAAAGTGGATCACCCTGTATTTAGAACAACTTTTTAAGATCTCCAATTTTAAGCATTTTTTCACCGGATCAACGAACACTAGGGTTGGGCCACCTGTCCCATAAACAACACCTCTCCACTCACATCTTCTCTAATCACAAACAAGAATGGGTGATCTGCCACAAACTCGTCGACCGGAACAGGCATGATACCCACGGGAAGAACCATAGTGGTTGCTGCTGCAGCTTCTGTACCTTCTTCATTTACTTCGAGAAACGCCTTATGATGGATGCTTGAAACACCTAGGCCTTTGACCGCCATTTCAGTTTGGCCTCCAGGAGCGAAAGGCAATACGAGACCTAATTCCTTCAACATATCAGAAGCTTCAAAACCGAATGAGATGTTAAACTTTGGGATCATAAACCTCCCTACGCTTACTTGCTTTCGTGGTATGTGCTGCTCCAAAAAGTCAGATTGTGAACCTATTTTCTCTAACAATAATGGGATACTATCTTTTTCATTTGGGAGGAACATGTACATTGTGAAACGACGTTTATCTTCACCTTGTGAATAGGGAAGACCCAATACTTTAAAACCATCATATTCATGCACAAGTTGCTTTCTGTCGCTTGTCATGAAGGGTACTTTTACTGTGCTCCCATCAAAGAGGTGGAAGTCGGAGTCTTTTGTCATTGACGGGTCAAATTTCACTGTCCAGGATCCCTTGAAATAGAGTGCATTAGCTAAGATGAGCCTGGTTGCAGGGGTAACTGCATCAGCGGGAAGGATGTCTTTTATAAGACCAGTGGTTTGCTTTTCGACCCATGTATTCACTTCTATGACTGCCTCAATAGCCTGTGTCCATTAATAACTACATATGTTAGCCATATATGCATGTATACTAAGTTTATTGAGCTATATAGAATGAACATTTTGTATAAGATTTTCTAACTTGCCCCCCGAGGGACCAGGGCAGCCTTTAAAGGTGGGCAAAGTGGGCAATCGCCCAAGGCCCCAACTTTTTTATTTAGCCTTTACATTAGGGCCTCATTTTCGATTCTCGCCCAAGTCCTCCAAAAACTTGACAACGGCCGTGCTAGGGACACTGGGCACATGATAAACCTAGTTTAATACACTACAAATTCATACCAAAACTATATCTTTGGATTTTTCTCTCTTCCATATTTACTGTAGCTTGATTTATTTTTTTAGTTAAACTGTTTCAAAAACATTACATGCCCAAACTTTCTTCATAATTATACGTAAGTTTTTCCTCCATGAATTTTTTGTTTTGTTTTGTTTTTTTTTTGTTTTTGTTTTTTTTTTTTTGTTTTTTTTGTTTTTTGTTACAGATAAAATCTTAGTAATCTACTTAATTAATCCAAAACTAATTGTTTACAAGTTAATTAGTCTAGTTACTTAATATTTTACTTAGTCATGATTATCTGTTAAAAACTAGCAGTTTAATTTACTTTAAGTACATTTTTTGACAATCTAATCAATGATTCTGTGTAACAAATTTCTAATTTTTTATCCAGTTTCTATCTAGTTTAACTTGAACATTGTTAGTAAAATTTTTGTTTGCACTAGAATGATTATTGCAAATTCAATTCCAAACCTAAACTGATTATTGCAAATTCAATTCACCCTTTAATGTTAAACTAATTTACATAAAACACATGCGAAAACTAAATAGAACTAACCTTGTTCAAGAAATCGACTTGTTTACAGGTGGCCTTATAAACATTGTTCAGAATCTATTTAAAAGATGTTTTAAGAGAAAGAGTTTGGTCAATCCATGCACCGTTTGTAAAAGACAAAAGAGGTCCACCGCTTGAGCTACCATCAGCCATTAAGGACAAAAGCTTAGATAAACGAGTGTTAAGCTCGTCGAGGGTTTTTGTTTTGAGAAAAGAGAGAACTTGATCAAGTGTTTGGCCTTTTGAACCGGCTGCCATTAACCCTACTATTCCATGGATGGAAAGTGGAGAGAAAACGAAGTTGGACTTTGGAGATTGTTGCGAGAGAATGTGTTTAGCGAGATTGATCCAAAGATGGTTGTTTTGGTTATTGATTGTTGCTGTTTGTGTTTGTGGGACTTCATCCAGAACCTTAGGCGATTGCATGAAATAACCAACACACACACATAAACACATTATGAAAACCATAACATCTCTTCTTCCCAAATCAAAACCTGCCCATGATCTGATCATCTTGGATACAAAAAAGAACAAAGCAATCGGTTATTAGGAAGGGATTATTATAAAGTGCTCTAAATCATATATACGGTATATATATACTAATGTAATCTATGTATACTATTAAAAAAAGGGATTTTGCTGATGCAATTTTCATGATGTGTCATGCTATAAGTGGTCTTTAGTACATAGCTGATGTCATTTTAGTATTTTGTTTTTGACTAAAATACACTGTTGGTCCCTAGACTTGGCCAAAAACGTCGTCCTGAACCAAAACATGGCATTTTAGTCGTCAGTAGTCCAAAGTATGGGTTTTTGAGGCTAAACTCATCCCTTGACCCGTAATGCCCAGGTCAAAGTCTGATTTCTGTTAGTTAGTTGAGGGTATTATAATCTATACACATTTATACCACAATCTAACTCAACAAGAGAAAAGCTATTCGTATACCCTCTTGATTGTTTCCCTCCCTCGTCACACAACCCTCACGACAATTTAACAATGGTAGACAAGGACCGTCCTATCATACCAGTAACTGATGAAAGGGTAGAGTATATGAAGGCCAAATATGGGGATACTTGGTTACAATGAGATGAAATGTCTGATGAGATGTTTGAAGATTTGTGCCGATTTGCGAAAGAAGCTAAAATTATGAAAGGTTAGTTCGTTTCACTGTAGTTGTCTGATTGGCATTTTAATGTTAACATTCAGGAATAAGCCTAATAACCCTATATTATTTACAAGAAATCCCAGCAGAATCTGTCAAAAAAGGGATTATACCAAACTAAGAGATGATATTGTTGATATGATACTTGAATACTTGTGGCAAAAATATGGGAATAAGGAGTTTTCAAAGGTTAGACTTAATGTTTGCAAAGTAAGATAGTTGTAATGGGTGAACTCCAATGTGTTTCTGTTTTGGCTATCTTTTCAGATACCAACTTGAAAGCAAATGAGGTTGATGTCATCATTATTTCAGACATATCTGATGATGAGTTTGGGTTGCTGTCTTCTAAGAATACTACTTCCACATCAAGGGTGAGAAAGGGAAAGTATTCCACTTTGAAAGCTTCCACTTCCCAAGCTTCCAAGGCTTCCACTCCCAATGCTTCCAATTCACAACTTGTTACCACTCTTGTTTATGAAAGGCCAAAAACAAGGGAAAGGATTACAAATATTGTACTTGCTCTTGGAGCAACAGTGGGATGCTCCAGCAAAAAGAGGAATGAGTGGTATGTGCCTCCCCTCTAAAGAGCTCAAGTCTCCCCCATGAATATCAAGTCTCCCATCAAGAAGTTCACCTGTTATTTTTAGTTTTTGATGTAATGAATATGTAAATTTTTTGCCTGATGATGGTTAATCAAAACAATACTTGTTAACATGTTTATGTTGCTCTATATGGTATAATTAGTTGGTGATGTTTGCTATATTTTGGTTTTGTTGTTTCCATTTTCTCAGTTTGCATTTGCATATGCAGTTTAGGGGGATGTTTGGAATGACCTATGTTGACTTATTTAGTCAACATATAGGCAAAAACTATTAACCAAACAAAATTGTTATAATCTTTTAGAACATCTTTTTTATACATTTTTAGTTTTGGTTTTGCTGTTTACATTTTTCAGTTAGCAATTGCATATGCAGTTTAGAGGGGTGTTTGGAATAACCCATTATGACTTATAAAGTCAACACGAAAAAATTACTATTAGTAACCAAACTGCATTGTTATAACATAAGATCTACAACATATCAGTCAAGTTACAATTATTATTGAAGACAGCATAGCATTTCTTGTAAGTGATTCACTTGGTTAATTGAATAGTAGGTTATTTACTTGGTATTTGACTTGCAAGTGCTTCCATTTGTGGTTGACTTGTTTCTGATCCCCTTGGTCTTTGAGTTGCATGTGGTTAACTTTCTTCATCACCACTGCCCAATGAACCACCAACTCTAGTATATGCAGATATATGTAAGCCTACTACATATCCACCACTATCTGTAGTAGTTGTGTTTTCCCTTGTAACACCACCTTTATCTGTAGTAGATTTGTTTCCCTTTCTGTCAAGGCACAGGGGACAAACATACCACCTGAAATCTGTATAAGGTGGACGCCTTGCAAAAAAGGTCAATCCATCCCTATTTTCAGTTTCTACCCAACAGTCAAGGCATACCATTTGACCACCTTTTTCTGTAGCCACAGTGAAAATGTTTTTGTATGATTAAGGTTTGATGAAATGTAGGGTATTATATAATGAAGGCAACTATAATAGGGTACAATGCGTTTGTTGAACATGTAGAATTCATGAAATGTGGTTGTTGATACACCATAAATGCTTAAAATGAAGCAAAAAAATTCACAATTTTCAACCCTTGACTTTTGCATATGTAGTTTAGGGTGTTGTTTGGAATGACCCAATTTGACTTATAAAGTCAACAAATACCAAAAAATTATTAACCAAACTGACTTGTGTTAATCTATTAAAACATCTTTTGTTGTCATTTGTACTTTGGTATTGCTGTTTACATATTTCATTTACCAATTGAATATGCAGCTTAGGGGTGTGTTTCAAATAACCCATTCTGACTTATAAAGTCCACATAAAGAAATTTATTTCAAATATCATGGTGTCCAAATTACAGATGGCTACAACCTACTAACAACAGTTCAACATTTTTTATCCAGCACATATGGATGTCTTGGATATAAATCCTCCACATACACTCCATAGTAAGTTGCCTCAAACTCTGCTTCTTCTAGCCATTTTTCATCTTCCATTCCTCTTCAATTCTTTTGTACATTCTCTCCTCTTCCAAAAACTGCTGGAATGTTTTTTCATCCATCCTTGTCTGCTTTTCATCTTCATCCAACATTGTGTGTTCTTCTTCTTGCTCATAAAGAGCTTCAAGAAACTCTTGTTCCATAGTCTGCCTTATCTCGTCTTCATCCACCCACTACAAAAGTTATAGATTTGTACATCAACTACTAACACACAAGAACAATCGTTATGCAAATGATAATTAAATGAATACCTGTAAAACCCTAAAATCTCAAACGCGTGAAATGACAATTTTGCCCTCAAACTTAAAGTTTTACAAACTCGGGAAAAACGTCAGCATCATTTAACAAGTGATATCATTAATATTATACACACATTATGAAAGTAATTAACCTATGATATTAATTAAGAAAAACATGAAAGATTAAATCCTAAGTAACAATTAAACATACCAAGGTGTACACAAATTAACCTAGACTACTATCAAGACTACATACACTTGGAAGAGATAAGATTGGAAAGTCCATAACTTGGTCCTCCCCCCCTTGATGGCCGGCCTAATGAGGCTCCCCATTTACTCTCATAATCAATTTTATTAAACTCTCATTTATCCTTTCCATTTCATTTCAAAAACACCAAGAAACCCTAAGTCTCTTTTTCCTTCACCTAAGTGGCGGCAACATTTTTTATTCCTCATTTCCATCCGAAAATCCAACAAAGCAAGGTGTTCTTAGGAGGCTCGTGATCGTGTGTGATCGATTGGTGGACGTGGTGATCGTGTTTGGTTCAAAAGAAAGCTAGGTCGTGGGTTGCTTTTCTGGCCGTGGGTTTTATAGAGCCAAGGGAGGCTTGGTTTTGATTGTGGTGGTTTGATTCTTGTTTCCTTGTCACGTACACGCTACTAGGGTAACGTATCATCATCTCACGTCTCTCCCTTTTTGTTTCTTGATTCTAACGTGGCCATGGGAGTCCTTTTCTAGGGCTTGTTATTCGAAAATTATGTCACATAAAATCATGAGTACATTTGTCACATAAAATGATGAAATGGATTACATAAAAACCTCGATTCTTAACCTATATAATTCGAATGATATATGGTATGTAATATTAATACAAATCTGAATTTTGGTCTCTCATTATGTCGACACACATGTATTATATTAAAGGGTTAAATGAGCTTGTGAAACTATACGTATACGTATGTGAAAAATTGAATCGATAACGAACGATTTACGAGGTTGTTTTGATTGTAATAGGGGGCGTACATAATATGATTTGGTGAAGGATGTCTCACCCAAATGGGGTGTGGTTAATATGTTGTGTAATCTATGATAAATCACGCCTACATGTGTTAAAACCTATAACGTAATCATAATCTAAAACTGGGGTTTGTAATTCATGAATTAATAAAGTTAAGGGGCTAGTTTGTAAATTATGAAACTTGATGGATTAACTTGTTAATATGTTAACTAAATGGACTAAATGAGTAAAATGAGTAAACTTGCTATATTTACACTTTTAACCCTAAACTTTAAAGATTGACATTTTAAACCCTACACTTTTATAACTTGTCATAATTGATCCTTAAATCATAATAACACTCATTTTCACTATTTAACTTAATATAAGTAACTAAACCTGCTAATTATGGAAACCTGCTAATTATGGAAACCTGCTAATTATGGAAAGTTACTAAAATAGAAAGTTGCCTAAAATAGAAAGTACTTAAAATGGAAAGATTACTAAAAGTGGAAAACTGCTAAAAATAGAAAGCCGCCTTAAACGAAAGTGATCTGATTCTTATAGAACGCTATTTAATTCATATAGGTTCCGGCGACGAGTTTGATCTCGCTTCGATTTTACTGCTAGATTTGTTCGCAATAAGGTACGATATTCACCTTACCTCTTAAGGTTTCTCGTGATTCTTATACATCCTTCGATATTAGCTTGAACTGTTACGCTTTACTCTAAGCCTCATGATTAGGGCTTCCTATGACTTGCTATGCTCCCTTGATATGAAACTTATATGAAACTTTGATATGAAACTATGATATGAAACTTTGATATGAACTTTGATATGAACCCTTATGTTATGAATATGCTTTTCCTTTCACTGACAATCCCGAGCCAAATATGTTTCCTAGTCGGGTAAACTGACCAGTGTCATTGATGCACCAATGGCATGACTTTAGTGTGGTTGAGTGATGTTCCACACCGCCCCATTATGATATGTTTATGAGCTCACTATATGTATATGATTTGGCCATTATGTTCCTGTATGGATGCATCCTAGATATGATATGTTTTGAGGGATTTGATCTGATTGGAGATTTATATGGTGAATGATGTGTGCAATACGCTGCTTCACATTTTTGGGAGTTGATCACTCCATTGTTACTTGAGGTCTCTCCTCCATTATATTTGGTATTCCGAGGTCACCCTCAATACACCGATATGATATGATATGATATATGATTTGATATGATATGGGCTTGTGGTATATGACCGACCTTTCATTTCCTTTCTCTTATTATCCTTTGATATGCCTTATGATATTTCCCATTGCACCTTATGATTTTGATATCCTCATTACTTACCCTTCGATTATTCGTTTTTGTTATATATATCCTGCTCACCTGGCTTTTTAAGCTCACCGCATTTTCTTCCATGCGTGTAATTAAGCTAGAAGTCGGGATCTTAGCTATGGGTTTGAGTGATGAGCGGATATGCGGACTTATGGCTTTAGTCATCTTAGTTGTGCTTGATTATGTTGACATTATTTAGACTCGGATTATGCTTATTTATGTCTTGGATTTATTCCTTCTTCTTTTGATGAACTTATGTAATGTTTGCCGCGGTTGGCCGGATTTCGGTTATTTTATTTAAGACTTCACGCTTTTTATGTTCATTATGTATACTTTGATATGACACCATTTTATAATATCTCTACCCTTATCGGGTTGGGGTGTTACAATTATGGCATCGAGCCTGTGTAATGACTTTAGTCAGACCTGTGACATATGGACCCTAAGCGCTAATCCGTAGAGCTTAAGATTTGATTGGTGAGGTTTGGGTAGATTCTAGGTTCATTTTTCATAATTTCGCTCATGATCTCCATCTTACTTCCTAACCTTTGCTAATCGCTTAATGAACTCTTCTGATGGTGACTACTCGGAATGGCGACGATAACTGGATGGTAACCCTAACTTCGGCTTTGATTGCGCCCTCTGGCCTCCTCGCTATGCCCGACTGCTACCATCACTAATAACGCTCGAATGGCGCTAGCTCCTCCGGTGGGAATGATGGTGGGGGTGCCAACCCACCTACACCTATTCATGTTTGGATCGAACGCTTCAACAAACTTAAGCCAATCCCTTTCGCTCGCGCTTTCACCTAATGAGGCGGAGGATCGATTACGCACATGGAAAAGCTATTCAATGTGCCGGGTTGTGGTGACGAGGTGAAACCGACTAGCTTAACTTTCAAACTTGAGGATGATGCCCTTAATCGGTGGAAGGCCTATCTCTTGTCCAGTGGAAGAGAACTTTCTCTCGATACTTGTGTTTGGAATACTTTTAGGGACATCTTCTACAAACAGATTTTCCGAATCGTAATGTTGAAATGATATGAAAGAGAGTACAACCTACATCACTGGATAAGGAAACTTCCCACGAGTACATGCAACGTTTTATGAGGTTGGTTGGGTTTGTAGGTGAGATTGTCGGAGATGCACGCCGCCGCCTCGAAGTACAAATGGGGGTTGAAGAAATGGGTGTTAGACAGTGGTGATTAATAACGAGTACACCGAGGTGGTCAGCAGCTTATGCTGCCCGCAAACATTGAAGCTTGCATGAGGATCCGGCTTCAACAAGAGGAACAGTGGACGGTGATCGATTTATCATCGGGGTCCAGGACCGCACTCGAGTTCGTGGGTGGTTACGACCGTGGACGCCGTGACACTCTCGGCACGTGGTTCACAGAGGTATGACAGATCGTGAAACACCGCCGGTCGTGATAGTGGGGTGGGCCAGGTTAGGGACCAATCTTATCGTGGTGGTCAGCAGGACCGCTTTTCCGGTTCTTCATATCATAAGAAGCCACCGAGATTTTGCCTCCTCCTCCACTTTGCAACACTTGTGGTAAGCCTCATCCGCGTGATGCTTCAAGGCGCCATGTGTTGCTATATTCATGGGTCTACCGCTCATAGGGTGAAGGATTGCACTCAAGGGAAAGGGACTACCGGAAACACGCCAAACCAAATTCACCAAGGGCCGTGTTTTTCGTTACTCGACCAAGCATCCAACTCTTCGTGTACCATTACCGATTCTTTATATTGGTGATATTACCGCTTTACTTTATTCGAGCACGGTGCTACACATTCTATGATATCTACTGTAGTAAGGAAATTAAATATGACACCCACACCTTTGTTAAACCGAAGTCCCTATTTCCACCCCTATGAAAACCAAGTACTTATTGACCGGAATACTTGGATTCCCCTACGCTTCGATGATGGTATCGCTTCAAATTAATCTTCTTCCTCCGATATGTTTGATTTCGATATTATTTGGGTATGGATTGTTGGCCTTGCATAGGGCTACCATTGACCGCTATGCTCAATTGTTATCTTGGTAATATTCACCAACCTGATTCGCTTATCACGGGCAATCAAGCCAAGTCGCTTAAGATCATCTCGGTTATGAAAGCTCGCACTCTCATTTCGCATGGTTGCCTTGGTTTTCTGGCATCCATTAAGGATACTTCTCTTGAAGTTCAGACCATCGAAAGTCTTTCTCGCTGTAATGCAATTTTCTCGACGCCTCCGATGAACTTCCGGTATTGCTCCGCTAGGAAGTTGAATTTGGCATCGATTTGATTCCCGGTGCCGAACCTATATCTAAAGCTCCTTACCGTATGGCACCGATCGAGTTGAAGGAATGAAGGAACAGCTTGCAAGAACTGCTGGAGAACGGCTTTATTAGGCCCAGGTTTCACCTTGGGGCGCCGGTGTTATTTGTTAAGAAGATGGAGTATGAGGTTGTGTATTGACTACCGTGAGCTGAACCGTATCACTATCCGTAATCAAGTATCCTCTTCCGCATCGCATTTAACTTGTTTGATCAGCTTGCAAGGTGCGAAATTTTTCTCTAATTGACCCGAGTCCGGTTATCATCAATTACGTGTGGGAACAAGATGTTTCTAAGACCGCTTCGTACTCGTATGGTCATTATGAGTTCCTGGTTATGCCTTTTGGTTTGACTAATGCGCTCAGTTTTCATGGACCTTATAAATCGTGTTTTCCACGAGTATCTCGATAAGTTTGTGATCGTTTTCATCGATGACATCCTCGTGTATTCTAAGAGTGAGGCCGAGCACGAGCAAGACCTTCATTGTATTAGAGACTCTTCGACGAGAATTTGTATGCAAAATTTCTAAGTGTGAATTCTAGTTGAGCCAAGTTGCTTTCCTTGGTCACGTTGTGTCTGCTGATGGTATCAAGATGGACACATCTGAGGTTGAGGCTATCACAAAATGGCCGACCTACCGACGGAGATTAGAAGTTTCGGGGCTTTGCTGGGTTATTACCGCCGCTTTGTTGAGGGTTCTCTCGACATGCTACCTTTGACGAATTGATGAGGAAAGGAGAAAATTTTGAGTGGACGGATGATGGAAAAGAGTTTCAAGAGTTGAAACGATTGGTTACTCGCTTTGACACTTCCATCGGGTTCCTGAGGTTTTCGATTTACAAATGACGCGATCGAAGAAGGATTGGGTTGTGTATTGATGCAACATGGTAAGGTGATTGCCTATGCTTCGAGGCAATTGAAATCGTATGAGGAGAATTATCCCACGCATGATTTGGAGTTGGTTGCGGTGGTTTTTGCCTTAAAGATTTGGAGGCATTATTTGCATTGAGTCGTGGTGATATCTTTATCACCACAAAAGTTTAAAGTATATATTCACAAAAGGAGCTCTAATAGAGAACGGAGATGGTTAGAGCTTCTTAAGGATTATGACGCAACATCCAGATCATCCGGTAAGGCTAATGTGGTCGTTGATGCACTAAGCCGAAAGTCGGGTATGATTGCTAGTTTGGAGATTGAACCCAAGGTTCTTCATGATCTTGAGCTTATGGATGTGGAATTTTGTTTCCGGGGTTATGATGGTTATTGGGCTAGTTTGAAGGTAGAGTCCAACCTTATGTTACAGATTAAGGAAGCTGTAAGGATGATGGTGAGCTTTGGTCTATAGTTCGATATTGAGGCGGTAAGCGACCGAGTTCATGTTGATGGATTCGGCGCCGTATGGTATGAGGGTCGACTTTGTGTTCCGAACGATCCTCGCTTATGGAAACCGTGTTGTCGAGGCTCATAGTTCCCTTTCACTATTCATCCCGTTCTACCAAGATGTATCGGATCTTAAGCAACATTTCCGTGGAATGGTATGAAGCAAGATGTGGCTTCGCTTGTGGCTAAGTGTATGACATGTCACAGGCAAGATAGAGCATCGCGGCTAGTGGTTTACTTCCGCCATTGGAGATTCCTACTTGGAAGTGGGAAGAGATTTCTATGGATTTTGTCACCGGTTTGCCTCCTACTCGTAAAAGACATGATGCGATTTGGGTGGTCGTTGATCGGCTAACCAAGTCTCCGCTCATTTCTACCCATTCGTATGACCGATCGTGTTTGTAGGTTGGCGAGATTTTTCAAAGAAGAGATTATTAGATTGCATGGTACTCCTACCGCTATTGTTTCGATAGAGATCCTCGCTTCACGCCTCGCTTTTGGAAAAGTTTGCATAAGTCTTGGGGTACTCGCCTTAAGTTCAAGACGACGCTTCATCCTCGTATTGATGGTCACGGAGAGGACCATCCGACATTGGAAGACATGTTACGGGCATGTGCTTTAGAGTGGACCGGAAGTTGGGATGAGTATTTATGCTTGGTGGAGTTTGCCTACAACAATAGTTGGGCATGCTAGGCTGCGCACCTTATGAACTATTATATGGGAGGAAATGTAGAGCACCTATTTGTTGGGACGGGCAGGTGAGCTGATTGAAGGGGCCCTAGATTATTGAGATCACTAATGAGAAGGTGGCACCGCTAAGGAGAAGTTGAAGGAGGCTCGCTCACGGCAAAAGAGTTATGCCGATAAGCATAGGCGCTACTTTGAGTTTCGTGGTTGGTGATCGTTTTCCTGAAAGTTTCACCGCTGTGTTAAGCCGCTTTGGAATCATATGCCTCACCTCATTCATCGGACCTTCGAGATTTGGATCGTATTGGGAGGTTTCCACCGCTTAGCTCTACCTCCTCAGCTTATCTCATGTTCATGATGTGTTTCATGTATCTCGCTACGGGATACAACTATCATCCGCTACATGGTTTCCTATCCTTTAGATCGATTCACCGGATATGTCCTACCGAAGAACCCGGCTATTTTAGATCGATGAGATCGAATCACGAGAAACAAAGTAATTCCGTTTGTTAAGATTCTTTGGAAGAATCACCCAGACGGAAGCTACCGGGAGACCGAGGAATCTATGCTTAGTTATCCACATTTCTTTTCATCATCGGTATGTCTTCGCTTATTGCTTCGTTTTCCTTTTCAATTTTCGAGGATCTAAAATTTTCTTTAGAGGGAAGAGTTGTAAAACCCTAAAATCTCAAACGCGTGAAATGACAATTTTGCCCTCAAACATAAAATTTTACAAACTCGGGAAAAACGTCAGCATCATTTAACAAGTGATATCATTAATATTATACACACATTATGAAAGTAATTAACCTATGATATTAATTAAGAAAAACATGAAAGATTAAATCCTAAGTAACAATTAAACATACCAAGGTGTACACAAATTAACCTAGACTACTATCAAGACTACATACACTTGGAAGAGATAAGATTGAAAGTCCATAACTTGTCCTCCCCCTTGATGGCCGGCCTAATGAGGCTCCCCATTTACTCTCATAATCAATTTTATTAAACTCTCATTTATCCTTTCCATTTCATTTCAAAAACACCAAGAAACCCTAAGTCTCTTTTTCCTTCACCTAAGTGGCGCAACATTTTTATTCCTCATTTCCATCCGAAAATCCAACAAAGCAAGGTGTTCCTAGGAGGCTCGTGATCGTGGTGTGATCGACAGGACGTGGTGATCGGTTTGGTTCAAAAGAAAGCTAGGTCGTGGGTTGCTTTTCTGGCCGTGGGTTTTATAGAGCCAAGGGAGGCTTGGTTTTGATTGTGGTGGTTTGATTATTGTTTCCTTGTCACGTACACGCTACTAGGGTAACGTATCATCATCTCACGTCTCTCCCTTTTTGTTTCTTGATTCTAACGTGGCCATGTGAGTCCTTTTCTAGGGCTTGTTATTCGAAAATTATGTCACATAAAATCATGAGTACATTTGTCACATAAAATGATGAAATGGATTACATAAAAACCTCGATTCTTAACCTATATAATTCGAATGATATATGGTATGTAATATTAATACAAATCTGAATTTTGGTCTCTCATTATGTCGACACACATGTATTATATTAAAGGGTTAAATGAGCTTGTGAAACTATACGTATACGTATGTGATAAATGGAATCAATAACGAATGATTTACGAGGTTGTTTTGATTATTATATGGGGCGTACATAATATGATTTGGTGAAGGATGTCTCGACCCAAATGGGGTGTTGGTTAATATGTTGTGTAATCTATGATAAATCACGTCTACATGTGTTAAAACCTATACGTAATCATAATCTAAAACTGGGGTTTGTAATTCATGAATTAATAAAGTTAAGGGGCTAGTTTGTAAATTATGAAACTTGATGGATTAACTTGTTAATATGTTAACTAAATGGACTAAATGAGTAAAATGAGTAAACTTGCTATATTTACACTTTTAACCCTAAACTTTACAGTATTGACATTTTAAACCCTAAACTTTTATAACTTGTCATAATTGATCCTTAAATCATAATAACACTCATTTTCACTATTTAACTTAATATAAGTAACTAAACCTGCTAATTATGGAAACCTGCTAATTATGGAAACCTGCTAATTATGGAAAGTTACTAAAAATAGAAAGTTGCCTAAAATAGAAAGTACTTAAAATGGAAAGATTACTAAAAGTGGAAACACCTAAAAATAGAAAGCCGTCTTAAACGGTGATCGATTCTTATAGAACGTTATTTAATTCATATAGGTTCCGAGCGACGAGTTTGATCTGCTTTCTTGATTTTACTTTCGTTGTGATTTGCTGAATAAGGTACGTATATTCGACCTTACCACCTCTTAAGGTTTCTCGTGATTCTTATACATCTTCGATATTAGCTTGAACTGTACGCTTTACTCTAAGCCTCATGATTAGGGCTTCCCTATGACTTTGCTATGCTCCCTTGATATGAAACTTATATGAAACTTTGATATGAAACTATGATATGAAACTTTGATATGAACTTTGATATGAACCCTTATGTTATGAATATGCTTTGACCTTTTCAGTCGATACCCGAGCCAAAATATGTTTCCTAGTCAGGAAGGTAACTTGACCGTGTCATTGATGCACCAATGGCATGACTTTAGTGTGGTTGAGTGATGTTCCACAATCCCCATTATGATATGTTTATGAGCTCACTATATGTATATGATTTGGCCATTATGTTTCGGTATGGATGCATCCTAGATTTGATATGTTTGAGGATTTGATCGATTGGAGATTTATAAGGTGAATGATGTCGTGTGCAATACGCGTCTTCACATTTTTGGGAGTTGATCACTCCATTGTTACTTGAGGTCTCCCTTCCATTATATTTGGTATTCCGAGGTCACCCCTCCGAATACACTGATATGATATGATATGATATGATATGATATATGATTTGATATGATATGGGCTTGTGGTATATGACCGACCTTTCATTTCCTTTCTCTTATTATCCTTTGATATGCCTTATGATATTTCCCATTGCACCTTATGATTTTGATATCCTCATTACTTACCCTTCGATTATTCGTTTTGTTATATATATATCCTTTGGGCTTTTAAGCTCAAGCCGCATTTTCCATGCGTGTAATTAAGCTAGAAGTCGGATCTTAGCTATGGGTTTGAGTGATGAGCGGATATGCGGACTTATGGCTTTAGTCATCTTAGTTGTGCTTGATTATTTAGACTCGGATTATGCTTATTTATGTCTTGGATTTATTCCTTCTTCTTTTTGATGAACTTATGTAACGTTTAAGCCGTGTTGGCTGGATTTCCTTTGGTTATTTTATTTAAGACTTCCGCTGCTTTGTTATGTTCATTATGTATGCTTTGATATGACACCATTTTATAATATCTCTACCCTTATCGGGTTGGGGTGTTACAATACCTGTTGCCTTCTGCCATCAGAATGCCTTTTTCTACCTCGCACGTTAGTTTCCTTTGGTGGTTTTCGCTCCTTGTGACACCAAGACTTATTATGTCCAACAGTTTGACAATTGGAGCATTTAATCTGTCTACGAACTCTAGATTTACCCTTTGTGATGCAATTTCACTTAATTAAGGATTTAGGGTTTTGAAATCTTGTTTGGGGTAAAATGTGAGAATAAAAGGCTTCCTATAACTTTATGCAAATGTGAGGAAAGGATAGAGGACTATAATCTTAGTCATATATTCTTGCACTGTTTATGCAAGGACCATAGTTCTACCAACACCCGGTACAATCAAAGAGGAATACAAAAATTAAAACAAAATTAACAAATTATAACACAAGAACATAAAAGATAGATTCATTAATTTCATATTAAACATGAAATTCAGTACATTTTCATCCAAAAAAAAAAAAAAAAAAACATAAACACTTGATTTCCACATCACTTTGCCTTCCTAAGATCTTCAAGGAAGTTCTTCATGTCAAACAAAGACTCGTTTTAAACAATTGCACAAAATAATGAAAAGAAATTACAAATAAAATGAAATCCTACAATTAGAAAAGAAAATGTTGACCACCCTACATTTAGAAAAGAGAAAGTGGATCACCCTGTAATTAGAACAACTTTTTAATGTCTCCAACTTTAAGAATTTTTTCACCGGATCAACCAACACTAGGGTTGGCCACCTGTCCCATAAACAACACCTCTCCACTCACATCTTCTCTAATCACAAACAAGAATGGGTGATCTGCCACAAAGTCGACCGGATCAGGCTCGATACCACAGTTAAAAACCGCAGCGGTTGCTGCTGCAGCTTCTGTACCTTCTTCATTTACTTCCAGAAACGCCTTATGATGGATGTTTGAAACATCTAGGTCTTTGTCCGCCATTTCAGTTAGGCCTCCAGGAGCCAAAGGCAATACGAGACCTAATTCCTCCAACATATCAGAAGCTTCAAAATCGAATGAGATGTTAAACTTTGGGATCATAAACCTCCCTACCCTTACTCGCGCTTTTGGTATGTGTCGCTCCAAAAAGTCAGATTGTGAACCTATTTTCTCTATCAATAATGGGATACTATGTTTTTCATTTGGAAGGAACATGTACATTGTGAAACGACGTTTATCTTCACCTTGTGAATAGGGAAGACCCAATACTTTAAAACCATCATATTCATGCACAAGTTGCTTTCTGTTGCTTGTCATGAAGGGTACTTTAACTGTGCTCCCGTCCAAGAGCTGGAAGTCGGAGTCTTTTGTCATTGACGGGTCAAACTTCACTGTCCAGGATCCCTTGAAATAGACTGCATTAGCTAAGATGAGCCTGGTTTCAGGGGTAACTGCATCAGATGGAAGGATGTCTTTTATAAGACCAGCGGTTTGCTTTTCGGCCCATGTATTCACTTCTATGACCGCCTCAATAGCCTGTGTCCATTAATTAATAACTACATATGTTAGCCATATATGCATGTATACCAAGTCTCACTGTGTACCCAATACTTTAACTAATTATGTTTGGATATTTCTCTCTTCCATATTTAGGCTTGATTTATTTTTTAGTTAAATTATTTCAAAAACATTACATACCCAAACTTTCTTCATAATTATACATAAGCATTATTTCCTCCATGACTTTTTTTTTCTTCCTTTCACGTCAAAACAGATAAAATCTTAGTAATCTACTTATTTATTTAATCCAAAACTAATTTTTTTACAAGTTAGTCTAGAGACTTGACGTTTTACTTAGTCATGATCTGTTAAAAACTAGCTAGCAGTTTACTGAATAAGTTCTTTTTTATTTATTTATTTATTTATTTATAATTATCTGATCAATGATATATTCTGTTTAACAAAACTCTATTTTATTCTGTTTCTATCTAATAATTTAACTTGAACATTGTTAGTAAAATTTTTGGTTGCACTAGAATGATTATTGCAAATCCAATTCCTCCTTTAATGTTAAACTAATTTACATAAAACACATGCAAAAACTAAATAGAGCTAACCTTGTTCAAGAAATCGACTTGTTTACAGGTGGCCTTATAAACATTGTTCAGAATCTGCTTAAAAGATGTTTTAAGAGAAAGAGTTTTGTCAATCCATGCACTGTTTGTAAAAGACAAACGAGGTCCACCGCTTGAGCTACCATCAGCCATGCATTAAGGACAAAAGCTTAGATAAACGAGTGTTAAGCTCGTCGAGGGTTTTTGTTTTTAGAAAAGAGAGGACTTGATCAAGCGTTTGGCCTTTGGAACCGGCTGCCATTAACCCCACTATTCCATGGATGGAAAGTGGAGAGAAAACGACGTTGGAATTTGGATATTGTTTCGAGAGAATGTGTTTAGCGAGTGTGATCCAAAGATGGTTGTTTTGGTTATTGATTGTTGTTGTTTGTGTTTGTGGGATTTCATCCACAACCTGCTTAGGTGATTGCATGAAACAACCAACCCACACTGGAGAACACACACATAAACACATTATGAAAACCAAATCAAAACCTGCCCATGATCTGATCATCTTGGATACAAAAAAGAACAAATTAAGCAATCGGTTATTAGGAAGGGATTATTATAAAGTGTTCTAAACCATATCTATGGTATATATATACTATGTAATCTATCTATGATACGAGTATTAAAAAGGGTTTTTGCTGATGCAATTTTGATGATGTGTCATGCTATAAGTGGTCCTTTGGTACATAGCTGATGTCAGTTTAGTATTTTGTTTTTATTTAAAAAAAAGTATTTATCTCTAATTCTCTACAGTAATTTTGAATTCAAATTCGTAAGACAACTAAAATCAAAATCATATATGGGATTCTCATGGTTGATTTAAATCAATTTTGGTGGTGCTTCGCTAATTGATCAACATTTTTAAGGAGTGAGATTTACATGTTCTATCGATCCTAAAAGCATCCACTATAAGAGATTTATAAAAAGGTCTAAAAGCTATAAAAAAGTTTATCTTTTGTTTCAACCATAGTGAGCTTGTGGTTTATATCTATGTGACATGAAGAGGTCCAAAATCCTTGACCTTTTCATAATTTAATGCATGTGTTATGATTGAACATTTTATATAATTATAAAAGGTTAATACATAATGGTAATAAACTAATAGGTTTATAGTTTATAAATTAATGATTTGGCATGTTAGAGCATTGGGTACCGTTGGTGCTGTGGGTGGTGCCATGGGTGGTGCCGTGAAAAAAGTAGTGCCACCTCAGCATATTTTTTTCATGGCACCAGATTTCCTTATGGCATCAAAACACTCCTCCCTAGCGATCACACCACTTTTTTGGTGCCGTAGGTTTTTTTATTTCATTTTTTTTAACTAAAATTCAAATTCATTAATATAACATATTACATAAACTTAAAGGAGTATCAAATAAAAAAAGTATATAAAATGACAATAAAATGGGGACTAATGATGCAAGAAAAACATTAACAAGGCAAATAATGTAAACTTGTATAACAATAAGGTTTAAAATGAAAAAATAAAATAAAAAATATATAAATGTTGAGTGGACTGTGGACGTCTTCTTCCTTCCTTCTTTGCCCACCTGCAACTTTTAAAAAGAACAAAAATAAAAATAAATACTATCAACACAAACATAATAAACATTTTCACACACATAAATACAAACACAAAACCTTACTCACAAACACAATACCCACTTGAAAATCCAAAAAAAAAAAAAAAAAAAAAAAAAGAATTTTGGTGGCTGGTGCCAGGCGCCAGTCCGCAAATTTCAAAATTGCGGTATGGTATCTCGTGCCGTAGACTCGCGTTTTTGGCAATAGCTCAAGCCATCAGCTACCGTACCCCATGCTCTTATAAAGGTCCACCATTGTGGATGCTTTAAGGTAAATCATTGTTTCTTTCTTTAATTATCTTTTTTCTCATTCAATTTAATCAATCTATGGTCTGGGTATTCATTTGAAAGAGTATGTAATTACATTAAAACCTCTATAAATTAATACTCGATAAATTAATAACATCGATAAAATTAATAATTTGGTTGGTCTCAACTTGAGACCAGCACAAATTTGAACCCTAATCGATAAAATAATAAGATAATTTTTTTTTGAAACCACAATATATATATATATATATATATTGGTTCTAACGAAACTATAAATTAATGATTAAGAAAGTTTCACAATTTCTTTAATGGCTTGAACCTCGTAACAATCATTAGTATACATTCATTAATTTTTTCAATGCCTTGAATTCATAAAATGTTAGAGTGTCTTTGAATTGGGGGTATGAGATGAAGGAATGACTTTTATTCCCAATAAAATTGTTTGATTTATGGGTTTTGTTTACGAGAATGGGTATGAAACCTATAAAAATAGACATTTTCTAAACCCCCCAATAGTGATGGGTATGTGAACCCATTCCCATACCCATACTCATAGTGATTTCCTAATTCAAACCAAACACCTCCTCAATTGGAACTTGTATTTCTAATTTATTTTTCATCTATAACTAATAGGGGTGAGCAAAACAAACCGAAAAAACCGAAACCGAACCAAAAACCGAAAAAACCGAACCAAAATAACCGACCGAAACTAAAAACCGATGGTTCGGTTTTTATTTTTTCAGAAACCGAAAAATACGGTTCGGTTTCGGTTTTCATCCAAAAACCAAACCGCAAAAACCGAACCTAACCGAATCGGTTTATTATATAATAATATCTAATTAATATAATATGATTAAATAACTAAATAAATCAAATTTATAAATTCATATTCATTTTATGAGTGGATTTATAATATATTTATCTTAACGTTTACATTTATATGGGTGTTTGTCGTGTTGCGTGTTTTGTGTGAATATATCAATAAGTATTGGATAATGATTATACTACGTGTATGTTCACTTGTATGTGTATGTCTCATTTATATGTTTGTAATTGTAGAATTGTGCAATAAACATTATTATGGTTAGAATGAAAAAAAAGTAAAGTAGAATAACTAAATTTGTAAGTAAAACAAGTTTGTTGGTATAATTTGGCCGTACCCAAATATTAACGGTTAGAAACCGAAAAAACCAAAAAACCGAACCGAAACCGCTAACAAACCGAAAAAGCCGAACCGCCAAAAACCGAACGGTTTCGGTTTTGGGTTCTACAAAAACCGAACATTGTGGTTCGGTTTCGGTTTTAGCCAAAAACCGACCCAAACCGAACCATGCACACCCCTAATAACTAATATACATTTTAAATAGTATATAGACTTAAAAATTTAAAGGTCATACATAAAAACTCTTTAAATTAATAAATTATTAGTTTATCATTATAATAATATCTCGCTAAATTAATAAAATATCCTGGTCCCAACCTTATTAATTTATAAAGGTTTTACTGTAATATAAATGCCATTTTCATTTAATCTTGAAGTTAAGTTTAATATGCATGATTTGAAGAAAGATTTTCAGTTTGACAAATGATTAAAGTCATTAAACTCCCAATAGTTAAATAACTTCCATAGTATTTTGCTACCTTGCTAAGTAGTTAGATAGAGGCTATGTTTGGCATATGAGGTTATGCTTATTTTTTTAGAAAATAAGCTACTTGTAAAATAATTTTTGTTTGACAGACATATTATAAAAGATTATAAAAAAATAATCTTTCATAATCTCTGAAAATAAAAGGTTACTTCATGTAGCTTATAAAAATAATCTCATTTTATAGTCTTTTACAACAACACCAGCATCACCAACAACACAAAGACAATTTATTTTTGCCAAACATACCCATATACAAGTCTCGGCTTTTATCCCTTGACTATACCAATATACCTTTTAATCATCTATGCTACCTAGCCATGTGCAAGAATTTTTGGAGCTTGAAGGATATTGGGTTCATCTTATCACCACATATTAGATTGATTTACTCATGACATTGAGTTCAAATAAGTAGCTACTGATTTGTGTTTATTTTCTCGATTGGTAATAGTAGTTCGAATCTTAGTTGTGAAGTGACTTTTCAATTCCTTCTAAGTGCAAACAACTTTAAGAGGTCACGCCAACCTCCTGAAAAGAGAAAACTTTACCTGGTTTGACTTTGTGTGGCGGTGGGTTCATACCTCGTAGATTAGTCAGCCAAAAAGTCGAAAATCATGGTTACCAAAAATAAAATAAAATTATGTCTATTTTTTTAGTTGTTAGTGGCTTCATAAAATGAAAATGCTACTGTTGTAACTATTAATATCGCCATCTATTGTAATTATGATGAATTGATGTGGTACTGATGACCAAATTTAGTTTGATGTTCTACGAGAAGTCGGGAGCTATGCTATTATATGATTTTCGGAAAATGGATTTTTTTTGGTACATGGTAATTCTAGCTCAGGTAACTGGATAAATTTTAGTAATTGGCCTGATACTGCGTTTTGTTAGTCTCTCCACTTTATTTTTGTTGATCTTTTTACCTTTCAGACTCCCACTAATGGCGGATCTTAAAATTTTAATTCAAATGAAAATCTTTTTTCATGCTTATATGAATCAAATCCTCTACGAAGTCTTTTTTTCATGCTTCTTTTATCTTCATCTTTCATTGATGAGCAAAATCGATGGTTTATATAAAGTTACATATGATAATTTTTTAAGCGAAAATTTTGATTTTTAAATGTAATGGTTTTGTTAATTTTTTTAGCAGACGAAGAATCTATCGGGTTTGATATTGATAAGGATTTAAAACATACGTTTTTTGGGGGTCATTTAAGCCCTAAATCGACACACTTTATATCCGTTACTACTTAAAATCGTTCCTTTTCACATTTTAGGTCTTTTGGAAGCAAAATGCTGGAATGAAGCATATCTGGACGAAAAATAGCGAAAACATGAAGAAAACGACAAAGTCAAGACTCAAGCTATTCTTAAAGCCTGACGGCATCCCATCTAAAGGGCGACGCCGTCACTTGTTGAAGATTTTGATAAAAATACCAAGCGACGGCTCAGGTGAATTTTTGGTTCTAAAGCCTGACGAAGTCACGTGTTAATTCTGGAGGGCGTCACCCTTTGTTTTACACCAGACGACCAAGGAACAGATCCCAGACGACGTCCCTATTGAAGGCAGACGGCGTCACACTCATAAGCTGACGCCGTCTCAACGATGACTTGGCCCAAACGAAACCCTAATGACGGTGATGTGCCCGGTTGGTGCAAGTTTTAAATTTATAAAAGGTGAATTACCAATATTACCAATAACACATACGAGCAAGTATACTCGTCCGTTATAGCAAGATTATGAAGGTAAGTCGGAATCGTTCGCAGGGATTTGAGTGAATCTAAACACAAGTTTGAATTAACGGAGTCTATCCAAAACATATAACAAAACAAATAGATATAATGCAATTCAGATGATTAAAAACTACACTTGCTTAAACTAGTTTCATATCATAGATTAATGTGATTGTGTTAACCTCTTAACATGTTGATTGTGATAACTAGTCAAAAGACTAATCTATTGTTCTTACAAGTTAAACCTTCGTCAAGATTTTAGTTCATAAAAACAAGCATTAAGTTTAACCAATCAATTCAAGATCAATTCAAGTTTCATAAGTCTACATACATAAACTTAAACACAAAAACATCCGCTTGTTCATCAAATTGCTTAAGAAATGGTCAATACAAAAGGTAACCGATCATAGACAAAAGGCTACAATTGATTCTCAACAACTAATCTTACGACCATTTAGATGTTTCCAACCAATCCAATTTGATAATCAAAAAGCGTTTCTATTACAATCACACCTTAGTTCCTTTGTGTAATCAAGAATAATGGGTAAAAACAATCATCCATAGACAAAATGATTATGACTAGTTGAATAACAATAAGTCCTTTCGACCACAACGATTACTATCAATTAGCCAAACTTGATTAACAAATGTCACTATGAAACTTTAGCACAATTGAATCTTAGAATCAACTTGAAATTGAATTAAAACATGTTAACACAACCACTAACTAATCATATGATAATCAACATCATTTAAGCAAGTGCATAAAGAAACTAGCCACTCATAGCAAACATGAACATAAACTCATAACTTTGAACATTAGAAAACATGATTGAAAGTCTTACAATGCTTGGAATAAGATTACAAATGGTGAAGTAATGATTCCCAAAGTATTGGGGATGACTTCTTGATGGTTTGACCTCCAAATGATGACTTCTTGGACCTCCAAAGTTTCTTGGAACTTTATGAACGAATTTAGGCTTTAAGAGAGTAGTAGTGGTGGTAAGATAGGTGTGAGAGAAGATCTCTCAAGTTGTGGTGTGTCTCATATGCTCACAATTAGCCTCTATTTATACTATTTCCAAGGCCTAGGGTGTTAAATGCTTAACTTGGCCTCCAAGGAGTGAGGAAGGGACTAGAATACACCAAGAGAAGGACCTAGAATCGTTTGGATGCAAAGGGGAAGCTTAGTAATGGAAAAATGGCTGAAACAGGACCTCCAACCGTCCGGTTGGTCTACGTGACCATTCTCCAACCGGATCCGGTTACGGGTCTCAACCGATCGGTTGGAGCAAAATCACAAAAAGTCATAAACAGCAAAGTTGTAGATCTTTCTCTTAGCTTTCCGTGGCCGCGAACGGGGGGTCAAACGGAGTCCGTATTCAAAAGTTATGGCCAAAATGGTGAAGGTGTGTCGGGAACAACGAGTCTTCCAATATATCTTCGTTTAAGCTTCTTTTATTCATTTCTTTCTCGTTTTCCTTCTTGAAATTTATTCTTGAGTCTTTGGACCACTAACTTGATGACTTTACCATCTCGAATATACTCCGCAAGTCTTGCTTTTGTCGGGAATTCTTCATACATGGAGAAATCTTCGTATTTTACTTCTTTTTCCGTCTTTTTCTCCACTTTCCGGTACTTGGCTACAAATGAACTAGCAAACGCACTTTGATACGATTAAGCAACAAAAGCATATGATTATAACCAAATAACATACATAAAAGCACGGATAACGCTACTAAAAACATGCACAATTTGAGCGTTATCAAATTCCCCCACACTTAAACTTTGCTTGCCCTCAAGCAAATCTAGAAAAAACATCCACTGGTATAAGATCGTGATTATGAAAAATGTGATGCAAATCAACCAAGTATAAATACGAGAGAGGATTCATCAATTATGCTTTATAAAGGTGAAACATCAAGATGTTTGACAATATCCAATGATTTTCTTGCATGATTAACATTTCAAAACACCTCACCTAAAAATAATGGAATATAATTCACTCAATCACTCATTTTTAGTGGAGTACCAAGATAAATCACACTCATTGCTCAGTCGTGATTAGATTATTACCATAAGCTTGTACAAGAAACAAAACTCCACCGACGTGGCGTGAGAACCAAGTAAAAACATCTAAAGAGGGCTTTTATTCGGGTTATAATGATAGGCTTCGGGTTAAGGGTATGGATAAGGCATGGGAATGTTATATGAAATTGGTTTAAAAGAAAAATGAAGTCAAGTCTAATACCCAAGTTGCTAGCTACCAAACATTCCACGAACCAAATAAATGAATATAGCTTCAATTTCTTCTTTTCTGCTTTTCACAACTTTTTGCTTTGCCATGACAATTGTTCCACGAACATAGCACATTGGCTATTATTTTCATACTTTCAACACATTTTTTTTTTTTTTTTTTTTTAACATAAACTCATAACGCATGGCTCAATCAATCTCATAGGATGTGGTACTCATAATCATTTGAACAATCTTCACTTTCCAGGCTTACTAGCAACCAACCGTTTAGTCATTGATACGGGATAGGCTAAGGTTTAAAGTGTAAAATCTTTTTGTATTTTCTGGGTGAAGCAAAATGAAAGGGATGGCTCAGAAGGTGTAACTAGGGTATCTAGTGCTAAAAATGAGCACTACAAATGGGTCCATGTGGGTGGTTAACTAACCAATGAGGTTAGCTAATATATCATTAGATGTAAAATGGAAGGCCATTTGGGTTAAATCCTAAGGTGCCTCTTTATCACACGAATTCACTTATATCGCATCTAATGCAATCTCACTGCTGTCCGGTAATGATTTACAAGCACAAGTTCTAGAATAAATAAAATCACCCAAGACACTCATAGCAAAAAATCCAAGCATAAAAGATGTATGCTAATAAGAAATAGGCTCAAATCCTCACAATTTAGTGTAAAGGGTATAATATGTGCTAGCAAATGTCATCGATCCCAGAATGGATTGCAATAGTAATCGGAACACATCTCGAAGTTTCAAATATTACCAATTTTACCAGTGGAATGATCCAGTTATTCTAATAGATAATCCTATAAGCGTGAAAACAACTAGATCACAAGGGCAAACAAAATTTTAAATTCAAGCATGAAAACTCTAATTTTTCCTATTCACCCCCCCACACTTAAGTTAGACATTGTCCTCAATGAAAAACGAACTTCAAAGTATAGAAATAGGGAAAATAGAGATGAAACCAGATATGTCAATAAGTTTATCAGCTTAAAAAATTCTTTCTTCATTCCTAGCGTCCACTAGAGAAATCATCACCTGCACACAATCTTATAAACAAACAAAAGGTTTTATTAAAAGGATGGCACCCCCCCACACTTAAGTTCAACCAAAGGTTTAAACTTTGGGGAGTGACTGATCCGTGCAAAACCGTCAAGTTTTATCACTCAAGCCAGCCACTTGTGAATGGCCGACCGTAACAAACTTAAAACAGTTTAAGCACAAATGCAATGAAGATCAGGAGAGTATAGTGTTTCCCTGTGTCGTTAAGTCCCAACGAAGCTGCGAGAATAGTCAAACGTAAAGTGATCGAGAAGATTTGAACGTGAAAGGATAGTGGTTGATCTAAACCTACAGAGAAAGCCCATAAACTACAGGGGCTTAAATGCAAATTAAAGGAAATTAAAAAGATAAGAAATATTAAATAAACGCTATCACTATTTTTAAAATTGATGAACGTTTAAAACTTTATAACTTACGTTTAAAATAAAATTACGTAAACGTGCAAAATAAAAAGTGAAACTTACACAATATAAATCCTAAAAATATGAAAAATACATTTTTACAATCCTAATGATAAAAGAAAATTTATAGAAAAAGAAAATTATTTTTATAACTATTATTCTAATTATTATTAATTTAAAACTATTTTTAACTATTAAATAATAACTTAAAATGAAAGAAAATATGAAATAAGGCTTGAAAAATAAAATTATGAATTGAAAAAGTCTAAAATATCAAAAGAGAATTTTCAAAACTATTTTTGTATTTTTCTGATTGTTTTTCTATTTTCTAGTAATTTTAAACTATTTAAAGCTAATTAAATTACTAAAAATTACAAAATAAACTATGAAAAATCTGGAAAATTACTTTTTTTACTTTTTATATTTATCTAAACTTAATAAAATGAAAAATTGTTTTTTTGGACTTTTTCTTGATTTTTTTTGTATTTAAAGCTAATTAAAAAGTGCTAAAAACTGAATTAAATTAAGAAAAATAGCAAATTAACTTAGAAAAATCTGAAAATTTCAGGAAAAGTCTAAAATAACATTAGGAAGCTAGGAAAATTGGAAAAACAAGTGCTTATGTGGAGAAATTAGGAACTGATGTGTAAGTGCTTATTGAAATAAGCTCTTAAATAAGCAAATGAGCACCAATGTGAACCAACTGTTTACAGAAGCAATATTATGCAATAAGAACCAAAATGCAACAAATATTCATTAGCCTAAACCACAGAATCACAAGATGCTAAGATTTGATGTTATGACCTTATAAGCTAAAGACAGATTCTGAGTAGCTACTTTAAGCCCAAGAATAAGCACTCAAATAAGCTACAAACCAAAAACCAATTATGAAGACCTAAACTAGACCTGGCCCAGAGTTTCTAAACCAAAAAGTAGACCATGACTAGCTCTAGTAAGCCCCTGTGCCTAAGTCTGTAATATCCGAGAAAACTCTTAGTGTAACTGAGAACAGGAAGGGCACATGGTGCTAAAAAGAGAAACTTGTTTGAAACCTTTAAAAAATTTGTAAAATTATACTAAAATGGTGATAAGAAAGAGGACCAAATGAAGTTTATGAAATGCCAAGTTTCACCTAATGTTGCTCAAAAGTGAACTCATGAAAATTCCTTGCAGTTGGCTCAAAACTAGGTTTTTCTAGTTTTGACTTTTTGACAGGTTTGGTATTTTGACCAAGTTGAACTTTGTAACAGATTTTAAGCACCTAGATTGATGTTATATGAAGAGATAAGTACAATGCAAGCAATGCCTAAGATTTCTAAACACAAATAAGAAGTTTGCACATCCAAATTAACAACAAGTGAGCAAGAGAGATGGATTAATATGAAATGTTGACTTTTAGTTCTTGCAAACCCAATTTATTGACTGAATTATGCTCAAATGAGCTTAAGAAACATGGACTAACAATAAGCAATCACTGACTAAGCCTAAATGACAGTTGAACATGTTTATCCAAACACCACTTTAAACACAAATTTGCAAAGTACAATTGAACTAGAGACTAACCCAGCTCATTTTAATCATCAAACTAAGTCTAAATAACATAAACACTACTTAATAAACAGATTGGAACTAGCTATGCCCACAAAAACAGATTATGCTAAAAGATCCTTGAACTTACATATAGTCCTTTAGCCACTATGGCTTGCCACCTATTGAAACCAGAACCACAAAGAACACTACCCTATTCAAACCAACCCAAGTACATAAAATCAACCCATTTCAAGCTCTGAACCAACCCAAATCCTTCTGCATCAATTTTTGCTCCATCTTTGACTTTTGTTGACTAATATCCAAAATGCTAGAAACTTAAGAACAAGTTTGCGTAAAGCTATAACAAGCTAACACAAGCTTGTTTGAGCTTATAAATAAGCCGATTGCAGCTTGACTTTAGAGTTTGAAATAGCAAATTGTAACAGTGAACTTGAAATAAGGATTCTTAACATAAGCTTGAATTAATACTTAAGAAAACTTGCAATACACCAAAATACTTGTACTTAATACAATTAAACTTGAAAATACAACTGAAAACCTTTTTAAGATTAAGAAATTAAAAATACGACATACATGTGAAAAAATAAAAGTTAACTACTACTTCTCTTGCTTTCTTCTTCCCTTTTTTATACACCCAATGTGTTCCACGTGGCCTTCTGATTGATTCCCACCACTCTTCTTGGCCAATGGGAGTGTTTTGAGCATTATCACAATTTGGCGGGAAAGTGCAATTTGACCTGTGGGTTCTGAAACTAGCACTAGGGGGGGGTGGCATTTAATGTGGAGGTAAAAGTAGGTGAGGGTGATGATGAGGGGGTGGAAAAGGTGAGGAGATAAGGGCCGAGGTGATGGAGTTGCACAAGTGGGTTGGGGAAGAAGCAGAGGTGGCGGGTAACGGTGAGTTTGACTTGGGGTGGTTTGACCAGTGGTTCAAAAAGAAAGTGACAGGGGTCACAATGGGTTAAGTGGTGGTCAAAAGGTTTTTGACAAGTCTTAGGTTTTAGTTAATAAGACAAGGACCAAAACTGCAATTACTTCAATCTTGAGGGACCAATCCTGCCATTTCTCCAAAGTTAACACAAGGACTAAAACTGACAACCTTCAATAGTACAAGGACTAGTTTTGACATTTTTGATTTTCCAAGGACTATTTTTGCCAAATTTCAAAGTTCAGGGACTAAAGTTGTAATTTTGTAAATTTGAATCTCAAGGACCAATTTTGACAACTTAGGAATCCCTAGGGACTCAAAATGATATTTTTCTTTATTTGGATTTACTAGGACTGCTTTTTGACAATTTTTTGAAACTTGAGGGACTAAAACTGCCAATTATGCAAACTTGATACGCTTTTTCACCGATTTTGATATTTTTGCTTCTAAAACACATAAAACACTTATTTGTGATATTTTTATCATTTTGATGCATTTCGAAAGTGTTTTCGATGTTTTTGCATCTAATTTGTACAAAAATGATGAGTATTTACACACTCATCAATCCCCACACTAAGATATTGCTAGTCCCTAGCAATGTTTTGAAAAAAATTAATGGATTTCATCTCTTTACCAAAAGCCATTACTCCTGGAGTAGCCAAATGTTTCAGTTCAAGTAAGAACCTTGGTACACCGATAACCAAATGATTTTGAGCAAACCACCACCGTGTATAACGGATTTGATGTGTCTTTAAGCCGTACCCTTCTGGACTAGCCAACTCTTAGATAAATTATCAATATTATCTTTGGTGAGTCGATTACCAATTATGGTTTTTCCACTGCCTTTACCACAAGCCATAACCTTGCGGGCTAGCCAACTCTTCACTTTTAAGGATATGGTGAGTTGAATACCATACAATTTTGGGCAAATTGCAAGCCGTCAACGGATTTGAGATATCTTTACCAAGAGCCGTTTGCTCCTGGATTAGCCAATCCTTTTGTTTTTTTTTAGACAAGGCGGACTGATAACCACTTGAGTAAGTGTAAAACACTTACTCCAAAAAAAAATTTGGCCAAAAACGGGGGAATTAGTATAATTATATGATAAAATTCGTGAGAATTCCTTATGGTTTTTCCACTGCCTTTACCACAAGCCATAACCTTGCGGGCTAGCCAACTCTTCACTTTTAAGGATATGGTGAGTTGAATACCATACAATTTTGGGCAAATTGCAAGCCGTCAACGGATTTGAGATATCTTTACCAAGAGCCGTTTGCTCCTGGATTAGCCAATCCTTTTGTTTTTTTTTAGACAAGGCGGACTGATAACCACTTGAGTAAGTGTAAAACACTTACTCCAAAAAAATTTTGGCCAAAACGGGAATTAGTATAATTATATGATAAAATTCGTGAGAATCCCCACACTTAGAAATGAATATTGCCCTCAATATTCAAAGTACCGCGTTATGCCAAAACAAAGAACGTAAAAGGGAAATACTACGGCCATTATTTAGAAAGAAGATTTTTTTTTTTTTTTTGAAATTTTTATATATACACAACATGTGGGGCAACTCCCCCACACTAGGGTGGTACACACGGGTGAAAACCCATGTAGCATGCTACTGTTTTTGATTACCGAGTCGCTAGCTTGACTCGATCCCCGCATTTATTGGTTCATGGGGAAAGTAACGTGGAAAACCAATCTCAATCGGACTTTCGTTCAAGATGTTTGGATAAACATTGAAGTACGTGAAAGTTCCACACATGAGATACAGACATTTAACCGGCCACAAATGGTACATGGAAATGCCTGGGTCAAAGATAATGTCTTCATTCCCCAAGGAGTGAAGAACAGGAGAAGTGACATAATATATGAAGAAAAGAAAGAAAATCATGATAACAATCATGACTAACTCTTCATCCTCAATAGGAGAATTCATAGTTTCATGAATCTCCTCGTTAAGCTCGGTTGATCTAGACATATTATGGGTGTGTCTAGATCAAAGTAGAAATTATCATACTCCGCTGAGATATGATATGAGTGAGTTCACCAGCGAACTCCTCGTGAAGAGAATCAATCACAAGATGTAAATCTGTGAATTCTTGTTCCATCAGAGGCTCATCACTATCCTCAACTGAGTATCAAAGAGTGGATTCTCGAGAATTAAAGTGAATTCGAGTCAATTCAAATAGAGGATTGGTGAAAGTAGCTTTGAATGTTTCGGGAACAAAGTGATCAACATTCTCTATTGGCCTGTTGGGATAAGAAGTGAGTGAACGATCATTATCACGGAGACTTTCGGTTTCCCTGATCGGCTTCGAAATCAAAGAGTGGATTGATGTGAATGAGTTCATTGGTGAACTCCTCAAGATGATGATCAAGCATCGACCGTGGAGTGATGCCTCAACATACTCGATGTTTCCATGAGAAGTACAATCGCCGCTAACATCGAGAAAGTTTCAAAATGATCTTTTGAACACTCAAGAGGGAAATAGAATCACACACATGATCGAAGTTCCTGTGACTCTCTCGAGATTGGAACAAGGTTCTCAACACTAGACTTTATGAATTCGTCCGATTCCTTTTCGTGAACAGGTCAAGATGCTCATCCCCCATGTTCAGAGAGTGAGTGGGAGCCTCGGGTGTGATAGCAGTTGCATGAGAATGAATCTCAACTTCTGGGATATCATCTGATGAACTTGATGAATCAAGTGTATCTTCATCATCACCGCCATCGTGAATAAAACGAAATTGAGAGCTAGATCTGGCTGCTTTTTCTTTTGCAATTGATTCCCTAACATATTTTTCAAAGGCAATTTGGGATTTTAATTTAGCAGCCGCTTCTTCTAGCAATTCTTCCATGTATTTCTCATGTGTATTTTGAATGACAGGACATTGTGGGAGTGGAGATTTGTCAAAACCGGAAGGTTGACATTGATAATCATCATGAGGACCCCACAATATACACAAGAAAAACTAGGAACATTATGAAATGCAGTCTTATTGAACTCCTCACCTCTTTTCAGAACTCCGAAGCTCTAGATAAGGGTCTTGTTGGGTTTGTTGAGGAGTTTGAGTCATTTGGCACTGTGGAGGTTGGTCGTGATATGGATAGTCGTAATTGTTACAAGGAAATGGATTCCCTGCTTTGACAATCGAGCTGAAATGGGGACCTCCACAGTTCTCACAACAAAATGATTGTTGTGGTTGGTCATGTGAATAATATGGAATTTGGTCATTTCCAAAGTCCTGAGTATTACCGTAAGACCGTTCGTAGACAAACGTGTTTCCGGATTGACACTCAAATCCTTGGTGAGGACCTCCACAGTAATTCACAAAGCAAGTTGATGTTGATTATATTAAGATAAGTCGGGCTGTGGTGGGTAATTGGAAAAGTTTGAGGGGTCGTTAAATGAGTTCTGATGAGGATCATAATCAAATGAATTCCTCGAACCACAAAACAAACAACTCCCGTTCCGAATATCATTACCACATTGTACACACGTACACCAACGGCATGGGTGAACCATAAAGAGGATCACCACAACCGACACAAGGAATAAACGATTCTATTTGAGAGTTATGAGAAGGAATCTGTTTATTCAAAGAATCAACAAAACCAACATGGTGATCAGAATGACTATTAAGTCTCGAAGAACATTTTGAAAAATCCGGAGATGGGACAAGTGGTGTGCTCAGAGAGCTAGCAATTTCCACCACTTAGTTATGGTCTCCGGTTTTGGTTCTTGAGAAGCGTGAAGATTAGGCAAGTCATTCTTGCTAGTCACCGGTCTACATTTTGCATGTTTGCTTTTAACCGTAAATCGTGAGAGTTTAGGATCAATTCTAGACGGCTTAGGAGCAATTGAAGGATTAGATCTTTGGATAACCGTAGGTTGGACGTATTTAGCACTTCCTTTATTAGAGGGAAGCACCTGGTCCTTTGTCACCCCGGTTTCTCGTTCTATTTCCCTACGCAGAATTAATGGATCATCACGAACAACACGAATTCTAGACATTTGTGATAAAGTCTGAAGCTTTTCAGCTTCCCCTAATTCAGTCGCAGCGAGAGATTCCATGAGAATAGAAGTTTAGAATCAAATGGATAGAGGGTAAAGAGATAAAGAATTAAAAAGGGTAAGAGGGTAAAGATGAATATTTTTGGATTTTTGGATAAACATTTTGAAAAAAACAAAGAATGAAAATCTTTTTGGGTTTTGATTTTTAAAAGAAAGTATAAACACATATAGATGGTATGAACAATGAGTGATTATTCAAATCACTAATCTGCTAAACGTAAGACTATTAGCACTGCTCCCCGGCAGCGGCGCCAAAATTTGATCCGTGCAAAACCGTCAAGTTTTATCACTCAAGCCTGCCACTTGTGAATGGCCGAATCGTAACAAACTTAAAACAGCTTTAAGCACAAATGCAATGAAGATGAGGAGAGTATAGTGTTTCCCCAGGTCGTTAAGTCCCAACGAGCTGTGCGAGAATAGTCAAACGTAAAGTGATCGAGAGGATTTGAACGTGAAAGGATAGTGGTTGATCTAAACCTACAGAGAAAGCCCATAAACTACAGGGGCTTAAATGCAAATTAAAGGAAATTAAAAAGATAAGAAATATTAAATAAACGCTATTACTATTTTTAAAATTGATGAACGTTTAAAACTTTATAACTTACGTTTAAAATAAAATTACGTAAACGTGCAAAATAAAAAGTGAAACTTACACAATATAAATCCTAAAAATATGAAAAATACATTTTTACAATCCTAATGATAAAAGAAAATTTATAGAAAAAGAAAATTATTTTTATAACTATTATTCTAATTATTATTAATTTAAAACTATTTTTAACTATTAAATAATAACTTAAAATGAAAGAAAATATGAAATAAGGCTTGAAAAATAAAATTATGAATTGAAAAAGTCTAAAATATCAAAAGAGAATTTTCAAAACTATTTTTGTATTTTTCTGATTGTTTTTCTATTTTTTATGAATTTTAAACTATTTAAAACTAATTAAATTACTAAAAATTGCAAAATAAACTATGAAAAATCTGGAAAATTACTTTTTTTACTTTTTATATTTATCTAAACTTAATAAAATGAAAAATTGTTTTTTTGGACTTTTTCTTGATTTTTTTTGTATTTAAAGCTAATTAAAAAGTGCTAAAAACTGAATTAAATTAAGAAAAATAGCAAATTAACTTAGAAAAATCTGAAAATTTCAGGAAAAGTCTAAAATAACATTAGGAAGCTAGGAAAATTGGAAAAACAAGTGCTTATGTGGAGAAATTAGGAACTGATGTGTAAGTGCTTATTGAAATAAGCTCTTGAATAAGCAAATGAGCACCAATGTGAACCAACTGTTTACAGAAGCAATATTATGCAATAAGAACCAAAATGCAACAAATATTCATAAGCCTAAACCACAGAATCACAAGATGCTAAGATTTGATGTTATGACCTTATAAGCTAAAGACAGATTCTGAGTAGCTACTTTAAGCCCAAGAATAAGCACTCAAATAAGCTACAAACCAAAAACCAATTATGAAGACCTAAACTAGACCTGTCCCAGAGTTTCTAAACCAAAAAGTAGACCATGACTAGCTCTAGTAAGCCCTGTGCCTAAGCTGTAATATCTCGAGAAAACTCTCGTAACTGAGAACAAGGAAGGGCACATGGTGCTAAAAAGAGAAACTTGTTTGAAACCTTTAAAAAATTTGTAAAATTATACTAAAATGGTGATAAGAAAGAGGACCAGCTGAAGTTTATGAAATGCCAAGTTTCACCTAATGTTGCTCAAAAGTGAACTCATGAAAATTCCTTGCAGTTGGCTCAAAACTAGGTTTTTCTAGTTTTGACTTTTTGACAGGTTTGGTATTTTGACCAAGTTGAACTTTGTAACAGATTTTAAGCACCTAGATTGATGTTATATGAAGAGATAAGTACAATGCAAGCAATGCCTAAGATTTCTAAACACAAATAAGAAGTTTGCACATCCAAATTAACAACAGGAGCAAGTAGAGATGGATTAATATGAAATGTTGACTTTTAGTTCTTGCAGACCCAATTTATTGACTGAATTATGCTCAAATGAGCTTAAGAAACATGGACTAACAATAAGCAATCACTGACTAAGCCTAAATGACAGTTGAACATGTTTATCCAAACACCACTTTAAACACAAATTTGCAAAGTACAATTGAACTAGAGACTAACCCAGCTCATTTTAATCATCAAACTAAGTCTAAATAACATAAACACTACTTAATAAACAGATTGGAACTAGCTATGCCCACAAAAACAGATTATGCTAAAAGATCCTTGAACTTACATATAGTCCTTTAGCCACTATGGCTTGCCACCTATTGAAACCGTAACCACAAGAACACTACCCTATTCAAACCAACCCAAGTACATAAAATCAACCCATTTCAAGCTCTGAACCAACCCAAATCCTTTTGCATCAATTTTTGCTCCATCTTTGACTTTTGTTGACTAATATCCAAAATGCTAGAAACTTAAGAACAAGTTTGCAGAAAGCTATAACAAGCTAACACAAGCTTGTTTGAGCTTATAAATAAGCTGATTGCAGCTTGGACTTTAGAGTTTGAAATAGCAAATTGTAACAGTGAACTTGAAATAAGGATTCTTAACATAAGCTTGAATTAATACTTAAGAAAACTTGCAATACACCAAAATACTTGTACTTAATACAATTAAACTTGAAAATACAACTGAAAACCTTTTTAAGATTAAGAAATTAAAAATACGACATACATGTGAAAAAATAAAAGTTAACTACTACTTCTCTTGCTTTCTTCTTCCCTTTTTTATACACCCAATGTGTTCCACGTGGCCTTCTGATTGATTCCCACCACTCTTCTTGGCCAATGGGAGTGTTTTGAGCTTTATCACAATTTGGCGGGAAAGTGCAATTTGACCTGTGGGTTCAAACTAGCACTAGGGGGGGGGTGGCATTTAATGTGGAGGTAAAAGTAGGTGAGGGTGATGATGAGGGGGTGGAAAAGGTGAGGAGATAAGGGGCCGAGGTGATGGAGTTGCTGCAAAGTGGGTTGGGAAGAAGCAGAGGTGGCGGTAACCGTGAGTTTGACTTGGGGTGGTTTGACCAGGGTTCAAAAAGAAAGTGACAGGGGGTCACAATGGGTTAAGTGGCGTGGTCAAAAGGTTTTTGACAAGTCTTAGGTTTTAGTTAATAAAGCAAGGACCAAAACTGCAATTACTTCAATATTGAGGGACCAATCCCCGCCATTTCTCCAAAGTTAACACAAGGACTAAAACTGACAACCTTCAATAGTACAAGGACTAGTTTTGACATTTTTGATTTTCCAAGGACTATTTTTGCCAAATTTCAAAGTTCAGGGACTAAAGTTGTAATTTTGTAAATTTGAATCTCAAGGACCAATTTTGACAACTTAGGAATCCCTAGGGACTCAAAATGATATTTTTCTTTATTTGATTTACCAGTGGACTGCTTTTTGACAACTTTTGAAACTTGGGGACTAAAACTGCCAATTATGCAAACTTGATACGCTTTTCACCAGATTTTGATATTTTTGCATTTAAAACACATAAAACACTTATTTGTGATATTTTTATCATTTTGATGCATTTCTGAGAGTTTTCAGATGTTTTTGCAGTCTAATTTGTACAAAAATGATGAGTATTTACACACTCATCAGTGACCACAGAAAATCAAATCTGAAACACACGGGTTGCCTCCCGAGAAGCGCTTGTTTTATTACCGAGTCATCAGCCTGACTCGAATCTTCCCCGGATTAGGATACTTTGACCATACGGTTCAAATGGGGAATTTCAGCTCTTAAACGTTGAGGGTATGGAATCTTTGGTTTGTACTCCATAATGGATGGGAATACATTTGATTCTTTTGGTTTGACCATGGTACAGTCTCTTTTCGTTATTTCGAACATTTGGTCGATTTCATTAGAAATGAGGACAGGTGGCAGATCTTTATGATTTTTCAGAGGATCATCGGACTTTCCACTCCCAGTGAATATTGCATCCACATTCTCAAAGTGAGTTAAAGGAGGTGGCTTAGTCCTACCGTTTTGATTTAAAGAAACTGGATTTTGTGGTTCAGACCATTTTTCTATCTTTCTTTCCAGTTCTCCATTCCAGTTGTCACTGATTTTGTTGAACTTCTCATCATCAACATGATTGTGTTCAGGACCTTTTAATTGAGTCAGTGGGATATGCATGGTGCAATCCTCAAGAAAAGGTGACACGGTTGGTGAGTTAGACATGATTTGGTTCAGATTTGGCGTGGTTGGAATATGCTCGGTCTCGTCCTCTTCGATAAATTCATCCTCACCCTGATCATTCTCGTATTGAATTGAGGGTGGTTTGTAGACAAACTCATGTCTAGAGTTGGAATCTGTGGTGTAAGGAAGAGATTCAACGTGATGGACTTCCTGTTCCTTACTTAATCTTTCTATACTCCTCTCCAAGTCTTGGCTTATCGCTTGTTGGTTCCTTCTTCCTTGATCGACTTTATGTTCCAATTCAACCAACAGGTTCGTCATATTCTCATTGGCTTTTGTTTGATTGGCCATCCACTCTCTCATCATCTCCTCCGGTGAGGTTTTAGGTGTATTGAAATGTTGTGATGGATGAGGTATTGTATTCCATGACTGATATCGAGGATATGTATGGGTTGAGTTGTGATATGGATAGGAGTACGAATTTCTGGAATTTTGGTGGTGATATCCTCCGTGATATCCTTCATGTTGGACTAGGTTCGCTTCCATAGGATCACACATCGGCGTGTCATCCTCAAAGATCGTAGTTTGAAGCGTGGTGATTATTTCGCAGCTTCCATCATCTCCTCCGTATGCTTATGAATTGGGTATCGATGTTTGTTGAGAGAGCTTCCAATTTCTCGATTAATGAGGCATGATCGGTTTTGATGTTGCTTCCACCGCGAAACAACGATATTCGGATTGGAATCGTTCGAGAAATTACTACTTGTGAAGATAGCGTTGACATACTCATTTCTTGTTTGTGGTGGATGGTACGTCTTATCATTTGATGGTTTTGGGTTGTATTGGGTATTACTTGGCAATGAACCAGATGGTCTAGAGGAATGTTGGTCAGAAAATCTGCCAAACTTGTTTTCAAGATCTTGGATAGATGCTTGATGATTTTTCTGTCCTTGCTCAACTTTGGCTTTGAGATTGAAAAATTGATTTTTGATAAAATCATTTGCAGATTTTTGAGCAGCCACGAATTCTCTCATGGTTTTCTCGAATTCAGTTTCTTCTATCTTTTTGTCGGGATTTTGTGGTGGTGGATCGTCAGTTCGTGGTTGAGAATCACGGTTGTCATTCCTTGGTCGGCGATCTTGCCAATTTCCAGAATTTTGACCGTAATAATTACTACGATATCTTCCTCCACGGTATCCTCCTTGATCATAATTCGCTTCTCCTTCCTTCGGTCCACCCATAGGTTTATCGTCGCACTCGGACGATGGATGATTTCCTCCACAATTGTTGCATCCGTCGCATTTTCTTCATTTCATCTTTGATATCTTTGTATTGCGAGTCGATTTTTGAGGTTAACGCTTCCATCTTCTCCATGAGTTTTGAGGTATCGGTGTTTTCGACAAAAGCAACGGTTTTTCAAGAGGTTTAGTTTTGGAATATTTGGACCAATCAAGTTTGAGAAGTACTCGATCTTCGAGCAATTGATGTGCATCGTTAGGAGTCTTATAGAGAAAAATTCCTCCAGCATCAAGGATGCCTTGAGAGAGTTCATCTAGTCCATGGTAAAAGATTTGGATAATGGTTCCTTTTGATAATCCATGTCCATGACAACTACGAAGCAAATCTTTCATTCGAAGCCAAGCTTCGACAAGTGATTCGCTTGGGTTTTGGTTGAAAGCACGAATATCTCCCATTAATCGATCAAACATGGCAGGTGGAAAGAATCGGCTCACAAAAGCTTGCCTCATCTCCTCCCAAGTATTGATGATTCCTGGGGTTAATTCGTTGTACCATACTTTAGCGTCTCCGGCGAGTGATGATGGGAAAAGTTTGAGTTTGATGGCATTGACATCGGTGTCGCCATAACGAAACATGCCGCAAATTTCGATGAATTCGGCAATGTGCTTATGCGGATCGGCCAGCACGACGCCATCGAATTGTCGTTCTTTGATCATAGAAAGGTGATGTCCCTTCACGGTGAAGTTGTCACCAAGGTTAATAGCAACAATAGCACTTTCGGGGGTTGGTGCTACGGCTCGGTTGGTTCCCCACATGGGTTGATTGTCCGCCATAGGAAAAGGTAAATTGGTGAAAGGGTTGTAAACAACTTTGGCTTCAATGAGGTTATCAAATGGTGGGTTTGGTAATCTTGGTACACGATTTACCAATGGTATGAAACGTGTTCTCCTTCTCTTTCGAATCAAACGTTCGGGGTTGGTGAGAGGTGTAATTGGTTCAATTCACGCCGAGTGTTCATACAATGTCCTAGAAAATCCGTGCAATATCTAAACACACGGACAAACAACGAAAACAGTTTTTATATGGAATAGAGTAGTAACCGGATCGGTTGGGGATGCGACCGATCGGTTAGACCAGATGGTTGATGGGAAAATCGTAACCGATTCGTTGAGGGGCAACCGAATCCGTTAAGGTTTCGTGAATTTTTTTAGTTGAATTGAGTGAGGGAAATTCAAAACTTGTTGAAACACAATCAAATCCCCTAAGAACGGCGCCAAAACTTGATGTGCCCGGTTGGTGCAAGTTTTAAATTTATAAAAGGTGAATTACCAATATTACCAATAACACATACGAGCAAGTATACTCGTCCGTTATAGCAAGATTATGAAGGTAAGTCGGGATCGTTCGCAGGGATTTGAGTGAATCTAAACACAAGTTTGAATTAACGGAGTCTATCCAAAACATATAACAAAGCAAATAGATATAATGCAATTCAGATGATTAAAAACTACATTTGCTTAAACTAGTTTCATATCATAGATTAATGTGATTGTGTTAACCTCTTAACATGTTGATTGTGATAACTAGTCAGAAGACTAATCTATTGTTCTTACAAGTTAAACCTTCGTCAAGATTTTAGTTCATAAAAACAAGCATTAAGTTTAACCAATCAATTCAAGATCAATTCAAGTTTCATAAGTCTACATACATAAACTTAAACACAAAAACATCCGCTTGTTCATCAAATTGCTTAAGAAATGGTCAATACAAAAGGTAACCGATCATAGACAAAAGGCTACAATTGATTCTCAACAACTAATCTTACGACCATTTAGATGTTTCCAACCAATCCAATTTGATAATCAAAAAGCGTTTCTATTACAATCACACCTTAGTTCCTTTGTGTAATCAAGAATAATGGGTAAAAACAATCATCCATAGACAAAATGATTATGACTAGTTGAATAACAATAAGTCCTTTCGACCACAACGATTACTATCAATTAGCCAAACTTGATTAACAAATGTCACTATGAAACTTTAGCACAATTGGATCTTAGAATCAACTTGAAATTGAATTAAAACATGTTAACACAACCACTAACTAATCATATGATAATCAACATCATTTAAGCAAGTGCATAAAGAAACTAGCCACTCATAGCAAACATGAACATAAACTCATAACTTTGAACATTAGAAAACATGATTGAAAGTCTTACAATGCTTGGAATAAGATTACAAATGGTGAAGTAATGATTCCCAAAGTATTGGGATAGACTTCTTGATGGTTTGACCTCCAAATGATGACTTCTTGGACCTCCAAAGTTTCTTGGAACTTTATGAACGAATTTAGGCTTTAAGAGAGTAGTAGTGGTGGTAAGATAGGTGTGAGAGAAGATCTCTCAAGTTGTGGTGTGTCTCATATGCTCACAATTAGCCTCTATTTATACTATTTCCAAGGCCTAGGGTGTTAAATGCTTAACTTGGCCTCCAAGGAGTGAGGAAGGGACTAGAATACACCAAGAGAAGGACCTAGAATCCTTTGGATGCAAAGGGGAAGCTTAGTAATGGAAAAATGGCTGAAACAGGACCTCCAACCGGATCCGGTTGAGCTCCAACCGTCCGGTTGGTCTACGTGACCATTCTCCAACCGGATCCGGTTATGGGTCTTGACCGATCGGTTGGAGCAAAATCACAAAAAGTCATAAACAGAAAAGTTGTAGATCTTTCTCTTAGATTTCCGTGGCCGTGAACGGGGGGTCAAACGGAGTCCGTATTCAAAAGTTATGGCCAAAATGGTGAAGGTGTGTCGGGAACAACGAGTCTTCCAATATATCTTCGTTTAAGCTTCTTTTCTTCATTTCTTTCTCGTTTTCCTTCTTGAACTTTATTCTTGAGTCTTTGGACCACTAACTTGATGACTTTACCATCTTGAATATACTCCGCAAGTCTTGCTTTTGTCGGGAATTCTTCATACATGGAGAAATCTTCGTATTTTACTTCTTTTTCCGTCTTTTTCTCCACTTTCCTGTACTTGGCTACAAATGAACTAGCAAACGCACTTTGATACGATTAAGCAACAAAAGCATATGATTATAACCAAATAACATACATAAAAGCACGGATAACGCTACTAAAAACATGCACAATTTGAGCGTTATCAAATTCCCCCACACTTAAACTTTGCTTGCCCTCAAGCAAATCTAGGAAAAACATCCACTGGTACAAGATCGTGATTATGAAAAATGTGATGCAAATCAACCAAGTATAAATACGAGAGAGGATTCATCAATTATGCTTTATAAAGGTGAAACATCAAGATGTTTGACAATATCCAATGATTTTCTTGCATGATTAACATTTCAAAACACCTCACGAAAAATAATGGAATATAATTCACTCAATCACTCATTTTTAGTGGAGTACCAAGATAAATCACACTCATTGCTCAGTCGTGATTAGATTATTACCATAAGCTTGTACAAGAAACAAAACTCCACCGACGTGGCGTGAGAACCAAGTAAAAACATCTAAAGAGGGCTTTTATTCGGGTTATAATGATAGGCTTCGGGTTAAGGGTATGGATAAGGCATGGGAATGTTATATGAAATTGGTTTAAAAGAAAAATGAAGTCAAGTCTAATACCCAAGTTGCTAGCTACCAAACATTCCACGAACCAAATAAATGAATATAGCTTCAATTTCTTCTTTTCTGCTTTCCACAACTTTTTGCTTTGCCATGACAATTGTTCCACGAACATAGCACATTGGCTATTATTTTCATACTTTCAACACATTTTTTTTTTTTTTTTTAACATAAACTCATAACGCATGGCTCAATCAATCTCATAGGATGTGGTACTCATAATCATTTGAACAATCTTCACTTTCCAGGCGACTAGCAACCAACCGATTAGACATTGATACGGGATAGGCTAAGGTTTAAAGTGTAAAATCTTTTTGTATTTTCTGGGTGAAGCAAAAATGAAAGGGATGGCTCAGAAGGTGTAACTAGGGTATCTAGTGCTAAAAATGAGCACTACAAATGGGTCCATGTGGGTGGTTAACTAACCAATGAGGTTAGCTAATATATCATTAGATGTAAAATGGAAGGCCATTTGGGTTAAATCCTAAGGTGCCTCTTTATCACACGAATTCACTTATATCGCATCTAATGCAATCTCACTGTCCGGTAATGATTTACATGCACAAGTTCTAGAATAAATAAAATCACCGGCACACTCATAGCAAAAAGATCTAAGCATAAAAGGTGTATGCTAATAAGAAATAGGCTCAAATCCTCACAATTTAGTGTAAAGGGTATAATATGTGCTAGCAAATGTCATCGATCCCAGAATGGATTGCAATAGTAATCGGAACACATCTCGAAGTTTCAAATATTACCAATTTACCAGTGGAATGATCCAGTTATTCTAATAGATAATCCTATAAGCGTGAAAACAACTAGATCACAAGGGCAAACAAAATTTTAAATTCAAGCATGAAAACTCTAATTTTTCCTATTCACCCCCCACACTTAAGTTAGACATTGTCCTCAATGAAAAACGAACTTCAAAGTATAGAAATAGGGAAAATAGAGATGAAACCAGATATGTCAATAAGTTTATCAGCTTAAAAAATTCTTTCTTCATTCCTAGCGTCCACTAGAGAAATCATCACCTGCACACAATCTTATAAACAAACAAAAGGTTTTATTAAAAGGATGGCACCCCACCCACACTTAAGTTCAACCGAAGGTTTAAACTTTGGGGAGTGACCACAGAAAATCAAATCTGAAACACACGGGTTGCCTCCCGAGAAGCGCTTGTTTTATTACCGAGTCATCAGCCTGACTCGAATCTTCCCCGGATTAGGATACTTTGACCATACGGTTCAAATGGGGAATTTCAGCTCTTAAACGTTGAGGGTATGGAATCTTTGGTTTGTACTCCATAATGGATGGGAATACATTTGATTCTTTTGGTTTGACCATGGTACAGTCTCTTTTCGTTATTTCGAACATTTGGTCGATTTCATTAGAAATGAGGACAGGTGGCAGATCTTTATGATTTTTCGAAGGATCATCGGACTTTCCACTCCCAGTGAATATTGCATCCACATTCTCAAAGTGAGTTAAAGGAGGTGGCTTAGTCCTACCGTTTTGATTTAAAGAAACTGGATTTTGTGGTTCGCACCATTTTTCTATCTTTCTTTCCAGCTTCTCCATTCCAGCTTGTCACTGATTTTGTTGAACTTCTCATCATCAACATGATTGTGTTCAGGACCTTTTAATTGAGTCAGTGGGATATGCATGGTGCAATCCTCAAGAAAAGGTGACACGGTTGGTGAGTTAGACATGATTTGGTTCAGATTTGGCGTGGTTGGAATATGCTCGGTCTCGTCCTCTTCGATAAATTCATCCTCACCCTGATCATTCTCGTATTGAATTGAGGGTGGTTTGTAGACAAACTCATGTCTAGAGTTGGAATCTGTGGTGTAAGGAAGAGATTCAACGTGATGGACTTCCTGTTCCTTACTTAATCTTTCTATCCTCCTCTCCAAGTCTTGGCTTATCGCTTGTTGGTTCCTTCTTCCTTGATCGACTTTATGTTCCAATTCAACCAACAGGTTCGTCATATTCTCATTGGCTTTTGTTTGATTGGCCATCCACTCTCTCATCATCTCCTCCGGTGAGGTTTTAGGTGTATTGAAATGTTGTGATGGATGAGGTATTGTATTCCATGACTGATATCGAGGATATGTATGGGTTGAGTTGTGATATGGATAGGAGTACGAATTTCTGGAATTTTGGTGGTGATATCCTCCGTGATATCCTTCATGTTGGACTAGGTTCGCTTCCATGGGATCACACATCGGCGTGTCATCCTCAGCATCGTAGTTTGAAGCGTGGTGATTATTTCGCAGTTCCATCATCTCCCTCCGCATGCTTATGAATTGGGTATCGATGTTTGTTGAGAGAGCTTCCAATTTCTCGATTAATGAGGCATGATCGGTTTTGATGTTGCTTCCACCGGCGGAAACAACGATATTCGGATTGGAATCGTTCGAGAAATTACTACTTGTGAAGATAGCGTTGACATACTCATTTCTTGTTTGTGGTGGATGGTACGTCTTATCATTTGATGGTTTTGGGTTGGATTGAGTATAACTTGGCAATGAACCAGATGGTCTAGAGGAATGTTGGTCAGAAAATCTGCCAAACTTGTTTTCAAGATCTTGGATAGATGCTTGATGATTTTTCTGTCCTTGCTCAACTTTGGCTTTGAGATTGAAAAATTGATTTTGATAAAATCATTTGCGGATTTTTGACCAGCCACGAATTCTCTCATGGTTTTCTCGAATTCAGTTCTTCCATCTTTTGTCGGGATTTTGTGGTGGTGGATCGTCCGCGTGGTTGAGAATCACGGTTGTCATTCCTTGGTCGGCGATCTTGCCAATTTCCAGAATTTTGACCGTAATAATTACTACGATATCTTCCTCCACGGTATCCTCCTTGATCATAATTCGCTTCTCCTTCCTTCGGTCCACCCATAGGTTTATCGTCGCACTCGGACGATGGATGATTTCCTCCACAATTGTTGCATCCGTCTCGCATTTCCTTCATTTCATCTTTGATATCTTTGTATTGCGAGTCGATTTTTGAGTTTAACGCTTCCATCTTCTCCATGAGTTTTGAGGTATCGGTGTTTTCGACAAAAGCAACGGTTTTTCGAAGAGGTTTAGTTTTGGAATCTTTGGACCAATCAAGTTTGAGAAGTACTCGATCTTCGAGCAATTGATGTGCATCGTTAGGAGTCTTATAGAGAAAGATTCCTCCAGCATCAAGGATGCCTTGAGAGAGTTCATCTAGTCCATGGTAAAAGATTTGGATAATGGTTCCTTTTGATAATCCATGTCCATGACAACTACGAAGCAAATCTTTCATTCGAAGCCAAGCTTCGACAAGTGATTCGTTTGGGTTTTGGTTGAAAGCACGAATATCTCCCATTAATCGATCAAACATGGCAGGTGGAAAGAATCGGCTCACAAAAGCTTGCCTCATCTCCTCCCAAGTATTGATGATTCCTGGGGTTAATTCGTTGTACCATACTTTAGCGTCTCCGGCGAGTGATGATGGGAAAAGTTTGAGTTTGATGGCATTGACATCGGTGTCGCCATAACGAAACATGCCGCAAATTTTGATGAATTCGGCAATGTGCTTATGCGGATCGGCCACGCACGCCATCGAATTGTCGGTCTTTGATCATAGAAAGGTGATGTCCCTTCACAGTGAAGTTGTCACCAAGGTTAATAGCAACAATAGCACTTTCGGGGGTTGGTGCTACGGCTCGGTTGGTTCCCCACATGGGTTGATCGTCCGCCATAGGAAAAGGTAAATTGGTGAAAGGGTTGTAAACAACTTTGGCTTCAATGAGGTTATCAAATGGTGGGTTTGGTACTCTTGGTAAACGATTTTCCAATGGTATGAAACGTGTTCTCCTTCTCTTTCGAATCAAACGTTCGGGGTTGGTGAGAGGTGTAATTGGTTCAATTCCCGCTGCTCGAGTGTTCATACAATGTCCTAGAAAATCCAGGCAATATCTAAACACACGGACAAACAACGAAAACAGTTTTATATGGAACAGAGCAGGTAACCGGATCGGTTGCGGGATGCGACCGATCGGTTAGACCAGATGGTTGATGGGAAAAATCGTAACCGATTCGGTTGAGGGGCAACCGAATCCGGTTAAGGTTTCTGTGATTTTTTTAGTTGAATCGACTTAGGGAAATTCAAAAACTTGTTGAAACACAATCAAATCCCCGGCAACGGCGCCAAAAATTTGATGTGCCCGGTTGGTGCAAGTTTTAAATTTATAAAAGGTGAATTACCAATATTACCAATAACACATACGAGCAAGTATACTCGTCCGTTATAGCAAGATTATGAAGGTAAGTCGGGATCGTTCGCAGGGATTTGAGTGAATCTAAACACAAGTTTGAATTAACGGAGTCTATCCAAAACATATAACAAAGCAAATAGATATAATGCAATTCAGATGATTAAAAACTACACTTGCTTAAACTAGTTTCATATCATAGATTAATGTGATTGTGTTAACCTCTTAACATGTTGATTGTGATAACTAGTCAGAAGACTAATCTATTGTTCTTACAAGTTAAACCTTCGTCAAGATTTTAGTTCATAAAAACAAGCATTAAGTTTAACCAATCAATTCAAGATCAATTCAAGTTTCATAAGTCTACATACATAAACTTAAACACAAAACATCCACTTGTTCATCAAATTGCTTAAGAAATGGTCAATACAAAAGGTAACCGATCATAGACAAAGGCTACAATTGATTCTCAACAACTAATCTTACGACCATTTAGATGTTTCCAACCAATCCAATTTGATAATCAAAAAGCGCTTTCTATTACAATCACACCTTAGTTCCTTTGTGTAATTAAGAATAATGGGTAAAAACAATCATCCATAGACAAAATGATTATGACTAGTTGAATAACAATAAGTCCTTTCGACCACAACGATTACTATCAATTAGCCAAACTTGATTAACAAATGTCACTATGAAACTTTAGCACAATTGGATCTTAGAATCAACTTGAAATTGAATTAAAACATGTTAACACAACCACTAACTAATCATATGATAATCAACATCATTTAAGCAAGTGCATAAAGAAACTAGCCACTCATAGCAAACATGAACATAAACTCATAACTTTGAACATTAGAAAACATGATTGAAAGTCTTACAATGCTTGGAATAAGATTACAAATGGTGAAGTAATGATTCCCAAAGTATTGGGGATGACTTCTTGATGGTTTGACCTCCAAATGATGACTTCTTGGACCTCCAAAGTTTCTTGGAACTTTATGAACGAATTTAGGCTTTAAGAGAGTAGTAGTGGTGGTAAGATAGGTGTGAGAGAAGATCTCTCAAGTTGTGGTGTGTCTCATATGCTCACAATTAGCCTCTATTTATACTATTTCCAAGGCCTAGGGTGTTAAATGCTTAACTTGGCCTCCAAGGAGTGAGGAAGGGACTAGAATACAACAAGAGAAGGACCTAGAATCGTTTGGATGCAAAGGGGAAGCTTAGTAATGGAAAAATGGCTGAAACAGGACCTCCAACCGTCCGGTTGGTCTACGTGACCATTCTCCAACCGGATCCGGTTACGGGTCTCGACCGATCGGTTGGAGCAAAATCACAAAAAGTCTTAAACAGCAAAGTTGTAGATCTTTCTCTTAGCTTTCCTTGGCCGCAAACGTGGGGTCAAACGGAGTCCGTATTCAAAAGTTATGGCCAAAATGGTGAAGGTGTGTCGGGAACAACGAGTCTTCCAATATATCTTCGTTTAAGCTTCTTTTATTCATTTCTTTCTCGTTTTCCTTCTTGAACTTTATTCTTGAGTCTTTGGACCACTAACTTGATGACTTTACCATCTCGAATATACTCCGCAAGTCTTGCTTTTGTCGGGAATTCTTCATACATGGAGAAATCTTCGTATTTTACTTCTTTTTCCGCATTTTTCTCCACTTTCCTGTACTTGGCTACAAATGAACTAGCAAACGAACTTTGATACGATTAAGCAACAAAATCATATGATTATAACCAAATAACATACATAAAAGCACGGATAACGCTACTAAAAACATGCACAATTTGAGCGTTATCAAATTCCCCCACACTTAAACTTTGCTTGCCCTCAAGCAAATCTAGAAAAAACATCCACTGGTACAAGATCGTGATTATGAAAAATGTGATGCAAATCAACCAAGTATAAATACGAGAGAGGATTCATCAATTATGCTTTATAAAGGTGAAACATCAAGATGTTTGACAATATCCAATGATTTTCTTGCATGATTAACATTTCAAAACACCTCACCTAAAAATAATGGAATATAATTCACTCAATCACTCATTTTTAGTGGAGTACCAAGATAAATCACACTCATTGCTCAGTCGTGATTAGATTATTACCATAAGCTTGTACAAGAAACAAAACTCCACCGACGTGGCGTGAGCACCAAGTAAAAACATCTAAAGAGGGATTTTATTCGGGTTATAATGATAGGCTTCGGGTTAAGGGTATGGATAAGGCATGGGAATGTTATATGAAATTGGTTTAAAAGAAAAATGAAGTCAAGTCTAATACCCAAGTTGCTAGCTACCAAACATTCCACCTAACCAAATAAATGAATATAGCTTCAATTTCTTCTTTTCTGCTTTCCACAAGTTTTTGCTTTGCCATGACAATTGTTCCACGAACATAGCACATTGGCTATTATTTTCATACTTTCAACACTTTTTTTTTTTAACATAAACTCATAACGCATGGCTCAATCAATCTCATAGGATGTGGTACTCATAATCATTTGAACAATCTTCACTTTCCAGGCGACTAGCAACCAACCGATTAGACATTGATACGGGATAGGCTAAGGTTTAAAGTGTAAAATCTTTTTGTATTTTCCGGGTGAAGCAAAATGAAAGGGATGGCTCGAAGGTGTAACTAGGGGTATCTAGTGCTAGAAATGAGCACTACAAATGGGTCCATGTGGGTGGTTAACTAACCAATGAGGTTAGCTAATATATCATTAGATGTAAAATGGAAGACCATTTGGGTTAAATCCTAAGGTGCCTCTTTATCACACGAATTCACTTATATCGCATGAATGCAATCTCACTGCGGTCTGGTAATGATTTACAAGCACAAGTTCTAGAATAAATAAAATCACCGGCACACTCATAGCAAAAAGATCTAAGCATAAAAGGTGTATGCTAATAAGAAATAGGCTCAAATCCTCACAATTTAGTGTAAAGGGTATAATATGTGCTAGCAAATGTCATCGATCCCAGAATGGATTGCAATAGTAATCGGAACACATCTCGAAGTTTCAAATATTACCAATTTACCAGTGGAATGATCCAGTTATTCTAATAGATAATCCTATAAGCGTGAAAACAACTAGATCACAAGGGCAAACAAAATTTTAAATTCAAGCATGAAAACTCTAATTTTTCCTATTCACCCCCCCACACTTAAGTTAGACATTGTCCTCAATGAAAAACGAACTTTAAAGTATAGAAATAGGGAAAATAGAGATGAAACCAGATATGTCAATAAGTTTATCAGCTTAAAAAATTCTTTCTTCATTCCTAGCGTCCACTAGAGAAATCATCACCTGCACACAATCTTATAAACAAACAAAAGGTTTTATTAAAAGGATGGCACCCCCCCACACTTAAGTTCAACCAAAGGTTTAAACTTTGGGGAGTGACCACAGAAAATCAAATCTGAAACACACGGGTTGCCTCCCGAGAAGCGCTTGTTTTATTACCGAGTCATCAGCCTGACTCGAATCTTCCCCGGATTAGGATACTTTGACCATACGGTTCAAATGGGGAATTTCAGCTCTTAAACGTTGAGGGTATGGAATCTTTGGTTTGTACTCCATGGATGGGAATACATTTGATTCTTTTGGTTTGACCATGGTACAGTCTCTTTTCGTTATTTCGAACATTTGGTCGATTTCATTAGAAATGAGGACAGGTGGCAGATCTTTATGATTTTTCGGAGGATCATCGGACTTTCCACTCCCAGTGAATATTGCATCCACATTCTCAAAGTGAGTTAAAGGAGGTGGCTTAGTCCTACCGTTTTGATTTAAAGAAACTGGATTTTGTGGTTCAGACCATTTTTCTATCTTTCTTTCCAGTTCTCCATTCCAGTTGTCACTGATTTTGTTGAACTTCTCATCATCAACATGATTGTGTTCAGGACCTTTTAATTGAGTCAGTGGGATATGCATGGTGCAATCCTCAAGAAAAGGTGACACGGTTGGTGAGTTAGACATGATTTGGTTCAGATTTGGCGTGGTTGGAATATGCTCGGTCTCGTCCTCTTCGATAAATTCATCCTCACCCTGATCATTCTCGTATTGAATTGAGGGTGGTTTGTAGACAAACTCATGTCTAGAGTTGGAATCTGTGGTGTAAGGAAGAGATTCAACGTGATGGACTTCCTGTTCCTTACTTAATCTTTCTATACTCCTCTCCAAGTCTTGGCTTATCGCTTGTTGGTTCCTTCTTCCTTGATCGACTTTATGTTCCAATTCAACCAACAGGTTCGTCATATTCTCATTGGCTTTTGTTTGATTGGCCATCCACTCTCTCATCATCTCCTCCGGTGAGGTTTTAGGTGTATTGAAATGTTGTGATGAATGAGGTATTGTATTCCATGACTGATATCGAGGATATGTATGGGTTGAGTTGTGATATGGATAGGAGTACGAATTTCTGGAATTTTGGTGGTGATATCCTCCGTGATATCCTTCATGTTGGACTAGGTTCGCTTCCATGGGATCACACATCGGCGTGTCATCCTCAGCATCGTAGTTTGAAGCGTGGTGATTATTTCGCAGTTCCATCATCTCCCTCCGTATGCTTATGAATTGGGTATCGATGTTTGTTGAGAGAGCTTCCAATTTCTCGATTAATGAGGCATGATCGGTTTTGATGTTGCTTCCACCGGCGGAAACAACGATATTCGGATTGGAATCGTTCGAGAAATTACTACTTGTGAAGATAGCGTTGACATACTCATTTCTTGTTTGTGGTGGATGGTACGTCTTATCATTTGATGGTTTTGGGTTGGATTGAGTATAACTTGGCAATGAACCAGATGGTCTAGAGGAATGTTGGTCAGAAAATCTGCCAAACTTGTTTTCAAGATCTTGGATAGATGCTTGATGATTTTTCTGTCCTTGCTCAACTTTGGCTTTGAGATTGAAAATTGATTTTTGATAAAATCATTTGCGATTTTTGAGCGCCACGAATTCTCTCATGGTATTCTCGAATTCAGTTTCTTCCATCTTTTTGTCGGGATTTTGTGGTGGTGGATCGTCAGTTCGTGGTTGAGAATCACGGTTGTCATTCCTTGGTCGGCGATCTTGCCAATTTCCAGAATTTTGACCGTAATAATTACTACGATATCTTCCTCCACGGTATCCTCCTTGATCATAACTCGCTTCTCCTTCCTTCGGTCCACCCATAGGTTTATCGTCGCACTCGGACGATGGATGATTTCCTCCACAATTGTTGCATCCGTCTCGCATTTCCTTCATTTCATCTTTGATATCTTTGTATTGCGAGTCGATTTTTGAGTTTAACGCTTCCATCTTCTCCATGAGTTTTGAGGTATCGGTGTTTTCGACAAAAGCAACGGTTTTTCGAAGAGGTTTAGTTTTGGAATCTTTGGACCAATCAAGTTTGAGAAGTACTCGATCTTCGAGCAATTGATGTGCATCGTTAGGAGTCTTATAGAGAAAAATTCCTCCAGCATCAAGGATGCCTTGAGAGAGTTCATCTAGTCCATGGTAAAAGATTTGGATAATGGTTCCTTTTGATAATCCATGTCCATGACAACTACGAAGCAAATCTTTCATTCGAAGCCAAGCTTCGACAAGTGATTCGTTTGGGTTTTGGTTGAAAGCACGAATATCTCCCATTAATCGATCAAACATGGCAGGTGGAAAGAATCGGCTCACAAAAGCTTGCCTCATCTCCTCCCAAGTATTGATGATTCCTGGGGTTAATTCGTTGTACCATACTTTAGCGTCTCCGGCGAGTGATGATGGGAAAAGTTTGAGTTTGATGGCATTGACATCGGTGTCGCCATAACGAAACATGCCGCAAATTTCGATGAATTCGGCAATGTGCTTATGCGGATCGGCCAGCGCGCACGCCATCGAATTGTCGTTCTTTGATCATAGAAAGGTGATGTCCCTTCACGGTGAAGTTGTCACCAAGGTTAATAGCAACAATAGCACTTTCGGGGGTTGGTGCTACGGCTCGGTTGGTTCCCCACATGGGTTGATCGTCCGCCATAGGAAAAGGTAAATTGGTGAAAGGGTTGTAAACAACTTTGGCTTCAATGAGGTTATCAAATGGTGGGTTTGGTACTCTTGGTACACGATTTTCCAATGGTATGAAACGTGTTCTCCTTCTCTTTCGAATCAAACGTTCGGGGTTGGTGAGAGGTGTAATTGGTTCAATTCACGCTGCGAGTGTTCATACAATGTCCTAGAAAATCCAGGCAATATCTAAACACACGGACAAACAACGAAAACAGTTTTATATGGAACAGAGCAGGTAACCGGATCGGTTGCGGGATGCGACCGATCGGTTAGACCAGATGGTTGATGGGAAAAATCGTAACCGATTCGGTTGAGGGGCAACCGAATCCGGTTAAGGTTTCTGTGAATTTTTTTAGTTGAATTGATGAGGAAATTCAAAACTTGTTGAAACACAATCAAATCACCGCAACGGCCAAAAATTTGATGTGCCCGGTTGGTGCAAGTTTTAAATTTATAAAAGGTGAATTACCAATATTACCAATAACACATACGAGCAAGTATACTCGTCCGTTATAGCAAGATTATGAAGGTAAGTCGGGATCGCTCAAGCAGGATTTGAGTGAATCTTAAACACAAGTTTGAATTAACGGAGTCTATCCAAAACATATAACAAAGCAAATAGATATAATGCAATTCAGATGATTAAAAACTACACTTGCTTAAACTAGTTTCATATCATTGATTAATGTGATTGTGTTAACCTCTTAACATGTTGATTGTGATAACTAGTCAAAAGACTAATCTATTGTTCTTACAAGTTAAACCTTCGTCAAGATTTTAGTTCATAAAAACAAGCATTAAGTTTAACCAATCAATTCAAGATCAATTCAAGTTTCATAAGTCTACATACATAAACTTAAACACAAAAACATCCGCTTGTTCATCAAATTGCTTAAGAAATGGTCAATACAAAAGGTAACCGATCATAGACAAAGGCTACAATTGATTCTCAACAACTAATCTTACGACCATTTAGATGTTTCCAACCAATCCAATTTGATAATCAAAAGCGCTTCTATTACAACCACACCTTAGTTCCTTTGTATAATCAAGAATAATGGGTAAAACAATCATCCATAGACAAAATGATTATGACTAGTTGAATAACAATAAGTCCTTTCGACCACAACGATTACTATCAATTAGCCAAACTTGATTAACAAATGTCACTATGAAACTTTAGCACAATTGGATCTTAGAATCAACTTGAAATTGAATTAAAACATGTTAACACAACCACTAACTAATCATATGATAATCAACATCATTTAAGCAAGTGCATAAAGAAACTAGCCACTCATAGCAAACATGAACATAAACTCATAACTTTGAACATTAGAAAACATGATTGAAAGTCTTACAATGCTTGGAATAAGATTACAAATGGTGAAGTAATGATTCCCAAAGTATTGGGGATGACTTCTTGATGGTTTGACCTCCAAATGATGACTTCTTGGACCTCCAAAGTTTCTTGGAACTTTATGAACGAATTTAGGCTTTAAGAGAGTAGTAGTGGTGGTAAGATAGGTGTGAGAGAAGATCTCTCAAGTTGTGGTGTGTCTCATATGCTCACAATTAGCCTCTATTTATACTATTTCCAAGGCCTAGGGTGTTAAATGCTTAACTTGGCCTCCAAGGAGTGAGGAAGGGACTAGAATACACCAAGAGAAGGACCTAGAATCCTTTGGATGCAAAGGGGAAGCTTAGTAATGGAAAAATGGCTGAAACAGGACCTCCAACCGGATCCGGTTGAGCTCCAACCGTCCGGTTGGTCTACATGACCATTCTCCAACCGGATCCGGTTACGGGTCTCGACCGATCGGTTGGAGCAAAATCACAAAAAGTCATAAACAGAAAAGTTGTAGATCTTTCTCTTAGATTTCCGTGGCCGCGAACGGGGGGTCAAACGGAGTCCGTATTCAAAAGTTATGGCCAAAATGGTGAAGGTGTGTCGGGAACAACGAGTCTTCCAATATATCTTCGCTAGTTTCTTTTCTTCCATTTCTTTCTCGTTTTCCTTCTTGAACTTTATTCTTGAGTCTTTGGACCACTAACTTGATGACTTTACCATCTCGAATATACTCCGCAAGTCTTGCTTTTGTCGGGAATTCTTCATACATGGAGAAATCTTCGTATTTTACTTCTTTTTTTGGCTACAAATGAACTTGCAAACGCACTTTGATACGATTAAGCAACAAAAGCATATGATTATAACCAAATAACATACATAAAAGCACGGATAACGCTACTAAAAACATGCACAATTTGAGCGTTATCAAATTCCCCCACACTTAAACTTTGCTTGCCCTCAAGCAAATCTAGGAAAAACATCCACTGGTACAAGATCGTGATTATGAAAAATGTGATGCAAATCAACCAAGTATAAATAACGAGAGGATTCATCAATTATGCTTTATAAAAGTGAAACATCAAGATGTTTGACAATATCCAATGATTTTCTTGCATGATTAACATTTCAAAACATCTCACGAAAAATAATGGAATATAATTCACTCAATCACTCATTTTAGTGGAGTAACAAGATAAATCACACTCATTGCTCAGCCGTGATTAGATTATTACCATAAGCTTGTACAAGAAACAAAACTCCACCGACGTGGCGTGAGCACCAAGTAAAAACATCTAAAGAGGGCTTTTATTCGGGTTATAATGATAGGCTTCGGGTTAAGGGTATGGATAAGGCATGGGAATGTTATATGAAATTGGTTTAAAAGAAAAATGAAGTCAAGTCTAATACCCAAGTTGCTAGCTACCAAACATTCCACGAACCAAATAAATAAATATAGCTTCAATTTCTTCTTTTCTGCTTTCCACAACTTTTTGCTTTGCCACGACAATTGTTCCACGAACATAGCACATTGGCTATTATTTTCATACTTTCAACACATTCTTTTTTTTTTAAAATGGAGCAAATGGAGCATCACTCTTTTATTTACCTTTACCCTCTTTGAAAGTTTACCTTTACCCTTCAAATGGAGCATCACTCTTTGCTCCAATCTTTGCTCCATTTTTATTTACCCTCTTTGAAAATTTTGAAATTTTGAATTTTTTTGAGCGGGAAGGCGGATAAACTTTCAAAATTTGATTTTTTTTATATTTACAAGTTTGCCATTGAAAGACTAGTATAAATAGATAAATCGTGTTTTTATTTCTTTGCAACTTTTATACAATTAGAATAAACTTTAAAAAATAAAAATCGGAAGCATTTCACATTTTTACTATGGCTGATGCTGATCCTGCACCACCTCCGCCACCCCCGCCACCGGTGATTGTTCGTTATTTACCGTTAGACCGTGTACCAAATGTTTGGGCTCACTACCACTACGTCGAAATGTCGGATGGCATGCGAAAGGCTCAATGTAAGCGTTGTTTATGTTTCTTCAAACCCACTTCCAACGCGGCGTTGAGGGCTCACACACAGAAGTATTGCCGCCATGCACCTACAGTTGATGCCTGATTCGAGACCTCGAGTCGACTTTGAGTAGCTTATCAAGTTATCGATGTTTTATGTTTATGTTATTATGTGTTATGTTTTAAGTTTATGTGTAATGTGTGATGTATCATGTATTCTCCGTTCTATTAAATAAAAGTTCTAGTTTATTAATACACGAAACAAGAAAACGATTATAAACGGCGACGAAAAACGAAAAAAAAATAAAATACACTAGAACCGGTCAAAACCTGTTAATCGGTCTAGACCGGTCCCAAACCGAGCCCAAACCGGTTTGGACCGGTTGGGTTTCTTCATCCTTACAGCCGGTTCGGAACCGAACTAGTTAACCGGCCGGACCGGTTTTTTTGCGCGTTGACCCAAACCGGTTCGGGTTTGACCGGCCGTCAAACCGAACCGGTTAACTGATTTGTGCACCTCTATGTAGGGGTGTGCATGGTTCGGTTTGGGTCGGTTTTTGGCTAAAAACCACAATGTTCGGTTTTTGTAGAACCCAAAACCGAAACCGTTCGGTTTTTGGCGGTTCGGCTTTTTCGGTTTGTTAGCGGTTTCGGTTCGGTTTTTTGGTTTTTTCGGTTTCTAACCGTTAATATTTGGGTACGGCCAAATTATACCAACAAACTTGTTTTACGTACAAATTTAGTTATTCTACTTTACTTTTTTTTCATTCTAACCATAATAATGTTTATTGCACAATTCTACAATTACAAACATATAAATGAGACATACACATACAAGTGAACATACACGTAGTATAATCATTATCCAATACTTATTGATATATTCACACAAAACACGCAACACGACAAACACCCATATAAATGTAAACGTTAAGATAAATATATTATAAATCCACTCATAAAATGAATATGAATTTATAAATTTGATTTATTTAGTTATTTAATCATATTATATTAATTAGATAGAGTAAACTACATCATTCGTCCTTGTGGTATACGTTGACCATCAAGTTTCGTCCTTTGACCAAAAAAATTGCACCGTTGGTCCTTAACTGCGAAACGTTACTCAGCGTTGGTCTCTCACCCTAACTGGTTGGACTAACGGGCGTTAAGCTTTTTTAAATGGAAGGTATATTTGTCTTTTCACACTCACTACCAACTAAATCTCTATCTTTCATCTTTTTTTTTTCCTCACCACTACCAACTAAATCTCTATCTTTTTTCTTTCTAACCTTTATATCACAGGTCATCACACCAGTCAAACTACACTTCTTCCTTCTTTATCTTCACCCACTATCAACCACCGCCCCAACCACATCCGGCCACCTTTCTAAACCCAAACCCCATCACTCAATTACTTATCTTCTTTATGCATCAACGAACCTTAACAAATACAGATCAATAATATCTCACCAAAATCATCTATTGTGATTATTCCTCACAACCCTTATTGGTATCCTTATTATATTCTTCTCAAGCGTTTCATTAATGATTTTCATTGTTAGTGGGCCGATTGTTTTTTAGTATTAATAATTCATTGTCGGTTGTGGGGTTATTATTGATTCGTATCACATAAAAACGATCACATACTTTTTGTTTATTCATACAATCGTTTTTGTGGGTAGAATCAATTTAACTTATTTGCTTTTGGTCGGTTTGTGGGGATTAAACACTAAGTGACCAATCTTGACATTGTATTGTTTTTTTTTGAAAGTAATCTTTTTAAGGGTTTTTGGTAATCGCTATAAGTGGGTTTTAGAGAGACATGGAGGCCGGGTTTTTGTTTTGAGAGACCGATAATTTGATGAGGTTACAGAGGGCTGTTGATTGGAACGATGGTGTAACCTTGTTACGTACGGATATTGGGGCTGGTCAAAAGCATAATTCTAAGGCTGAGTTGAACACTTCGTGTGTGGATCAGTTGAATGCGTGTCTTGAACTTGGTAGTGTTGAATCTGCTATTGGGGGCGTGGTTATTAATGATGTCGAAAATTCATAGACAATTATTGATTTTCTAGCTCTCAAAATTCATGGACATTAATGGTGAGAGTTGGTTTTTTGGTAGGTGATTAGATGATTGAGAAAGAGAAAGAAAGAAGATGTGTGGTGGAAATGGGTTGTCAAAGTGCTAGAAAAGAAGGAGGAGTAAAGGGTGTGAAAAGACAAAAATACCCTCGACTTAAATAGACTTAACGCCCGTTACTCACGCCAGTTAGGGTGAGGGACCAACGCTGAGTAACGTTTCGCAGTTAAGGACCAACGATGCAATTTTTTTGGTCAAAGGACGAAACTTGATGGTCAACGTATACCACAAGGACGAATGGTGTAGTTTACTCAATTAGATATTATTATATAATAAACCGATTCGGTTAGGTTCAGTTTTTGCGGTTTGGTTTTTGGATGAAAACCGAAACCGAACCGTATTTTTCGGTTTCTGAAAAAATAAAAACCAAACCATCGGTTTTTAGTTTCGGTCAGTTTTTTTGGTCGGTTTTTTTCGGTTTTTGGTTGGGTTTCGGTTTTTTCTTTGTTTTGCTCACCCCTACTGGCTCTATGTCTAAATACCCTTTCTGTATAGTTGCACGTGTCTTGAGATGAGACTTCCCTCTCATATGCGTGTCATCAAATGGGAGTATACTTCTGACTAGGTGTTGTGTGACAATTATTATTTTTTTTGATTGTTTTGTAAGGCAAAATTTGTTTGCAGGGGTTTATGGGGCCGTAAATTCTTCAAAGGGTTAATCAAGCAAAGTATTCCATGGATGCTTCGGATTCTTATGGTAGCACCGCCTTACCAGTTTCGAGAACCCGATGGAGGTTGATCCCTAATTCAAATTGTAAATTTATGAGGTTTGTTTTTTACTTTTTTTATAAAAACATATTTGGAGTTTTGTAAATTGTAGTGTCAAGTGAGTTTTTTTTTTTAATCAATTTATGGGTTTGGTGTTAATTTTCATAATTTTTATTTTTTTTAATTGATGACTGATGTTGATTTGGAAGCTCAAGAAGAGGATGACGATGACGATGACGCTAAAGAAGGCTACATTTTTTTAATTGTTGGCTGATGTTGATTTGAATTGGAAGCTGCATCGGTGGTTTAACGGCTTACAAATGGATGCTCCCGTAAGCTCGCTTGAATTTTTTGTAAATAGTTTTTTTTTTTTTTTTGGTGCTATCTTTGTCAACTTCCGAACTAAGATGGTCAAGTTGGAGGTTGTAGGATTAGGGCCGTGGTGGTCCTCATTCAGGAGATGCGCGGTTGATGTTGATTTAGAAGATGAAGGAGAGGATGAGGAAGACGACACACTCCTGAGCCTTCTTCCCATCCACCCGCCGGCTTCTCCAAGACGGGTGGGTTTGTGGTAATGGCCAGACTTGGAACAATTTGTGCTCACAAAGAGCTTGGCGACGCTTGGTTTGTACATAGAGTTTTTGGCTTCCTAAATACTTGATTCATAAGGTATGCTCAGACTGAAAAAGTTGCTTCAATTTTTTACTTACGTAACTTAGGGAGTTGTCAAAACTATAATATACTTTCCTCAAATTAAAACCGTTTGACCACTAAAGATCGTTACCGCTATGCGTTTTACGGTATCCTAAAATGACTTTTCCATATCTGAATATGACCGTCCCCAGTTGAAATATGTGTCTTGCAATCTTTTCCCTAACTTTATAAGTTTGTGATTTCTTAATTCTTCAATATCAAATATCTCTAGGTTTTTATCTTTTTTTGTTTTTGTGATTCTTCTCCTAAATGCACAATTTAAGTTATATGATGATGAGTTCCAGGCTGCCTATACAGTGTTCGATCAAATGCTGATGATTTTTCTCCGGAATTTTTCAGGGACGAACAGAAGTTCTTTCAAAAGACTATAGCTATGTGATGTTGACTACCCTGTTGGGTTAGAATCAGGAGCACATGATTAGATTTCAACATTAAGGTTAGGCGCGGGCAATCATAATTTTGGACTATACAATTAGGGATATGAAATCAGTGGTATTTTTTTTAACGATGTCTTAAGATTTTGTTGTTGATTGTTTATGGTGTCATGCTTTAAGTGTCGAAGCTTTTTTCATATATTGTTTTAATATATTTATGGTTTCTATGATTTGGTTTCTTTTTGATTAATTAATTGAAGTGTTTTGATTTGTGGGCTTTGATTATAGGTTTGCAAAACTTATTGCACGCCATTTTGAGCAGCTCGGGTTGCAGGTATGATGCTCCATATTTTTAGTGCTTTTATTAGTTGACGACTGCACCTTATAAGGAAACCTGTGTATGTGGTCGCTTAAGTCAAAAACTTCGAGAATTCGAGCCTATAGGAAAACTTAGATAACGTATAAATAGATGATTGCAAGAGTGTATGGATGTGTACGAAAAATTGAAATTGCATTGATCAGTTTTCAGTATTTGAGTAAAACGGATATTATGCCTTTGATTTTGTGGCAAAAAAAAATGATTATTACTTTATCTATGGTTTTTGAATAACAATGATTACTTGATACTGAATTCTCCATGACACTTTTAAAACGCATGTCCAAACACCCTTTCACCAGCTCTTTTTTTCCCTTTCATTCCGGGTAACTATTCCTTAGACTCTTCTGCAGTTGTTTTCTGACTTTATAGTCTTTCATTGGCAGTATTCAAGATATCAACGGACAACATATGGAGATGATTTAAAAGGATGTGGAAGTGTGGTAGCAGTTTATATGTCGTGGTGTTTGACAATCTGAAAATAGGGACAACAAGATGCGATATGTAACTCAGGGCCCAAAAACTTAATGTAGACGTTTTAAATTGCTTGCATCTCATGTAATCCACACTGTTGGACCTGTTTATAATGACAACAGCAATGACTCGACCCTATGCATTGATGCTTACAGTTAACTTTTTTAAGGAATTTATACTAACTGATAATGGAATCTTCCATAATCTTTACTGATTTTCCATTAACATCTTATCAATTTTTTTCTATAATCTGCGTTTCAGGAAAGGCCTATGTTTTGGAAAAGTGGACACGATTTGAGGTGACAGGTATGCTGTTGCTTTGAAGGGTAGCAGTGGCTGTTAACAAAGATGCCGTCAGTGTGGCTGTTGGTTCAGGTATTCCAAGGGACGCTACGCTGGTTCACGATAGTGTTTACTTAGAAAATAAGTGCTTCTGTGTGTATCATGTTTTGCCCATATACCAGTGTCAATTTTTACGTATGTGTTGAAAAATCATTGACTCTAGATACCTATTATTCATGTGATAACAACGAGTCATTTTCTACCTCCTGTGCATAGTGGCGGAACTTGAACGTTTTCACTAGGAGGGCAAACGAAAAAGTAACTTTTCTTTCGTAACTTAAAACTAATTGCTTGAAGTATTACCTAATTATTCCTAAAGCATTCGCTTTTATTCATTGTTACTATCATACCTCCGATGTAAATGTTATTAAATAACAATAGAGTAAATATTAGTATACTGTTCCAAAAATCTGAAATTGTTACTAACACTTTAACTGAAGTGTTATAGAGTATAAATGTTAAATTGCATAAGACCCAATACACATATAGTGGTACTTTTGTTTCTTACTTTGGTATTATGCAGCTAACAAAGCTACTCCACTTTGTTTTGCTGATACCAATTTTGTTTTTTTCCTAAAATTTCCATGTAATATATGTATATGCAGTCGAAGTTCCGCCCCTGCCTGTGCATGCATTGTGTCGAGAGAGTCAACCCGAAACTGGTGAGGTTACAAACACTTCCCATTCAGGTATGTTTATTATTTTTGTGACATTATTAATCCTTCCTATTGTATGTTATATACCTATTGTATGTTATATAGCATTAAGGTTGTGATATTGTAACTGCATGTCACAGCATGTCAACAACAATGGAAAGTAGCATGTTGGCTCATATAATGACTAACCAAGGATTAAGTAAGTAATACTTTCAACATATATTATAAATGATATGTGCGGCCATAACTTTAGTTGGAAAAAAGTTTAAAAGCTATACTAACTATAGTTCATTTGTAGGCAATGTGGGTGGCCCATACTTATGGGACTTCACTTCAGCCATAGCTTGGGATCTTATAAAAACTATTCACCAAATGGGTATTAAAATTGTCAACCATTATCGGATGGCGGAAATAACTACCAGCATCAACCAGATGTATGTGTAACCTAGCTTGGGATCTTATAAAAACTATTCACCAAATGGGTATAAAAAATGTCAACCATTATCGGATGGCGGAAATAACTACCAGCATCAACCAGATGTATGTGTAACGAGATAAACAGTATGCATTGTTCAGTCACAACTGCAGTTGAACGTGAGTTTTACAACGATTATATTGGACAGGCTTTTCTATATATGTGTTCATACTAATTATATTGGGTTGCTACAGTGAACACTCATATATTTGATGCATCAATATCTGCTGGAACATTCAACTCTACTTTATTTTGATAACAAGACAAGAAGATATGTTCTATGTACATCCTACCCAAACCAAATTGCTGTAACAAAGTACCCCGCCGCAACGCGGCGGGTGCCAATTCCTTCTTGTTCTATATACTTCCTAATTAAAGGAGGCTTTGAGGACCCATTGTCCCATTATTTCTTCAAGGTCAATATTAATGTTTTTATTGGGATGCTTTAATGTTTCATTGTATCGTTGTTCTTTGATGTAAACTTTTACAGATTCTGGATTACAGGAATCTATATATACTAAAATGTTAATCTTTATTATGACAATGTACCTTAGGCGGTACGATAGCTAATCGGAGATTTTTATTAGACATAAAGAAAAGAATTGGGTTCGGGGAGAAATTGGTGGATACATGTCTTAGGTCGTCATCTATGTCCATTTTGGTCAATGGGTCTTCGTCGTAGGAATTTGAGCTTGAAAGGGGTGTTAGACAAGGAGACCCGTTGTCACATGTTCCTTTTTATTTTGGCGGCGGAAGGGCTTAACACGATTGTTACCGTGGCGGTGGAGAAGGGTATTTTTAGAGGAGCTGTAGGTGCAAATAAGGTCACGGTTTCACACTTGCGATATGCGGATGGTACTATATATTTTGAAGAATGGAATAAAGATAACGCTAAATCTCTTATGTGTATACTCAAATGTTTTGAAGAGGTATCCGGGTTGAAGGTAGATTATCATAAGAGTAGGATTTACGGTATTGGAGTTAATGAGGGGGATATGGCGAAATGGATAGGTTGTGACATTGGGGAATTTCCGTTTACGTATTTGGGGTTACCAATTGGTGAGAACATGAGGCGGGTTAATGCTTGGGGTCCCGTGGTGGAGAAAATAAAAAATAGACTAGCGGATTGAAAAGCTAAAACGATGTCATTCGGGGGTCATCTAACATTGGTTAAATAAGTTCTTGGTAGTTTGTCATTGTATTATTTCTTGATACTTCGCATGGCTCTGAGTATGCTAAAAAATCTTGAGAGAATTAGGATTTTTTTTTTTTTTGGGGGGGGGGGGGGGGGGGGGGGGGGGGGGGGGACTTTCTTGGGTTAAGTGGATAGGTGGGGAGATTGATGGTATGGGGTTAGAGTTTACTTCATCTTGTCTCGGGGTATTGCGAGACGGGAGGGACATTAGGTTTTGGGTAGATAGGTGGGTCGATAATAAGAGATTTTGTGATAGATTTTTTAGGTTATATCATTTAGATAGCAGAAAGGAGGGGTATGCGTGGGATAAAGGATCGTGGGTTAACAATGAGCGGTGTTCGGAACGGGAATGAGTTAGAAGCATTAGGGGGAGAGTAATTAGAGAATTCGAGGAGCTTTTAGGTGTTCTACAAAATATTGTTGTTCATTCTAATTGTAGGGATAAATAGAGGTGGTTGCTTGGTGAATATAATTGGTACCAGAGCGGGATACTCAAGTTTTTGAGCATTAAAACATTCCCCATAAGGTGTTTAAAAGTGAAAACTTCTTTTTCAAAGATTTGAAAATCCTACGGTAATTTTTGGAAAAGTTTATTACAGATCCATGGCTCAAGAGAACCTTAGTATATTGGGGTATGATGCAAATGTTTGCGGGAACGCCTACGGACAAGATCTCAGTGACTCTTACCAAAACAATGGAGCGATAGCGATGACTGAGATATTGAAGAAAGGAACGAATCATGTCTCATGGCAATCGGATCTAATGAGGTACATCTAAACAGTGATTTGCAAGAAGAAAATTTTGAACTTATTGAAATAAACAAAGATAGTAATAAAGAAATTAAAGCATTGATTAGAGAAAAACGTATTTTGCAATAAGAAGAAATAAACAACTTAACAAGATTAAATAACTTGAACTTAAGATTGAGACAACAAAGTTGATAAAATCAAAGAGGTTGTTGAACCATGCATAAGCCGTGAAAAACTTACGCATGGGGTTGACTCTTTGAAAGGTGATGTGTCCAAGCTACAAGATGAAGCTTTAAGTTTTTCAAAATTTAAGAAAAGTAGTAGTGATTTAAATGATATGTTGACTCAACAAAAATTATCCTAAGATAAAGAAAGTATTAGATTTTCTAAAAATGTTAAAAACACTTCCGAGAGTCTAAATAAACCAATAGTGTTGTAAAAGAAAGTGAAAATGAAAATGTAAAAGGAATTTCTGGGGTTAGTTTGGAGGGAGTTATATTAGAGGAATTTACAATTTTGGTCTCTCCGTGTTTTTATAACCTTTGATCGGATTAGCCTCTTAGTTTCTATATTTTTATGAGTTTGCAAAATAACTCACCTATAACCAAAACACGAAAAAAAAAAAAGATAATTGTATCCTACGTTGATCGAAAAGTAAAAGATATACTGATTACTTTAACAGTGATAATATACGATAAGTTTAGTATTTGCTAGAACATCTAATCTAACTCATATTATTTCCCATTTATTATACACTCAAAAAAGAGAAGAGTTCAAGATTCTTATAAGAACAAGAACCAATTGCACTAAATCAAGAATCAATATTAAAAAAAAAAAAAAGAAAAAAAAAAATCAATTTTGTGGAACTGAAATTCAAGGACAAAATGGCTTGTTAGGGTCATCTTTATGACTAGGAATCCTGAAGTGCCTTAACCTACCTTCTTGTTTCTTCATATACCCTTCACACAGAAATGCATTAGAAAACTTATCTTCAACCACCCTATTCACATCATGCACAAACACATCAGTCTCACCCTCCTCTCGGTTCCTTGCCATCATGCCCGCCGTATAAATTGCACTCATCCGCCCGGGTGCCTCATCATGGTACCCCGTGGGTGCATCCACCATGATCAAGTCCCACGTCGTCTCATAAACTTCACTAGGCAATCCCTTAAGTGCTAATTGACACACCGAATGCCTAGTTTCACCAACGGCTGTACACTCTGACCCTTTTCCTGCTTCCATAAGGCTATCAGCTTGATTCACCTTACTATCATATGTCACATGGTAGGATTCTAACATAGGAAACCTTTTTCTAATTTGCTCAATCCATGCCTCGTCTTCTTCTAGGAACACGGTGCGTCCATTAAAGTTTAACGTGCTCCACATTAGACTATCGTGACCTAAGCCAAAAACTAAAAAATTGCATGGTGATTTCTGGTCTAAAATCTTTTTAGTGACGGATACTTCCTTGCTAGTTTGTTGTGGGGTGATGGTAGAGGTCGAGTAGTGGACTAGTGCTTGTGCTAAAGAAGGTGGGATTTTGTTGCAAGTTGGTGAGCATTTTCTCGCTTGTTGAATATTTCTAAAGGAATCTGATACCGATTTTGGGATGATTGTTTGCGGTATTGTGGATGAAACTTTGTCATTAGAAGAAGAAAAATTGGATCTAAAAACGAAGAGGAGGAAGAACACGACAATAATGGCAATGACAATGTGCTTGGTGTTCACGGGATATTGTGTTCTCGACCTCATTTTTGGTGTATAAATCCAAGTTTTGTGGGTTTTTATGAAGCTATGGGATTGTATGCAAGTATATATACATATACATTGGACATAGTATGGTGATGCTTAGAGCTAAAGTGATTATATATTAAAATCCATGATGTATGACATGAAACCTAGAAAGATTCTAACTGAAGCAAAAGTGTTGTTGAGAAGTTTGGTGGATTCTTTTGGTCATCGACTTGTAAAGTTAAAGAAGACATCTTAATCATTCTGAGTCTGGTGAAAACAGTTATGATTTGTTAATAATAAAATATTGCCATTAATTTTTCTCGCGTTTTATTGTGTTCATATGTATAGCACCACCTTACCAGTTTTAACGAACCTTGCTGGATTCTTGTGTCTTTAACAAGTAAGGATAAAGCAAGATGGGGCTAAATTTGCAAGCCATGATATGATCACATCCATTTATGTTTGCTTCGGATAGACATTTTAATTGATTTTGGGAATTCATTAATTATTGGTTTGTGAAAAAGTTGTCCATTTGTTGTCACCCAGAGGGTGTTGCCACATTGGATTAGGCATACATTTAAACATGTCAGCTAGGCACGTCAATCAGTGCTCTTACAAAAGATGGTTTTACTAGTACTAGAAAACAAAGAGAATGACGCAAGAACTTGAACATTGAAGGTTTAGAATTTTGCTAGATAGTCGATCTGTTATGTAATCTTTTGACTACGTGCATCAAACAGAGGGAACATCAACACGGTTCAAGAGCAAAGATTAGAGTGCGCAGACCTGTAACATGCGAAAATGGATAGCGGTTGAAAGTTTGGACTCGTGTATGATTGACCCGAAACATGTTTGTCCAAAAATAATTTGATAAGAGGTTCTCGGTCATAAAAACACTACATACTCTTACCCAAATTTCAGCCAAGTCTTAAGTAATTTCTTTGCTGATTCGGTTCTCAGATTTTGATATCAGTTTACGAAGTTTGCACATTGTCAGCATTAGAGAACCGAAAACAGGTGTTACTTCAAAGTCTTAACATCATATTGCTGAAAGCATTTCAAACAAGACAGTTAAAAAATTTCGACAAGGTACACCTACGCATCTGCTGAGGTCTTAATCGGCCCGTGTATTAGATGAGATCGATCACTCTACTACCATCATTATGATTATTTTACCACTATACCCATTAGAGATAAACATAATCTGGACTCATACACAAGTAAATTGGTAGAAATTGACACCTGTATCAAAAAGGTATCTTCGTGTACTTGCTCTCGTTTAGGCGTTCCGCCAACTAACAAAGAAATAAACTACATGACCTGTTGTGTTTATGTAGAGCAACAGTTTTTCCTAAATGTTTTTATGACCTTGTACATTAGGTTATGTAAAACCAGGCTAAAGCTGTACAAGAGAAAAACCCCCCGTTTTTTCAAATAAAAACATAAAACCTTTGTGCAATTTGGAATCCCGGTTTCTGATCTGAAGCACTCGAATTCTGCACAGTTAGCAGCACTCACTGATCTTGGTACTGGATGCACTTTATAATGATAGCTTTATCTACTTGACGATTTCATCTTAAATTTCCCCCATACTGCAGTAACGATTCTCTCTGACCATTATCAGAATGGCCTTTTTTAATCTTACTTTTGTCAAGACGAGCTTTACGTACGGCATGTTGAATTTGCCTTTCATGCTCTTTAAGCATTTCATCCATATTACCACCAGGCGGAACTAATGGCCCAGAATAGTGGATCCGGTTTTTCTTTGGAGCATAACCCTGTAACCAGGACACGTAAAATAATCATATCATCAGCATGAAGCGTAGTTCATAATCAGGTCAACGAGTCAACCCATATTCATAATGTGTTTATCAATGTTCTTTTCTGCAGAAGTGTTTGGATGTGCATTTTGAAAATCGTTACGTGATATTGAATCATCATAACCAGAAATCAACCCTGATAAAACAGGTTGCGACATTTAGTGTTTGGATGTGCTTTTGCTGTTCAACAAAGTGGCAATAAGATAACAATATTTTGTTAAAATCTATTAAATTATAAAGTTTGTAAAGAAAATGGACATTTAATAAAAAAAGAAATGTCTAGTGAGATGGGAGTAAAAGTCTCTCAGTTTAGAAAGAAAGGATATCTAGGTAAGTATTTAAATAAGTTTTGTGGCACCTGATATGAAACTAATTAAAAATCTGATTTTTTGTAAACTGTTTACACGTAAATCAAAAATTCATCTTAATAGAAATCCAAACACTGCCTCATAAAATTTGCTTCATAAGGAAAAAAGAATCGGATACCTTTAAGGGGGCATGCTCGTGCTTCTTGTAAGAACAGTTTGGCTCATCTAGCATACTGTGAGAATGAGATGAATCTGCATCATTTAGTTGGTGATACTTTCCATTTGGACGATCTTCAGGCCAATGTGAGCTAGTACCTTTGCTATCCAACCTTGAGCTACCATGCCAAGCTAACGAATTTGAAAACTTGGACAACTGAGCTCCACGATGTTTATAATGCTCGACATGAGGTTCATCTGATTTGTCCGGTTGTTTCGCCCGGCCATTATACATGCCATATTGTAATGATCCTCTGGAAGGCTCAATAGGGAACGCAGAACCACCGTCTTCTTCACGATTGAATTTTTCACTACTACTTTTAGTGTTTTGTTGCTCTAACCGTTTCTGAAACACATCAAACAAAATCATCAATAAACTGTTTCAAAGTCTCTACCATTCCCAATTTGCGTATACTACTCGACCATAGATTTAAGTTTTTCTAGAATTCAGCATAGATAAGAAATCAATCAATCACTTCAAACAAACAAATTGTTTGCCTCTTTTATAAATGAAACCCGTAAACGAGAAAGCCAGCAACTTTTTGGTTAATGATAGCATAAAGGCCACAACAAAGAAAGGCCACCTGAATATGTATAGACGATAGCGGCAAGGGCAAAAAAGTAAAATTATATTTTGTCCAATTCTTTAATCAAAGTTTGGTGTGCTAAGAGGGTGTTTGAGATTTGCTTCTTTTTTTAGCACTTGTCTGCTTAATAAGCAATTCGAAAGTTAAAACACGTGGTACAAATCAGCTTATTTTAAAGTGCTTACTTGGTCTAACAAAATTCCAACTGCTTACATGTGTTAATATAACACAATAACTATATACGTACTTATATATGCTACCCCAAACACCCTTAAATATGACTACCTAAAGCATATTACATTACTAATCTTAAAATTCAAATCGATACAGTAGGTTTATGCATTAAAAAGATACTTGAGACAACTTTAAAACCATTTGAACTTTCCCTATTCTGCTATAAAAAGATGTATCTTGCCTATTGACACGTTAATATAAATATACAATCCGAATCGACAAGTTCAGAAGTAATCGGGTCAAAATTGCCATCTCTGAGTCTGTAATTGACCATATCGGATAACATCATACAAATATGAATAAGGTTAAAACCTATAATAGATTAATTAGTTACCCGTATGGACGCATGCAATTCTGCATTAGCATCAGGTTCAGGCTTAGCTCTAGATTCTCTTGTGCCGTTTTTCTGCGGTTCCGCTCCACGTGTTTTCCCACCACCACCTTTATTCCTGAAATTGCAAATATAAAGAAGTTAATATGACACTAGGAAGCAATAGCAGCCCTTTCACACCAGCAAAAACCATCAAGATTATAGATGAGTGTACTGCTTTAAAAAAACAGTTAGCCAAACATCCCCGTATGACAAATCATAACTAATGCTAGTCCTGTAAAAAAGAAAGAAGCAAGAAATATTACCTTCTCAATTCATCTTCCCGCATTTTGGCATCATACTCCTTACATGGTGGATACTTTGGCAAACTTGAAGGATGGCATGGAAGAGGCTTTGTTGTGAAGAACTGTATTGCATACTCCAATAGTAAGCAAGTGACGCAAACATTATACATGTAAAGATCTCGAGTAAAGCAAACAAGTGTACCTCACTCTGCAGAGCCGAAGAACAAGAACCCCGATTGTCAGGTTCAACTGCAATGAGAGAATCCAAAAGTGCTAAAGCAGATGGTGGAAAATCCTTAAAAGTCTCAGACACACATCGTTTGTAAGGCTGTTGTGGTTTAAAAATAGTAGCATGAGGCAACCTTGATTTTCTCCAGTACTCTTCAGATGGTGAACCGCATAATTTAAAGATTTTATGTAGTTGTTCCACCTATGAATGATTTAAAAATGATGTTTATCACCAAAATCAATGAAATAGACATCAACCAAAGGTTTTGATTTTAAAAGCCTCACATCCTAGACACCTAAGTCTAGTTCTCATGGATTTTTGTTACTGTATAAGAATCTAAAGGGGTGTTTCAATGTGCCGTCTAGAAGTGATTTCAAAAATTTTAGCTTTGACAAAACGGTTAGTAGGATATAGTGTTTGGATGTGATTTTGCTACTGGAGGTTGTACTTGTAGCGATCAGACAATTATTCTGTTAAAGAGTTTATAAATTTTATATTCAAAAAATGTATACATAAGATAATTCTGCTGAAATAAGTAGATACGGATAGTAGTAAAAGTCTCTCGAATAAGTTAAAAGAAGAATGATTAGGTAAATCTGTTTTAACGATAGACAATCAATATTGTTGCAGCTATTACGAAACTGATTATGTGGACCCTAATGATCAGTAGGACGGTAACAGAATCGGTTTATTCAAACACTAAACACTGACTATTGTCACTCTAAGTGGTAATGATCAGGAAATCAATTTCAACATGCAAATCAAACACCTCTAAAATCAAGTTAAGCTTTATTACTTATTAGTACCTCTGTTCTTCCGGGCATTATAGGTTTGCCAGCAAAAAGCTCTGCAAGGATGCAACCAGCACTCCATAAGTCAACAGCTACGCCATAATCGGTAGCCCCTAATAACAACTCGGGAGGCCGATACCACAAAGTAACAACTCGACTTGTAAGAGGTTGCCTCTGATTGCTGCTAAAAATGGTAGCCAGCCCAAAATCACCAATTTTTAAATTCCCATTATTGTCAATTAGTAGATTTGAACCCTTGATATCACGATGCAGCACTCCACGATTATGACAATGTTCTAACCCACAAAGTAACTGCTGCATATAACATTTAATCTGCAGATGAAAGACATAGAATCTATATCAGTATTGTAACAAGCATTTTGACACCTGATATCAACAAAATTTGTATGCTTACATAATTCAACCTTTTTTAAAAATTTATTTTTATTATTAGCCTTCTTTATGCATGGAAGGTGAAACTTTAAGTATTGTAATGAATTCATTTGGTAAGGATTTATAAATAATCAAATAAAAGCACACACATTAGATGATTGGCGATTGCCAAAAAGAAAAACAGATACCTGTGCTTCACTAAACTTAATCATAGGGGAAGCTGCAAGACCAGCAAGATCATGCTCCATGTACTCAAATACAAGATACAGGTTGCCTGGCACCCTAGATGTTAATAGACCTTCAAGCTTCATCACATTTGGATGGTCTAATCTACGCAAAACAATGATCTCCCTTGCCATAAAACGAACACTTTCTGGATCCATCTTAGCAAATCTTACCTTCTTCAAGGCAACAATCTTTCCACTTTCAAGGTCACGAGCTCTGTACACACTGCTGTAAGTCCCCTGTCCAATCTGCATTGTATTCACAAAGTGATTGATGTTTTCATTCCACCTTAAATGGTCTTTGCATAAGTTACCGGAACTACATTTGAGGGGATATTTCTACAAACTGATAATTATATAGGGGTGTTTAGATTAGCATTTTGCAACTAATTATCTTACCTCTTAAGTTGGAATAATCAAATTTTAACGTCTGGTTAAAACTATACTGAGTCTGCCTATATTATTACCTTATCTTTTAGAGGTTGAATAATCAATTCCATCCATGCCGGGCAAAACTGATTATCTCAGAAAAAATAAGACCACCTATATGCCCTTTCTTACCAAACTTAAGAGATACTTACTCCGGATTCACGAAAAGCCTCTCCCTTTTCATTAAAAAAAAAAAACATTTTTCGTTTTATCTATTAAATCCATATATATTTTGCAAAACACTCCAACATCTTATTATCGGATTACTGGATTTCAAACAGCATAAGCAACTCCAAACACTAGCTTTCAAGCCCATTTTCTCATAGCTGATTATCTAAGTCTCAGTATTCAATAGCACATTATCACTTCCAAAACACACAACCATATAATCTAACAGCTTGACATAATAATATACGCACAAATTTATAATCATCTACATAATCACATTGCATTAGCATACATAAAAACGCTGCAATATATATCATAGAAAAATGTTGGCAGACCTTATCCAACTTCTCAAACGAATCCGCCCTTCGTGGTGACCATCCTTTAATCGCTTCTCCTGCCACAGCAGTCAACCAACCCGGCCAACCAGCCGCCTCTTCTCCACCATTACCTACACTAATCACTCTCGCTATTTCCGGTTTAAACACCCCACCATTCCTCTCACTCCCACTCTCAACCTTCACAACATTCGCAGCCTTTTGCGCACTTTGCACAAACGGTTGCGCTTGCACAACAGGCTCCTCAAACACCACAACACTCTTCCTATCACCATCATCCCACACCATTCGACCCGAACTAACCCCATTTTCCACATTTCCATCAGAAATTAGTCTAGTAGTAGCATCATTACCACTATGATCAACTTCCACAACACTCTCATCTCTTCTTGATGAACCAAGAAACCTTTTTGATGATCTTTTCGATTCTTTCTCCACATACTCATTTGTCGAAACACCTTTCGAGCAAATGCACCCCATAATTAACCCCAATTCCACTATAAAGATCCAAAATTTCTAACCTTAAACAAAATTTGAAACTAACCCTTTTAACATAATCATTTTTTATAACCACCCATGTGATCAAAACCCATAAATAATCACTAATTCACTAAAAAGATTCAATTTTTTTTAACTTTGACAAAATCTGACACTGACCCTTTTGATTATAATCACATGTAAACAAAACCCAAGTGGCAAATTGCATTATAATCATTTTTTATAAATACCCATTTGATCAAATCTTAACTTATTCAAGATCGTAAATTGGGATGAAATGAGAAAGACCCAGATCGGGAAGTTAAAGAATTTGGTGTTATTTGAGATGGGTCAAAATTGAAAATTTATAATTTATAGTTTTTATATTTTGTTTATATGATGATTGATACGTTAAGAATAAAAACGAAATGAAATGTTTAAGAGTAATGCGTGTGACAAAATAGAGGGATTTTTGGATCTTAAATAGTTAAAGAGACTTTGGAGTATGAAATTGTATTTTTTTTGTGGGGTAAATGGGAATCTAAGAAGACACATGGCATATTTTGTGTCATATTCGATGGTTTTGTAACCCATGGGACCCTTTTTTGTTGTTAACTTGTTTTAGGATCCAAAGACAAAATCAATGCTTGTTTTGGTGAAGGAAAGTTTGAGTCAACTTTTTGCTCTTGAGTCATGAAAGAAAAAAGATTGTGTTCCTAGAGGAAGTAGGCTTACATCATAACAATTAGCACACAAGTCTTTGTCTTGATTTTTGATGAGCTACCACAATTGATAAAGAGAGCATCTCATGGTGCTTGATTTTCACTAACGATATTGTGTTAGTTTTGTAATCAACGGAATGAATAAACTGACATACTTGAGCACTGGAAGGAGACGATAGAAGACAATGGCTTACTATTGAACCGAGAGAAGACAATATACCTACAATGTGACTTTTGTGTGAATGAGAACGATCTAAACAAAAAAAACAAAAATTTGTTTTAAAGACTAGATCCTAGAGCCAAAAAAGTCCTTTAATTATTTGGGATCAGTGATACGTAAATCGAGTATGATGGACGATGATCTAACTGTTGTATAAAAGCTGGTTTGGATGAAGTGAAAGGCGGCTATAGGAAAATTGTGTGATAAAAAGATCCTTTAAAGCTAAAGGAAAATATTTATAGAGTCGTGTTAGACCAACTACATAGGAACGCATATAAAAGTAGAATTATCATAGAAGATTAGAGGAACTAGGTGGTTCTCTTATTATACGGTTGTTTTTCTTTTAGATTTTTTTAGACGCGTTTATAAGCCTTGGGTCAAAATTTGTTCTTGCCTTTAGGTATAGCAAATTAGATAACTCTTTTAGGGTGTGTTTGGTATATTGCCATGAATCACAATGGGTATGAGTTTGATAGTAGTGGTGGACCTCTCACCTATGAAAGATCCATTCATGGCTTACTTGAGTTATATGGAGTAAATGGAATATATATATATCATTCATTCTGATATTAGATAGATTTACATCTTAACCAAACAATTGATTAAAATCAAAATGCATTCCCCGAGTACCGGTACCAGAGGCACCCTTAAGCTTTCTAAAAGACTTTTAGTAGCCCTTGTGACATATCCATCCATGTGTGTTAGATATATTGATTTCATAGACAATTTCTCTTATGAATTTTAGGTTATTTTTAGTAGCCTTATGTGTACTTATTTTCCTTTACTTTAAAGTATATAAAAACATAACTATATTCATCAACGAATGTTGCTGCATCCTTTACGACATAGCTTAATATTTACCCATAGACCTAGTTTTTTCCTTAAATGCCCGTATGCTTTTTATGCTTTCTATTATTTATGCATTTTATGCTTGTATATGCACCTCTTTATTGCATGTTTTTATTCGTATCTCTGATTATGTTGTAGGTATTATGTACATCTGCTATTATGTGTTTATACCTTTGATGCTTACATGTCTTTATTCTTTTATGATTCTATATAGCACTATTCTTATATGTTTGTATGTGTCAGGGCCGTCTTTGAAGATGTGTAAGGTGACACTTTAGATAACTAATTGGATTATATCTCATAAACAGTGATACTTTATATATAATATTCCTCCTCGAAAGAACTCATTATGTAATCTCGTCCAAAGCCTTCAAAAATTTCAAAAATTCAGGGACGACCTTGGTATGTGTTGTATGCTTATACATGACTTTATTCTTACACATATAAATTTCTCACGCAAGATTGGGAGTTGTTGTATGTAAAACTTGAAAGGTATTTTGACAGGGTCTAATATTAAATAATTAATGTAAAACTTGGAACACTTCAAGACTTCCGCATGGTGTACGTTGTTTGATTCGAGGAAATACAAAGTCGCTGGTAACTAGAGCTGGCATAACAGATCCACACGACACGACACGGACACGAACCTGTTAAGACACGGACCTGTTAAGGTCGAACACGAACACGACACGATAACAAATCGTGTCATTTTTTTCAACAGAACATCGACGAATATTAACAGGTTACACGACACGAACCTGTTAAGGGACCTGTTAACAAAAATACCTGCACTTTCCATATCTAATGCCCAAAAGGTGAGCCAAAACAAAGCGATAATAGACTGGTTAATAAGTTACAGGTACAAAGCAACATTATTGGATTTTACAGTACAAAGCAACATTATTCAAAGACATTTTTCTCGGGTTCTTCCTTCTTGGATCCCCTCTTCAAACGTTGACCGAGTTTGAAGATCTTGGAGTTGTGGAACTGCTTGTGGAACTGCTAGGAGGTCGCGCCCCCTTGCGGGGTCAAGGGATTCGGGTATTATCCTCTATAAACGGTTTTTCCTACCAAAAGACACCCATTTTCCCCAACAGTCGTGACCCTTCCCGCCAACCGGTTTTAACTAACTCTCGGTTAAGTTTTTCCATGATATATTAATTTCTTCCAGAACATAATAGATACAAAAACTTTCAGTGTATTGCTTTGATTTCTTATGCCTTAGAAACAAAGTGTAATTATTTTAATTATCCAATTGAGGATTTCGTGATACCCAATACATAGTGTCGAAATACTTTAATGGGTTATGGTACATAAAAGTTACTAAAGTTTACAAAAAATTTGTCCTAAAGTAATATAGTTTCATTTTGTTCACTTAGGTTACTAAACTTTCGGTAAGCATACACTTCGAAAATTCAGTGTTAGTCCGAGTAACTTGGATGTATATTTTTGATAAGTTCAAGAACACGAGTGAACAAAATTCAAAGTTCAATAACCTGAACATTCACTTTTATAAGTTCAGTTGCTTGAGTGAACAAAGTTTCAAAGTTCAGTAACCTGGATGAACAAAATGAAACTATATTACCTTAGGACAAATTTTTTGTAAACTTTAGTAACTTTTGTGTATCATAACCCTACTTTAATCTGAAAGTGATCTCAACACGATTCAGAGAATATATCAGGCTTATTACCACTCACACACCCAAATTCTAACACTTTTCCAAAACAAATGTTTGGCTAACTAGCTCAAATTTCCATTACTTGTGAAACTTCTCGTTAGCATATTAATTATCGTCTTTGTAGCAGAAACTTGTACAACTTTATCACAGATGTTTTTCAATAATTATTAGAGTAAATTGCAAAAACCGTCCCTGTGGTTTTCCCATATTTCAAAAAGCGTCCTTGTGGTTGGCTAATTGCAAGCGGCCTCCCTGTGGAGGAAATTTTTGATCATTTTGGTCCATGGCTTCTAACGACGCTAGTGAGAGTCAGTTAAGTCGTGGTCCCAATTTGCAAATATCAAAGGCACAAGGACAAATGTGTCATTTTAAGTCGTGGCCCCAAAGTGGTCCCAAATAAAACTCGACATAAACACACACTTAATTTAACTTTTACCCGACACATAGAAACACTTCCCCCCACTTTAAACCCTAGCTGAGATGGAATAAAGTGAGGGTCAGGGTGATGGGAATGAAGTTGGGGAAACTAATGAGAATGAGGATGAGCAACAAAGTGAGAGTGAGTATGAGCAATCTGATGAGAGTCAGGAACACATAGAATATATTTTTGACGAGGAACATATAGTAGATGAAGTATAAGTTAACATGACTAGTTTTAGGTTTGAAGTTGAAGCAGACAGTGTTGACCCAATGCAACCTCAAGTGAATATCAGTGAAGATGCTTTGGAGGTTATAGATTATGAGTCATTTGAAAGGGATGTAGGATCTGACACATAATATGCAAGGAGAAAAGGTCTGAGAAAATTAAGGAAGGCTGGATCAAGTCAGGCTGCATATGATGTTGCACCTGCAAATGCTGCTGCACCAGCAAATGTAGCTGCACCTGCAAATGCTGTTGCACCAAATGTTACTCCAACCAAAAGAACAAAGAAAATGGCTTCAAGACTCAGTCGAAATTAATTAAGTGCAGTCCAAAATGGCTTCAAGACTATGTAGTTATTTAAGACAATTTGATGTTTTTTAGATTATGTTGTGTTTTTAAGACTTTGGTGTGTTCAAGGCTTTGCTATGTTATGTTTAAAACTATGGTATTTTTAAGACTATGGTATGTTTGTCATACAAATTTTCAATCTAACAAGTTTTCAACTTGTTAATGTATGGCTATGATTCTTGGATATCCAACTGCCATAGCATCCAAAGATTCTTGGAGTTCATTTCTTGACCTTAGAAGACCAGGTATAATCTGTCTTGAACGAGCACACATAGGTGGATCAAACCATAAAAAGAAATCACAATGTGATTCCTATAATGAAGTATTAACATCAGTTAGTAAATAAACCGTAAAAAATGCATTACAAAAAACAAAACAAAAAAACTTACCATTTGGGAGCAACACAGAAATCTGCGACCAAGGTTATTGTTTGTCCAAGAAGTTCGAATAGTCGCTTGAATACCACAAAAGCAACAATGATTTGGTATCTTAAAAAATTAAGGTTTGTTATTGTTTTTGGTTTTTATATTTGGGGATGAGGAAATATATTTGGGGATTCTGGAAAAGGTGTGGAGTATTTAAATAGTGGGGTTTTGTGTTATATCCATGTAAAATGATATATTTGTCCTCGTGTGCAAAGCACATGCCTAAACTAACTGACTCTCACTAACGTCGTTAGAAGCCAGGGACCAAAATGATCAAAAGTTTCCTCCACATGGAGGCCGCCTGCAATTAGCCAACCACAGGGACATTTTTTACAATCTGGGCAAACCACAAGGACGATTTTTGCAATTTACTCTAATTCCACAAAAGGTGTAGATTGACAGGAACACCCTGACCCCGAGTGCCTATTTGCACCAACCATTGTCCACCCCACAAAGAATAGCTCCGGCAACTCTCCTGGCCTAATGGAGCACCAATTGAAATGAGAACGAGCCAAGACTCGAACCTCATTTGTTGTAATGAGGTTCATTGTGTCACTAAAGCTTCTTTGCATGGCTATCAAAGTTCATTGTGGCACAAGATCAAATTCCGTGTCTTATGTTTTGACACTTCAAAGTTTTCTGTAATAAAAGCCCCTCATCAAATAATTTATTTTGAGTCACAATTCTCTTATATAGTACATAAGTTATTTTGCTTAACAATGTTGACTTTGACTGTGGTAGTTTGCAAAAATAAAAGAGTGTAGGTTTCTCAGAATCCTAAGATCAATGTGGCTCTTTTCTATATTTGTAGCAATATCAACCAATTTTAGGTGTGATATGCTCTTCAAATTTCTCATGGTTGTCATATGAAAAATAAAAAGAAGAAAAAGTTTCTTATGGCCAAATAAACATCAAGGATGCTAGACATTTAATAGACAAAATTCCCAAAGCCATGGACCATTTGAAAACGTCTTACCACTTTGAAAACCATAGGTTACCAATCTTTAATACTTTCGTAGGTTAGAATCGAAATTAGGCATGAAATAAATACAGAGGTGGACTTGTCGTGAGATTGATCAGTCGTTTTACTAAATACTTGTAAGAGAGCTAGGTGCAGTGTGAGACGAATACCACTTATTGGTGTGTCACCTCAACGACACCTTATCACCTCCTCAATAACACGCCAATAACAAAAAAATATTCTCCAACAAAAAAACCAATAACACTTATTGGTTTATTGGTGCATGTAGGTTTCACAAAATACTCCGCCAAAAATACTCCACTCACTAAAGAAAAAGAAAAAGAAAAAAAAAATGAATGGCGTTAAGTTAGTAAAATGGCTAGGGACGGATGACATGCAAAAAGAGGTGCAATATGCCATGTTATTGGTGAGCCATTGGTACCCAATTATATCAATAACTAGACTATAGACCCGCGGGTTATGCGGGTGACAATAAAAAAACTATTGTCAGAGATAACTTGAAAAGTGCAATGCATATGTATTAATCGATAGATAAAACAGTCATAAGACATATGGGTGTGTTTGTATTTCATTATTCACCATCAGTGCCTTCTTTGTCCATCATGCTATACAAATTTATCAACAAAAACCAAGTGTAAAATATGAATTAGCGCCGTGTCATGGCGGTTAGCTATCTACGCAACTCACAGCACTGTAGTGATCATGACCTGACAAGATTTGGAGAAGCAATAAACCAAGCGTTCAAGAGAACCGTATGATGTATCTATTTCAAGGACTATCATCTATTGTTTGAACTATTATCAATTAAATGCAAAATATGGAGAAACATTATGAAGCAGAAGTCACAATTTCTACCAACAAACTTAGAAAAGGTTTCTTTGGCTTGCTTTTACCTCAAACGGGTAAAAGTCCGCCTAAAGTGAACTTTTAATGCATATGATCTTTTAAATCGCTTTGTTCCAAAAATAAATCCTTGTCGTTATAGTATGATCTTTATAACCAAAAACTATTGCACCATTACTTCTTTTCACATCTATGTACAAGTTTAGATAGAGCCACGAAACATGTTTACCTCCTTGTTGACGAGCTTCAAAAAATTTTCACGCTCCCTACTCACAGACTGAAAGAATAACAATTTTAGGAAAGTGCCTTATTATAAAATATGTAACAACCCGGTATATACAATTATTGCAAAAAAAATGGCTAGGTTGTAATGCTGAAAGCTGGTTATTAATTAAATGACGTAAGCAATAGAGTGAAATAATGACAGGCGGAAATATGACGTAATAAAAAGAAATTGTGACATTCAAAAAACTTTTCTTTGATTTAGTATATAGTAGATGGACTATAGACCCGCGAAACTCGTGGGTGGCAAAAAAATATCATCTATAATGCCGAAGATTAAAATGCTTAATAATAAAAGATTCGCAATAATGAAGAGTTAGATATCTGTGTGCTATTGTTCTTAATGATGCAATTAAAACAATATTCTAAATTCTTACATTTTGTATGAAGTAGTTCTAAATAAGCAACTCCAAACACACCCACTGATGCACTCCAGACACACGCACTGATGCACCAAAACAAATTATGCGAGAATACCCAACGAAAGTGACACAAACTTGTAAGAACTGCACCAACGTAAGTAAGAACTGCACCAATGTAATCTGAGTCAATGATGGTGTAACCACTATGCCATGAAAGAATTTGTAATGTAACAACGAAAGTAGTCACAAGAAATATAAAATATCAAATCGTGTTGAAATCACCATATATATGATGTAAGCAGTAAATGCAAATCTTACCATTCAATCATTTTTTCAAAAGCGATGGCTTGTCCAAATTGAGAGAAGATCAAGCATGGAAGGAGAAGCGAAAAAACCAACTGCAGGAGATAAGATTCAGTTTTTTTGTATATAAAAATATACGATGTTATTACTTACACATGTTTGACCATTTATTTTGTAGTTTTACCCGTTATGAACTAAATGCAATTCAAAATGACCCAATTGCACCCGCATCCTAAAGTTGTTGTCAAGGATAATTCTTAAATATTCTGTCAAATACATGTCAAAGTTCGAAAATGGGGTATAACTGAGCCTGAAAGAGAGCAGTTGGTCAGTTGGTGTGAAGTCAAGTAAGTTATAACAGAACAATGTTGATTGCATATCGTACTTTTTGTAATATAGGCTTCAAATAAACGGATTAGCATAATCATTTAAATAGAAAACATAATTGAAGCATACCTGTTTAAATTTTAGATTGTGATGAATAAGTATTAATTTGTAGTAGAGTGTATCAATAATAAGGATACCAACGACAAATTTAGGACCTGTAAACCTTTCATTCCAATAAGGAACCATATATGAGTGAATCACAACAAACCATAATGAGGTATAATATATATCTTTATATATATATCTAGTGCATAGGAGAAAGAGTTGGCAAAAAAGAAATGGAAAGAGTGACGAGTCGATTAACGGGTCAAAACACAACGTACTTCTAAAAACAATAGAATGTGTCAAAATATTAATACGAATAAAGATTAGCAAATAGATCATTGTAGTCATCTTCTCTCAAACGGATGAGATATTAAGACAACACAAGTCATTCAACGTCAATCCAAATTTAGAAAAGGTAGCAGATTATAAGACCAATGGTAAAGAAAAATCCATAATAAATAACAATACCTAAAAACTATCCATTTGCTTTTTAGATTTAAACAAATAAGCTAAAAGCTGTACAAATTTCAAGACATATTTTGGAGCTCGAATTAGAGTTATAAAGTCCTTACATTTGTAGTTTAATCTAAGTACATAGTGAGCTATAATTGGTTGTAAGATACATCATTATTTACATTTTGTGACCAAACACTTCAAAGAAACGTTAACAAAAGTAAACATATTTCAATATGTCAGCTTAGAAAGCATCCCTACTGATGCATAAAATTGAAATGCACATACTCCCTATGTCCCATAATTTAAGTCCGTTTTCACTTTTTCAATCAAACTTTGACCATAAATATTGTTTTTTGTATTATATAATATTTTACGAAAATTATACCATTGAAAAATTCATTTAAAACACAATTTATTCATATATTTTGCATCAAGTTTTATATAATACAATCAAAAATATTTAAGGTCAAAGTTGGATTCAAAAAGTCTAAATGGACTTAAATTTTGGGACGGATGTAGTATAACTTTATACTTGGATCATTCATAGTATAAACATAAACAATGTCTAACATTTTGCCTTGATGACATGGCAAATGAAAATCAAAACAGGAACGCCGAAGATATATAAACTAGTGGTGATTGAGAATGTGTATTAAGACAACATATCATGCAATTCTGGTTCTAAAAATCAACATTGAAGAGTGTTAAAGCATTCTGTCACCGGGCACTATCTTAAGACAACACCGTAGCACTTTCAGACCAAACATTTCAATTAAACGTGGACAGAAGTAAACACATTTCAATATGTAAATTTTAAAAACGTCCGTACTAATGCATCAAATTAGTAGTGTCTTGTTACCGAAAGTGCTTAATTGAGTGAGACATATTTACAAACACTTGGTGGGTATTGAAAAATAGAACACATTGCTCAACATAACGGGTAACTGATTAAGAAGAGTTTTTGTTTGTGACTTAATTGACTTAATATGAAAAAAAACTGACTTCATTAATTCATAATAAAACTGTTTGTTTATGACTTAATAGGGCAATATGACTGAAAATATTAAGCAATAAAACTGGAGTTGTCTGCATTAAGTCATCTCTTAATTAGAAATGACTTAATAAAAAAATTTAACAAACAAGCCCTAGCTGACATGTAGAATTCATCAAAAAAACACTATATCGTCATAACCACATACCTCACAATTGTGGAAAAAAATTAAAAATAAAAAATAAAAACTTACAGAGCCTGTTAAAGCTGTGATAATCTAGGAATCGTTTGAGATTCAAATAAATTTTCTTTTATATACACACCTGTAATAACCATGATGAACCTGAAAAAATCTGATAAAAACAAAACGGGTTTATAACAAAATCAGTTAGGTGAATCTAACCATACTTCGGAGTTCGGATAAATAAATGGGTAAAATAAGACATAAGATAAAAGCCTGGAAATATTTGCTATAAGAAAAATACAACCTGCTTATTAAAAGATCGAGAAGGAGATGCAAGATGATACAGACCACATAATTTCCAAATATTAGTGAAGTTCGATCGGACCCAATAAATTTGAATTTGACATCGGAAAGAAGATTAGAGCAAAGGGGTCTAATCTTAGTTGAAACTTTCTATTCAAAATAAATTGATTCAATGTTAGCTGAAATTTAGAAAACGGTTCCATCATTCCTTATTAATCAAAGGAGGTTGACGTAGAAAATTGTATTAGAGAATCGAGATGCCGTGAGAATCTGACACGTGGTAATATGACGTCAAATATGACGTCAGAATGAAGGGTAGATGCCATTCAAAACACTTTTCTTTTATTATATATAAATATACACGAATAACACACTGCACCTTGCTTTTTAAAAAACCATTATATTTTGTGTAGTTCTGCATGACTGCATTATTAAAAGTTTACTAAATGATGGTTATTATTTAGCGAAAATTATCTAAAGGGCCTCTGCAGGTGGTACTTGTCCTGCAGAGGTCCTCTTTTAATTCATTTTTCAAAAAGGCCTATAACTTCGCTTCAAAATGGGGCAGAAGTCCTTGAAGGACACGTGTCAGCACCCCGTTTATTAAACGTGATAAATAAAATAAAAAAAAAATCGCTTTAAAATTGAAGCGAAATCTGACATGGTGGCCCCATACCGTCAGTCGAAGACCAAAAAGCTGACCATTTCGCCTCACACTTGAAGCGAACTTCTCTCTCCTCTCCTTGGGACTCACCAAAATAACCTGCAAAATCTCTTTGAATGACTACTCAATTTTATGGTGGAATATGTATTCGATTAACAGCTTGTTATTCATTTCGTTTTACATTTGAAGTGATAATGGAGTAGGAGTTTTGGGTGTTCTCTTCTCAGCATAGTTGCAAAAATTTTCCTTGTTTTTTTTTTGGTTGTTGTGGTGTAGAGCTTTGCTGGTGGTGTTGTTGTGGTGAAGGTTGTTGGTGGTGGTGTACGTTTATGGTGGTGATATTGTTGGTGGTGTAGGCTGTCGGTGGTGGTGTTGTTGGTGGTGTTGTGGCTGTTGGTAGTGGTATCGGCTGACGGTGTTGGTGTAGGTTGTTGTTGTTGCGGCTGTTGGTGGTGGTGTTGTTGTGGTGGTTTGTTGGTGGTGGTTGTTGGTGGTGGTTTGGTGTAGGTGGTGCGGCTGTGGTGGTAGTGGTTAGGTGTTATCGTGTTTGTTTGTTAATATGGCACTAGTTGTTCCGGCAAATATTTATTTTTCTTCCGATATCTTATTTGGTTTTTTATGCTTATTGTGTAGTTAATAATATATACTCTTAATAATTGTTATTTTAGGATTTTGCCGTTGACCTTACCTGTAGAAGTAAGCTAAAAATTGGTTCATTACCTTAAAAAAAATTTGCGAATACCAATAAGGATGTATTGTTTAGGCGTACGTGTTTCGGATGGTTGTTTGATATAGAACAAATGCAAGAGACATGTATTTTATTACATTATATTAGTTTATGTCAAGACGAACCTGAACCGGGAGACACGGAAGTCATTCCATTGACGTATCATGTAGGAGATTTTGAGTTGAAATTTGGTAGAGAGGAGTTTTGTTTAGTAACTGGGTTGAGATTTGGGGTTGATTTACAAGATAAATATAAAGATGAACCTACTCCTCTTAGGAGACGTGTTTTTGACTCAAGTTATGATGGATGTTCGATAACTGTTGGACTGTTGCATAATTTTATTTTAAGCGATGCCTTTGATAAGCTTGTCGATATCGATGTCGTTCGTGTTAGTTTGCTAGGGTTGTTGGAGCTGGTGTTGTTAGGCCACAAGTTTAATTACGTACTCCCGCCATGGTGCATGGCTTTAGTAGATAATATTTATGCTTGGAACATATATCCTTGGGGTTCGTACGTATGGCCGACATTGTACAATCAGTTAGTTGGTGCAATAGGTTCACGTATCGAAGCTTTCTTTGTGAAGCCACGACCACCGCCCGACGCTGATGGTAAGGTAAAGAACCCTAAGTATACGCTGAAGGGCTTTACATGGGCCTTTAAGGTATGCCTATTGTTAGTTTTTGTTGTTTATGTATATATATATAACGTTAAAGTAATTAACCAATTATTTTTTTATAGACGTGGATTTTGGAGACTTATCGAGTCAAGGCTGGTGATTTTTTTAATCGTTCAGAGCTCCATCCGAGAGTGTGTGCTTGGCGTTACAAGCGGAAGTTTCAACGGTGTTACTTGGATAGTTTATTGGTGAGTTGTTATTTAATCATGTCATTTAGTTTTTAGTGATTCATAACAATATTCGTATTTGTTGTTATATAAATTTTAGGTAGTGGAACCTACATTAAGACTTGTACCCGATGCATATGAGTCCGAACAGGGTTGGTTCCGTGATAGCATGACATTTTTGAGGGCGTAGTATCGAACCACCACCAATACCCCACACCTTCGACCAATATAGCCGTGACGATGTTCCAGCATACGTTTATCGTCATTTGACGCAACTAGAGAATTTGAGAAAGGCTCAGGATGCCAAGTTAAAGGAACGACACACTTGTTCCAACAAATATTTGGTTTCTTTAATGGATTTAGTGGTTTCCGAACAGCGGTATATTTGTAAATTTTTTTGTTGCTACTTATTTGTTTTAAAAATGACTAAACATACTAATATTGTGTGTAGGGTTTCGGCAGGCTGGATTTAGTGGTTTCCCGAATCTTGCAGGTATATTTGTAATTTTTTTTGTTGCTACTTATTTGTTTTAAAAATAACTAAACATACTAATATTGTGTGTAGGGTTTCGGGCAGGATGGAACTGGATTTAGTGGTTTCCCGAACGCGCAGGTATATTTGTAAATTTTTTTGTTGCTAATTATTTGTTTTAAATATTACTAAACATACTAATATTGTGTGTAGGGTTTCGCGCAGACTGGAACTGGATTTAGTGGTTTCGAACGCGGTATATTTGTATATTTTTTTGTTGCTAATTATTTGTTTTAAATATTACTAAACATACTAATATTGTGTGTAGGGTTTGGGCAGGTGGAACTGGATTTAGTGGTTTCCTGAACGCTAGGTATATTTGTATATTTTTTGTTGCTAATTATTTGTTTTAAATATTACTAAACATACTATCTGTGTGTAGGGTTTTGGTGGAACCGGATATAGTGGTTTCCCAAACGCGCAGGTATATTTGTATATTTTTTTGTAGCTAATTATTTGTTTTAAATATTACTAGACATACTAATATTGTGTGTAGGCTTTCGGGCAGGATGGAACTGGATTTAGTGGTTTCCCGAACGCGCATGTATATTTACCAACGGCATGTATATAATTTATTCATTTTATTTGTGCAAATGAATTTTCTTTTGTTTAAAAATTACTAGACATTCTAAAATTGTATGTAGGTATTTGGCGAGGTTGGTCCAGGAGCGGGGGTTTCGAACCCCCCGAGTAGTTCTTTCTTTGACGGGGTGTCTCGCCACCAGTCGCCACAGGTGGGCACGCAGTTATTCGACCAGCCCACGTCTCATTCTAGGACGTCTACGCCACAACAAGGTTTTGTTCCGTGGTCGTGTAACAATGCGCAACAAGCTAGTGCATCACCGAAGTAGCTAGTCGTGTCTTGCCGGTAAATTTATGACCCACATAAATATATATATTTTTTCCATTTTCTACTATAATAGTTGCCGGTAAATTTGTTCCGTGTTAGGGTGCTATGAATCGAGAAAAGAGAGATGTTCGTCCTGGACGTTATTTGTTGAGCCCGTATGGTATGTTGCCAGACACGACTCCTATTCCCAAGAAACGGGCTGGTAGGAGTAAGGATAATGCCATTTCAACAAATATTAGCCCATTAGATCTTGGAAAAGCTATTGATGAAGATGGCGATAGGGTTGATGATGATGAAGAAGATGGGGATAAAGTTGAGATTTTACGAGAAAGTTATACCGGAGAGTACATTTCATTATATAACGTTGACCCTACTAAGGTAATCATAACTACATTTCATTATACTACTTGAATATTTTTTTTAACAATGATTAACAACTTTTTATTGATATTACTTTTGGCTATTTAGGTTAGGCTTACATATTATGAAGACTTAAATACTTTCCTGTATAACCCTAAACCCATATACCTGGACTGTCATGTGATGGGTTTTGTGTGTGAGCCAATTTTTTGGAATAAACTGCTCCCTTTTTGTTTCAAGGTTCCAAATAACGGTTGGCTTGCAGACGATGTAAGTTTATTATTAAATGTTTATATTGTATTTGAATAGTCTTTTTTATAGAATGCTTAATACTAATTTTAATATTTTTTTGATTTGAATTAGCATATGAATGCATGGACTGAGCTTCTAATTCGTAAGAGGCCACATGGTGCTCGTTGGACAGTAGCGAAATCAACAATTGCATCGTATTCTCCAGGCACTTCTGTCTTCTTACTTGTGACTGATAGTGCATTACAGGGAACGTTAAGTGGGAGGACACGTCCGTACCCTTCCTGGGATGAGGTAGACGTGGTAAGTATTTGTGTTTAATAATTTTAATGCGTTTAGTATTTTGATAAGGTATTTAATTTTATGTAAGTTAATGATTTTATCTTTGTAGGTGTATATGCCGATCCATGCCGAAGGCAATCACTGGGTTTTAGCTGTCGTAAATCTTCGGAATTCTCATATTTCTGTTTTTGACTCGATGCATAGTGACATTTGGCCGGATAAGTTGCGACGACATGTTGTTGCATGGACAAAAGTCTTAAATGAAAGTCTACAGATCCAAGGATATTTTGATGTTACCGGACGCCAACATTTTAACTTCTCATTCTCTTATAATGATTCAAACTGGTTCCCGGCTCCGCAACAAGCAAATGGTAAGGATTGTGGAGTAATTGTATGTTGTCTTATGCTACAATTTTGTAAAGGTACGATCCCACCACCGGTTATTAATAACCCTTCACAGTTTTTTAGGGAGTTTAGATTATTCGGTGTGAGGATACTAGCGGATGTGGATATGATTAGTTGAACTGTTTGTATTTATTTTTTTATCTATGGTTGAAGAATATTAGCGGATGTAGATATGATTAGTTGAGCGTTTGTATATGTATTTTCATTTACGCTTACCAAATGAAAGTTTGTGTATGTTATATATAACAAGTTATGGCGTCGATAACTAAAGTTTTGTAGATGAGTTAAATGAAAACACTAGATGGGTTAAATAAAAACATAAAAAAATACAAGATAAAGATGATACAAATTAAAAATGAAAGTCCAATTTAAACATCACTGATAAACGGTATCCTTGTGGTAAACCTCAACAATGTTTTTCAAAGTGATGTTAAGGTAATGGTTATGTGGTTTTGGTGTGAACACTGAAACGTTCTTTAGTATCAAAACAACACCGACACCGATAGACTTGACATAACCCTTATCCTCTTATAGTACTTTGTGATGAATTGTACCAGACATTGTTCCTGGTGGATCTTTGAGTCTAACATTTAGCTCACCAAGCAAATTTGGTGTACAAGACTTGATGACGGCTACAACCAGTTAAAGCTTCCCTTTTTTACAAAAGGTTTTCATATCGCCTAAACAAGCATCTACCATGATCCCAAAAGCATCTAGATAGGCAAGCGCGCTTAGCCATGGGCCACGCGTAAAATGATCATCTTCAGATGCATCCTCCACTATTTTCCTGACATACTCTTGGGTTGGCATTACAGACGAAGGGCCACCTTCCCTAATGTCTGTATTTTTGCGGAGCTTGGCCAATTGAAGAATACCCCTGGACCGGGTATTATCCTTGTTTCTCCTATTGTAGTTGCATTTTCCCTGGGCTGATCAATGTACAAATGTATTATACCATCAGCGGAACCACAAGCACACGTAACAAATAAAGAAACATCGTGGTTGTCTTTAATCTCCATCATCGTATCTGATGGACTTAGCCTAAAGGACAATCTCAGTTGCGTATTTGCATCCAACTCGAATTTGTTCACACACATTTCAACCATTAATGAGTAAGTGATGTCACTGTACATAATGACACCACTTTCTTTGCCATTGAAATGTAATTTACATTTGAATCTCTGGAAACTAGCCGTCATTTGTATGTTTGTTAGGTAGATGTATGTTAGTATATAGTTTTAGGTGAATGCTTATATTTTGTTAAAGTTCTTTCTGGATGTTATATATATAGGGTCTATATCACATAGTGTTTTACACGAAATATGACAAGTTTTTGTCATATTTTAATAATCATATGACAACTTTTAGACATGTCAGTAATAATATAGGGACATGCAAAATTATCTATAAATTACATACATGTTTACACGAAATATGACAACATTCTATAATTATATGACAACTTTTTAGGCGTGTCAGTAACCAAGTAGGGACATGTATTTGACAATTCAATGACATTCTATAAATTACATACATGTTTACATGAAGTATGACAACATTCAATAATTATATGACATCTTTTTAGGCATGTCAGTAACCAAGTAGGGACATGTATTTGACAATTCAATGACATTCTATAAATCACATACATGTTTACACGAAATATGACAATATTCAATAATTATATAACCACATAGGGACATGTGATACACCATATATATATATATAAATATATATATATATATATATATATATATATATATATATATCTATATATATATATGGGACTAAGTATGACACGTCACTATTGCTTACATGGCACTTTAATGATGACATGGCGCCTCTATGATGAGGTGGAAATGCCACCATGGCACTTGTCCCGGATACATTATAAAAAAAAATTGCCACAGCCAAGATTCGAACATGGGTCTCTACTTTCAATACCCACGCCTCAACCAGTGGAGTCGGTCACAAGTTGTGCTATGAAATTGCGTTCCCTAACTGATAACCTGCGTCTCCTCATCAATATCAGTCAAAAACTTTGTAACTGACTAACCTTTCACACGCATTTCCTAAAAAAATCCCCAAATTACGCATTTCCTAACAAAAGCTGCCAGTTTCTAAGCTAAAAAAAATGCAATTCAAATTCAAGATCCTGCATTATCTCAACACACAAATATGAAACGTCTGATTCAAATTAACCATCCTCAATCATTCACACAAAACACTCACAAAAACCTCTGGCGATCGAAACATGTAATTATCAAATCAAATTCAAAACCCTAAATCATTCAAATCCCTCATTTTTATCCACTATAACCTAAACCTTAAACCACATCTTCCTCGTATAGGGTTTTGATTAGCAAGTCATTGTTTTTCAATTCGCTAAAATGAAGGTATTTAGGAGATTAATTATGACTAAATGAAGGTAATAAATTACTTTTACGTTTGTTATATAATGTGGTTTTTCATTAACAAAGACACAAAAGTTATGGTTAGACAAAGTAAGCAATATATGTGTTTTTTTCATTTCCATTAGTGGAGGACTAATTATGTATATGATATTGCAGCCCATCATGTTCATTTAACGAGGTAACTTTGATACAGTTTGAGTTATTGAGTTATTTTCTTACACTATCATTTAACTGTTTTATAGGTTGTAATGGTATTGTGGATTACAAAGAGGCTGTTCGTGGTAATTAGTATCTAAAGGGTCAGTTGCATTGATACCGATAACAGGTTTATATTTTTTATGATCATGATAATTTTGTCTCAATAAAAGCTAATTATGTTTATATTTAGTTTGGTATGATATGAATCACAGGTCCATGTTCTTATGATGATTATGATGATATGATATAAATTACAATTTGATTCTATGATGATGATTATTGTTGCTTGAAAACCGAACATCTACCTTTTGAAACCGATTCAAGTAACCGTATTAGAAAATTCAAAAAACAATCTTATTCATAATTTTTTGTAACAAAAAACACGTAGCTTTTAAAACATTTATGTAATTTTAGCTAAATTTTATATTTTTTTGAAACAGATATATCAGTTCCCTAATCATAGTCCAATGTTATGCAATTTGGAAAACAAGTTTACTCTTTGTGAGACAATACCAAACAAGATCATAATAATAGCTTATTGTAGACATGCCTTCCACGTGTTTGATGTAATCGTATGCTTACATTTGTTAACACTTATTTGCTTTTCAATATATTGTATTGCCATTCGGTGTTGTTTGATGGACTAAGTTTATTGATTCGTTTATGTTGTATATCTAAACCCATTGATTTTTTGAGCAGGAAATGGGCAAGATTGTTGAAGATAAGGAAGAGTGGTAAGGATGAGACGATAAGTTTTACCAAAGATCAAAAGTAAAAGGTTTGTCATTGCACTAGAAACTGGGAATTTATTCAAAAAAGCAGAGCATGACCGAGCTCCATTCCAATATCAATGGCTAACAGGCCTTTAATGAGGTAGGCTATTAAGATATGAACTTCATAGTTATAAGGAGTTAGTGAGACAGTACTAATAATTTGGGAATTAGCAGATTGTTGATTATGTCATTGCTCTGTTCCGAGTTGTCTTCACTGGAAAATGAGAACTTGCAGTGCACCAGGTTTAGCTTCTACTTTTGCTTTTAGATATTCTTTGTGCTTCTATGTGTATGTTTATAAATGACATCATTTATGCATATAATACTTATTGCAACAAAAGCTGGATCAGATGCTCGGTTGATTGACCAATATTGCTTTAGAATTCAACGTTTTAGAGTATATGACAAACCAATGTTCTACGTCAGTATTAAATTTAGAACGATATGGCCTTTATGTGTAACATTGATGTTTGTTTCAGTGATAGCTGATCCAGGTGGTGGAGTATTCATCTCAGATCCAAAGAAACCAGCAGGAGGGCATGTTCTTATACGTCATAGATAGTGGAGCATCCTAAATGGACTAACCATTGCTAAAGGTAATATTATCACTTTAGTAAATATTTGAAAAAACATTGCATCAAACAAAATCGAACCAAGAAACATACCAAAAATGGTTAAATGCACAACTTGGTTAAGTTTTGGTCTAAAAAAGTTTCTGATATGAATAATGTAGTTAATGCTATTAAAGGAGTTGGCAACTGGATTGCAATATCAGCGAAAACGTTGTAGATTATTTGATTATGTTATTATATCAAAAAATCATGGTGAGTTGCTGAACTTAGTCCCCTGATGCATACTTTGATTTTATTGCTCTTCAATGTATTCATGTTTTTTGTTTCTGAACTTAGCTTTCACAATGTGCTGGTATGCAAGCAAAGAGACAGAGAGCCAAATATCTGATGCAGAGAGCAAAGCTACATAGTTCGGTTGGCGTCTATTAGACCAAGAAAATCAGAATCAAGCTGACCACCTTTCTAGAAAATTAGCAAGGTACATCTTTTAATATACCAATAATTTAGTTTGAGTGACATGCACCGAGTTAAAAATGCAAGATGACACATGAAGGAGATAATACTGATTTGACCAATGATATGAGAGCTATTCAGATTCAGGTTTTACTGCTAGCCCGATTGGTGGGTTGGTAACGACTTATAACAGATTTGGGTTTGAGTGCGATTTACCTTTACTGTCTTTGTTTAATGCCACTGTAAATTGTTGCGGTGCATATACACTTTGCAAAACGAATGATAAATTAAAAACACGTTATTCGTAGCTACTAACATTTTTGAGGGATTGTTTAAAGATAGGACACAAATACATTTATGTTTTTCTTATGCTTTATAACGGAAATGAAAGTTTGCCAAACTGAGTAAAGACTGATAAATCCATATAGGTTCATGATAATTCCAGACATGCTTAAAAAGGCTTCAGCATTCAAGCACCTAAAAGCTAGAATTAGGGTATCACCTTCAGTGCTCACACTTTTTGCTTTCCTTCTTATAGGGCAAAGGATCACTCAACTGTATCGTGCAGTGACTTGAATTATAGCATATTTAAGTGAAATTATCATTGTGTTAAGTGAAAGAGTAGAAATTATAGCATATGTAAGTGAAATTATAATTGTGTTCGCGTGCGCGGCTTGAATTATAGCATATGTAAGTGAAATTATCGGCCTAAAACACAGTTGATGGTGCAGCATGGAAGCGATCGATGATGATCGTTCGCCTTGAATTATAGCATATGTAAGCTATCTATTTGTATATTGTTTGGTGTTCGTTTCGCTATTTTTTTATTTTTTGATATTTTTCTTTTACCAAACTAAATAAGGGACCAAAATAAGCAATTTAAATAAAAACTCAACTTTGAAACGCTTGGGAATAAGTCGTTTCAAGCTGCTTTTTTCCAACAGAACTTCCAAGGGTCTGTTTGGTTTAGTGGCAGTCATGAAAACATTAATAAGCTAAAAAGAATCCCTTTGTTGCTGCTGCTGTAGCAGTGGGATAAACAGCCCACGATGGGCTTTTGCACTTAAAAATAAGCTAACCTACCAACTTATAAAATTTGAAATAAGCAACGGTTAAACTTCATGCACCCAAGAACATAAAAAGCCACTTTGGATAAGCTGTCAACCTTATTTGAGCTTATGAGGGGCTGAGAAAAGGGACATATTTTGAGCTTAACCAGTTAAACTTCATGTCCCTTTTCTGTTACAATAGTAGACAATTGTTTTCATCAGTGGCTTCAAATTTCTGTTACAATAGTAGACAATTGTTTTCATCAGTGGCTTCAAATTTCTGATGAAAACAATTCGACTGGTATTCTTTTTTGGTATTGAATTTTTATATTTTCTTTACTATTGTAAGTGTTTATTATGATGTAGGTTTAGCTTATAATTTTAGATTAGTGGGTGATTAATTGGTTTTATTTTTGATTGTGGATGCATGAGTTATCTTGATGTGGTATCATGGTGGAAATAAGAAGACGACAACATTTGTGATTAACCACTCTTCGATCTCGCCTCACAAAGCTCCAGGTAGCTTCAAATTGATCATTTTTACTATCTCACAACAATAGTTAGTCTTTCTGATATGTTTTCCATTAGTCAAATGTACCTTGATAATAGTCAGTGTATCGTTCAATGTATAGATAAGTATTCCTCATAATTTTCAGGTGGTAAAACAATTTTGGTAACGCAATGACATGATGGGTGCTATTAGTGCGCTGCAAAAGTTGCCGGATCATGCTGTGAGTGTTCATTTTTGTTTTACGTATTACGATAGTTTGTGGTGTTAAATTTCTACCTTCGATGCTCAAGCCTCTAACTTATGTTCATTTCTATATTCAGGTACAAGCAAATGTAATTAGTGTTATGCTAAACAACATCGAGTCTTTGACATTAGATCTGTTCTCTTTGACATTAGACCAACTAAATCCTCATTGGACGGTGACGTGGAAGATGTTCGGTTAATATCAATAGATAACACAATATGTTGTTGAAGCTTGTAACGATTCTTAATACTCCTTACATTCTATTCCACACAAATATTAGTATACAAATTCTAACAAATAATATAATGAAGCTAGCCAGCCCATTCGGGCTATAATAGTATATATATATATATATATATATATATATATATATATATATATATATATATATATATATATATATATATATATTCGCTTTCAATGAATCAAAAGCAATTCTTCCTTCTTTCATTCATCAAATGTCAACATCTAACAATACTACATTACACTTCACTATCAACTACAACGGATACTTTACACTTAACCCAATAACATATCAAGATGGTTCAAACATGAATATCAATGTTCCAGAATTAGATTTTCAAGATATGGTTAGTTATCTAGAGAGAAAATTACCAACAAATGTCAACTATCTATATTACGCATTGCCACAAAACCAAACGTTAATGGGAATGAAAGAAATTGAAAATGATTATGATAATGATGTTATGTATGACATCGCAAAAGTTGCTGGACAGCTCCAAATTTTTGTTTGTGAGCATCCGTCAGATTTAAGCACACTTTTGATTCCAAATGATGGTTCTATGGAAGAATCATTTGCTGGTGCAATTTCAGAAGCAACAAAACTAAAGCGTCAAGAGCATGTCCGTTATATACATGAAATGGTTCAGAGAAAAAACAAACTGGAAGAGCGTGTCCGGTTTAAATGTTGGTGCAAGAAAAAAACTAAACCTACTACACCATATACACAAACCATTTTCAATTTTCCTGTTCACAATAAGGGTCAATTGGTTTGCTATGGTGGAAAACCAACGTATGTAAATGGTTGGAAGATGAATATCAGTATTCCAAGAATGAAGCTAGAAGAGCTCAAGCAATATTTGATTAACATCGTTGAACATCAGTATTCCAAGATGAAACTTTTTCGGTCAAACAATTGAAAATAATTTTAACGAGTTGTTTAGGTTATGATGAAAACTCCCCAACCTTTTTTTATTTAAAGAAACCAAACTGTAGTATTGATTCAGGACTCGAAGTATTAGATGATGCAATACAAGACCGCGAACGTATATGTACGTATACTCAATTTCATCAAAACCAACTACATGTGTACGTATCACGGGTGGAGTTATCCCCACTTGTTGTGCCCGAAGAATGCAATAATGAGGGTTGAAGAAGAAAAAACAAGATAAACCTTCATGTTCAAAAAAGTTATTTGACTAGTGACTAAGTCTGGTTATGTTCAGCTTGCAATGTCACATTATACTACTTTGTGGTTTTATTGAATCAAATTTAATTGTTCCTTCTTTCATTCATATCAAATGTTAGGGTTCTACATATAATACGAACTTTTATTCATTACACAAGCAAAGCAAATACTACATCGAAATGAAAATATAAAGTACGATAAATGAAATACACGATACCATTAAACATTAAATCCTAAAAGTTGCTTGTCTGACATTGTTAGAAGAATTAGTGATTCTTTGTTGGGCCCAATGAAGAATGAGCCAGAATCTCCTTCAACACCCACATTTTGAAAGCTTTCAGCATTACGCATGAATACTTGTAGCGAGTTGGGCATTTGTTGGCTTGCTTTAGCTTCAACTATTGGTTCCTCGTCCAGAGTAAAACCCACCAACTTAAGTACATGCTCAACTGGGAATGGAATATTGAATAACATTCGAAATGATGTTACAAAACCACCATCAACCTCTAACACCCATGCACAAAGAAATCGTATGTCCTCTAGATAGAAACTAGAGGAAATTACGAGATTATTTCTCAGCTGAGATAGATCGAATGGGAAAGGAATCAAAACTCTCAGCTCTTCACGTATGTAGAATACAATAAACCTGTGAGTAATCAAATCAAATGAAACAAGCATATAATTTTTGTACCACATACCATCATCATTGGTGAGCCTTTCGGAAGCAGGCCAATAAATTTTACCACCCACACATGCTTGACCTGACCGTTTTAGGCGGATTGTTTCCACGAGGCAAGCGGTAATTTTCAAGAATGTTCCAACTACCGAGCTCAACGTAAACATCGACACGTACCATGGTCCTTGACCATAGTAAGGGTAATTAATCTTTAAAATGGTAGGGTCTAAAGTGTCTGGACGAACACTAAAACCAAGGACCATTTTTGGTGAATCAGGTTGATCCATGTAACTAGGAACAAAAATCCCTATTGATCGTTTTATGGATGGATTCCAAAGAATAAGCATCATATTACCAATATCTAAAACACCAAACACCTTCAGAAGTAGCAATTGACTTAAGGGTGGTAAGATCCAAATTTGTATTTAGAGGTGTGAAGCCTAGATTGTCATCAACAGAAAACATAAAACCTATATTATCTTGCTTGTATGTCAAAAAAAATTCTAGTATCAACCTCATGAAAACCGTAACGACATATGAAGTTGTTACTGTCAATTCTGACTTTCAAGTCTTTGAGACACTACGGAACTGCATTAAAGACTTAATAGGAAGTCTATCATGATATTGATCTGAAGATCAAGGGGTATGTTGTCTGACATTGTTTGGGGATGGTTACAAGTAATTTGCAGTGTAGTTGAATGTGTAAAATTAGAGTATTAACATTTTTTCTTAAATAGAGTGATTGCATTACTTTTTTTTGATCACATAATACTATACACGAAATATGACATGAATAGAGAGTACTCAGGTACCTTATAAAGACAAAGATGTGACTAGTAAACAAACTTTTTTTGATCACATAATATTACACACGAAATATGACATGAATATGACTTGTCAGAAACTTTATAGAGACACAGATGTGACTAGTAATTAAACTTTTTTTTTGATCACATAATATTATACATGAAATATGACATGAATAGAGACTTGTCAGAAACTTTATAGAGACAAGCTTTTTTTGATCACATAATATTATACACGAAATATGACATGAATATGACTTGTCAGAAATATTATAGAGACAAAGATGTGACTAGTAAATAAGCTTTTTTTTGCTCACATAATACTATACACGAAATATGACATGAATATGACTACTCATGTACCTTATAGAGACAAAGATGTGGCTTTTTTTGATCACATAATATTATACACGAAATATGACATGCATATGACTTGTCAGAAACATTATAGAGACACAGATGTGACTAGTAAATAAACTTTTTTTTATCACTTAATACTATACACGAAATATGACATGAATAGAGACTACTCAGGTACCTTATAGAGACAAAGATGTGACTAGTATACAAGAAATATGACATTAGTTTGACTTGTCAGGAAATAATTTTTTTTATCACATAATATTATACAAGAAATATGACACATGTTAATTACTTTTTGCAAACACACATGGTAATATTACACTATATATAACACATCCACGAAATTGAATGTAAATACATCTTCACAATACTTACACAAAGAAAATGGCCTTGAATTTACATAAATTCAAATGTATGTTACATTACGGTGAAATAAAGTGCGGTGTCATTATGGATCATGATATAACCTATTCAGGGTTAGTTGAAATGGTGGTGAATAAGTTTAAATTGAATCAAAATGCCCGAGTTAATTTAAATGTGAAAGTCCCTTCAGCTGACTTTCGACTTGATGTTACAGACGACAACAAGGTAAACTTTTTTGTTCAGTGTGCTTTAGAGTCTCCTACTGAACTTGTACACTTGTATGTTTCTCAATCTCAAATAATGGAAGAAACAACAAGTTGTGGTTCAACTCAGCAAGTGCCAGAGTTTTATAATTTTTTCCCTCCAATAGTAGAAGAAAACATCGGCTCATCAAATGATTTTCAAAACAATGACTATAATTTCACAAAACCAGGGTCATCATTTGCTTTCACTTCAGATAACGAACAGGAAGATGATGACTCAGGTTATAAAGATGAGGCAAATTTCACAAAACTAGGGTCATCTTTTGCTTTTCCTTCGGATGACGAACAGGAAGATGATGACTCAGGTTATAAAGATGAGGCAAATTTCACAAAACCAGGGTCATCTTTTGCTTTTCCTTCGGATAACGAACAGGAAGGTGATGAAAATGATTGTTTTGATGAGCAAAATAAAACCCAACACCCCGTTAACCATAAATGGACAAATTTTTTTGACCATATCCCTGAAGTTCCTGAACCACCGCTTTACACGCCAAAACCTATGCCTACAAAGGATTATAACAAAAAAACTGAAGTAAAAATGAATAAGCTTTTTTTAACTCGGGCGGATTTAGACTTGGCATACAGGTTGAAAGCTTTAGAAGATGGTTATGAATTTGTTTAAAAAAAACTAATCCTAAAACTTACAACATAAAATGCGTCCATTATGAACACTGTGCATGGTATATTAATGCCGACGTTGGCCAAATTCAGATGTTTTCCAAATTACAAACATGAATGATATTCACACGTGTCCCAGAACTCAAACATATCCTAACCATCGAAATGCAAACAAAAAGTTATTGCTCACATTATGAAAGATAAATTAGAAGATGGTAGCCGTGATTTGAAAGGGAGATATACAAAAGATATCATGGCACAATATAAAACATCTATATCTTACCAACAAGCATGGAGAGGGAAGGATTATGGGTTACAATTGTTAAGAGGTTCACCATTAGAATCGTTTGAAATGCTACCGTATTACTGTCACAACTTAGCAAAAAAACCAGGGGACTGTCACACGTATCAAGAAAAGCAATTAAGGGGTTTTTGAAATTTTATTCATTGCCATTGGTGCATCGGTAAGTCTTGTTCAATTTTTTTTATAAGTGCATGCAAAAACACGTTTGCTATTATAATTTTAAAAATTTTTATATCTTGATTCGCGTTTGTGAACCATCTTTGCCCACTACTTATAGTGGACGCGGCGCATTTAAAGGGTACTTACAAGGGTACAAATTTGCAAGTTGTTGGGATGGACGAAAACAACCAAATTGTGCCTATTGCTACGGAATATCAGAGAGGGAGACTAGAGATTGTTGGTCATGGTGGATGTCGATACTTAGAGAGTGCATCGCGATAACCCCAATATGGTTATCATATCGATAGGCATCCTACAATAGCCGTAGGAATGAGTTTCCGTCGGCGTTTCATGGTATTTGTTGTCGCCATCTAATGATGAACCTTTCCTTGAAAAACAAAAAGTTAAAGGTCTATCTTGGGGCATATGCAAAGCGTATACTCAGATGAGTGGCAAAGACAAATGAACATACTCCAGTCGTACAACTGATGCACACCAAAAGCTAATGGAGGCTGATCCTAGATGTTGGTCTCGAGCACATTGCCCACGTAGCCGTTACAATTATTGTACATCTAACGGTGTTGGCCGACCGCAGTATGGTTCAAAGTAGTATTTTAAACGCCGACGGACTGCGGTATTTATTGTTTAAAACATAACGTATTCATTAATCATTTTGAAAAATATATTAGATAAGTTAATTAATTTATATTTACATTTTTGTGTAGCAAAAATGAAGTACGAAATCACGATTAGGGCAGCGTATAAGGTGGAGAAAAGAAGAATGAAAAGCGTCAGTTGGGTTGTACACGGAATTACTCAATTTCGATATCAAGTTTATGATGGCCAATATAACCGTGAAGTGAACTTTACGACCGGTGAATGTGAATGTCGGAAATGGCAAATTTCCGGGATACCTTGTGGTCACGTTATTGCTTTTACAAGGTTTTTGAACCTAACAGATTGTGTGCAATATGTACATGACTGGTTTAAAAAGGAAAAATATCAAGCAACCTATGCGGAGTCAATTCAATTTGTTGGAAATTTTAACGAATGGGAGTATCCAAGCCATATACATCCTCTTACTCCTCCAACAATGGACAACCCTCAGCCAGGTCGTCCGAAAAACACAGACCGTATACCATCTCAAGGTGAAAAGCCAAAGAGTATACACTGTAAAATGTGCAAAGAACCGGGGCATAAGCGTCAGAGTTGCAAAAAATCATTTGTCCCAGATTCACCTAACAGCAAAGGTAAACAAAAGTAAGGGGAATTTCCAACTAATGAGCAACAAGACACTGCACCATTTTATCATCCACATCGCCCGTTCGATCAAAGTTTTATGGGAAACAAGCAATTCTCATGGCAACCATATGGCCAAAACACATTCACTAATCAAGCAAGTGGTCAAAACTCTTACTTTTGGCAAGCATATGGTGACAACACATACCCCACAAACCAATACGCTTCACAAACTTACCACCACAACCCATACCCATCTGAACAATATGCTGAAAACACACACGCATCACAAGCATATGATCAACATAACACACAACCAGATTTCAACCAATCTCAGCAAAACCGAACGCCACCACTTCAAAATGATCTTCAATACCAGTCTCAAGTGTATCAACAATACAATTCCCAACAACACAACTCTCAACATCTAGATGATCAACACGCGCAGGATTCAAATAGTTGGTTTAATCGGTTTGGTTTTTAATCAAGTATAAGGTTTATGTGACTAGTTAACAACTATTGGTATGTTCTGATTGAGTTGTAGCATCATGTTTTTCATTTTCAATTATCCAAGTGATGTTTGTTTTGTCTATGTATTTGAATTTTACAAGTGATATTTGTATTGAAGAGACAATATTTGAGCATGTGTTTTGTGTAAAAATAGTTTAAAGTAACGAATTTACAAGTATGTAAGGCAATAATAACATATCATTTTTGAAGAGACAATATTTGATACATTTTGTTTTTCTGTGACATCTCTAATTTATTTAAGTGGAGAGAGAACTTCGTTTCAAATAACATAAACCCAAATGAGATTCAATGTTATACAACATCATAAACACAAAACTAAGTTCATTAATGAAAATTAAATTAAATTTTTATAAATCTTGAGTTACAATAAAGACCGTAAATTTAACAAAAATAACACAAACCCAGATTAGAACAATTATAGCATCACATCAAAAACAAAAAATTTAAGTGGAGAGAGAACTTCGCTTCAAATTTGAGGCGATTTGGTTGAAAAAACAGCTTTTTGGTCTTCGACAGACAGTATGGGGCCCACATTGTCAGATTTCGCTTCACTTTTGAGGCGAATTGGTTTTTTTTGTTTTTTGTTTTTTTTTTTTTTTTTTAAATTTCTCACGTTTATTTAACGGTGTGCTGACACGTGTCCTTCAAGGACTTCTGCACAAAATTGAAGCGAAGTGCTTGGCCTAATTGGATATATGAATAAAAGAGGACCTCTGCAGGACAAGTACCACCTGCAGAGGCCCTTTAGGTAATTTTCTCTATTATTTATACTACGTTGCTACCCAAACACTAAGGGGACGTTTGGTACGTGTGAATGGAAAGAGTAGAAACATAATGAGTAGCATTCTCGTGTTTGATTGGGTTGAGAATAAAAATAGAGAATCAAAAAATGATTCTCTTTCCGTCATATCCTTTCTCTAAAAAAAACGGAGAATGCTTGAGAAACAACTTTTGTATACGTATCCATTCCCCCATCCAATTCATGAGGAATGCATATATCTACTTACAAATATCATATATAAATTCAAGTACCACGTGCAAGGCACATTTAAACATGAAAAAATAAATCTTTTGAAAGTGCATACCAATTTTTGTGTGGTGATCGCAAAGCTTCTTCATGAAATCAAATGCTTTCGTAACTAATTCGATGTGTTTTTCGTCTTCATTGTTTTTTATTATCCTTGCCCCTTCTCATCATTGCAGTTTCTATAGGTCTTAATGTCTCGTATATTCTTTTATCATTTTGTTGGTTATGAATATCATGAATTAGGTTCCTTAATTTCAGTTTTCAGTCAATTGAATTCAGAGATTTATTAAATATTCGATTTCACAATCTCATTGGATCTCAAAAGTAGGATTTAGTTAGCTACTTAGCTAGGATGGTGTACACCGATGTCATGAGTTGCATGCTTCGTGTTTGATAAAATGCCAAGTCTAAATTTTGTTTATGAAAATTATGTGAATCTTTGATGAAGACCGTGGACAAGTTTTATAAGTGAAGTGAGATGGTTCATTTTCAATTAAAAGCCTTGAAACATAAATCCTTTTAAATCGACAATCGTATTATCTTACAATAATCCTTTATAATTATTTTGAGCCACTTTTAGGGTCACAAGGATGTCATTTGTTGTTGCTTCTACTTGCTCAAGTTGTTTTGTTTATAACCAGAATGTCGTTTGCCATTACAGATGTTCATGTTCTTTTGCTGTTGTATAATCTTTAATTATCTTGAAGATGCTCATGTTCGATTGTTGTTGTTACTGGTTTGTCACGTTACTGCTGTTTTTGGTGTTATTTTGCTGTCGTTTCGGCCATCAATATGCTAATGTTTCTAGTGTAGTTTTGATGCTTTGTCGAGTGTTAAGTTGCTGTCGTTTTTAAGTATTTTTTTTCTTGTAGTTTGCATTGGCTATCTGTTGTCGTCATAGAGCCGACTAGTCTGAGTTCATTTTTCTTGTTTGTTATGGCTAATGTAGTTGCTACCTTTTTATATGTAATGTTGGGGAGTAATATTTTCTCGAACGTGGTTCGACAACATTAATATCAAGTATATGTTATTTGTTGCTCAACTAATATGTGTAAACACGTTTGTAAATACTTATCATTATGTGATTCCAGGATGAGTGGATTCCATTTTGTACCAAATAGGAGAATCAAGTATGTAAAATATTTCTCAGCTTGATTCCATATAAGTACCAAACACTGGAATCCATACATTTCTCTAGGCTTATTCCCTTTCTATACTATTTCATTCTCTCATCCATTCTCATTCTCAGTGATTCAGTCGTACCAAACGTCCCCTAAATGTAAAATGTATGAGGTTTCACTTCTTCATGGCTTCATGCTATATATAGAGAAGGCGCATTTTCGACTTATATGTATAGGCTAGAATGAGATATTTCAGTTGCCGTTTTATCCAACCACCTTAAAATAAGTCATCATGATACACCATGTCATTGTGCCACCTTGATAGTTGTTTACTTGTTTACCCTAAACAAGAGTCATCATACTAATCAATATGATCATCAATCAGTTTTATTTTATTTTAACATAAAACAAAGTTAAGTTAGCATTAATAGTTAATGATTAGGAAATCACTTCTCACATTTATTAGACGTCAAACCTTGATCTTAATTATTAATTTGGGAACATTATCCCTGCTATGTTGCAATGTATTCGGTGGTTAATAATATATGCTTCATGTACTGATTACTAATCAATAAAATATGCTCCTCAAATTTAATTTAGCAGGCTATGGAACATGGGCTTGGGCTAAACATGAAAATAATAAATTAGTTTTGCTTATGAAAAAAAAAAACTGTTAGTATTCAGGAATTATGACTATCTTTTTATATTTCAAGATTCGCTGTTCAAATAAGGCACAAACTTGAAGTTTCAAAATATATGGGTGCGTTTAATTGGAGAAAACACTTTTGTTTTTTACAAAATATATTTTGTGAAAAACAAAGAAAATAAAGATTACGTTCAATTCAGCATTTTTCAACAAAATATTTTGCAAAACACAAAATCCTCTATTTGTAAACTTAACAAAGAAGATTACAAAACAAATTTTAGTTATTTTACTTGTTTTCTTTTGTAACCCACAACCGTCCCTCCGCTCAAAATAGAAAATACAAAAATCAACTAAACGTGTTTTCTATATTTTCAAGTGTTTTATGAAGATAAATTTTCCTTATAAATTTTTACAAAACTAGAGATAAAAAACAAAAGATATTTTTCTCCACTTAACCGCACACATAATAATTTTGTGAGGAACACAATCTTTTAAGTTATCTTTTAATTCTAGCTTTTGAGCATATTTATTCATTAACTACAAAATGAATGAATGAATGAAATATATATATATATATATATATATATATATATATATATATATATATATATATATATATATATATATATATATATATATACACTTTTACACTTCTGTTGACATTGTTTTGACTTCATCAATGCTTCTAAACTAGGTTACTTAATCGAAATGGTTAAGTTGAATACAATATCTTAACAACCACCTTAATGTTTGAAAAGTACTTCTCTAGCTAATTATTTTATTTTTAATCTAAATTTCACAAGTCACTCTCATCTTTTTTTATGCTTAGTTAAGCCAGCCTTTGTATTTACATATTTGTTTATTTGGATACCATACTTGCATTATTGTCATACACTATAATGTGTTTTATTAGGCTAAATCATGTGCCTAAAGATATAACTAACCATATGTGGCATCATCATGATGGTTACAGCAATGGGACCCACTTTTTTATAAACTATCAGGATCATGCCACACGTTTTTAGGCACATCTTTAGGCACATAATTAGGCTTCTCAATCATTTTCCTTAATAAAAATCCTAATTTGTTTCCTTTTCATTAAGCTGTCATTGTAAGCCATACGAGAAAAATGAGAAGAGTTGAAAAACAAATTAAGGGAATGATCCCACGTTGTATTGCATGACTAATGAGTGATGCCTGTATTATTGAGGGAAAAAAAAAATACTAATTGCTTGAAAATGTATTATATTTGACATTTTTTGTTATTGTATTATTAAACTTTTTTTCTTTTCTTATTGTGTGTACTGAATTTTCAAATTTCGATCATTGTTTGTATTTTGTGACCATTTTACTCTTATTTTTTTCAAATTTTAAAGGGTAAAATGGTTATTTTACATAGCTGAATAATCACAAAATACACAAAATGATCAAAATTTGAAAGTTCAATACACATAGATAAAAAAAATATGTTCAATACACAAAAAAACAAAAAATGTTAAATTAGATGACTTTTTAAGTAATTAGTAAAAAAAAAAAAACATTACTCCATTATTATTTTTATTTTTATAGTAGTTACGGATTACGGAGTACTTAACAAGCACTTGAAAACCCATTTGGAGTTGTACTTGTGTGGTGTTTGTTTGTGACTTAATTGACTTAATATGAAAAAACTGAATCCATTAAGTCATATAAAACTGTTTGTTTGTGAATTAATAGAGAAATATGACTGAAAATATTAAGTAATAAAACTGAGAGTGTCTGTGTTAAATCATCTCTTAATTAGAAATGACTTAATAAAAAAGTTTAACAAACAAGCCCTTGGTCTTTGCTTTAACGGTTAGGATAAATTTTATTAACCGAAAAGTATAGAACTACAGTAGTTGTAATTAATTACAAACATAAATATCAACATACAAACCAAAAAACTTGCATGTTTACTTGGTTTTTTTGTTTTGAAAACGAGACTCAAAGCTCTCAAACCGGGAACACTTGAAAACAAGTAACCCAAAGTAATTTAATCTACCGATATAATAAACATGAACGATAGATTTTTCTGCCGTTTTGCACTAGTACTTTGCTGATAACTAAACAAATTAAGATGTGAAATAAAACAAGCCATAATTTGGAGGAATTCAAGATTTTTACTAGTATGCAAAAATAGAAACTTGATGTGGTCAATATGTCAAAAATGGCTGGATGGGACTATCCAACCAAAATTTCTAGCAAAGTTGACAGGTCACAATCGCGGAACCAGGAAATGAGGATGTGAGAGGGCAAAATTTTTTTTTGACAACAACAACAAAATGCGGAAGAAAAAACTAGGATTGTAATGATAAATTGAGTAGTTTTACTTTGAAATGATGGATTTATAAAGCTTTAGAGTGTTGAATGTTGGGTTTTAGTATGTAGGTGGGGGGCAATTTGAGTTTTGGGCTGGGGGTACTTTCGAAAAAATGTCAAAATTACAAAAAATTTACACTAAAATCTCGATTTTTTCGGCTAGCAATGGAGGGCACTTGCCCCTCATTCTTATGAAGTAGATCCGTCCCTGGACAGGTGATCATTTGTCATTGTATAGAATGACTAGACGAGTACTGCGGCCTAGCAAGGCCGATGTCTAGTTTTCTACAAAGTTCCGATGACCCATAAGTTTCTTTCAACAAACTGTATTTGTAGCATTAGAGAATCGTTTTCGAATAACTACAATTCTGATGCGTGGTTGCATAGCAGCATAAATATATAGTTTTAAAAAAATTATGTGGAGTCGATCTAAGTGTGTGAGTATATTTTCTAATAGGATTGTTTTAAGTTATTAAGATTTTTAGCAATAATAGATTCAAGCATTACAAAAAGCAACGGTATTATGTAGTTGGCAATATTATATTGTAGTTTAGAGGTATACCAACGCGTGTGTGACCGCTTTTCTTGTTTTGTCGATAATTTAAGCAGTGATAACTATTTTTTTTACATGTGTAACGTTTATCATTTGGTGTGTGACTTTTAAAATTGTAACTTTGCAAATTGGATATCACCATATAAGATTATTTTGTACTATCAATTTGTATAGATATTTATGCATTGTTCAAAGCTATTTGTTTGAGGTACAAATAATTATCACTAAAGATAACAATACTATTTATTTTTTGTGATTTTAATAAACTTACATAAAATTATTTATACACTGGACAAAGGGCTATACAATATATATTAACTTTTAAACGACGATTCAGTATATGCTAGTAGCCTTAAATGGTGCAAGAGCAACATTTTTAAAATAACATTATACAAATGACAAATTACATGTGTCAAAGCAAAATAAACCAAAAACTACAATTACTTGGTCTCTCCTTTCAAAAAAATTGTCACGGGTTCCACAACTACTTCATCATTTCTCATATAATTTTGTCAAATTTGAAACCCGATTTCACCGGATGGTTCAACTGGTTGAACCGTTCGATAAAAAAACAGGTCGATTTAAACCGAGTCAAACCGATAGGTTGGGTCGAAAAATGTCAAATTAAATCGGGTCACCAGCCGGGTTTGAAGCGTCCCGGGTCAACCCGCTATCGGTTTCAACAGGTCAACCCGGTATCGGTTTCAACGGGTCAACCCGATATCGGTTTCAATTGGTTGTTTTTAATTTGGTAGATGTGCTTTTAATTGGGTGTACAATGTGAATAAATTATTGTACTTTTAAGTAATGGGGTGTTTTAATAGGAGTATTAATTATATTATTTATTTCTCTCTCCATTGACCATGTTTTCAACATTCAACTTTCAACATTTTTCACTTTTTCCACTTTGATCATTTTTCCATTTTATATAGTATAGAAGATACGTAAGTTTATTTTTCAAACTCTGACTTGTAAACTCGAAGTTTTAGAATCATATAAGAGAGGAATGAAGGAAATAAAGTGTCGACGGTTGACAGCACAACATGTCAAAACTTCACAAATAAGAAAAGATTTAAGATCATTTGAGGACAAAAGATTATTTATATACTAAGGGATCAATCTTTACCCTCCATTTTTATTTGATCTAATAGATGAGATTAATCTCAACAATTTAAAAAACCCACTTTCATCATTTTTTTTCTTCAAATATTAATATATTTCAAACTGTTAACTGTTAAGCGAAAAAAAATATATCATTGCGACAAGCATTTAATTATCTTTCTATATATAGGCACTTTGATATACTTTCGAGAGAAAAAAATTCGTATTTTTCACGTTTTTTTTTTAAGTTTTTTCGTTTTTTAACGTTACTGAAATTTGCATTAAAAAATCATATATGATAAAACACCAATTTTAATATCACATATGATATTAGTGTAATATCATATATGATATGTAATATCACATGTGATATTAGTATAATATCACATATGATATTAGTGTGATATCACATGTGATATTAGTGTAATATCACATATGATATTACATATCATATATGATTTAACACTAATATCACATGTGATATTCAATTTAGTGTTTTATCATATATGATTTTTTTCATGCAAATTTCGATACGAAAAAAAAAATAACGAAAAAACGTGAAAAAAATGAATTTTTTTTCTTTTATCAAAAGTATATCAAAATGTCCGTCTATAGAAAGATAATTGAATGCTCGTCGCGATGGTGTAAATATTTTCACTTATCGATTAACGGTTTAAGAGATATTTAAATTATAAAAAATATGTGAAATAATAAAATGCTTTTAATCTTAGCCATTGATTTCTTTTTAGATGGATGGTGGAGATGAGTCCCTTGGTATGTGAGAAAAGTTTGCTATGTAAAATAACTCTCCTCATAAGAAATATATATATTTTTTAATTAAACTTAAATAAAATAAGAATTATAAGTGGAAAAAACATTCACACCCGTATACGACGCAGAAGCCACACTTTGCCATGTAGGATTCACTAAATTCCAGCTGGGAACAGCCTGTATGATCCATATATACTCCATTATCTAGAAAATATAACTTGTATTTCGTATATACGGGTATAATTGTAATTAAATAAAATTATGTAGTAAATGGTGAATAATTGTACTTCGTATGTATATATGATTTAGTTGACCAGTTGTACGTGTATGTATGCATGTACATATTTGTGTAATTAGGTTGGATGGCAAGGATGGTGCATTCTCACCTTATACATCAACGTCATTTTAGTTTTTTCTCTCCTCTCACACCCACTCACCTATTTGTGGTCAAAGTTACCTTACCCTCACATTTTTATATAAATATATCTCATTAAATACCCCACACACACTCACAAACCAAATATAAAACAATAAAACACAAAAATGAGGTGAGTCACCATAAGTCTTCTTGGTTTGTGAAATTCACGCGTGAATTTTTTGGAAGGCATGGTTTCGGTGTCTTTGCCAGTCACCTAAATGGGTTTTCACCCCTTTGTCGTTCAGTCTTAATATGCATGTAAAACTCCTTTGGGTGGATTGTGGAACATGAGTTTGTCATTTGTTAGTTTTTTTAATGTGGTTTTATTTAGGTAGAGAGCACGTTAGAAAGACTCAATGGCGTGCCATTAAGTTTTATTGGCACTAACGGTGGCGTTGTATTGCACCGGTCTCTGGCGCCATTCGTTCCTCCGCCTTTCACCGACGAGCATTTTTTTTCTCTTAAATGGGATTTTGGTGGTGTTTTGGTAGGACCCGCATGTACCAATAACAGTTATTGAGTATTATTGCTAAAAATTATAGGTGACAATTTGTGTCCAAAATAAGAAAAAATGGCTAATTCGTAAAAGATTTAGTCACAATTAGCATTTTATTATTATTATTATTATTATTATTATTATTATTATTATTATTATTATTATTATTATTATTATTACTCCCTCCGTCCCTAAATAAATGTCCACGTTTGACTTTCAAAGTCTTACTTATTCAATTTTGACCTTAAATATTTGTGTTTATCTTATATAATACTTGATACAAAATATATGAATGAATTGTGTTTTAAATGTTCTTTAAGTTGGTATAATTTTTATCAAGTATTATATAACACAAACAAAATTATTTAAGGTCAAAGTTGTACAAGAAATACTTTAAAAGTCAAAAGTGACATTTATTTAGGACGAGGAAGATATTTTAATGAGCATATATTAGTCATTTAAAAGTTAAATAGACACAAACGGGCATAGGCCATATATTTTCTCTCAAGTGAAGAACATTACAATTGTTTTTAAAGAAAAACTTATAGATATAATATATATTAAAATTTTTAAATATAAATGAGGTGTTACATTTAGGGAATTTATTTCGCCGCTTTGGGTCTTTTCTAAAGCGATTCGAATAACATGTGCTTGTTTAGCCAGTACCCGTTTGGGCCCTAGCCCGTTTGAACCATGCATCGTGCCCGCCTGGCCCGCTCGTTTTGCCACCTTTACTAGGAATGATGTTTTATTTATTGGGGTCTTATTGAAGATATCTTTGAGATGACACACCAATAATAATTATAGGTGTGCTCGTTTACCTAGCTCTCTTAGGATTTTGTATCTTTGTTAGTTTTGTTTTTACTTGAGACTCAATTGACATTTATTTTGTATCTTGTACATCTTTAGGTTCATTAAATATATGTTGACTGTCTAAAATAAGATGTATGTAAAATTCCTTGAAACAAAATTAGTACATAGTTTTATAAAAAATAGGGTAAAAACCATAAAATAACAACTTAGTTTATTTAATTTGCCGAGTTGAAACACTTACTTTTTTGTTACCTTAATTCACCAACGTACTTTCAAATTTTGTTCTGACTTCACACATATGACCAGTTTACATTAAATAATAACTGGAATGACTATGTTACCTTTGTCTTCTTTAGGGTAAAAGCCATAAATAGCAACCTACTTTCGGAAATTTGCCATCTTGAAACACTTACTTTTTTTATTAGCATCAAGTCTCAATGTCGCACCATTATCATCAAAACCCACCATTATCATAAACATATTAACACACTCAAATGCACGTCTAAGATCTGGAAAACCAAATACAAACCCAAAATCTCAGGTTGCTAACCAAACACACCCTTCTTTTATTTAATCAAACGCATGCATGTAACTAAAATCATGCATGCATTTCACTCATGCATGGATATGACTAATTCGGAACTAAACGTGAATGCATTTGAGATAAAGAAAATTACACTTGTTGTGCTTTGAATTTGGTTTTTATAGTTTGTGCTTTGGACCCGTATCACATACCCAATTTACTTTCATACGTGGTCGGCGACCATGGCCATAAATTCATACAACATTTCTTAGTCCCTTACAACCTACATCTAAAATTCAAAAACAAAAACAAGATTATGTAAAAATAACTTAAAAACCCAACATAAAAATGCTCAAAAATAAAAATAAAGATACACAACCATCATCTTTGCACATTCTGTCACTTGGATCTCACTGATACTACATTCTCATTTTATACGACTTTGATCGATAGTAATTGTTTATACTTTATTAGGCGAGTACTCATGCATAACAAAAAAAATTTATAACGATAAACAATTATAGCTGCGATATTGTTGTTAGGTATTTTGTATAACGTTTATACAAACAACGTAAACTAATTAAAATGTAATTAAATAACACAATCAAGTCACACAATAATATGGTGTGTTATAGTGTGGATGCAATTTTTACAAACAACATTTCTAAAAAGTTGTCATGCATTACACAATTCAAAAATTTGTTAAATAGTTCAAAATACTGATAAATGTGAAAAAGTGTTTTTAAAAATTGATGTTGAGACTGCCAAATATATTTCAAACCACCATCAAATGCGATTTGACAAATATGTTGACTTGGGTATATATTTCAAAACATATTAATACATAATACTAACTCAGATTGAAAGTATTTACTAATTATACTTTTCTCATTTTGAGAGTTTTAAACATACGTGCAATAATATTTCTTTTGATTGTTATCTCAGAAATCTATCTTCTCTTTGCACCATGTATATCCCGACCAAGCTACGAAAACCCTCACACTTCTACTATCTACTAGTATTCCGTTATCGAGTATATTTTAAAGAAAATTCAAATGATATAATGTTATGACACCTAGATCTGCAAACGTATTTTTTAAATGAATTGATTTTGCAATTCAAAAAAGGCTACTGGCGTAATTTGTTGCTTGTTTTGCACCTCTATGTAAATCGAAAGAATTTATAATTATAATATAAATTTGCGTATTAGAAGAATAATAATAAAAAAAATAACAATCAACAGTACTTTTTGATAATACTGTAATCTTTTATATAATAAAAGAATTACATCATTTCGGAGTGTTTTTGCAAAACCTTTCTTATTGAAAAATTTTTTTGACCAATCAGATTGCTCGATTTTGACACATAGACAAATTCATGCGATGTGATTGGTGAATAAAAAGTCAAAATTGAATCGATTTTGGTCAAAATTGATAAATTTCGTTTAGATGAAAAAAACAACTAAAAAATATACGTGTCAAAAATGTGATAAAAAAAACCTCTAAAAAGCGGGTGTCATTTTCTAAACTTTGAGGGTCAAACCTGCAATTTGTGTCAAATTTCTAATTCACGGGTCAAATAACACAAACCAAATAACCCAACCCTAACATTCCTTCTACCCGACCACCACCATTCACAAACCAATTTAAATATCCTCTTCTTTTTTTTTTGGTTAATCAAAGGTATATTTTTGGTTTAAAATTTCAGATAATACCAGCAACTAATGTATATTAGATTTAGGGTTTTACTTTATTATTATTATTATTATTATTATTATTATTATTATTATTAATTTGATAATTGAGTTGTGGGTTTATGTTTTTGTACTTTGATTGATGATATAGATGGGTTAGATATCAAGTAGTAGTAAAGAATATGATTTAGTTAACTTGGATTGTATAAAAGATTTTTGCTTGCTACTAAAATATGTATGTTTAGATTTAGCTGATGATCTAATTGGTTGTTGTTAGTTCATGTTTGTGTTGCTAGAAGTTATCATTTGATTGTTATGAACTGAATTTGTATTGTTGTGCATATAGGTTGAGTTTTTTTGTTGATTGTTGTTTAAAATATGTGCTTGATAGCTGAATATGTCATCTTTGCATGTTGATAACATATTACGATAACGGACCTTCAGAATTAAACAATGATAATTGCGAACTTTTGTTGCTAAATGATGTTTGTTGGGTTGAAATTTATTTAAGTTTTGAAAAGCATAGCCTAAGAGTGTTAAAGGTTTTGATGTATTTTCCAAACCATTATCTATATTCCGAAAGAAAACATTTAAGATTGTGTGAAAAAAATTGTTATTTTTAAATTAAGTTGATGTTAATAACAAAATTCCGTGTATGCATGGGGTTATAAACTAATGGGTCGAATTGGGTTATATTTTATCTCAAACGGTTGAAAAGGTTATTAGCTAAAAGGGAAAGGGTCAACCATGGTGACACAACTAAATTTTAAAAACATACAACCTCCTTGCACTTATTGGGGGCAAAAACCAATATTATTAACAGGTACTAGCAGATGGTAACACTTCAGTTTCAAATATGATCAAGATATGGATAAAGCTCCTCTTTTGAACTCTCTACTATACCAATTCCAACTAATGTTAGCTTTTGATTTAATACGAAAAAGAAATGCCAACGAATGCAGTAAATAATTAAGGTTTGTTTAGAACTGAAAAAGAACCAAAACATGTAGATGTGGCTAAATGGATGAGTATGGAGTGAAAATAGATATACTTTACCAATTTTCATTGAGTCTATCTTTGTTTGCAACCACTCCCCTAGCCTCTACTCCCTTCTTGCAAAGTTTATCAATCTGACAATGAATATGTTGGTATAATATTTTCCAAGGTTAATGTGGCATACTACTTGCTATTGTACAACAGGATTCGTAACTCAAGTGGCTATCTTTGAGCGGAATTCCAGAAACCTATGGTTAGATTTTTTTTCAGACGTACTTTAGATTGTGTGTAGATGCTCAATTATAGATTGAGCATGTGTGATAAATAACGAGAATGATCAATCGTATGAGTATGCGTGGATAAGTGATGAAGAAGAAATCACGTTTCCAGCAGGTTTTAATATATACTTAGTGACATACTGACATTTCACATTTATGTTAAAATCTCATTCTGAAGAGTTCAGTTTATGTAACTAACAACCGCACATTCACTTTTTTCGTTGATTTTTCTTGGCCAAAATTTGTGTTTTAGAATGATGTAGTATTCATAGCCTTTTTAAAGATATTTCCGTGACTATAATGTATAAAACAAATCCAGTTCCTAACAAATAATCATAAGAAGGCATGCAACAACTGAGTGCCAAATGTTCCATAGATATTGCCAAATATTCTCAATTTCACACACTTAAAACATAGTTTGGTGACCTGCATACATGTTCAGTACCTTAATATGTTCCATAGAAAATTATTTTGAATATATCCTATATTATATAAAAGATGAACACATGTATTTTTAGTGATTATAAGCAGTTTAGTTGTTTAGTTTTGCGAGTTTTAAATGATTGTAATGTTTAATAGTTAGTTGTAAATGTTTGTTTACTTTCAGCTGTATGTACGGGTTAATAAGATGCAAATATTAGTTATTGGTGGTGTAAGTAGTAGGCAGGGAATCAAGGTGGCTCTTGAAGGAGTAACCACTGGATATATGGTTATGCAAGGAAGGATTTGTAGCTTATTGATAATTTAATATCACTTTTTGCAAATTAATTGGTTCAAATGCTAACTATTTTGTGTCATAAAAATACGTATAGTATGTATAAGCAGTTGTTTATTCAGAAAGTGGCCTGGTATAAAACTTTAATTGGTTAATAAGCAACTGATGTGTGATCGTGGTGGACGTTATAGGCTTATAGCTATAATGACTAGAAAGACAAAATTCAATTGTCATTCCGTGAACTTAGTAGGCTTCAATATGTTACTTTAATGATTAGGTATTTCCTTTAGAATTGATCTGAGGTTGTAATGATTAGGTATTAGACTTAAAGATGCATCCATATTGTTTGTCCACTGATCATTTTAAAGATGTTTTAGTTAGTTTTATAAATGATTGTATTTCTGAACAATTATACTTGGGTTCTTATTATAGAGTAACCAAATTCTTGCAAAAACACCAAAAGGATGTTATAGTTTACAAGAATGAAGTATATTTTACACAGCGTGGAAATGTGAATGTGAATGAATTCGTACATGGCATTTCTTTGTCTGGAGTTATAAAAAGCTTTACACCCCATGGAGGTTTTTTTTTTTTTTTTTTAAATTATTATTATTATAATGTATATATATATTTTGTAATTTCGGTAAGAATGATTAATTATCTACAATGACAAGTCTAATTAGGATCCAAGAATCTTAGATTTGTAAGGAAGTGTTCAGATAGTATCATGGAGCATTTACAGCAGGCCAATCAAATGTGCATGTTTAATGTCAGCAAAGGAAGAACTGGAAGATAAAGAGCAAGTATCTAAGGCTCAACTAGGAGCATTCTTTGCAGCCATAAAATAATGTGCAAATGCATTTCCAGGACCAACTAATTGGAGTGAAGCGGAAAGGCCTGCAATGGAAGGATATTGGTCACGTTTGGTTCGGACATTACCTTCGGAATGATGAAATCAGCATTGCAGAAGGCGCTGCTAACCAGCCTATCACTTTAATACAGAATAATGCTATACAACTGAGGTGGCAAAATAATTGGGTCAGGCGGGTTAAGTAATTGATTGAAACATGTAAATTTTGGAGTTGAGTTTACCTGAAACATTTTCATCCAATTTTGTTTTGCAAGGTTTCTAGAATTATACTCTTCCGTTTTAAATAAAATGATAGTATGTATTACAAGTATACTTTCAGCGAATTTTGACCCATTTGATCGTGTCCTTTTAACTAACTTCTATCTGACCCATTAGTGCTAATACTTGACCCATTAGTTTATAATACTTGACCTGAGTCAGTGTATTTATGTAAGTTTTACAAACTTACCTCCTGTAGTATATGGTAAACATAAGTTCTAACACGTCTTTGTAGCGTCAGCAAGGGGAGAGCCGGTGCCTCAGAATCTTTTGGACCGTGTCCTGGCTGCACACTCATACTGGTCTCAACATCGGTCTAAGCAGAACGTGAAGCAACAGAAGACCTTGGTAGCTCTAATGTAAAGTTTAGTGATGATGTTGAAAAATTTAGGAAAAATGATCTGTTTCAAGTTGATGTAATATAGTGATCTTTTTTTTAGTAATTTTAATTCATTTGGTGGGTCTCTAATTATTCGGTATTGGAAAACATATGTGTAAGATTGCTGGTCTGATTTAGTTGATTACATTGTGCATTTTATAAATTTTCTAATGTATTTCATTTCAATTTGATACTTTATCATGGAGTTATTTTACTTTTGGAACATATTATCAGCTTTTGTGGTTTTTTTATTTAAGTTATCATACTTCACTTTCCTATATCCCTTGAAATTTTCAATGTTTTAGCCAAAATGAGATAAAGCTTTTTTAGACCAAAGGTGTAGTGGTGTGCTTAAATACGATTCAATCGGCTATTCAATACACCGAGGCTGAGCACTTCAGCAACCACATTTTTTTTAATAGAGAACACCTTGAAAATGAAGGCAATGACTCAAATGAATGAGATCACCACCCTATCTCTTTTACCCCGGGTGGTAAGGGACATTTATATGGCTGCAACCTGCATTACAACTAAAAGAAAGAGAGCTCAAAAGGGTATAAGCGTTAGGAGAATGCAAATATGTTTTACGTCTAACGGGTCAAAATGGAATTTTTTAAAAAACAGTTACTAAAAATATCTTAGATTAATATCTGACTAATATAGTTGATTAATACAATAATTTGTATATCAATTCTTTATAAACTCGAAGGAAAAACGAATTAAAATGTTGGTGGGTTTGCTCGATTTGACCCATTTCAGCCCGTTACTATTTTCTTAGACTTAAGAGCTTTCATACCATTCATTATTGATGCATAGCAGGACAAAATTGTCACATTTTCTCATTTCCAAAGCTATCTAAAACGACTATCTTTGGATCAACAATTGCAGCAAATATGCACACTGTGCCAAGTGTATTATCATAGTCCTATACCGATAAAAATATGTATTTTATTGTTTGATTAATAGCTAGGGTGACCCATGGAGACAACCGTGCTTATTGCGTTGTTTCAAAGATACTAAAGCAACTATTTGAAGCACCCCATAAGAGATATCTTCTTATTTTAAAAAGAATGAGTACTTGGGATGTTTGGGGTTGCAGGTTGGTAATTGCGTATTACTTATGTAATTAGAGAATGTTATCTATATCTTTTGGAGCAAAATACTCAAATTGAATAGATTGCATAAAGCAAACCAAATCACATCTAAACATTTGAACCATGTCCAAACCCCGTGCATGAACGAAACTTACAATAAGAGCCACATAAGGATTCTAAATAAGCATCTAACAAAACTATAGTTTAAAAAACGATGGTGATCAGATCATTTGGTTTGTGAGCTCAAGGTTTTTCTATTGAGTTTAACTTATATGCATTATTTTTTGTTACTTGAGTGACAGTGCATAACGTGTTGTTCACTTTATGGCCAGCAAAGAAGCATATAGTTGAATTGTTATAACGAGGCATTCAATGATAATTCATATTTTTCATCCGTGAAGTAAAACCATTAGGACACATTAAGTTTTCATTTTTTTTTATTATTTTTTTAGAACGACAATTTTTTAACACGTGTACCACATATCTCACAAATGCCTCAAGCGAGGCTTAAATCCACAACTTCTAAGTTGGTGGGGAACTCACATACCACTGGACCAAAAGACTTTAGTGACACATTAAGTTTGTTTCTTAAATAGTATTTGACCCATTTTAACTATGTGTATGAAAAATTATAAAGTAAAACCATGAGGACACATTAAGTTTGTTTCTTAAGCGATAATAATACATAATTAATTTTTTTTAAAAACCCCGTGCGTGCACGGGTATTATAACTAGTTTTTATGATACAAATAACCTCAATTGCAGTCATTGTGAATATCACGTTTTTACAACAATAGCCAAATTTGTATGAAAATGCAATACGAAATGCCTAGACACAATAAATGACAAGTTTACACTAAGGGTGTGTTTGTTTCATTAAGATGTTTTGGGTCTGAATCTGATTACCATATCTTACTGGTAAGAGGTGGTTATGAAATCTGAATCTGAATGAAATAATGTTGTTTGTTTTTGTATAATTATGCGAATGATTTTAATTATCTGTTTTTTTAATTATTTATTAAACCATCGCAATACGATGATTAAATATTTATGTAAACGTGCAACGAAACATTTTATCATAAATTTAGCAAAATAATAAACTATTAAATAATTTATCTTAATACATATCCTAAATATAACGTAGTAAAAAACTATTTGTACTTGTTATATAGATGACCACAAGTTAACATATAATTTCTTATAACATTTCAAAAATATAACAAGACATAAATGGGATCAATGTCTCTTTCTCAAAAACTCAAATAGTTTTTCAACAAACGTTTTTTCCTGGCCAAGTTATAATCTCACTCGGGCCACAAGTAAAATTTATCCTTACACAAAACAAAAATACAGCCCAAACAAGTCTTTGTGTAATGGGCCCTCTTTCAATTTACCCTATAGTTATAACCAACCCTAGATGTATAACACTACTAGTACTTTACTTTATCAACCCCTAATAACATACATGTTGCGACCACCTAACACATATCTTGCTCTACTTCCTTGACACTAACAACACACCTTTCGATCAACTGAACCACGAAACACAAAACCTCTTGAAAAATGTTCAAACAGGGTTTGTGGTTTTCTTGCTTTTGTTCTTTCTTATTTACACGAACCATAATCATTATAGAAAAGAAAAAAAAATCTATAATCTAGTTTTAAGTAACAAGTTCTTGCTATGGATTTGTTATGGATCGATGATGGGTTCTTTGTGACAAATTTTGTGAACAATACTTTTAAAAAGAACACGAGATCTTTCTTTTGTTGTTCATGTTATATATTTTTTTCTTTGTACATATTTTTATGAAACACAAACGAAACTTGATCCCAAACTTGAAGATTTTCGAGGGTTAAGAGCGGTAAGACCGATCACCAACTCTTACTCATTAAGATCTTTATATCTTACGCGTCGACTCAACAAAAAACAAACATTCTCCATGTCGACTGAGCAATCGCCGCGTCACGTGAGTAAGTCGGCCGGTTCGGGCGTTTTTGGCAAAAACAAACACACCCTAAGATTCACGTAATCATTACTCTATGATGAGGGTAGTTTAATAAAGATAAAAAAAAAAAAAAAATCAAATGAAACAATGCTAGTCATTTATTTTTCAATTAAAATGAAAAAACATATTCACTTATTCTTTTTAAAAATTTAAATATCTAATAAATCATTGATCGCTAAGTAAAACTAATTACATCTCATGTCGAGCATAAAATCATCTTTCGTTAAAGGGGCATTTTTATATATATTTTTGATATTTTTTATGAGTTTTTTTTGTGAGTGTTGAAATTTACGCTTTAAAAAATTACATGTAATTTTTGATTTGAAATTTTAAACTTACATCAAAAATCAAATGTGATTTCGTATTGTATAATATCTAATAACGAAAAAGAAAAAAAAAAGATTTGTTGGAAGTATGTCAAAGTATTAAGATTTAATAAAAAGTTTTCTAAAAAATTCAAACTATAAGATAATTCATAACTAAGGTACCATATTATAAAAAAATATTAATATACAAGTTTCATTTTTTTGTGTGATAAGGTAATTTTTGCGAAATTATCTAATAACAAGTTGACACGGGTTAACATGTTAAATTTTAAAATATAAAAGCTACCTTTATTTCATAAAAAATTATAAAAAATAAATATCTTTTTTTGATATAGTATGATACTTTAATTAATAATTATTTTAAGGTCCTATTACCTAAACACCTCATGGGTTTTCTCTCTCTCTTTATTGGTCACGTGATGGGACAGATTTAATTTACTCATTTATTGTGTGTTGAATTTAGTCACTCTTTGGTCCCACTCGGTTGATATGATTGGTACTGTATTTTATTCGATTTAATGTCAATTGGTATACCGTATACGTGATTCAATTGCCATGCTATGTTGGTTCATGAGGGTACAAGTACCGAAATTTTTTTATACATTTTTTTTTGCGTTCTTTATTTTTTAAATCGAAAAAAAGTTTTTTAAAAATCAAATTAAATAAAAAACTTAATTTTTTTAAAATAAGAAAAACTTTTAAAAACGCAATATATATTTTAAGTAGATTTTAAGAAAAAAAATAACACAAAAATATAACAAATACACAATAAAAAACACAACGTTAAAATTATAAAAAGGTTTATAAAAAATTTATAAAAAAGTTTATAAAAAATATTTATAAAAATTTATAAAAAAGTTTATAAAAAATGTTTATAAAAATTTATAAGAAATTTATAAAAAGGTTTATAAAAATTTATAAAAAGTTTATAAAAAAGTTTATAAAAGTTTATAAAAAGTTTATAATAAAAGTTTATAAAAAGTTTATAAAATAATTTGTTGGCTTGTTAAGAATAAAAAAGGCGTTAGGCATCACCTGGAATTGGCAATCCAGGTTGATCGCATGTGTCGATTGTCACAATTCTCAATTTTTGGCCATTTCTCAAACTCTACATTCATCATACTAGTCATGCATGGGTTTTGCATTTCACATTAAGCCATAATTTCATATTAAATAAGCTGTCAGCGTAATTAATTATTTTAGACATTTGATCCGTTACTTCAAAAATGATCGATATATTTTTATACTTACATTTAGTCTATAAAAATGATATTTTGAGTTTACCTAGTGTTTTAAATTTATTTTGTATATAAATCGTTAAATTTATATATTACTACGCTTTTTCTTAAAAACTACTGCGATAATTATTATATCACTCAAATTTTACAAGAAATGTATTTTTACAATTTATATGATCTCAATATACCTTACTTTGATCCATTAAAATTATTTTTAGCTAACTCTACCTTAAATACTCAAATGTATATAAAAGTTACAATTTACCTTAAATTCTTTTTACTTACAAACAATTACATACTTTATAAAGAAAAAAAAAAAAAATATGTATTTTGCAAGTGCATACCCCCTTGGCCGACCAAGGGGGGTGGTGCATTAAATAGTTGGTAATTTTTTTCTTACTTGTATAGATATATACTCAATGTAACTTACTTCTACACTTCATTCATTCACAATCAAATAATACAAGTTAAGTCAAGATTTCTTCTCTCTTGTTTTTCCTCTCAAAACCGGTCACACCTATGAGATAGAAGATTTCATCAAAAATTTACCAAGATCAAGTTTAAAACAATCTAGTTACACTCTTAATCAGGTTTGAAATAAAAACCTAGGGTGTTTAGGTTTAATCATTGTCCTTATCACCTCATCAAGTAACTAGTAAGCATATCACTTTCATTTTACATCTTTCATTTTCATTTCATATCTATTTCATCATTTTTGAGCAAAGCATGCAAGACTTATGGATATTTATACCATTTTTAACATTGTTTTAGAAGTTATATATATATATAAGTCATCCTATAATTTATCCCTTGTTATATACTAGTTTTGGTGATGCCTAGGAACCCATGACACCCTAAGAAGGTGTATGGTAGGATTAGAATAGCTTCGGAGTTGTTTTGAATTGGTTAGAATAAGTTTGGCGCGAGAAAAACTCATTTCGACAAGTTTGCAAAAGGGTCTGTCCTTATTTTCAAAATCTGGAAAATCCGAAAGTAGGTAAAAATGTTTGGCCTAGATATTTAGAAAATATACTTTAAAAGCGAGCCGTGGCGGCAGGCGGATTAAAAGCGGAGCTATAACTTGAGAAGTTATGAATTTTTCAAGTTTGACGAGGAAAACTATTAATTTCAGAAATTTCACATGAAAATGTTACACCTTATGAGTCAAAAATGAGTCTTAAGTTTTATAAATTGTGTCGACTTATCAAAAATATATTAGTATACTTTGACACGAATCTAAGGATGTAAGCGTAAAGCGGACTTGTAGCGATTAAATTACAGCGATAAACCAAGTTGCGTAACTTTAATTCTATTAGCAAAAACTAATATATTCTCTATAAAACATACTACTGACAACTAAGGACCACCACCATGTTGGCGGGGCGTTTTTAACAATGATGTAGAACTTTTTATAGCGTGATGTCTTCTAGTAAAGTAAGTTAAGCCTAGCATATTTTTCAAAATGTTAAACCGTTTGTTGGCGAGTTGTAACGAATAACATATAGTCACTCAAACTTGGCCGAAAACCATCCTTTAAACTATACTTTTGAACTAAAGTACAATACTTAACCTATATTTTTCTTGGTGATCGAGACCTCTAGGATGGAAACTTAAACACTAAAACTTTGAGATAATGATACAAGCTTCCCAAAACCATTGAGTTCATTTCCTAACACTCGACGTGCACCATTTTGCGACTAACTTTTCAAGGCCATTTTTGTCACTTTCATGAAATTTCCAACGACATTATTTTACGGCGAAAAATATAATTTCACAATAAATCATTAAGAAACTATTGTAGGATGACATTTTGGCGTAAATACTTGTAAAGTAATTTAAGAATGGTCAAGACGTCAAGAGTATTTTTAAAACGATAAGTATTATTTTCAAAACTCACAAATGGTATAAATAACATACGAAATGCATGCACAACATTGTATCATCAGCATTCACGACAAACATATCATAACTCAAGTCATAACATTCATTTTAGGTCGCGGATAGTTTAGGCCTCATTTTAGTGCACTTCATTTTGTTAGCATATCAATCGTACCAGGTGAGTTCATACCCCGCTTTTACTCGTTTGAATTCTTATAAACTATTTGGGGCGAGATACATGCTTATTTATCAAAACATTTAAACACTTTTGTCAAGCCACATTATTTATACTTTAGACTTGGTGTGTGTAGTGACTAGACTTAAACAAACATCCCAATATTTATATGTTGGAAGGCCATTAATTTGGATCTGGTAGCGTCGTCGTTGGAGGAACATCCAATATTTATATGTTGGAAGGCCATTAATTTGGATCTGTGCGCGTCGTCGTTGGAGGAACATCCCAATATTTATATGTTGGAAGGCCATTAATTTGGATACGACTAGCGTGAGTCGTTGGAGGAACATCCCAACACGAGTGTTGGAAGACCCTTAATGGTGACATTTATACTGTTAACTACCTTAATGCGCATATTCATGATTGTCATTCTATTTTAGGCAATGGGTTGTGAAACCTTGCGGGTTCTGCAAGTTTTGTATGGTAGGAACTTGGGCCCGAGTGGATTACAATCCTTTCTTTGTGTAACATTTCTCTAAGTATTTCAAATCATTTTTTTACACAAACTTATGAACTCACCAACCTTTGTGTTGACACTTTTTTAGCATATTTATCTCGGGTTGTAAAGCGATAGCATTTCATGGAGCTTTTGGGTCTCATGGCATACATTGGAGTCTAGTGTTTTATCTATTACCATTCGACATGTTTTGTAAACCTTTATGTATGGTCAAACTTTGGAATCTCATGTGTTGTAAACTTTAACTTATTTAATCGAATGGTAAACTCTTTAAAGCGTCTCATTATAGATTCGTTTTCTTTATCCATACTTTGTCTATGGCGTCATACCCCCATGGTATCGTTCGTTACGATATTTTGGGGTGTGACATCGGTCAGTGGAATCTACATGAGCTTATAGATGACATTAATAATCTTAATGTGGAGTAGATTTCGTTGTAATATTGAATACATTTGTTGTTGTACTTGTTTAATGTTTTAATGTCTAATGTTTTATTGTTATTGTTTAATTAAATGGAAACAAATACACAATTAAAAAATATAACGTAAAATAAATACCATATAAAAACATTACACAATTAAATACACTATACATATAAAAACATTACACAAATAAATACACTATGCATATACCCTAAATATTACACAATTAAATAAAAAAAACAATACATAAAACAAAAAAACAAAAAAAAAAAGAAATCCAATCATTGGCCCAATGATTGGTCTATTGAGGTGCATGGGAAAGAATACATGGGGTGCAAGATTAGATTACCCCTTATTTTATAGTTCAATATTTTTAATTTTCCTCAAAAAAAAATTAGATAATTTTGATATTCAACTCTCTCAAGTTTCTCTCATGTTAATATAAATAAAATGATAAAATTAATTGGTCTCATATTTTGTCTGAAAATAACCCAACTATTTTATTTATTTTCATCTTATTAAAAAAAAATAGAATACCAGCTAATTAATTTAGGATAAACTCAAATTATTATTTGGATAAATGATTTGATAAATACAAGTAATTTCTAAATACTTAAGTATTAGATTTCCAAAAATAGAAAAATAATAAATATGGATGAATTGTAATTTGCTGGATACAGGCTGTCATCAACAATCAACAACAACAACAAACAAAGCCCCCCCTCCCCCCCTTGTTGTCTTCCCTTCTTTACATTCTCTCTCTCTTCTCTCTATTAGGGTTTCATTATTTCTTTCTCAAAACTCATTCGATCCACACTTTTTTTTATATTTTTCACCGTAAGTTTTTTCATTATTTTTATAAATTTCTGCTAAATTCATCACATATTTGTTTTAATTGTGATTAACTGCTTTTTTTACGGCTAATTTAGGGTTTCGAAGTTAGTTTTGTGTTTATGATGTTTTTATTTTGTGGCTTTGGAATGATTGTTGATTTTGTGGTGTAATTATGTGTTAATTTTGTTAAGTAATTGGTGAATTCAGTTGAGTATGTGGTTTTCGTGTTACGGTTTCGATAAAGTAGAAGTGTAGTTGGAGATAGATCCTTGGTAAGATATGTGTTTTGAAAAAGATGGAAGTAGCGCGTTTTGGTGGCCGTGTAGGGAAACTATTAGTACTTATAAGTTTTAGGATTCCTTGTAGGTGTTAAGTGTTTAGGAGGTATTGTATTATGGTTACGTGAAATTTTTGTTGGCTGCACGTGTATAGCGGATTATTTAACTGATGGTTGGAAACGTGTAGAATGGAAGTCGTTGGTTGTAATGAGAGTAGCTGTTGTTGACTTGCTTCCAGGTTCACCGAAGTCGATGCACAAAAGTTGCTACACCTTTTGATGGTAGAGTTTAGAATCGTTTGTTTGTTGAATGCGACTCTAACAATAGAGTAGTTATTGACCTTTGTGAAAGATGTCATAAGTAGAAAGAACATGGAAATTTGAAGAAGAGAATAGAATTGTGCATGACGTAGAGAGGTTTGTGATTGTCATAAGTTGCTATTGTCAACTATTCTCTTTTTTGTAAGGATTTAGTTAGTTAGATTTTCGGTAGGATATCAAAACTATATGTGCACGAGGGAAACATGAGATAGCATGACGTAGTACAGAAGATTTGGTTGACATATGCACTCGTGTGCTGTCGTAGTGGTAAAAACATGCTACTCACTTGACGTAAGCAGGGGTTTTTACTAAAATTAAAAGTTTGAAATGGTATACCAATCACTGGCTTATTCGGTGTAGTCACGTCAAGAAAGAAATCAGTATCTTGAATCCAACTCTGTTACCTTATCTATATTCGTCCCAAAAAATGTACCTGCCTTATTTTGTTTTTTTGGGTAAACCTGCCTTATTTTGTTTGTCCATCTTTGTTGAGATGTTTAGGCATTTAACACGCCTTTGTAAGGAAACATATTTAGAAGCAGCTTTTCTGCAATTATGTAGGATCGTAGGACTACCTATCGTTAGGATTATATGAAATTTACATTATCTGTGGTTATTTGCTAATGAACTATATAGACTTATCAAAATTATAGGTTCTGTTCATGTCCTACATGCTTATATATAATTCTGTAGGTAAGCTATATCCTAATGAGAGTGCAGCAAGTTATAACCAATTAAAATTTAGTAAAAATGCTTAAATTGTCACATGGATATACCATTAGCATCTACAATCCTTGGTTTTATGGTGACATTTAACTAAGAAGATGTGCACAAATTATTCTAAAATAGGTATTGGTGTTGATCTATATCTTACACTGTACTTGCAGAGCTTGCTTTCTTGTTTTAACATAAAATGGAACTTATTATGTGTGAATGTGCTACGTTGCTAATATGTTTACGATAAAAGGAACTTCTTTTGTCTGTTGTATAGCTATTGGTTATTCGGTGTCATGATTTGATTATCATCTTCCATATCTGAAACATAAAAAGCATCTTTCCTTCTATATCTTTTATTGCCACGCAGCCACGCCGCTCCTATCAATCACTGATGACATGTTTCCATATTTTCTATAGGTGGTTTAGCTCGGAATTTGTTGCTAAGTATAAACTGCTATAATCACTGGAGCGAAGCTGATCATCTGTGAATGATCTAGTTTGCAAAGGGAAAGCTTTAAGAATTGGTACCACTAGGTATCTGCTGGCTACTGGCATCCACAAACTGTTATCACCATTGAGATTTGATCAAGTTCTCTCCTATTCATGTAGCGGGAAGTCCAAGCTACCTGGGATTTTTGCGTATCCATGCTGTCGGAGAGCATGCGTGGAATCTGTGTTTTGGGTGATGCCCCTGACAAAATTAGTTGCTGATGCACTCGGTGTGGTCACAATATCACTTGTTGCTGTTTTGGGTATTATTGGTTTACTCTGCATCATATACTCCTTTTACTTTCGGTCTCACATTCGCGGTCAAGGCTATAACCGCCTCGGATACTTCGGTGGTCCTTGGGTCATTCGCATAATTTTCATCTTATTCTCAATTTGGTGGGGTTTTGGAGAAATTTTACGCCTTGAATTCCTTCGGCAAGAAGGTCGGGTATTACATACCCTTAACTTAAAATGGCAGGATATCGTTTGCAAATGCTACATAATGTCAAACCTGGGGTTTGCAGAACCATGTCTATTCCTCACCCTTGTCTTTCTTCTCCGTGCATCCTTACAGAAGACCGAGTCAGGCCCATTGAGCAAGAACTGGAACTTCAAAACTGCCATCTACGTTCTTCTATGTTCCTTCACAATGTTTTCCCTTCAAATGACGGTTGTTCTTGTCGGACCTCACTATAAAACCGACTTGCACACCAACAAATATGGCTACTTTTTCAAATTTACATCAGACTACCAGAATGATGTTGCTCGCTGCTACTATCCTTTAATGAGCACCATCTTTCTTGGCGTTTTCGCCACTGTGTTGACACTCTATTTGTTTTGGCTCGGTAGGCGAATACTAAGTTTGGTAATCAGTAAAGGGTTGCAAAAGAGGGTTCTCGTATTGATAATCTCTGTTTCTAGTTTCTTTCCATTAAGGGTAATCTTAATTGGTTTATCTATTCTATCCAAGCCGGGAGACGCCGTGTTTGAGGTTCTTGCATTCTTGGCGTTTCTTTCTCTTTTATGTTGTGCCGTGATTGGTGTTTGTATGCTTGTTTACTTCCCGATTGCTGATTCATTAGCATTGAAGAATCTACAAGATATAGAGGATAGGAGAAGGATTATTGAAGAGTACAACGATACTCTTTCACTAATTGCTAACCGAAGCCCTCTTGATGAAGTTAGCGGGAGAAACTCTGTTGCTTCGGCAAAACAGGGGTCAATCTCGTTTCGTACAACGGAAAGAGATGATATTGAACATTCAGGAGCCTTTGTGGAATTGAGCCTCTTACATAGCCTAGCCTTTCGACCCCAATTGGTTCACCTCAACTTATGGGCTGGCCTAGGCTCCCCTCAGCAACACCATGAGTGAAAAAAGGCTCAGTTTTGTGGTAAACAACAGTTTGTAAAGGGCTTTTAGACTTAATAAGGATTGCTGTTTTTACTTTTTTTTTGTTTGTTTTTTTTGTAAGTTTTGAGATATGTTGATTTGGACGTGACTGCGAACCCACCTTGTTTTTTTATTGGTGGAAATTATGATATGTATCTCGACCATGTTCTGCTACTTTTATAAGCCGTGTAAAATCTTATCGATGCTCATAGCTTCAATAGGTGTGTTCTTTATATGGTTTTGTACTTGCTGCTCGGGGTTTGCGATGGTGTGGCAACTTACAAGTTAATTTTGTAATCGCGGATTGCATTCTTTTGTTAGCTCCAAGTGAAAATTTTCACACCCCTTGATAAAAACATACCTTTTTCTCTATCCCTCTAAACATACCTTTTATCCAAGTTCACTTGTTGCTTTAGGTTACTTGGGCGTTGATAACTTTTAAACCTCTTGTTGCTTTAGAGTTGATTCAAATAGGGCCACTCATCGGTTCAATTCCATTTGGTAA